>CM052543.1:136723463-136924350 GCA_028533065.1 Trachops cirrhosus
TAAGGAGACAGTAAGGATTAAAGGAACTGTGCAGGAAAAATTACAAATGTATACTACGGTCTCTACAATCACATTAAGATAATAAAAAATGCACATCTTAAAAGCTGTAAGAGGGTAAAAACACACCTGTCAAGCTCAAAAGGAAGCAACAAGAAGGAATACAGAACAGTAAGACACGGGGTAAGGAGGAAACAAAGAGCAAGAGGGGGGCGTCGGACCCATAGTTCAGGACACATGTGCTGTAAGAAGCGGACTAAACATTCCAATTTAAAAATAACACCCTGATTAATCATCACTTAACATATACTGTCGGCCAACCAAAGTTTTTTTAAATGCTTTAGTCGTTTGGGGAAAAAGAATCTAGGTGACTGCTTGTGATGGGAAATGCCAGAAGTATGTTTTGAGCTAGGTGGTACCTATGTGTTTATTTTATTATTATTTTAACTATGTATATATGAGGTCTGTCCAGGAAAAGTCCAGCCATTGTTAACATAATGAGAATGATTCGCACGACATCGGTGTAACTGGCAGCCAGGGAGAGTGGACTGGAATGCGCATGTGTGAACCATGACGACTTCGCTGTACTAGTCAGTGGGGGCAGTAGACTCTGGCGAGTGAGCATGTGTACTATGTAGCTGTGGCATTCAAAATAACTGAGTGAGTGGAACAATGAATCTGTATCAAAATTTGCACTAAGCTTGAACATCCCTCCAGGTAAACTATTTGGTTGATTTAGAAGGCTGCAGCTATGGGCAACTGGTGATTGGCAGCTTCATTACAACAATGTGCTCGCTCATGTACCACATCTCTTGCAGAGGGTTTTTAAAAAAAATATTTTAAAAAGATTTTATTTATTTATTTTTAGAGAAAGGGGAAAGGAGGGAGAAAGAGAGGGCAAGAAACATCGATGTGAGCAAAACATCAGTTGGTTGCCTCTTACATGGATTGGCTGCCTCTTGTGTACTGGCCTGCAACCCAGGCACGTGCCCTGACTGGGAATCAAACCGGTGACCTTTTGGTTCTCAGGCTGGTGTTCTCCACTGAACCACAGCAGCCAGGGCATCATGTAGAGTGTTTTGGCGAAACACCAAGTCACCCAGGTGACTTAATGCCCCTACAGCCCAGATTTGGCGCCCTGCAACCTCTGGCTTTTCCCCAAACTAAAATCACCTTTGAAAGGGAAGAGATTTCAGACCATTGATGAAGTTCAGGAAAACACAACAGGGCAGCTGATGGTGCCTGGGAGAACTGTGTGAGGTCAAGGTGCCTACTCTGAAGGGGACTGAGGCATCCTTGTCTTATGTACAATGTTTCTTATATCTTGTATCTTCTTCAATAAATGTCTTAATTTTTCATATTACATGGCTGGATGCCTTCTGGACAGACCTCATACATTTTTTTTATCATCTGTATAATATTCCCCCCAAAACTTTTAAAATGTTTTTAAATAAAGACGGCAGCCTATACATACAATGTTCCTAGTTTTCATCAAAATAAAAAAAATTAAAAAGACCTAAACAACTGGAAAAATTGACAAAACTGATAATAGTGATTATCTCTGGGTGATGGATTTAATTTGACTTCAATTTCTTTCAATACTTTTCTGTATTTTGATTCTTCTTCTACAATTAACAGAAAGATATACATGTAATGCCAATGATTGATTTTTACAAACATATTAAAAAGAATTCCTTTAAATTTATGTATCCAGCCCTGGCTGGTGTGGCTCAGTGGATTGGGTGCCAGCCTGTGAATGAAAGGGTTGCCTGTTTGATTCCCAGTTCAGTGCACATGCCTGGGTTGCAGGCCAGGTCCCCAGTAGGGGGCGTTTAAGAGGCAACCACACACTGATGTTTCTCTCCTCTTTTTTCCTCCCTTCCCTTCTCCAAAAATAAATAAATAAAATCTTTAAAAAAAATAATGTGTCCAGTTAAATTGGAAAAGTATTCGAATGAAAAGATAATCCATAAAACAGACTGAAAATACTTCATTAATGCCTAAGAATTTCTATTGTCATGATAAATTATGTTTAGAGAACTGTTTATTAAGATCCTTGGTTAATTCTTAAAATGACTCTTGACTGAATTAAATAAAAGAAGTAAAAATTAAAATGAGGAAAAAATCAGAGATAATGAAATGAACACTCACCTATGAGACATGTTAAATTTCTGAACAATCCTTTTCCCACTGGCTAACCAGATCTGTATATTAGTCATGGGTTCCAGGTGGTTTAGTGGGACAAGAGACAAATTAGTTTTCTTCTCAACTTCAATACTTTTTGCTTTAGAAATAATTTTTGGTGTGGCACTAAAAAAATTCCAGATAACAAAGTCAGGTACATGGTTTTTTCGTTAAGCAGAGCTTTATCATTAAACAATTACTATAAACATTTCACATTAAGTACAGCTTTTAGGAAGATTTTAGTAAGTCACACTGTCTCCTCAATAATAACGTAAAGATATTAATGTTAGTTATATCCATTACATATGACTATAGAAATCTAATGAAATTATGCCTATCCAAGTAATTTGTAGGCGTGTAGAAAACACTACATAAATATATTGTTAGTACTATATTTGAATAACTTGGATTTTACCTTTACCCACTCCAGATTGAAATCTCTAAAATAAATTATAAATTCTCTATAGAGATTCGTCCTTGGTAAAAGAAAGGAAACAGGCCTGGCTGGTGTGGCTCAGTGGACTGAGTGCCGGCCTGCACACCAAAGGGTCACAGGTTCGATTCCCAGTCAGGGCACGTGCCTGGGTTGCAGGCCAGGCCCCCAGCTGGCAAGTGAGAGAGGCAACCGATCGATGTATCTCTTGCATATTGATGTTTCCCTGCCTCTCTTTTTCCCTCCTTTCCCCTCTCTCTAAAAATAAATAAATAAAATCTTAAAAAAAAGAAACAAAGTATTTTCTGATCATTCTGAAAGTCACATCCAGATATTTTTAGATATGTGGATGAATCTGTATATACCTTACCAATCTTGATAACAATTATATGAGAATTCATAAAAATAAAAGTGGTCCCACATCTGACCTCTTTGCATATTCTGTCATAATACAAAATGATATAATGATACCATGAAGACTGCAAATTCTGAAAATAATTATAGGTCTTGATATTGAAAACATCTGGAAGAAAGTGACTAACACTGTTTACCTCTTTGAACATATTTATTACTTGACGATAAAGCTTATTTTCATTAACAGAAATAAAAAATTTAAAAAACACAGGTCTTGATACTGACACTAACTGTATCAGGCACTTTTCACTTTGTTACCTCAGAGTCCAGACCCGGGATACAGGACACGATGCTGAAAGCAGTGGAGAGCGCAGGATGGAAGGAGCCCTGCGTTCCAGAGCTGGCACAGGCGCCCGGCTTTAACGGCAGTGCTCAGGCGGTGGGGTGTAAGGGGGAGGAAACGATTCACCCGTCCAGTCTGGCCTAATGCCCTCAAGGAGCCAGGCCCTACAGAGCTGATGAAGTCAAACAAGCCCGCAAGATATTTTCATTGTCCTGCCAGCGTGTGTTCATTTACACGAAGGTAAATGCGACTTAGAGGAGTCCTCACAAAAGTCAACACAGAGAAGTGTTATTTCCAGTGGGGAAGTGATGAGCCCCATGTTTGTGGTCTGCCTGGGAAAATAACGCTGGGCTGACATCAGTCAAGCCCCTGCTTCCGGGCAGCCCAGGCCACCAGCCCACTCACCTCCCCAGGCGGTGGCCCTGCCCCGAGAAGGGCTGGAACGCGGGCTTCGTTGACACACACACTTCATGTTTCTTATCTTCGACTTTCACATCCACCTCCTCTTTATCGAAAGTCCCCTCCAACTCTGAAGGCAGTTCCCTTGGGAGGGAAAGAAGCAAAGTGATAAAGCTCACAAGGTGCCTTTTCTTCCTCTGAGAAACATACTCTATGTGCACAAAGAACTGGAAAACCTACAGAAATAAAATATACTCTTTACAACAAAAAACGCAATGCACTTAATTTAAATAAGAGTTAACAGTACGAGTACCAAAACCCAGGAGGAACAACACAGAGTGATTTTTAAAACTACAAATTCATGAACAGCTTGGGTTATTCAGCAGTACCTAGAATAGTACGAAAGTCATGAGATATTTGATGACTACATGCTGCTAAATTTAAACAATTTCATCATTTTTACAGGTGTCTGACTAAGGCTAAAAATGTACTAGAAAAATCAAGCTCTCATTTCAATTTTTAAATAAAAGAATAGATTTACTCTGGAAATAAATAAAAATAAAATGTGAAACACGTTAAACTTTTAAAAAACCATTATCGCATTTCATGCCCCTAACAGAGATTAAAGTAACGCCAGCCTGAACTCAGCCCGGGGCCTTGTCCAGCACAGGCAGGGGCCCTCCTGTGTTACCGGAGCACCTGGCAACCCCAAGGGCGGTGCCTGGGCGCCGCGGGAGGGGGCAGGGATCTGTTGAATCTTATGATCTGTTAGGGGCCCTTGGAAGTTTACAAGGTTATGGCACAGATTAATTACAAGCGAAGAAGTTACATGGGGAAATTTTTAACAAATTACAAATCTTAACAAACTTTTATAAAATAATCAATTTTTTCTGACATCTGAAATAGTACAAATTTATTTCCTGTGTGTTTATGATTTATGTACTTTTCTGTGTCATACTTCAAATTTTTAAATTTAAGAATAAATGATACATGCATGTTCTAAAAAATAAGGCATAAGAAATGTAAACACATATCAACTTGAAAGTGATAGTCCTTATAGTACCATTCTTACTTTAATAAAAACTTTGACTTTTTTCTCTATATAATTATATATATGTAATTATTATTTTTTTTGCTGTGGATGGTATCAATCTTCACACACTATCTGCAAGCTGCTTTTTGAAAGCGCTACACCACCGAAATCTTCTCATGTCAGCATATAGATATACATCATTCATTTTTACCAAATGCACACTGTTGTTCTGTCATACAGTAGACTGGATGGCGTAAACACATATTCTTTCCACCTTTTCCTACTGATTTGTAAGAATTGTATATATAGTCCATTTACATGACACATATATGTTTTTAATATTTACATAACCAAATTTATCTATCTTTCTTAAATTGCTTCTGGAATTCATGCCAAGTATAGCCGTATGCAAAGCCATGGATGAATATCCCACAGAAGTAAGTTGAGCAGACACAAAAAATAAACACATTACATTTACATGAAGTTCAAAAACAGGTAAAATGAGGGGAAGGGAGGGAGAAAGAGAGGGAGAGAAACATCAGTGTGTGGTTGCCTCTCTTGCACCCCCTACAGGGGACCTGGCCTGCAACCCAGGCATGTGCCCTGACTGGGAATCCTACCAGGGACCCTCTGGTTCGCAGGCCGGTGCTCAATCCACTGAGCCACACCAGCCAGGGCCAAATAACCAATTTTAAGCACAGGCAAAGAAAGAAAAAAGGGACAAAGGACTTGAATGGATTTTTCGTTGAAAGAAGATATACACATAGCTAATAAGCACATGAAAAGATGCTCAACATCACTGGTCATTAGGGAAATGCAAATCAAAACCATAATAAGCTTCCACTTCATATTCACTAGGATGGTTGTAATAATAATTTTAAAAAGCTGACACTAACAAGAGGCGATGAAAAAATCAGAACTCTCGTACATCGTCAGTGGAAATGTAGAACGGCACAGTCACTTTGGAATACAGCGCGGCAGTTCCTCGTAAAGTTAAGCGATAGAGTCAACAACAACTCTGTCCTTAGACCTGAGAGAAACGAAAACACATGCCCACACAAAGTTCCCAGTAGCATTATTTGTAACAGCTGAAATGTGGAAACTACCCAAACGTTTTCCCACTGGTAAATGGATAAACAAATGTGGTACCTGTGCAAGAGAAATCACAATTCAAAGACTATAAAGGTACTTAACCATAAATATTAAACGTAATAACTAGGACGTGGTATTAAGTAATTCTTGGCAAAGTAAGTTCATTTAAGTCAGATTTTGATTAATCAGAATACAAATTCCTACACTTTTTATCAAAATTAAAACTGTGGCTCTCTTAAGAAAACCCATCCTATGAAAATCTAAATTTGTAAGTATCTACGAATGTGTAGGCATGTGTAAACAAGATTAAAAAGGATTCTTCCAAATGAAACAGCCCAAAAATATCCTTCTATTTACAGACTGCTTACCCTTTTTTGATGGAGTTCAGAAACTGCTGACTTGCACCATCTGAATAACTTCGGAAATCGTCATTGACTGTGAATCCGTTTTTCCATAATTTTATACTTACATCTACCTGGAAAGCAGTAAGAAACAAAATGCATCATGTTAATTAAAAATATACTTCTGGCCCTGGCTGGTGTGGCTCAGTGGTTTAAGTGCCAGCCTGCAAACCAAAGGGTCACCAGTTTGATTCCCAGTCAGGGCACATGCCTGGGTTGGGGGCCAGCTCCCCAGCAGGGAGTGTGTGAGAGGCCACCACACATTGATGTTTCTCTCCCTCTCTTTCTCCCTCCCTTCTCTATCTAAAAATAAAATAAATAAAATCTTAAAATATATATGCATATACTTCTGTACATTATAGAAATGCTTTATGTGTACTTCACAGTCTGTCACACAATATTAATAAGATGTGTACTGAAGGGCTGGTATTTAATAAAGTTTATAATTTTTACTGCCTCATTGAGCACATTCTTCCTTGAAAGCAGTGTTCACTTCCTCCGTGCAAGTGCAGGTGAAGAACACAGGACTCACTAGTACCTGGAGTCCCTGCCTTGATGCCTTCTATGGCGCCAACAGCTTTACTCCCAACATCACAAGTCAATACAGTGACAAGGTGAGTGACACCTTCCTACTCTGACAACAGTTTCAACCTCACGGACCCGCTGAGAGGCCCACCTTTTGAGAAACACTGGAGAAGAAAAAAGTGATGGGCATTTACCTGTTTCTTCTGTTCACTGGGAGACAAGCGTTTGGCACCAACCTTCTGAGCCTCCTCAAAAAGGCTGTCAACAAAATATTCACAAGTTGTTTGCTGGTTATCACTAACAGGCCTGTTGTCAGATCCTGTTTCGCAAACCCTATATATAGAAAAAAGAAAAATAAGCATCACTGACTATTCGCACTCTAAAAATTTACATGAATTGTTCTAGTTAAGGGGTCCTGACCCAAGAGGCTATGCACTGCTAAGTCTGCTGTCTAGACCCTCTCCTCAGTTAAGACATTAGTGACAGATATGTGACCTTGGGAAGCCGTGAACCCTTTTGGTACACAGCAGGGTGTTCTCAAGTTCAGTCTTTGTTGTGCAGGCTGTCCTCTATGTTGTAGGATGTCTAGCAGCATCTGTGGCCTTGACTCATTAGACGTCAGTAGCATGCAATTCTTCCTCCCCCAAAGCACGGTAGCAGCCAAATCCATCTCTGAGGGGTGTGTGTGTGTGTGTGCGTGCGCATACATGCGGGGGCCAGGGTATCTCACCAGGTTGAAAACCACTGGTCCAGAGTAAAAAATGTGCTCTTTGTAAAGGGCTCACACTGGCTTTCAAAGAGGCCGGGAGGTACTTTTTGGTGATAGAAAGCACTCTTAAAATTAAAGGTACTGAACCCACCAGGAACTGTCATAGTCTCAGCTTCACGACTTTACACATTTCAGAGTGAGATGTCCCACTGGCCACTTTCATTTCTGGTGGTTTAATACTCCACTCTGTTTTCTTTATTGAGGCATACATGACATACAACATTATATTGGTTTCAGGCGTACAAATACTAATTCGATATTTGTATAACCTGCAAAACAATCCCCACAATACATCTAGTTGCCATCCGCCGCCACACAGCACTGGGCGCTTTCGAGGCTGGCCTTGCTGGCTTTCAAACGCACGACACAGTGTTAGCAACTACAGTCACCGTGCTGCCCAGCACGTCCCCGAGACTTATTCACGGGACACCTGCAAGTCTGTCCTTTCTGAATCCCTTCACCCATTTTGCTCACTTACAAATATTGGCTTTCATTTTGTATTTGTATTATAAGAAATATTACCTAAGGTTTCACTGATGGCAAAATTATTTCTGGCTGATCTTTTTTGAAACCATATAGATAGAAGGTTCATAAATGTTCTGAGATACACATTCTCAGATTCAGGCAATAATCAACACTTTTTATAGCTCTTGTACTATGCCAGGAACTACAGATACTCTTGCTACATTTTGTAAGTAAGAAAAACGAGTCACAGACAGGTGAAGTTCCATGTCTGAGGTTACAGGTAGTAAGTGGCAGAAACAGAAGTTAAACCCTGTGAATGTCTTCCAAGCTACGTTCCTAGCCATACTATGCCGTAAAGCCTCTCTCAATAGCTAGCATTCACTGAGCATTTATTATACATGTTGGGAACCATTCTAAGTACTTCACATGTGTAACTCATTCAATCCCCACAAAGATCTAAAAGGCACGTATTGTTTTTATCCCCATGTAATAGATAAAAAGCTTAAGCAGTTTGCCCGAGATCCCAAAGCTATTGGGAGGTGGGGTTGGAAACTGAATCCAGGTCACCAATGCCTGCGCTCTTAATCACTGCACTAGACTGTCTCTCAAAATAGCCATTATTACGTTGTTGTCGAATAGCTGACAGGGCAGTATTTTAAGGGCATCCTTTCTACTCTCCTAGTAATTCTGTATCTACTCCTAAGACACTCCGTATTAGCATAAGGTACTAACTGTGCCTTTTCCAAGGCAATGACACCATACTTCTATTCAAAAATAATCACACCCTAAGAGACTGCTCACAATACGAATGACTTCCCCCTTTCTTTAGCAGTAGAGCTGTGTGTCAGTAGAGGATACTGTCTAAAAGCTCAGGCTTTGGAGTTTGCTCAGGTGCCTTCACTAGGGTCACACTGACTTTGGGCAAGACACTTAGCCTCTATGTGATTTGGCTTCCTCGTCTGTAAGATGCAGATACTTCCACCTGTTTCCCATGGTTGTGAAGATTAAATGCAAATATATATACGGCCTATGCCTGGAATGCAGTATGGACCAGTACATATACTGGCACACAGTGAGTGCTTAAGTGTTAGATAATATTAACACTACTTTATTATTTTTTAATATACAATCTCTATTATATTTTTTCCATTACCATTTTGTCCCCTTGTACCCCTCTCCCCCCAGCAATCACTTATGCATTACAATTTTAATTATTCTTCTGTTCAGAAAGCAGTTTATACTTAATTACTAATTGCTAAGTAGAAAGCCAATAAAGCTGTGAGCATCCAGAGTAGCTGAAGTTTTATTCCTTTATCACATGTATTTGGTAGGTAAATTCTACTGAAATTCATTATGTTATTTCAAATCATTCAAACATTTACTCAGTACTTACTACATGCTAGGTGGTAGGGAGAGAGAAAGACAAATAAGAAATAGTCTAGGTTTTTGTCCTGGCTGGTGTGGCTCAGTGGATTGAATGCCAGCCTGCAAACTGAAAGGTCTCTGGTTCGATTCCCAGTCAGGGTACATGCCTGGGTTGCAGGTCAGGTTACCACTTGGGGGTGTGCAAGAGGCAACCACTCAATTTATCTTTCATACTTCAATGTTTCTCTCCCTCTCTTTTTCCCTCCCTTCCCCTCTCTCTAAAAAATAAATAAATAAAAATTTAGGCCCAGCTGGTGTGGCTCAGTGGACTGAGTGCTAGACTGTTAACCAAAGGGTCACCGGTTTGATTCCCAGTTGGGGCACATGCCTGGGTTGAGGGCTGGGTCCTTGGTGGGGAGCGTGTGGGAGGCAACCACACATTGATGTTTCTATCCCTCCCTTCCTTTCTCTCTAAAAATAAATAAATAAAATCTTTTAAAAAAGAAAAACACTATACTAAGTGCTTAAAGAAAAGAAATAGTTTAGGTTTTTAAAAGGTTTGGAGCACAGTGCATAGAGATACATTATAAATAGCTCTATGCTCACAAACTTGATAACTTAGACAAAATGGACCAATTCCTTGAAAGGCACAATCTCACATAAGGAGAAATAGATAATGTGGATAGGCCTACATCTATTAAAGAAATTGAATCAATAATTAATAATCTGCCAAAACAGAAAGCACGAGGCATGAATGATTTCACTGGTGAATTCTATCAAACATTTAAGGAAGAAATACCAATTCTCTACAATCTCTTCCAGAAAATAAAAGCAGAAGGGAACACTCCCAACTCATTCTATAGGGACAGCATTACCCTAATACTAAAACCAAATAAACACATTATAAGAAAGAAAAACTACAGATAATATCTCTCATGAACAATAAATAACAAAATACTGGCATTGTAAATCCAACAATATGTTTAAAAGAATCCTACACCACAGCCAAGTAGGATTTATCCCAGGTATGTAAGGCCGGTTCAACATCAGAAAACCAATGAATGTCATCCATCACATCAATACACTAAAGAAGAAAAATCACAAGATCTTAACAACAGATGCAGAAAAAGTCTCTGCCAATCCATTCATGATAAAACAAAACAAAACAAAAAACCTCTCAGCAAGGTAGGAACAGATTAGAACTCCCTCAACCTGACAAAGAACACCTATAAAAAACCTACAGCTAATGTTATATCTAATGGTGAGAAACTAGACACTTTCCCCCTCAGATCAGGAGCAAGAAAGGATGTCCCCTCTCACTCCGCTTCGATGCCATACTGGAAATCCTAGCTAAACCATAAGAGAAGGAAAGGAAACAAAAAGCATACAGAGCAGGAAGTAAGAAGTAAAATGATCTTTGCTTGCTGATGACATGACTGTCTACATAGAAAATTCCAGAAAATCAATAGCAAGAAACTCTTGGGACTAATAAGCAATTATAGCAAGGTTACATGATACAAGATTAATATACAAAAGCCAAATGCTTTCCCATACACCGGCAATTAACAATTGGCATATAGAATTAAAAACAACACTATATATATATTAGCACCACTTGTCAAACTCCACAGAACTACAACCCGAAGAGTGAACCCAAATGTAAACTATGTTAATAACAATGTATCAACACTGGTTCCCAGTTGCAACAATTACGCTACACTACTATAAAATGTTAATAGGAGAGGAAACTGTGTGTGTGTGTGTTGTGGGGCAATAGGGATAAGGGACTGGATATCTTCTGCTCGATTCTTTTGTAAATGTAAAACTACTCTTAAAAATAAAGTTTATTAATAATACAATCATTTTAGAAAGAGCATGAAAGACATTCCTGGATAGAGAGGAAGAGAGTTGGAACTTTATTAAAGAAATTTAATATTTCTTTATAATTCAGGAAACCCCTTTGCATTTTCCCATATTAAGCTTTAATGTAGTAAAATCCCACAGATATACTGATGCATATGGACTTCCCTCAACACTAAATATATCCTGAGAACTTTATTATGCCATCTTTGTCTACCACTCTGTCAGCCTTTTCCTTACTTGTCACTATCATTTTATGATTCAAATATCAATACTGTTCTTTATAATTTGGAAACCAGATTACTGAAGGGTCAGGGCTAATAGTCTTGACATCTCAGGAGTTTCTCTAGTAACACAAGCACACCAGTTTCAAGAAAGGGACTTTGGAACACCTCTTCTGCTCCCTTTCTCATTCACCACTATGTCCGTATGGAAGGTTTTCGGAGAGCTGCTGTCCACACGGGTGAAGGACTTGCACCTGAGTGCGCTTTGGCAGCACATACGATAAATACGGATCTTCACCACTTATCGTCTTTGAACAACTGACACACTTAGAAAACCAATCTTCTTTTCATGCTTTACCAAACTGCTGCTTCTAACAAAACCTATTGTCGTTGCAAAGAAAATTATGAACTGTGTTGCTGATATCTGTGTAGACGTCTTACTAATCATTTAATTCAATTTAAAATACGGACACATGCCACAACAGAGAGGAAGCTTAGAAACATCATGCTAAGTGAATAACGTTGGTCACAAAAGGTCACACATGATATGATTCCATGTCTATGACATGCCCAGGACAGGCAGACCGAGAGAGACAGAACGTGCCTCAGTGGCTCTCAGGGACAGGGTGCAGGAGGACGGAGTGGGGCGGCCAGTGGGTGCGGGGTTTCTCTTCGGGGTGGCGACCGGGTCATAACATCGACTGTGCTGGTGGTCGCACAACTTTGTGAACGTAGCAAATACCACTGAATCCAATGCTTTACATGCGTAAATCAGCTGGTATGTGAGTTAGGTCTCAATAAAGCTGTTTTAAAAATGGTCAGTTAACTTTAGCCTTTCCAATCAGTCACTCGACTTGTTTCTGGGTAGAAAGACGTAACAGAGCAGGCCTGACTGCTGTCCTCTCAAAGGCCTGTGCACCTGCCTCATGAGAGTCTGGAATTGTAGTTTGTGACTCGCCCCCAAGAAAAAGCCTGGGCTCGTTTTCAATGACCTTTCCTGGCAGATAGCATTTCACGTGTGCTGTCATAACTTAATACTGGGGGAATTAAGTGTGTCCCAGGTGACTCCACTGGGCGAGGACTCTTGCAAGCTTGTGCCTGATTTCTCCTGGACTGAGTCCCGTGTGCTTTTCCCTTTGCTGATTTTGCGTTGGGCCCTTTCATTGTAATAAATCATAGCCATTAGTATGATTCTATGCCGCGAATCCTCTGGGCAAATCATCAAACCTGGAGATGGTCTTAGAGACCCCTGACAAAATCTCACAATTACATAGTTAACATCAAATATACATACAACCATAAACACTTTAGTGAGAACAACAACAAATGTTTGGTATAGAAGCATTTACAAAGTATTTGTAAGTGTGAAATAAATACTTTTCTGTCTCCTTAAATGAACGATGAATGAAAGAAATTTACCTCAAAGATTTAAAACAAAGCATAATATTCAATACAAAATATACTTCAGCTCAGATGAGTGAGAATAAAGTAATCTATATTGATAACAGCCATAGATTTTTGCATCTACCATTTACTGACAGCCTTCTATATGCTAATACTAAGCTAAGTGCTTTATATTGGCTATCTAATTCTCCTGAAAATCTTTCAGGGACTTAGGTATAGCCCCAGTTTATAGATGAGATATTTAAGCTCAAATAATCTACCTAAATTGCACAAAGGCCAGAGAGGTAGAGCAAGACACAGATGAGATTCACCCTCGGTATCTCTGACTCCAAAGCCGTTATATTTCCACTGTGACTCTACCACGAGAGGCTAATGAAGCAGCTGCTTGAATTTCTCACTTATATGACACAAGTAGTATGTGAACAGAGAAAAGGTTAACAGTATTTTTTTTTTTACCAAAGAAGAATGTGTTTATTTCACTTAAATTCTTAAAAAATACTTTTTGGCAATTGTCACATAAACTGTCCTAACGATTTTTTAAAATTAATAATAAGATTTAGTGACTTCACTAAGATCCATTCAATATACTGATGGTAAAAAAGAATTCCTTTAAAATATATTACTAATAGGTATTTAACTGAGATCTTCATAATGAACACTCACTATCCCAGTCAGTGAAATGCAGAACAAACAGGAAAAGATACCAGCAAAGACATTAACAACCAAGAAATTTCATAGACTGAATTAACTTACCAGTCTTCTTTTATACTTTCAAGATTATCTACTTCTTTCATTCTCTTCTGCCTTGCTGTAAAGGTAAAAATAAACAAGAGCTAAAGTTGCAAATCTGTTATTTCCAATAAATTTGTTCCTATGTGTGCATTAATATTCTTCACCATAAGTTATTCTGTATCCCTAACGTAGCACTAAAGGGTTCTTAAGAACAAGTAACCAAACTCAAAGCTGTCACTAGGCTATACAGTAAAATGACAATGTTTTAAAGTTCCTTGAAGTAATTTCTGTGTGGTGTTACTAGCAACTTGACAGTCAATTCAGTTAATTTGTTTCTTAAGCATGCAAAACATTTACATTGTGCCTGAGTGGACCTAAAACACAAGACAGATTCAGAGATGTTCAGCTTCCACCCTTGTCCCCTCCACCTGGTCCTCTCTCTCCCGGCTTATGGGTGACATTACTTTTTGTTTTTTTTTTCCTAATACAAACAAGTATCTGTATCCACAGCCATCTCTTTCTTAGATAAAGAGTAACAGCACGACATGTGCTATGTGAAGTCAAACTCAGACAATAGTTGTGAGCTGCCTGCTTAGGGCAAAATCAGAGTTGTCCGTTGTCAAAATTCAAGTTAGAAAAATCAGGTCTGTTTTATCTAATCTGGAATGTCTGACTATTTACCTAAGGGAAACACAACCAAACTGATTATGGAGAGAAAGAAAAAAAGAAATCAATGACAATTTAACATTTTAAAATTAAATAAGCTTTAAAAAAATACTAGAGTGCAATGCCTTAATAAGTCTGTGTGTTAGTCACCCGCATACCACATTACAACTTCTTTGTATATGTGCCTAAAACAATACAGTTTTACTGATTTGAGAAAGAGAGAGAGAGAGAGGTAGGGGGAGAGACAGAGAACAAGAGGGAAACATCAATTTGTTGTTCCACTAATTTATGCATTCATTGGTTGATTCTTATGTGTGACCTGGCCAGGGATCGAACCCCCAACCTTGGCGTATGGGGATTATGCTCTAACCAACTAAGCTACCTGGCCAGGACCAAAACAATAGAATTAAGAATATGTTATTATTAGGTCATGACGGATTGCTTATGACATCAAGGTCCCAGAGACTACACTACAGATTTAAAACTGATGAAAAACACTTTATCCAAAAGGAGACATAATCAAGCCAGATTTCTACAAAGCATTAAAAATATTTCAACTCTCAAACACATTAAGCAAAGAAGAACATTTTTCTTACATTCTCCCTGGAGAGTACATATGCAAAAAGCAAATATAGTACTGCTATTTAAAAATGTAAGTTCTAAGAATATTTAAATGGAAAGCAGACATCAGTCACAGCTCCTGAAGGCCCACCAGACCCATCCCGCAGCAGCGAGAGCCGGAAGAAAAGGAGCACCAGCAGTAGTCTACCGGCCCGCTGAAAAGTCTCCAAAGGATCTGGAGGGGAAGGTGGCCCGCACAACTGAGGACCCAGTGGCAGCTTCTCCCGGGGGATGTCTGAGTCTGATGAATTTCAGGTTCTGACTTCCGCTTCCTGCTGCTAAGGGAGCCGGGCCCACAGCCGCAGCCGGCTTGGTGGGAGCACGGATTTCCTGGTAGCCTGTTTTGCTAGGGACTGAAGTAGAACAGTGCAGTCTGCTCGGGAAAATATCTTTGAAAAATGTTTTAAAGACCTCTATTGTTTTCATTATGATGTGAATATAAACTGATAGTGAATTTGTTTCTTAGCCTATTCAGGAGAGAATTGTGAGAAGTTCTGAAAAACTAGGTGAAATGGACAGGAAGGAAAAAGGAGGCAATTTAAAGGGGCAGAGGAGGGCATACAGGTCGGCACAGCACCTTCAAAAGCATCCCAGTGACAATTTCAGACTCTACCTTTTAGCCAGAGGGTAAAGC
The DNA here is from genome assembly GCA_028533065.1 of Trachops cirrhosus. NCBI lineage: Eukaryota > Metazoa > Chordata > Mammalia > Chiroptera > Phyllostomidae > Trachops > Trachops cirrhosus. The sequence goes on from CM052543.1 coordinate 136,738,965, forward strand.
CACACTGTCCCTTTAAACTATGTGCATATGTTACTTCGATAAAGTTATATAGTTTAAAAAACCAGAGTTTTGTGTTCACTAACATTTTCTCCTAAGACTTTGTCCTTGAAATCTCATCATTTCTAAAACCATTTAAAAAAATTTTTTTTTATTGATTCCAGAGAGAGAGGAAGGGAGAGAGAGAGAAAAAAACACCGATTGATTGCCTCCCACACACACCTGACCATACTCCAACACTGGCATGTGCCCTGACAGGAATCGAACCCACAACCTTTTGGTTTATTTGGCGACAATCCAACCAACTGAGCCACGCCAGCCAGGGCTCTAAAATTATTTAACTGCTTCCCATTCCAACATATGCAAAAGAATAGAGAAAAATATAAACAACCAACCCTACCATTCAGATTCAGAAAAATTTACATTTTGACTTACTCACTTCTTTTTATTTAAGAAATAAAACATTATAGCCCAGGCTGGTGTGGCTCAATGGACTGAGTGCCAGCCTGCAAACCAAACAGTCACCGGTTCCATTCCCAGTCAGGGCACAGGCCTGGGTTGTGGGCCAGGCCTCCAGTTGGGGGTACGCAAGAGGCAACCACACACTGATGTTTCTCTCCCTCTTTCTCCCTCCCTTCCCCTCTCTCTAAAAACAAATAAATAAAATCTTTTAAAAAAATCATAGACAGTTGAATACCATTTAATATTTAAAAATATTTAATAGTATTTAATATTTAGATAAAATTTTTAAAACAAAAATAATACTAAAATATTTATTAAATGGTATGTCTTAAACATGTGCATCTTATTGCATATTAATTAGACCTGAGTGAAGTTTTCAAAAATATTAAAAATGTGTATTGGCAATGCCTGGAATGATTCTAGGTGCTCGGGGTACATACCGAACAAAACGGACAAGGATCCCAGCCCTTGTGGACATTACATTTTGATGGTGCTGTTCGCTTTCTCACTCGACAGTTTTCCAACATTATTTGCAACTACTCTAAAACAATCTCTTAGTCTGGATATGATCTTTATTGTATCATAAATGTAACATTCATCCCACTTCTTGGCTCGCATTGTGACTATCCTTCTAGGCACTGAAATCCGAACTATCCTTGCAAGTCTCAACCCAAGAGATCCATTTCTATCATAAAGGTGAAATAATAAACCCTTATTAATTCTCCCCTCCTAAAGCATTTATATTTTTGGTGTTTAAGTCATGTTGTCTGATATTCTTGAGTATTGTTTCCGTTGTATCTTTTAGCCTTTCCACTGGAGCCAATCTCCTAAGGAGGACAGGTATCAGGACTTCTGCATGTCCTGTTTCCTCCACAGTGAGTGCGAAGGGAACAGCAGCCATCCTTAAAGCATTCCGCTCTGTTTCCCACTGATAGGTTACTGTTCTCCAGCAAAGGGCAATACTATTGTTTTTGATCATTTCACAGTTACAGGCTAGTGATACATTGTTCTGCTTGTTTTATGACAGCAAAGGAGAATGAAGAGGCCTCGGCCTCAGACTGACTTGCACTGGAGTACCGGCTGCATCATATTGGAGCTGGATGACCTCAAACATGTTATTTACCTTCGCTAAGCCCCAGTTTCTAACCTGGAACCTGGAGACAGTACCCTCCTCACGAGGCTGTTGTGAGGACTAGAGGAGATATGGAAAATACAGCGTTACCCTCCCTCCTCTTTTCCCATCCCTCTGTTACAAAGATTGGTAAGAAACAACTTCAGACTTAGTCTTAAAAGTCTGAATTTTGACCGGGCTATGAAATTTTACTTTTGCTTTCATTAATTAAACTTTTAAAAACATTTATATACTTCCTGAACCTCTTACTACTGTCTACAAGGCACTGGTTTAGAATCTATGACAGAAGGATCAACAGGACAGCCAGAGTCTCTATCACCAGCAAGTTTACGGACTAAAAAGGGAAAAGATACTACATTACTGATTGCAAACATGGCGTAGAAGTAAAAAATGATTCTAACATGGCTGTAAAGTCAGCATTACTTTAGGTGTTTTCTATCATAAATTAGTACCATGTAAACGAACCACGTAAAATGTATGTCCATTCAGTGACCCCCCCCAATCATCGCAGTCACGTGACACGAATGAGCCTAAGTCGCGTCCTGTACAGTAGAGAATAAAAGAGCCACCTGACAAACATCTAAGCTACCAGCATGAGGTGGGCTTCAGAACGGGCAGATGGAAAGTGTCTTCATTTTGCTTCAGTTTACCTCCAATTAGTACCACTACCGTCTTACATTTGTACTGCACATCACAGTTTGCCAAACACCCTCCCAAATATTACCCCACTTACTACCAACGATGGCAGAGATAAAATTATCAGTCAGGAGACAGAGGAGACCGAGCTTTTTGGGGCATATCCACTAAAAAGAAAATCCAGTCAAAATAGATTTAGTATTTTCAACGTGTACATTGGGAAAATTTGCATACTACCAGTTTTATTTATTTTTCTAAACAGATACTTTTTTTAAAGAAGAACTTGAATCACGGTATTATAACACTGGGTATGCTATCTTCATGCAGAAGCTGCAGTTTATCTTTAAGAACGAGGCCATTCCTGGCACTGAACACGGGGGAAAAGAAACCAATGGATCACATGTCCACGTGAGGTTCCTTCACTTAGATCTTCTGTGGGACAGAATGAGGCCTCCAGAGCAACTTACAGTAGCATCAGAACCAGACACTTTAAGAAAGTTTATTTGTATATTTTATGAATTCTAGTTTGCTAACTCTTAAGTGATAAGAAAAAGAAACCTCTTAGAAAGTTTCAGCTTATCTGAGCTGCCTGTAATCACTAAAAAATACATTTGTGTCTTTTAGAAAAAATAGTGAATAGTGAGTTATAAGCTCCTAAGGACCACAGTGATAGTGTCACAAGTAATTTAAATGAGAAAATCCTAAGGGAAAGGGGAAACTTCAGCAGAGATTGTCAAGGTCACTGGGTTAGCCATCCTTTGACACCAAGAACATTTTCATTCCAGGGTTCCTGACCTGTTACTTACCTTGCAAGACTCATCTCAAATACAATCTCCTTTAGAAAAACTTGCCATGACTTCTCCAAAAGGTATGTATGAATATAGATTTACTAACACAGCAAGGAGAGATCAGTTACATGCCCTGAGAATTTGCCTTATCTTCCCAGACACAACCGTCATCTGTAGCCGGTTCCTCACATCCACTCATGTCCCCATCCAATTCGATTTCTACACAGATGTCAGGGTGATCTTTTTAATTAAGGTACAAATTTGACTGTGGGACTTCCCTGCTCAAAACCCTTCCAAGAACTCCCACTGTTCTTCAAATAAGGTCCAAATTTGGATAATATTACAGGAGAGTTCACCATACTGTTCTCTCACTACATCTGAGTGATTTGAAAAGTTTTCCGTAAGTTTTTAAAAAGAAAAAGAAAAAAAAATTGGTTACAAATCCTTGACATTGTTTAAGGGGCCCCGCCCCACATGGTCTCTCTGGCCGTAGCCATACCCCCCTTTTGCTCTCTACATTCAATGCCATTGCTTTGACCTTTCGGTTCCCGAAATCTTCCCAAGCCTCTGTGGAACCTAGTTCCTTGGCCTGGACCCTTGTTCCTTCCTTGGGGAGTCACCTTCACCTATTCCCAGGTACCCATACCTCAGCCTGAAGATCACTTTCCTAGGAAAACCTTCACCGATTTCCCTGGCTGGCACAACTGCTTCCCCAAGCCCTTACTTGCTTTCACAACGCCCTACATTCTTCTTTTTTTAGCTTCTGTCTCGGTTTGTTGGCATTGACTTGTGTGACAATATGTTTCCTATCTGTTTCCCCCAATGAGACTGTAAAGTCCTTAAAGGCAAAATCTGTGATCGTTGCCATCATCTTGGCAACGGATGTAACCAGTGAAGTTAGACCTTGGTCTTTTTGTTTGGGTGCGGAAGAATTCAGAGCCAGGGACTCTAATTATTAGAGAAAATTTATTTAGAATGTCGCAGAGATAGAAGAATGAGCCAGCTGGGCTGCATGGACGCCCTGCATTCCTGTTTTGCCTGCTGCTAGGTCTTTCCTAGGGCTTCCCACCCTGGTGACCTTCTGTACTTGGCCTAGCCTTCCTACTCTGCTCACGCCTGTCTAACTGCTTACCATATCCCTATCATTAGCATTCAGTACACAGTAGGTACTAAAAATATTTAATGATAAACCAAGTAATTAACATTAAGTACAAAGTATGCATGTAAAGTATTTACCACAGTGAGGGTATGAGTCAGTGGTCATAAGCAGTAGTATCTGTTAATACCATATTCTGTCTGCATCATTATTATTTGTGTGCTTTGTCACTCCCTTCATCCTGCACACAATTCTCACTCACTTTTGGATTCCACCAGCACTAGCACTGTTACTGTTTTACACAGATGCTCAATATTCACTGAATGAAATTGCATTTTCAGTCATTGTGACTCTTAGCATACTTAGAAGATACAACACCAACTTTTAAAGTTTGTTCCACTAAAAGTAAACTATAATTTAAAAACTTATAAACACTCCCAAAACACACTTGAGCCATGACTATGAAATAAGGAAGTGGATTTTCATGTTGCTTACACAATCTGTCACACTTTACAGTTCCACATGAAGGTCAATACAGACGGTCAGTTTCCTATCTTCATTTTCAATGATCTCAAATTACATACGAAGGAACCAACACTGGACACCGCACTGACGCTCATTATTGCTGAGAAGCAATAAAATGTGAGTCAAAAAAGAAAATAGTATGAAAACAGCGAAGAACATCAAACCCGCAAAACTACGTGAGTTGTGGGAGACTGGTAATGAAGTTAAAGGACGACAACTCAAAACAGATACGCCTTGGATTTCTGTGCTATGTTTTTGCAGCGATTGCCTTTGGAAATCGGGGTATTTTGACCGCACGCACCTGACTCGAAGTTTGCGAACGACTTCGGAAGGAAAAGACCACCGACGGGCTCTCCCGGAGTCCGCACTCGGGCGGCGAGCAGCGGGCAGCCGAGAGCCGCAGCGCACCTGGGCCGCGCAGGAGTCTCGCCCGCCCAGCCGCCCGACGGCGCCCTTTCGCGATCGCAGGCGCGAGGTCGCGAACCCCGCGGAAACCAGGCTCACGGAGACAAAGACCACCACCGGACCCAACGATCCCCGCCGCCCAGCCCGGGAGACGCCGGCCCGAGCCCCGCACCCCGCGGATCGCGACGCGGCGCCAGGAAACTACCTCCGGGCGTGGCCGCTGGAGGGGGCCGCGCCGTGCCGTCTCCTCCCGGCCTCGTCCTCAATTCGCTCAGGGGCTGCGAGTGCGGCCGTCGCCGGACTGGAGCCCCTCAGTTCCGCAGCACCGCGGCCCGCAGGCCTTCTGCGGTTCCGCGGCCACGGATGCGGGGCCGCGCCTCCGGGACCCAGCCCGCCTCCCTCCGTGACCGCCGCCGAGCGCCGTGGCGCGCGCCCAGGCGGGCTCTGCGCATCCCCGAGAGCGCGCGTGGGGGCGGGGCTGGTGGCGGCGGCGGCCGCGTCTGGCCTTGGCGTCCCGGGCATGGTGGCTGCCACCTGCTTCCCGCCGCCGCCCGGCTGCTGGATGCCACTGCACTCTGCTCGGAAAAAGCCCGGAGCTAATTGTGGGTTCGCCTGAGAACCCGGCGTCTCCATCCTTGTGTACTTCTTCAGACTTTGATGGAATCGGTGGAGAGATTTCCCTGCTGCTGACAAATGTTGAACTTGAACCCTGTGACTATGGAAATATTGAACTTGAACCTGAACCCTGAGATTCTGGAAAGCAAGAATTTTAAAGAAATCTTCCCACTCCTTTGGGATTCTGAAAAGGTTACAGCAAAGAACCACCTTCCCCGTGTGATTCAGATGTGACTCCTGGATGCTCCCTTGTTTATCTATGACAGACCCTTCAAATTCCTATGCTTTTGGCCTCATACATGATTAGCTGAACTGATTGTACAAAATACCGGACACCTTGACTTGACCAAACTTGTTAAGCTTCTCTCCTTCCTCCAGCCCCCTAAACTTGGACCCACCCTCCACCTGAGCCTTCATGCAACCCCTTCTTATTCACCACTCCTGAACATAGGCTGACTTCCCGATCTGCAGTGTGACCACTGCCACCTCCACCGGCCCATCCCACTTCCCCACGGCCAGTTCTTTCTTTTGTTCCCTGCTCCCTGTAAAAGAAATGCCCCGCTGACCCGGGAGACCGTTGCGGATCTTGCGGATCTTGCGCATGGTCAGAGAGACCCCTATAGCAAGACTCATTCCTCCTCCCACACCCTCCCATTGCAACAGTTCCTTTCTTGGGGGAATAATCTCTTACGATAAATTCTCTCTTTACCTAAAGCTAGGTGGGGTATTTTTGTTTGTTTGTTTTTTTGACAGTTGAGCATTTGCCCTACAGTAATTGTCCTCCTACCTTATTTTAATGGAGTAGTCTCTTTCCCCCGTTGCAATCACGTTTTCAAATAAAGTCTCATTTGTCTAAATCAGGATCTGTTTTTCACTTGACAGTTTTTAATGCCAGTATTAAAAATGAGATTGGGCCTCCCCTACTGTCCCCTGCCATGTCCTCCCAGGTAAAGGCATCTTGCAAATATTTTAAATTCATCTTTTGTTTAGCAATTGATTCTGGGATCCTGTGGTGAGTGCTAATTTCAAATCAGTGCTCCTGAAACCCTGTCTGTTGTACCCTACACTAAGGAGTTACTAGGATACTTTGATTCCTTTGAACAAAAGAGACTTTTCTTTGACCTTTATATGAGGTTTCTTTCTTTCTCTTTCTTTCTTTCTTTCTCTTTCTTTCTTTCTTTCTCTCTTCCTTCCTTCCTTTTTTCTTTCTTCCTTCTTCCCTCTCTCCTTCCCTTCCCCCCTCCATTACCTTCCTTTCTTCCTTCCTCTCTATTCTGCTCCAGCACCTTTTGATAAAGAGAGGATTCTTCCCTTGTCAAAAATCAATTGATCATGGATGTATTAGTTCATTTCTGGAATCAAAATTTGGTTTCATTTATTTAAAGATCTATTATGTCAGTATCATAATGTTTTGATTACTGTAGCTTTGTACTAGGTTTTGAATTTAGGAAGTATGAGCCCTCCAATTTTCTTCTTCTTTTTCAGGATTGTTTTGGCTGTTCTGATAGAGTAGGCAGTTAGACAGATTGAGCAGAGCAGGAATGACAGGCCAAATATGGAATGCCACCAGGGAGGAAAGTCCCAGGTGCCTAGCAATGAGAAAAAGTGGGAAAACAAGTATTACAGGCTAGGACCTTATCCCCAGGGTGAGGTTTCATCCCCTAGCATGCTGCTAGTCATGTGGAGTAGACCTCCTAAATTTTGATATCACTGCTCATACACTTTAGATCCTCTCACCTTCCATATCGGGAGTCATGAGGTTTAGACCCGCTGACATTTCATATTGCCAGTTGTGTGGTTTAACCCTCCTCTAAAGGAGGAACAGGGTGGGGACAGAGAATAGTCTCCTATGAATCCCATGCAAACCCTTGCATGGCCACTCTCTTAAGTGTTAAGTCCTCAGGGAAAGCTGATGAATATTGTATTGAAATCTTCCCCTTTGGAAAACAGATAAAATTCCTTAAGACAAAGGACCCAGTGCCCTCCACCTTTCTCTCATAAGGCAGAGCCTTTTCCCTCTCCTTTTCTCAGGCACATTACCTTTTCTTTCTTTGTCCTGAGCTCCAAAACCCCCCCGCCCCCACCTTTTTTTTTTCTTGGTTTCTGTAACTTATTTCCTGAGTCCACACACCACAGCTGGCTCACTTTTTCTACCACGGTGACTTCTAAATAAATTTCTTATGCCAGAGTTTTTGGTTCTGAATTCTTTCTTGGCCAAACTTAAGGACCGAGGTCTAACTCCCCCATTAAAAATCCCAGGTACCTTGCAATTAGGATCAGGGCTTCCATTTCTGTAAAAGAAGGCCATTGGGATTTTGATAGGAATTGCATTGAATCCATAAGTCGATTTGAGGAATATCAACATCTTAACAATGTTAGGTTTTTCCATCCATGAACATAGATGTCTTTCCATTTACTTAGGCCTTCTTTCATTTCTTTCAGCCCTGTCTTTTACTCGTCAGTGCCCAAGTCCTGTACCTTCTGATCCTAAGTATTTTATTCTTTTTGATGCTGTTTTAATTGGAATTGCTTTCTTAATTTCCTTTTTAGATTTTTCATCATTAGAATATAGAAATACCACTAATGTTTATTTTTATATCTGGCATCCTTGCTGAATTTATTAGCTCTAATAATTGTGTGTTTTAAAACAGACTCTGTAGTATTATGTACACATGAAGCCATGCTAGTGGTGTTAGACATGACTGGACTTGTAGAGAATTTTTATGAGTTGATTTGAGCTAAACTGACAATTGCCGGGAAGCAAGATCTCAAGTGCTTTACAGAATAGCAGGTTGTAGCTTCTCTTTTTTATATATAAAAAAAAATTTTAGCCCTGGCTGGTGTAGCTCAGTGGATTGAGTGTGGGCTGTGAACCAATGGGTTGCCAGTTCGATTCCCAGTCAGGGCATATGCCTGGGTTGTGGGCCAGGTCCCCAGTAGGAGCCAAATGAGAGGCCACAACACACTGATGTTTCTCTCCCTCTCTTTTTTCCTCCCTTTGCCTGTCTCTAAAAATAAAAGAGAGAAGCAGTGATTGGTTACCTCTCTCACATCCCCAAATGGGGACCTGGCCCACAAACCAGGCATGTGCCCTGACTGGGAATTGAACTGGCGATCCTTCAGTCCACAGGCTGGCAGTCAATCCACTGAGCCACACTGGCCAGGGCTCTCTTTTGTAATTTTAAAAATTTATTGATTTTGAAGAGAGAGAGTAGAGGGGACAGTGCGGGGAACGGGGGAGGGGGGAGAGAGAGAGCCAGTGCAGTATCAGTTTGTTGTTCCACTCATTCACACATTCAGTGGTTACTTCTTGTATGTGCCCTGACCAGGGATTGAACCCACAACCTCAACATATCAGGACAATGTTCTAACCCCCTGAGATACCTGACCAAGACAAGTTGCAGCTTCCTTTAAGCATTTGAAATTAAGGACAAAATTTAAGAAAGATTATAGAAAGATAGGAGAACGCAAGGAAGGTCATACTGTGGAAAACAAGCAATACTTCCATATCTTTTTCAAGCCGTCCTTTCTCATGTCCATAATGCCTTCTTTCTCCAGTTTGTGGTTCAAGACGCATCTCAGGAGTCATTACCTCTCAGAGGCTTTCCCTAACACCCCTGCTCATTCATTCTTTTTTTTAAAAAAATTTTAATTGATTGACTTTAGGGAGAGAGAGAAAGGGAGAAACATCAATTTGTTGTTCGGCCTACCCATGCACTCATTGGTTGACTGCTGTATGCGCCCTGACTGGGGACCAAATTTGCAACTTTGACACATCAGGACAATGTCAACGATGCTCCAACCAACAGAGCCACACAGTTAGGGCTCATTCTTTCTTCAAACATCACGTTGCAGCTCACTGGTTCTTTGGGTGTCTCCTTCATTGCCATCTTGTCTGTCAGCTTTTTGAGGGCCAGAACTATGTTTTTTTTTTTTTAAATTTCCTTATTTCCTGACCTGATATAGTACTTAACACCCCTTGGGTTTAGAGTAAATATTTGTTGTGAATGAAGGGTATAGGTTATAGTAACCGAACTCATAACCTGGCTTTCTCAACTTAGGACAAAAGCAAACACAGAAGCAAAACAAAGGAGGAAAGCACCCAAAGCCTTTTATGCTAATCTGCATACTTTTCCTTTTTTTAAAATAAAGCATTTATAGAAATAAAGTCAGAGAAAATATTTTTCCAAGAGTTGCTTCAGAACGATCTCTCTTCCTTGGTAACTGCAGAAGACGGGTTTCTGAGCTCTTCCTGATACCACAACTGCTGTCACAAAGATAAAGAATTAAAAAATAGGCCAGACTTTGGGAGATTACAACAGTGCAGTCAACACTGAGACAGGTCCCCAGAGAAAAACCTTCTGCTTCAGTGGGCGCTTGTAGAGCATGTTCTTAGCTAAGGAATTTTGAGGGAGGGTAAGGGAAAAACTCATCATACCCATTATGAAGAATTCAGTGCCAGGAAAAGGCAGCCATGACCCCTTCTCCCTCCTGCTCATAAACTACAAGGAGGAACACTGGCTGTTTTGGTAGGGCTCGGGGTAAATCGTTGAGCCTAGGGACCACCCAGTGTAGGACTGGGTGGCCAACTGGTGCTGGTACTGAGCAGGGGCCACACTGGCAGAAGTGAGGAGAGGGGCCTGACACAGACAGGGACCTGGTGCACCAGAGTGCTGGGGTGGGTGGTATAGGCTGCAGCATGCCTTGGGGAGCCTTCAGGATATTTCTATCATACTTAAAGCCAGAGTTTGTTTTTCCTGCTGGAAATGAAACTGTTCATTCTGTTCAATGATTATAGCTAAGTGATGCAAAAAACCCCAGGTCCATTGCCATTATGAGGTCTCCACATCCATGAGAGAACGATTATAAGTGTGGTGTCTTGGGGAGGGTGTAGTATGCAAATTTGTGTAAGAGGGATTTGTCAGCTTTCCTGGAATTCTCACTGTACCCCAAATGGGAAAAACTATGTCCATTCCCAGGGTCATTGGGAGCTTGGATGGCTGGCATGCGCTAACTCTGATGCAGCTTAGCTATTTTTTCAGGACTTTTCACGAGTCTTCAATTTTTCTTAAGCGTCGCAAACAGGAAGATCTTCAGCCCAATGAACAGTAGGCTTTCAATCACTAATGTACAGAAAATTTTTGAAGTGAACATAATTCGTACTTCACAGCAGAGCTTTTCATAGAAATCGTGTGTGTTAATCTTTTCCTTTGAAAGTTAAATCACATTTACAATTTCTGCGTTCAGTTTTTGTATTAATTCTTGCGCGGGCGGGGGCGGCAGAGATAAAGGAGGCTCTCAGTAGGAAGAATTCAGTCTTTGTGACTCCGCCTTACATCTGGCTAGGGTTATAGAAAAAGATCCTGCCTTGCTTTGTTTAAAGACGCAGGGTTTTAGCATTTGTTCTTTTTTCAGCTTACTATGTGCCAGATACCGCACAGATCTATTTTATCACACTTGTCACTTTCCTTTTTACAGCCATGAAAAGTGTTACTCAAGTTCAGTGTCATGCCTTCGGTATCTATGTGATTCCAAGTCAGGTCACCCCGACCTCGTCATGTTGTTGACGAGGTCCGCCTCCAAGCCCGGTTCCGGATCCTTGCTCCGTCCGAGCCACCTGGGGTGACGGTGGGGATGCCGGGGTGCTCGGGCCTGCCAGAGTGTGAGAGCTTATCCCGTACGCCTTCGGGTATTTCCCATCCCCCTTCCTACGGTGCTAGCCCGACCTGGAAACCATAGAGTTGACAGAGTCCAGAGCGCCCCTTCCCTGGCCGCCGAGCCTGACGTCGTGCCGCTGGGCGGGGCCTATTAGAAGGGCGGGGGGAGAGGAGGTAGCAGCCGCCAAGGAAAAGGCTGGCTGGCCTCGCAGCGCCCCGCAGCGGCCGCGGCCGGAAGCGGTCCTGTCGGCCCTGCGGCGCTGGAGCCCTGACGCACGGAGCTCAAGAGCGAGAACGGGAGAGAAAGGGGTAGAAATGGCGGCTCCGCTCGGCTCCCGCTGAGGAGGGCGAAGCCGGCGGAGGGTCCGAGTAGTCGGCCTGGCGCGTTGCTCCCGCCTCTCCTTACTTCCTCCTCACGCCGACTTCCCGTTCTCGGTCCTACTGTCGCCTGTCCTCGTCAGCGCTCCGCGGCGTCCGAGTGGGCTCGTCTCCCGGCCCGCCTCCACTGGCCCTGACTGCCCGGCCGGCGGGCCGGCCTTCCCCAGCTCTCCCGGGCGCGGCGGGCGCGGGGTAGACCCCGTCCTCCTGGCTCGACCATGGTGAACACCCGGAAGAGTTCTCTGCGCCTTCTCGGGTCCAAGTCGCCTGGGCCCGGGCCTGGGGCCGGAGCAGAGCCTGGGACGACCGGAGGCAGCAGCCATTTCATCTCCTCTCGGACCCGCTCCTCTAAGACCCGCGCTGCCAGCTGCCCCGGCGCCAAGGCCGGGGGAGGTGGTGGCGCCGGCGTCGCTCTGGATGAGGCCCGGGTAAGAGCACGGCCGCCCGAGTCCGGAGGCTTGCGAGCGTCGGCCCGGCCGCCGGGGCTTTGTCTGGCCGGGTTGGGGCAGGAAGCGTCCAGGGGACACCTCTCGGGCGGCTGCAGACCGGGTCGTGCGGGTGCGGTGGAGGATGGCACCCGGCTAGGTAGGGCCGCGACAGCTTCGCTGGCCCGCCTCTTTTGTGTAAAGAACAGCCCCGGAGTCCTGGGGAGAGGGCTCCGGGGGTGGGGGGTCCTCTCGGGGACTTTAGGACGGTCTGCTTCCCGTGCCCTTGTCCTGCGGTGGAGGAGAGTGCCGGGGGAGCGCGGGCTTCCCGGGCCGGAGTGCCCGGGCGGGAGGCCGGAGAAGTGAAAGTTTCCTGCGGTGTCAAAGCCGTCCCGAGAGCGTGTGGGCTGCTGCCGGCTCCCAACTCCAGCTCGCTCTCCGGCAGCTCGCGGCTGGTTCTCGGGGGCGAGGCAGGGAGCGGAGAGCGCCGGCTGGCAGCGGGCAGGGGTGCTGAGAAAAGTTTGCAGTTGCTCTGACACCAACTTTTAAAACGGAGTCGACGCCGTCTCCTCGGCAGGCGGGGGAGATCAAACGCGGTGCTGCAGCGGGGGAGCCGGCGCGCCGAGGTTTGGTTAGGGACCCAGGCGGGCGTGCGGGCGCCGCCGGGCCGGGGAGCGCGCTCGGCGGCGGTGGGGGTCGTCCGGATTGAGCGGTTTCCTCGATGGCTACATTGTGGTTATGTAACACCGCCACTGTCACACTGTCGCAAAAGTAACATTTGAAGAAGGCCGTCGATACAGTTCTTTTTTAAAGGGATTGAAATTGTAATACAGTGTAAAACTTTAAGTTAGCAATTATGTTTTGTCACTTTTGAGGAATTGTAGGTTTGTGACATGAGATTGTAGGGAGGTTATATGAGATTGGTTGAATTCAGAAGAGGGTTTTGTTTTTGTTTGGAAAGAGGCTGATGTACCAAGGCTAATTTGGCTGGAGATTACAGTTCTTTTGAAATGCGCCTTCTAATCCACACCATTTTGTTATTATGTGAGGAAAGCGATATTTCATTTTCTACGGGACTCTACAAGATTATGGTTTATGTGTGCTCTTTCTCTATGTCAGCGACATAGTGCATGTTACTGCTTTGAAGCGTATTTACTGTGTCTTTGAAAATGCATTTGACTTTTATTTTGCTAAAAATCTGGGAAATATTTTCAAAATTATGTTAATGGACAATTTGGGGGCTTACAGGTCTTTTAGGTTGAAATAGAGCTAAATCTGAAAGTTGTGCAAACTATTCAGAGTAATTTTTCTGAAAATTAGGTTTTCTGTAGAAATTGTTCCAAACATGTACGAGCTTATTGACTTTCTGAGGCTAACATATATTTTAAAATGAAAGCAAATATAAGAAGGGTCTGTCATCTCCACTGAGGGGCGGATGAAATGTTTGGAGGAGAAGCATTTAATGGTGCAGCGCGCTGTGCGTGCCTCTGGTCTACGGGAGCGATTCGCCTGCCGCACTTAGCTCGCCTGTCACCCATCAGTTTGTGGTCCCATTTTTGCCTTATGGATGTCGTGCTGTCCTTACCCCCCGAGGAACGAGGTGAGGTAATTTGTCAAGCAGCTGTTATGGAGATGTTAAAAGGCAAGGAATCAATAATCTAATGTAGAAATGGACATTTGGTAGCTCTTAAATTGCTAGAAGAATGAAAGATATTAAAGCTCTTTCTAGAAGGATGCTAATGAAACTTTGTTTCGAGGATCCTTTTAAAGTGTTTTGAAAGACCATAAATAACAGGCTAATGAAGATTTACCTTGATATATTTGTTTTTCAGTTTTAAGCTTTGCATTCTGGCTGTAGTAGATGATGGGATGATCTAATTGCTTTCTCTGAGAAATTTAATAATCCTATGTCGTGTGTGATTAGTCCCTTAGAAGAGGATGTTATAATTCTGATTTTTTTTAAGTTTGTGGATTACGTATTTATGAAGCAGGTTGTATATTTCTGAAGTGGATTGATCTGAGTCTGGTAAGCTCTTCCTCCCGAGTTAGTTTTCTGGTACCAGAATTTAGCACCCCTGGTTTCCCCTTCTGGAGCAGTGCTCAAAGGCATGCTCTTGTCCGTGGAGTCTTAGACATTTGCTGGCGTCCGTAAAGACTGATTTGATGGGAAGTGGGGTTGCTTGTGCTGTTTCTGTGGGAGACTTCATTTTCGTGGGAAGAGATGCATCCCTCTTTATGAGATATATAAATGAGGAGGTTCCCTTTTCTCTCCTTTTGTGTTATGTTCTTCATTTTACACCTGAGGCTGATTTCCCCCCTCTTCTTTCCCTTCTGGCTCTTTTTAGATTATTTCATCCACTGTACCTAGAGACATTTCATTTGCTCTAAAAAGCCATAGGGCCATGAGCTATGTCTATAGTTTTGTCTTTTCCCCAAGTATGTGTAAGATGGGGAAATCCACATATGATACATTCTGTAGGTTATTGGAATGATTTTCTTGTGCCCACACTTTTTAGATGTCAAGTTGACTTCTGTTTTGCAGTTAGTTGCAGTTACTTCTGTATAGTGCTTGGCTTTTTTGTTTATTTAGCATACATAAAGTTTGACCTCATTTAGATCAGGTAACCTGACCTTCAGTAATTACCACTTATTTGCTCCACGTCAGAGTCACTCTCAGCAAACAAACTGATACTATATCCACAGAACTGGAGAACAGTCTTTGAAAAATACTTCAACTCTTTCATCCTTCCTAGGTCTGTTTGCTGTGCTTTCAGCTTCATCACTAGCTTTTTTGTGCCTTTTGAGGTGATCATTGACTCTGAGTCCACATGTTAGTTGAGAAGATGAAAATATTTTGAGTAACTTTATGGTTAAGCTTGCTTCATTTTAATTTTACTTAGAAAAATCTCTGGGCCCTTTAATATCACTTTACACTTTTTTGTTCTTTTTAAATTTAAATTAATTTAATTATTTCCATCATCCTCCCTGCACCCTCTTTCACCCCGCCCACGCCCTCCCCATGTACTTTTATTACCCAATACTTGTTCTTTTCCTGCACTCCTGCATTTGCCAGTAGAACCCAAGCAGAGTGGTCGAAGTTGAGGCTCAAACATAGAAAAAAAAGCCTGAGAGAGGAACGTGATAATGTTTAAGATGAGTAGGGAAAAATACAGGTTCCTCGGAGCAGAGCCAGTTTTTCCTTATATCAGAATCACATGGAGTGCCATGTAGGTGGTATTGAGTAATGTGGTGAGCAGTGTCCCCTGTTACAGTTTGGACCCGTAGCAGCTGTGAAGTTCATAGGATTCTCCCTGATAGCCAAGTGAAAATGCAACTTTAGAAATTCAGTTACTGGCCATTTCTGTAGTCCAAATACTATACAAGCTTGCAGGGTTTTTTTTTTTAAAGTCATGGATGAAACTTACAACACCTGTAGAGGTGAATCCCGAAATCATTCCCTGGCAGTCTTTTTAACCCTTCTTTGATAGGTCCTTGATTGCATGTCTCCTAAATACATAATCATAGATAAACCAATAACCTCTGGAAACCAGCTAGACAGGTGGTAGGATTACAACTGGTTCTGAGAACTCAGAAGCCCAATGTCAGCACCTGAACAGAGAGAGTGATCTGTCTCTTCAAGGATTCACTTCAGAAAAGTGCTGTATTACTTTGACGTGTATACTTGGCATTTCTTTTCAGACTTACACAATGAAGTGTGACTTGTGTCCATTACTGAGTTGATTTCTTGCTATTTGGATTTTTGCTACTAGGAATGTTTTATTTCTATTATGCCAATTTGCTGGGGGAGGATTTTCATGAAAAATGAGTCACTGAGTAAAAAGCATTTATTCCACAGGTGGCAAACACAAGGTCTGCAGGCCGAATTCGGCCCCTCCACCTTGTTTTATCTGGCCCAGCACCTTGTTTCTACCTGGCGGCAGTACTGAGTTCTTGCCTAACTGTTACGGAGTAGTTACATTTATACAGTCCTAAAGTTACATTTGGCCCTTTGAAGGCAACCTCAAGGCTGATGTGGCCCCGGTGAAAATGAGTTTGACACCCCTGATTTATTCACTGCAGAGTCAGGGGAAAAACCATACATAAAATGTGTTAAATTTATTTAAATAAATATAAGGTAAAGATTTTTAGAGAGTTAAATATTGTATCAAACACAGAAAAGTCATCCGCATTAAAGTTATTAGGTTGTAATTTGTATTATGCTTTGGATATATGCTGTAAGATTACAAACTTAAGATGCTTTTGAACTGTATTTTGGTATTAATTTCTTTTTCATTTTTAGATTGTTATTGTAGTTTTATTTGGAGGTAGGGTACATGTATATGCTTTTGGTTAAAGTTTTTCTACCATAGATGCTTCTATTAGAGTAGGGTATACGATCCATGAGAACAGGCGCTATCCCTTATTTTCAACCAACTGCTGTATTCCCAGGGTTTGGTGCAGCATGTGACACATGGAAGATGCTTAGTAAATATCTGTTAAATGAATGAAATAGTGTATTAAGGAGCCAGTCTATTTTGTGAAAATCGTGATGATTGGACTTTGAGAATAGAAGATAGATAAAACACAGTTCCTACTTTCAGGACTGTAAGTAAGCACAGTGGTACACATATGAGCAATTATTAAGAAGATAAATCAGTTCAAAGTTGAGATTAAATGAGTGATAAGATGCTCAGCAGGTAAGAGTTCTAATCCTTTACTTACTGAATGTTTTGAGTGGAACTCTTTGATGTTCTTTAAAGATAGAAATTGTCATGTTCAGAGCTGCATCCTGAGTGCCTACAATAGTGCCTGCCAGATATTGCTCAATAAATATTTTTTGAACGAATGGAAAGTATGCCTCATTTTAAATTATTTTCATATTGACAACCTTCACTTTATTTGTAGCATTTTGCCTGTCTGCCCACTTGGTAGTGGCCTGGTAAGAAAGAGAGGAGTAAACTAAGGTTTGTTTCGCATCTCATGCCAGGTGTTTAATGCTGTCTCATTTAGTCCCTGCAACAACCTTATAAGGCAGGTGGTGGTATTCTCATTTTACAGCTGAGGAAATTGAGTTTCTGAAGAGATTAAATGGCCAGTAGAAAGCCAAATACATATTGGGTTGTTCAAAAAGTCTCTTTAGTTTTTTTCTGTAAAAAACATGTTTTTCATTTTCACCAACAAGTTTATTGATTTGGGTATTTTGAGTATGTCAGCTATCTCCTGCTATTGGCTTCTAGTGGGTAGAGTCCAGGGGTGCTGCTAAACATCTTCCAATGCATAAACAGTGCCACAGAAAATAATTTTTTTGGCCAAAATGTCAGTAGTACCAAGAAACTTTGCAAACCACTTTTGACACATTCAATCAGTTACAGCACCTTCTCCATACACTGCACAACTCTTTTGTGTGTGTATTTCAGTTGCATTTTTACCTTTCTTGAAATAATAAAGCATAATTCACCAAAAATGTTTATTTTCTTCCATCCTTAATATTAAAATAGTTACACAGAAATTCACCAATTTTGGTGTTTTTTTTAATGCATACTAATATGACAGCTATCACAATACGTTCTAATAAAACTGTTTCGAATGAAGTTAAAGACAACTAAGCACTACTAGAGCCATTATATGGAAAAAACTAAGTGAACTTTTTGGCTAACCAATAATATCTAAATCTAGTTCTGGTTAAGTGGTCAGTAGAAGGCCAAGTAGTAGGAGTAATACCTAAATCTAGTTCTGTCTTCTCCACTTGCATATCACTGTCTCATCTGTATTGATCACTACTCTTTGATGCTGTTTAGTCAGTGATTTCCACAAATATCTGCAAAAGTGAAGAAGGCAACTGTTGTAGAGTCCGAAAGAATTGTGCATGCTGTGTGTAGGCAGATTTTTACTAGACTATCTGGAGTCGTGTCTAGGATTACACTGGGACTGAAAGTGGGAACAGTAGCCTGTAGGGATATGAAATACAGAACAGTGATTTTCAGTAATTGCTTGCTGCCTTATTTCAGGGGGTGGGTATAGGGAGAGGAGCGGGCATATTGTGAGATCATTTTGCAGTATCTTTGCTTCCCATATTTTAAAAATGGCTTGGGGAAAAAAATCCACATAAAAGAGAGTAAGCGCAGGGTTTTGGGTCTCCAGTAGAGGTGTGCCTGCGCTGCTGTCTTTCCCTCTGCTTGGCAATATTGATTTATCAGTGTGTACATTTTCTTTGATGCTCTGGGAATCTCTCTCTGGGGATAGATGCGTGTTTTCCATTTGAGAAAAATGTTCACACTCTAAACTTTTTGAAAAGGCATTATATGGCATACATATGTATGAAGATACATACTAGTGAATTAAATATGTTTAGCATTATTAGTGTGTGTCTGTATTCTATCATTAGGACTCAAATGAGGATCTCTGAAGCAGTGGTGCTTCAGATACTCATAAAATATGTTTTCTAAATTTTCCAGACAGGCATTTGGGAGGTAATGAAGCCTAACTTTTGGTGGTGAGTCTTGCTTTTTCCTTTGTTCTTGTATTCAATCAATAAATGTTTATCAGGCAGATAGGACATTAAAATGTAAGAGCCAAGTGGGCAAGCGTTTTTGTCTCTTTGGTTCACTGTTATAGGGCTGCCATGTTGCAAAAGTCAAGGAGGCACCGTTCATACTATAGTTTATGTGAATGGCATAGAATGTGTACTTGTTGTATGTTATGTGGTGCAGTTAATATCCTCTTACAGTGTCCCTTGGGGACTTGGTTTGGGGATTTCTTTGAAATACCCTGGAGTGGAGTAGATGACATGTACTTAAAATCTATATTACCTCTAGGTTTGGTGCTCTAAGTCTCCACTTCTAGGAGTAGTGTATACAGGTTCCTATATCCCCACACCACTGCCAATATTTGGGTTATTTTTTACCCTTTTAATTGCTCTTCTTTGATTACTAATGAATATGAGCAACTCTTTGTGGCATTTTTAAATATCTTCATTTCTGAAATGCTTATTTTGCCCATTTTTCTATTTTCTACAGGATTTGCTATATATTTTTTATTTTCCAAGATTATTATATATTACAGATCAGTGACTTTTAACCTTTTTTCCTCTCAAATAGTAATGGATACTATTTACATTGTGACCCTGTAGCACATGTAGTTTTACTTTTTTTTAGGTCTTTGGTTTTTTTTTTTTATTGATTCTACTAGACAACCTATCCTTTTGTAGGGCTACTTTATAGTACACCAAATTCCCACCCTGGCTGGTGTGGCTCAGTGGTTTGAGCGCCAGCCTGCGAACCAAAGGGTTGCCAGTTCGATTCCCAGTCAGGGTACATGTCTGGGTTGCGGGTCCACATCCCCAGTAGGAGGCATGTGAGAGGCAACCACATATTGATATTTCTCTCCCTCTCTTTCTTCCTCCCTTCCTCTCTCTCTAAAAAAAAAATTAATAATACACCAAATTCCCATATATGTTTTGTTCTGATCTCTCTATTCTTTTTTGTTGGTCTGTTTATTTTTGTAGCAGTACCATACTATTCCTGTGACTGCATTTTGAGACATGTCTTAATTCCTAAAAGGCAAGTTCCTCTTTATTTTTCAAAGTTGACTTAGATATTCAAGGATCTTTATATTTTTCATGTACATTTCCAATTGAGATTATAGAGCTCCTCAAAAGGTCCAACTAGAATTTTGATTGGGAATGTATTTGAATTCCTAGATTAATTTGCAGGAAATTGACATCTTCATAAGTTGTCCAAGAGCAAGGCATGTCTGTCACATAACCTATTTGTGTGTTTCTCTTGGGGAATTTGGTGCTTTCTTTGTGACCTAATGTCAGTTTTGGTAAATGTTCATTGTGTGCTTGAGAAAAATGTGTATTTTCTCTTAGATGTAGAAAAATATAAATAAATGATAGAAAACAATAAGAGGTGGAAAAGATAGTATTAATGTGATTACTCAGATTAATCTTCTATTTTGTCCTATACCAAGATTCTATTTTTTATTCAAAATCTATGCATATATATATGTATATGCACACACACACACTTTTAATTTTAGAATAGTTTCTAACTTCCTTCTTGCTTTATTCTTTGATACATTGGTTATCTAGAAGTATAGTGCTTACTTTTCCAAACAGTTGGGCATTTACTTTCTAATTGCCTTTTTTGTTATTTACTTGTATTTAATACCACTGTGTGCAGAGAACATACTTCATATGATTTGTTATCATTTATATTTGTGATCCTGTTTATGGTTAGATTTGGTAAATGTTCCTTGTATGCTATTTTTGTTGTTGTGGTTGATTGCTCTTAAAACCTGAACTTCTGTACTTTTTAAAAATTTAACTTACATGTTTTTTTAAAATCAAGTTCCCTCTAACCACCTACTTTTTAAACATGCTTTTGTAATGTTTTACTTCCCTTTCTGCCCTATATTGTCTAAAATTTGATTTTTAAAAAAATGGGTATAAATGCTTTGCCTTTTTCTTCCTTTGGTTTTTTTTTCCAGTAACGGTAAATTTTACTAAGGTACCAATTTGATTATCTTATTATATGGAAAAATATTTTATTTTTATTTAAAAATTATGAAATAAGTATTTCAACAATATGGAAGTTCATAGAAAAAAATACAGGACCTTCCTCTGCTCCCCTGATTCCTCCAGTTTGTTCTTCCTAGGGATGAACACTGCTCAAGCTGGTGTACCTCTTTCCAGACTAGTGCACACATATGTGTGGGTTATTTATATGTGTATATTTTTGACAGAAACGGAATCATACCCTATCTACTATTTATGATCATTAATTTTTCTAAGTTGACTGTGTTATGTACATTCTTAAATACCCATTCTTCTTGATGGCTTTCTAGTATTTTGTATAATTGTATCATCCACTTATTTAACTGTTCCTTCCCGACTGTCACACAGTTAAGTTGCCTCCATGTTTGTTTGTTTGTTTATTTATTTATTTAAATCCTCACCTGAGTTTAGAGAGAGGAAAGAAGAGCTAGGGAAACACTGATTGGAGAGAGAAAATTCATGTGAAAGAGAAGCATCTATTGGTTGCCTCCTGTTTGTGCCGGGACCAGGGAACAAAACTGCTACCCACGTGTGCCCTGATTGGCAATCGAAACCACACCATTTTGGTTGCAGGATAATGCTTGAACCAGCTGAGCCACACTGGCCAGGGCACCTCCGTGTTTTTAGTGTTATAAGCAGTGTAGCAAGAAATAACCTTTCTCTTTTAGGTTAAGTGGAATTATTGGGTCAAAGATAAATGTGTTTTAAAATTTTATCAGTTTTGTCAAGTTGTCCTATAAACAGGCTAAATCAGTATGCACTCCATTCCCCAATACTCTGAGCACTGTTAAGTTTTTATAGCTTTTACTGGTTGATTTAAGTAGTTAGGCTTTAACTTCCTTGAAAGATAGAGACTGTCTTATCAAGTATCTTTAGTATCTAACACAGTAATTGGTGCTTTATAAATTTTCTTCATGGAAGGAATGAATCGCTAAAGATAATTAATAAATTTATGAAGTTCTATTAATCCTACAAAGCCAAACAAATATCCTTGAGACTGTATAACTCGTATTACCTCAACTGGTTCTTCTAACAATCTTACGAGGTTAATAGTTGAATTACAGCAATGTTGCTGTAGTGTCAACATAAGACTGGTTCTGTCCAACATTTAGGTCTGTAGCATTTTCCAGTACCCACATTGTTTCTCTCTCATTTTAACTATATAATATTTTCAGGTTAAAAAAATTACCAGGAAGAGAAATGCATTTTAAATTATAATAGACTATTTTTATCTTTTTACAATGCTTCAGCTTATTTCTATGTATTTTTTCCCTTTCCATATTCTTTCATGATGATTGTTCAGAAATGCTAAACTAGTAAGCCAATACTCTTGCGGTATTTGGAGGAAATTTAGGATAGTGTGTGTCCTTGAGTTTTAGGACTTTGTAGCATAATATTGACCCTAAATGAATAAGGAGCAGTGAGAGTTTTGTCTTCTGCAGTCATGGTAACTGCTGCCTCTGTGCCTTCGTTTTACAAATGGAAGAAAAAGAAATTGACTGTGCTTCTAAGCTTTCTCATGAAAATAGGAGTACTTATTTTTAAAAAGGTGGTAAAAAAAGTATGCCTTATAAAGGAAACTGGAAAACATTGATTGTGCCCATATACTTTCTGATTTAACCTGGGGGATAATGTTCCTTATTCTCTTTTTCTTGTCTCTTCAAGGGTCTTTTTTACATCAGTTATCTTACTCTTTAAATTTTCATTTTATTTTGTTCTCTTCTGTGATTCTTTTTCTTCTCTTTACAAGAAACCAGGTCATCTTCTCTAAAAAGAAAGTCCTTCCCTGACTTCTTTGACTTTATGACCTCCTGAGACTATTGTCTTCTCTCTTGCTTAATTTTGAGACTACTTATGAGTAACTCTGTAGTTATCACCTGTACTTTCTCACTACTTAGTTCTTCATCTAGAGAATTCCATTCAGCATTTTGCAGAAATTGCCCTACCAGAAGTTACGATAAGTTCACATAGTAAATTACCAGTCTACAGGTTTATCAGCTTTCCTCCTGTTTGGTCTTTTTGGAGCAAACTTCCATTCCCCCTCTTTTAAGTGAGACACTGTTTTTTTTTCTAGTTTACATGAAATCCCTTCTGCTCATCCCTTTAATTAGGCATTTTTTAAGATTTTGACTTCTGTCCATTTTTTTATTCTGTACATTACCTATGATTCCTTTATTACCATTTCATATCTATGTCTAACCCTCACCTCATTGTAACTCAGAGCTGCATTTCCTACAGCCTGATAGACATCTCCCTGGATTTCTGGCTAGAATGCTACATCTGACTTTCTTTCTTTTTTAAATAATTGAAAATATTTTTCAATTACAACTGACATACATTATTATTTTTGTTTCAGGTGTACACCCCAGTGATTAGATATTGCATAAGTTAGTAATCACCTCGATAACTCTTGCACCCATTTTACACCATACATGGTTATTACAATATTATTGACTGTATTCTCTATACTGTACTTTATATCTCATGAGTATTTTGTAACTGCCAATTTGTGCTACTTAATCCCTTCACCTTTTAACCCATTCCCCCAACCCCTCTCCCATCTGCCAGTTATGAAAATGTTCTCTGTTTCTATGAGTCTGTTTCTGCTCTGGTAAGCCTAACTTTCAAAATCAGAATTTAGTGTAACACTTCTCCCTTAAACATTTGTCCCCTGGCCTCCTCCTACACACTAAAAAACAACTACTTTTTACACTTGCCCTGTTGTCTTAATTTGAATATTTATTTCACTAATATCTTAATTATTTTGCTTTCAGGAAACAATTCTTATTTTCTACTTTCACAATTCTAGATGAGACCATCATCAAATTTTGAATTAATTTAATGGTCTGCTAATTTACTCGTATCCTTGAATTTCTCATTTTTAATGCTATACTTGGGTATATTCTTTTTGTCTTTACATTAAAGTCCAGGTTCTGGATTTCTGACAAATTCCTATCTGGGCATGAAGCCTCCCCTGAAAATCAAAGCAGTGTAAAATCTCTGCTTCATTATTCTCAAGGTCTTTGGCCTATTTATGTGATCTGTGGCAGAATTGTGGTCAGTATTTGTGGTAGCTGATGAGACTTGAGGAGAAAATGATTTTTGCCAATTGGGAAAGTTAACAATTTTAGAAAATTAGAGTTTAGAGAAAAAAGTCATTTAGGTTGAATGACTTTTCTGAATCATGTTCCTCTGACCATTCTATGTGCTCTATTATTATGTTGTTACAAAATGAAGTCCACTTCATTTATGATATCTTCCTTCATATCTACTAGCAGTTCTGATTTTTATTTTTTGGTTTTAGAGAATTGTATACTTCTGTTATAGTACTTACTATATATCATCATGTGACTGTCAACTCAATAGGTTGTATATTGAGTTCAAGTAGGTCTTAATCTATTTTACCATTTTCCACATGCCTTATGTATACACTGGGTTCTCAATAAATGTTTGTTAAATGAAATTATTCCCTTAGTTTGAGGTGCCTTCCTACTTCCGGATTGTAATGACTCTGGCATAGATTGCTAAATGACTGTGAGTAGATTGCATAATCTCTCTTCAACTTTTTGGCTTGAAACTGGTAACGCCTTTCCTCAAAGGGTTAGGTTGTAATTAACTAGTAAAATACTTTGAAGATGAAAAACTTAAGGTTGAACCTATGATTATCCTATTAAAGGTAAACTGTTAGTACCAGGTTTGTAGGTAAAAGCTTTCCCAAAGCTTGAAGTTAATAAAATGGTACTGAAGTAATCATTTTGCATATATTAACATCTTGCCCATTTGCTGTACCTAACTATCTACATTTCTCTAGGAAAGGGTCTTTTTGTAATGCTGTTTATTCTGACATTTCTGTCACAGAGCCAGGTAAAGATTGAAACCCATCCCTAAAAGAAGTACTGAAGTTTAAGTGCAGCAGTACGATGTGCCTCTTACTATACCTAAAACTGCATAATGTGCCAGAGGTCCTCAAACTTTGGTGTACTAAGACTCATTTGGGAGGCTCCTGTTAAAGATGCCTCACCTCCAGACATTCTGGTTTAACAGGTTACATGTCCTTAATGAGAAATCCAGGTGATTTCTGATTCAGCTAATTATGTGGGTAACTCTTTGAGAGACGCTCTGAATGAAACTGAAAAAAGCCAGAGATTATGAGAGACTGACCAATAAACATACACCCTCACTTAAATAGTTAAAGTTATAGTTATTATAATAACTCAAATTATTTCAAAAATGACTAAGCTTCAAATATTTTATTATTTTTCTTTAATTCAGTGAGTACGTAAGTATATAGCACTTATTCCCAGAGTTTGTGTGTAAAATTGCATTACCTACAGATGCGTCATGAAAAAAGAGCTTGATCAAATGTTTGTGAAATATTCTATACTGTCTTCCATACTTAGAGATTTACACTGCATATTAACATATTAAAAACTCTTAGAAGTCTTGTAGCTAAAAACCTTAAATCATTGTTTCCCAAACTTATTTGACCATTAGCCTTCCTTTAGTTCCCCTAATAATTCCTATTAGTAATTTATTGAACAAACTTTGGGAAATCTTGCTTTTTTTTTTTTTGCTTGCTGTTTTGTGGAATTAAAAAGAAATAGGGTAATTAAAAAAAAATTAAAGAACCTAAAAACTTGCTAGAATCTCAAGACTTGGATACCAATTAAAGATGATAAATATATAATGCTAGACTGAATATAATTAAGTGTCAAAATGTATTCTAAAGTTGCAGCTAGTAGAGGGGAAAGGTCAATTAAGTTAGATTCTTCAGATAAGATTTCAGGGTAGAGATGGCTCTTAAAGAGTGAGTGGTGGGATTTGATTAGAAGTAGTAATGCTGGCTTGGGCTATCTAAATTGGTAAAGTGGTTTTATAGGTATCAGTTTCTGTGTTCACAAATATACCTTAGCTTAGAACACATGACATTGCTTCCTCAAGGAGTACTTGTTGAATATGTTATGTAATAATGCTTTTCAAACTCTAATATGCATTAGAATCACCTGGGCATTTTGTCAGAAATGGTTTTTGATTGGGGTGGAGCACATTTGGAGTGAGAAGTATAGTCTGTTGAGGATAGTTTGAAAGTAGCTGACCTGTTTTTCTTGGGAACTTAAACTAATAAGTTGTGTATGTTACACAACTAACATATTTATTATTCTTAATTCTAATAATTAAAACTTTGAACTCTGATGTTTGAACTTCTAATTGTGTTTCCCTTTGAGCCTTTTAGTGTGAGTGTGGTCTTGTTTTAAAACTAGCACGTGGTAAATTGTATTAAATCACAAAATTAGTATTTTTTTGAAAAATTTTTTGGTAAGTGAATTGATTCTATAGGCTGTATTTGGATACGTTTAAACATACATTTTAAGTTTTTTTATATTTGTTTGCTAGTGGCTATATTTTCACCAATTATTTTTGTAATTTCTTAAAAGAAATTTGTAGCATGAAAGGAGACCAAATTCAAATATTGTTTCTAAAAAAGATTTTATTTATTTATTGTTAAGAGAGAGGGGAATGGAGGGAGAAAGAGGAGGAGAGAAACATCCATATGTGGTAGAAACATCTGCCTGTTGCCTCTTGCACACGCCCAACTGGGGACCTGGCCCGCAACCCAGGTTGAATTCCCCTGATGGGGAATTCAAACCTTGACCTTTCACTTCACAGGCCAACGCTCAATCCACTGAGCCACACCAGCCAGGGCTCAAGCATCTTTATATGGTAGCTTATTGAAAATGATCATATAGTCCTTTGAAATACTGATTTATAATGTCTTAATAAAGTATTAGCATATGAATTAAATTATCTTTAGACACAAGGTCCTTCCCTCCCAGTATCCAAGGAATTGCTCTGTGAAGAGGAGAACTGCTGTGCAGAGGCGGTGACCTTCCTGTAGTCTGGGAACGTGCAGCTGGGCAGGCAGGAATGGAAGTGTGATGGGTTGAGGTCTTGTTTGGGAGATTGGCTAGCTTAAAAATTAATTGGAAGAGTACATAAAAAGTAAATAAATGTCCTGAAGATGATGGAAACCAGGTTTCTTGCTCAGAAGGGCTTACAAACAGAAAAGGGAACGTCTAGAACAAAACAATGTGTGGGGTAAGAATTAGAAGCATTGTGTATACACATTTAATTTTTTATTTAGGCACAGATTAAGAGACAGATGGGGGGGGTGTGTATCTATATATATTTTATATATTTCCTAGCTCTCTTTGCTAAGAGAACTCAATAGCAGTGAAACCCACAGTTGCCAAGATCTTGGTTTCTAATTACCATCTAATTACCAGAACTTCTTGCAGAAATAGCTAATTCTAGGATCAGAGAGGGAAAGTAGAAGATGAGCTTAACAGATTTCTTTTGATCCATAAAGTAAGGAAATATTCAAAATGATGGAAATGTCTCAAAAGGATATAGGAATCACTTTGAAAGGGCTCCCAATGGCCAAATCTTTTGTAATATGAGCAATAAATAGAGTAATGGGTTATAACCTATAGAATAAAATAAGGCTCCACAAGTGCCTATGATACAAATAAATGAGTAAATGAATTGGGCAAAGGGGGGAGAGGAAAAATGGGGGGGGAGAGGAAAGTAGAATGCCAACTAAAAAATGTAGAAGGAATGATGGGATTAAGCAATCATCATCATAATGGTATTGGATAAAGGCAAGAGTAGTCAGTGAATGCTAAGGCTGATGGGTAGAGGTTTGATGGGGAACAGGATATTGCTGATATCAGAATAATTCCACATAATATAATCAAATACAAAGGGAAAATAGACTTTACAGTAGAGAAACTTGGCTGACAACAACTTCACCAGGCAATCAAGGTGATAATGATGGGTGGGTGTAATATGTACAGTAACATTTCTGTATATTCTTTCCAAGAATGTGTGACCTGAATCTGGTTATGAGGAGCATCAAACAGACCTAGAATGAAGGTCATTCTGGAGAATGAAAGGCTTTGTACTCTTTTTTTTTAAGATTTTATTTATTTATTTTTAGAAAGAGGGGGAAGGAGGGAGAAAGAGAGGGAGAGAAACAACAATGTGTGGTTGCCTCTCACGTGGCCCCCACTGGGACCTGACCTGCAACCCAGGCATGTGCTCTGACTGGGAATCGAACTAGCAATCCTTTGGTTCACAGCTCGAGCTCAATCCACTGAGCTACACCAGCCAGAGCTGTACTTTTTTTTTTTTTTTTAAAGATTTTCCTTATTAATTTTTAGAGAGAAGGGAAGGAAGGGAAAAAGAGAAACATTGATGTGAGAGAAACATCAATTGGTGGCCTCTCATATGCACCCCAGCTGGGGACTGAACCTGCAACCCAAGCATGTGCCCCTACTGGGATTTGAACCAGTGACTCCTTCCTTTGTGGGAAGTTGTCCAACCAACTGAGCCAAACCAGTCAGAGTGCTTTGTACTCTTTTCATTCAAGGTCATGAAAGTTGGGGAAAGACTAAATAACTGTTCCAGAGTGAAGGAGACCGAGGAGATCCTATATCTAAATACAATTTATGTGTTCCCGGATAGGATCTTTAACCACAAAGGAGAGACGTTGTTGGGACAATTGATAAAATTTTCATGTGTCTGTGGATTGACTCTGTTATATCAATGTTAATTTCCTGATTGGGATGGTTGTATGATGGTAATGTAGCGAAGTGTCCTTGTTTTGGGATGTGGACAGTGGAGTATTTAGGAGAAGAATTTGGAATCATGTCATAAAAAGATATATACGCACCTTTGCTGTAAGCCAAAACTATTTTTTTGAAACTATTTAAAAATACAAACAAGACTAACCCTACTTTTCTAACGTTTGTTTCTGTATTTACAGATTATTACATTTTACTACACTTGTAGAATGATTCATACAATAGATATTTATTGGTTGAATAAATATTGTTGCTTTCTCAAGAATTTAATAATTCTGTGTGTTTCAGTAGGAATAATAAACACATTTTGAACTTTGTCTTTCAGAAATCTGAGGTTGATGGTAGTTTAAGTGATAGCCACGTGTCTCCTCCAGCCAAACGCACTTTGAAACAACCTGATTCTGTTTGCAAAGACAAATCAAAGTCACGAACTACTAGTCAGAGAGAGGAATGGAACATATCAACTGGACAGGCCAGGTGAGAAGTGAGAACTCACGGATGGTTTCTTCATGAATTGTTTGATGTGATTCAGGGCTGATGTTAATGCTAATTTTCTTAAATTATAAAGCTGCTAGTATCTAGAAGTACTTATAAGTTGCATTAAATTTACCTTATAATCTTATTTTCTCTAAATATGCTATAAAATATATTTATTTTATAAAAATAGTATATAATAGAAATCTATTACTAAAACAATATGGATCTTGATAGATCTTAAATATGCATACATGTGTATAGTCCTGAAAATTTAAGTAAGAACATATGGTTAGAATTATTTCTTGTATTTGAAAATAGGTAAAATACCCCCTTTCTAAAATTATTAAATATTTCACTTGTATTGACATACTAAAATATAATAAAACCTAAATTAAATTTTTAAAGAAATTTTTTCATTTTCACCTCCTGTTTCAACTTAAATTTGCTTGTGTCTGATTTAATATGTAGCAGGAAAACTTAGTTTTACTTACCAAAGTAAATGGTAATAATTTAATGTAGAGAGGATAAGCACACATATACAAAAGGTTTAAACTCTGAACTCAGAATCTTCTTCCCTTTTTTCCAAAGTCTTTGATAGAGAAGTGCTGATAATAAGCCAACTGCAAAGGAAAGTAAAAGGGAAATTCTTCGGTTTCCTTTCTTCTTGAAGTATTTAAAAATATTTTGATTTTATATATACATATTTATATTTATATTTATAATGAAAAAATTATTGGGATTATATAAACTTGGACAAGTAGTTTACATTTACTAGTCTTCCTAAAGAGTCTATACCTAGTGCAGTATGGTCCAGAAAAGGTACCACTTCATTTAAAATTTTTTTCTTTTTTTTTTAAACATTAAACATTTTTATTTTTCAATTATAATTGACATTCAGTATTATATTAGTTTCAGGACTACAGCATAGTCATAATTTAAAGTTTTTATTTTGCATTGTCTGGGAGCTAAGTAGAAAAATATAGGAGTTAGTCTATTGCTTTTTTCCCTTCCTTTCTCATGTTCATATGTGAGATGAAACTGATGCAGATCACGATAATGATATTCTCAAGATGAGTACTGCCCTTTAATTACACTTCTAGACTTTATATCCCTGTCACAATCTGTCTCTGGTATTTATTTAGTGAGTGTGAATCAGGCTTCTTTTTCTGGATAAATGTTTCTAAAAACTGTTCTTGTAGTGTTAAAGTTTGACTTTTAACTGTAAGATAATTTCAGCAGTTTAATTCAAGTCTGAGGTTGTAGTACACTAGATTTCCCTATCTTATCCACTCGAACAGCTTTTATATAAATTGATGTCTTTCATAGAAAGACCTCAAAAATTTTGGGGGGAAGAAACATAGTTTTGCTTCCTTTTAGGTCTTTTAGAGGTGATATTCTAAAAAAATACTAAATATATTTAGAATAAAAAGCTTAAATAATGAATGCTAACAAAATTTACTGTTTCTGTTTTGGCAGAAGAATAATATTTAGCATTTCACATTTTATTTTTATTTGTTTTAAAGAATTTATTTACTTTCAGAGAGAGGGAAAGGGAGGGAGAAAGACAGGGAGAGAAACATGGATGTGTGAGAGAAACATCAATTGGTTGTCTCTTGCATGCCTCCAGCGGGACCAGACCCGCAACCCAGGCATATGCCCTGACCAGGAATTGAACCTGTGAACTCTCAGTTTGCAGGCTGGCACTCAATCCACTGAGCCACACCAGGTAGGGCTAGCATTTCACATTTTAAAAAGTTTTTTTTGAGTTAAACTTTCATCTAGGAATGTAAGTGCTATACTTAGAATCTTTTGGTGTTTTGTATGATGTGAAATGTCATTGGACCTATTAGGTACAACAGAATTGAATTTTAAGCAAAAGTTGTACTTAAATATATTTTAGATTTTGAGATAGTGTAAATACAAACATCAGGATTTATTTGAAGGCTTCTGGTTGTTTTTATGTTATGAACCTGAGAATCCTGGTTTCTTTATTTTGTAATCTAAGTTCTTATGAATGTTGAAGGTAAATTATTAAATTTCTTTTTTTTTTTGAAGATTTTATCTATTTTTAGAGATAGGAGAAGGGAGGGAGAAAGAGATGTGAGAGAGAAACATTGGGTGGTTGCCTCTCCTATGTGCCCTGACCAGAGAGACTGAAACTGTAACTCAGAATGTACCCTGACCTGGAATTGAACTGGCGAACTTTTGCTTAGTGGAACAACACCCAACCAACCAATTCTTACAAATGTTTATTTGGCGAAAAAATGAATGTGGATAAGCATTAGTATTAGCTATGAAAAATAATGATTCCTAAAGGACTTTGCAAAGACTGCTAAATTCTTTAAAGAAATTAGTGTTGATTGGTAAAAATGACTTTTCTATTTAGAGAGAGGTAAGTGATGAAGAGAGAGGTAAAAGTGGAACTAGAATTTCTAAGTTTTCATAAAAAATTTGAAATAGAGTTTTCTTTTGGGGAGAAATCTGGGCTTATATATTTGAGGCCCAAGTTCATCAATGTAATTACAATGATTGATTTTGTGTGGTCAAAATATTTACTCTATATTCTTCATCTTATATGTAGAAATTCACAAATATGCATGCTAACCTAGATGGATGTTAGTGCTTACAAATATTTTGAGTACAGAATCCTATTTTATGGACTTTTGGCAGCTGGCATTTATTTAGCCAGTGTACGTTTATTTAACTTGGATGCTACATGTGTGTTGTTGTTGTTGTTGGCAACCTGGGGAAAGTGGCATGCATTTGATGTCTCTAGAAGAGTAGAAAGGCGTACTCTAACATACAAAATTAAATCTTTGAGCCCTGGCTGGTGTGGTTCAGTGGGTTGAGTGCTGTCCTGTGAACTGAAAGGTTGCCGGTTCAGTTCCTGGTCAGGGCACATGCCTGGGTTGTGGGCCAGGTCCCCAGTTGGGGGTGTGCAAAAGGCAACCAATCCCTTACACATTGAAGTTTCTCTCCCTCTCTTTCTCCCTCCCTTCTCCCTCTTTAAACAATAGATAAAATCTTTAAAAATCTTTGATAAGACATTCTGTAAACTTAAATGTACTGTGTGAAAAACTTTTGTGGTCAGGTGATGACAGAGTAGTGAGGTTAGGCTAAATGTAACTAACCACCTATGTTAGAATGCCGAGGCATATTGGAATTGAAGGGTGGTGGGGCTTCAGGTCTTCTAAACTGAGGTTTTTGCTGCATTGATTTTTAAAACCCTCTAAATCATTACATGCCTTAGGTTCATTTGGGAAAGGGAGAATAAGTAATGACTTTTAATTTGGTATTGCATAGCTAGTTGCTACAGATAATTAGTGGTACAGAAAACTCTAATATAATGATTGGTTAGTATAAAGTGATAGTGTCTCCATTTAAAAAATTTAGGAAACATATAGGGAGATACTTCACACTGAACTCTCCTTTTTAAAATAAACAAGGGAGACTTTATAATTATAAAGGATTTATTGGAGGATGCATTTAAGCAGTGAACCCACCTGGTTACGTTTTAAGTAATTAACTTTTGGGAACATTGATTCAAGAGACTGTTAAGCCCTGGCCTGGTGGCTCAGTTGGTTGGAGTGTTATCCTGTACACCAAAAGGTTGCAGGTTAAATTCCTGGTTAGGGCAGAGCCAGTCGATGTTTCTCTTTCACATTGGTATTTCTCTCTCCCTCTCTTTAAAAATCAATAAACATGTCCTCAGGTAAGGATTAAAGAAAAATTAAAAAAAAAAGAGACTTATTACACACATGATATTGCATAGGCAGGCCAACCCTTAAAGTCTTAGTATTTTTATATATGCAGTATTTAATATTGTCTGTTCCCCCCCTAATATTGTCTGTTTTTTTTTTTTTAAAGATTTTATTTATTTATTTCTAGAGAGAGGGGAAGGGAGGGAGAAAGAGAGGGAAAGAAGCATCAATGTGTGGTTGGCTCTCATGAGCTCCCCACTGCGGACATGGCCTGCAACCCAGGCATGTGCCCTGACTGGGAACCGAACCAGTGACCTTCTGGTTTGCAAGCTGGCACTCAATCCACTGAGCCACACCAGTCAGGGCATATTGTCTGTTTTTAAAAAACTTCTTTTTATAAGATAAATGATAATGGTAAAATGCTGACAGTGATCTGTGATCGAAAGATAATTAGATTGAAGAACTTGTGTCCTCCCGACCCCCATAAGACACCCCTCATTAACAAAGAAATAAAAGCTAAGTAAGCGCTGTCTTCTTCAGAGGGACAAAACACTTACGTGCTTTTTTCCCCAGGATGATGCTACTGTTCAGAAAAGTTTTAAATTGTTTTTGTAGAAATACATTAGGGTTAGCACTTTATTCTGAATAATTTAAGTATGTGTACTTTTAACTATTTGGTTTTACATATAGCTAAAATTCATTTGGAGCCAAGACTTGTGAATAAATAGATTAGGCTGAGTTAATGTTATAGTGGGTTCAAAGCCAAAGTATATAAATTGATTTTTTTCTATTTGGTTTTAAGTGGATTTTGAGAGTGATTGTAGAGAATTTCACATATATAATCTTCTAAGGGATGTCCTGTTAATATACTTATTTCATTACTTTGTTGTCAAATTCAAATGCCAGGAGGATTGTGTACTTGTGTAATTGTGTGCTAAAAATGAATTACTTTTGAAGAGATAGTATTAGAAAAATATAGTTTTGTTGTTTTCCTGGGGGAAAGGAGGACTGGAGTTTTTGTTTTTGTATTTTTTTGCCAGTCTGAAGATGTGTAATAGTTCGAGTTTTTGTTCATATCTTTTAATCATCCCAGCTGTGACCTTTATTAGGCAGGGATATTTATAACAAACAGTTATAACATTTAGCATTTATGATTTAACACGAAAAGTGCCAGAATAACCAGGAACATTAGAGACTTTTAGCTAAAAATATTTATACAGCCCTGGCCGGGTAGTGCAGTTGATTGGAGTGTTGTCCCGATATACCAAGGTTGCCGGTTTGATCCCCAGTTAGAGCACATGCAGGCAGAAACAGCGAGTACATGGATGGGTGGAATAGTCATTGTGTCCCCCTCTCTCTCCCACCCTTCTTCGCTCTCTAAAATCAATCAATAAAAAATGTTTAAAAATTTATGAAAATCACATAGAAGGCGATTGTATATATTTACTATTTTCTGAATGTCTTCCCTTCTTTTATATTTGAAAATAATAGTTGTTGAACTTTTCAGAAATACTTTAATAAGTTTACACTCACAGCTGTTTTATTATGTAACAGTTTAGTTTTATTTTTTAAATATTTTATTTATTTACATTTAGAGAGAGGGGAAGGGAGGAAGAAAGAGAGGGAGAGAAACATCAATGTTTGGAGAGGGACATCTGTTGGTTGCCTCTCACACGTCCCAAGTGGGGACCTGGCCTGCAACCCAGGCAT
Organism: Trachops cirrhosus; assembly: GCA_028533065.1. Lineage (NCBI taxonomy): Eukaryota > Metazoa > Chordata > Mammalia > Chiroptera > Phyllostomidae > Trachops > Trachops cirrhosus. The sequence continues at coordinate 136,773,169 of CM052543.1, forward strand.
GTGCCCCGACTGGGAATTGAACCAGCACCTTTTTGGTTTGCAGGCCGACGCTGAATCCACTGAGCCACACCAGCCAGGGCAACAATTCAGTTTTTGAACTTCCTAATTATAGTAAGGCGAATGGTGACTTTTTTCTTAAATCTTCATGTTTTGGTGACCATTTAAGTATCTTGTTAACATTTTTCCTCTTCCACCCAAAAGGCAGAATTGCACAATGACTGTTTTTGGGAAATTAGCTAAGTTTTTGTCATCAGTTTAGAATGTGTAGTACAATATGTGAAGAAATTATTAAGTGACATTGGTGTTCAAGTAATTTTTTTTCTAACAAAATATTGTTTGAATAAATCTGTTGTTGTTTCAGTTTTATTTTGTCAACCAGATCTGTAGTAAAGGTCTGCGACAGTCGCTGCTAATGACCTCAGTTAGTTTATGGTGCATGTTAGGCTTAGGCCTTTTCATTGGATTTTAACTTAGAACTGAAGAGGCAGTAAGTTCTATTATTAAAGCTGTTCTTGAAGTAATGAAATGACTCAGCATATTTTGTTAATTGGTATATTATCAATGTTATAGTGAAAAAAGTCTTTTTTCTTAAAAAAGGTCATGTTATATTACTGGCATTTTAAAGATTAAAATGATTCCACCAGTATTATGTTTTTTGCTTCTTTAAGTCAATGTTGATGTGGTTACATATTGAATATTATTATGTTCCAGGTTAACTTCTCAGCCTGGAGCTACATTACCAAATGGACATAGTAGCTTATGTGAGTATTCTGTTATGAAACTGGTTAGTATTAAAATTCTTATAGTGTTCTTATATTTAAAGTTTTAAAGTGGGGTAATATTGATTTACTAGTATGCCTAGCATACAGTTGGAAATGACTGGATTTCAGTCATAGTAAATACATATGTAATTCTTAAATGTTGAGAAATTAGTACAAGGGAAATTAAATTATGACAGATTGTAAACATTCATAGAAATTTTAGATTATTGGATAATAAAGCCATTTAAGAGGTTATATTAAACTTTTTGTAGTCTTTTAAAAGTAATTTTTTCTTGTTATATTCTGTACTTTGAAATGAAAATCTCTCTTCTTGTAGCACTTCGAAGTCATCCCCTTCGAGGGGAAAAGAAGGGAGATGGAGACCTTTCATGTATAAATGGTGACATGGAAGTCAGAAAAAGTTGTCGTTCCAGGAAAAACAGATTTGAAAGTGTGAACCAGAGTTTGTTATTTGATCAACTAGTAAATAGGTATGAATGCTTATGCAGTAAGCAGTTCATTTAATCATTTGATTTTTAAGCCATTATTTTATAACTTTATTTGAATTAACAATGGTTAGCAGTGATTGTGAGTTCCTAGTCAGTTTACTATATTTAATACAATTTATATAATAGTTAAATTTCTGTCATCCTATTTAAACTCTGCATAGATACTATACAAAGTGCATATTATAGTGCATAGATACTATACAAAGTAATTTTATTCTATCTTCACTATAGTCATTTAATATTTTCTGATTTAACATTTGTATTTGTAATAATTTTCAAACAACATTAAGTTCTCATTATTGATGGTAGTTTTGCTTAGTTAAGATTTTGAATTGAAGGTCTTTTTGAGATGGGGCACATGGATGTAGCTAGTGAGCCAGCCTAGCTAACTGCTTACATCTACATGCAATGAAGCATTATTCTCAGATAATAAATTATCCTACTTAACCCTTGCAAAGGCCTGGACAGGGGAGGTCAGTATAATGACTATTTGATAGAGAGGAAATTATATTCTATAGTAGTGTTGTCAAATGTGGGTATTAGTTATTATTTTTACTTTTTTATTTTTTTAAATATTTTTCTATTATAGTTTACATTCAGTATTATTTTGTATTAGTTTCAGATGCACATTTGTTAAATGTTTAGATCACTGTCTGGAAAAACAGTAAGTGTTTAAAAGATAAAATGTGCTAATTAATGTCAGCATATATTTCATGGATGTCAGTGTTCTCTAATTTCTAAAAATACCTGTTCTATTATGTTACTGGTTTTAAACATTTACAAATTCTTTATCCTATATAATTCTTAACACCATCTTGAAATACAACAGTTAAATTAGTTATTCTTTTAATGCCTTGGATCTGGTAGTAAATTGTAGTGGCATTATGGATTTAAATATTTGGAGCCTTATAAACAAAAATTCCCTACTTTGTAAGTTTTACTTTAATAAATAAATTAAGGTAGAAGATGTTTTGGTTCCATTTTTTGGGGGAGCATTATCTGATGGATGCCAATTCAGAAAGGATGTTATGCACAGTTAATATCATAGATGATTTAATTGTGCTTTGGTGAAGATCTCTTTCATGTGGATGACACAGTTCAACAACTGTCTAAACCCTCATTTTATTATATGATTATAGCACTGCTGAAGCTGTGCTGCAAGAAATGGACAACATTAACATCAGACGGAATCGTCGTTCAGGAGAAGTGGAACGACTTCGAATGTGGACAGATACAGAATTTGTGAGTATACTAACTTTAACAATCTTTGCAATTTTTAATTTTTATTGAGAAAAAGGGAGAGTGAACAGCATTGGATTTCCTTGGATTAACAGAATTGTTCCCTCTTCATTTCTGGTGTAGGATTTTATTGCTTTCTTGCTTCTTTTATCCATACCCTGCCTGCTACAACCTTCCACTAAAGATCCTTTCTATACTTTTGCCAGAGGAGTCATCTGAAAGTACACCTCTGAGTCTGTAATTTTTTTGATATAATTCTTTAATTTTTTTATTGTGTACTGAATTGATTAAAAATACTTAGACCTTCATAATCTGGTTTCAACTTTATCTTTCACACACCATTGCCCAAATATAAACAAGTTGTTCTTGTTCTTCTATCTTTTACTGCTCTTAATACTTCTAGTTAGGGGCTGATGCAATCCTACCTTGTTTCAAGGTTCATATCAAATGATGCCTCTCTTCCCTGCCCTTATCAAGAGGAGGCTGTCTCTTTGAATTCTACTTTGTACCTTTCTTTATGGCATTTAACTTGTTTTGCTTTCTTTTATGGTTACTGTGCTTTATTCCATCCTACTAGACTGTGATTTGCTTGAGAGAGAAAGTATCCCATGGCATTATAGTTTACAATTTTCAAATATTTTATTAAGTTTATTTATTTACTCTCTTGTCTCTTACATTTATTGATTCAGGAAGCTTCATTTTCATGAATCTGTGCCTAGCAAATACATGGCCAGTAACTTTTATTGAATGGGCATGTCCCATTGGATTATAATATTTATAGCCAGGAATAAATTCTATGTTAATATTTGACAGATTTCTTTCTTTAAAAGGAAAATATGGATATGTATTCAAGAGTGAAAAGGCGAAGAAAGTCACTGAGAAGAAATAGTTATGGGATACAAAATCATCACGAAGTCTCTACGGAAGGTGAAGAAGAAGGTTTGTAAAACCTTCTTCACTTTATGAAATAAATACTAGAAAATTCAGGTGGAAGGAAAGAAAAATACATACAAATAATAAATGTGTAATATTGCTGGGCAGGTGATTTTGGCTGTAGAGTTCTGTATTTTGTATAATGTAGAACAATTTTTATTCTACTGACATTCTGAGCTTTCCTTTTCTGCATTGGAATAAAGCCTTTACTATACACTATATATTGTTATATAATGTACCTTGTTAGTAGCTGTTGGTAGTCCTTAAGTGACCTAATTTGGCATTGCCACCAACTGATTTGCCTGTTACATGAGATCTGTTTTGTATTTATGTACCTACTAATCAGAAGCCTCTATCCAAAATTACATTCTATCTGTAGCTTCTAAATCTCTGATTATTTGAGTCCCAAGTTTAGTTATAAACTGAGGAGTAAATAGTAAATAGTGTGTTATTGTGCAGACATTTTTTCAAAAAGTATTTTTTGAAGGTTTAGGAAACTTATTTGGGCACAAGTAATTAATAGTATTATTCAGATAAGTAATACTTTAATTGCTGCTTTTCTCTATAACTTAATAATAAATTTTTTTTAAACTTAAAATAACCTTTTAGATGTCACAAGTAGAATGTAAAGTCCTTCATATTTTTAGTCTCCTATTTCACTCAGCATCAGTGGCTATTAAAAATTTTTTCCTGTGCCTTAATATGATTGTGTTATATTGACAATCCTTATGGCTAAAAAGTTAATCATAAAGTATATTGCAGTTGAGGACCTTAAGCCTGTAAGTTTCTATTAGACTGTTATTTTAAACTGTAAATAAATGTCTCATCACAGCTATAGCCAAACAATTTTTTTAAACCACTTAAAAAAAACCTTTTAGAATTTATGTATATTATAATTTATTTATTTTTACATGTATAGCTAGGTGAATTATTATAAAGCAATCATTAATGTTTAAGAAGCAAACTATAGGGTTATCAATATCCTGGAAATCTGCTTCATGCTCCCTCCCAATTCTATCTCCATTTTCCTACCAAATGTAACTAGTCCATGTTTACCTGTTGTCAACAGGCTAACAAACTGTTATACTGCCAACAAGATTGCTTTTGCTATAACATTAGTAATTATCTTGTAAGCATACATATTTTTTTAACCAGCAGGTCATATTTGAACACTAACCTAATTCAGTGGTTAATTGGGCATTGAATGAATTTTGCTGTAGTAAAATTCTGAATCACAAGTAAATCAAGAGATCAAATATGACCACATTGATTTACTTAACAGAGAACTATACTGATCATTTGTAGGAAAGGCATTTTCTTTTATATCTATCTATGTTGATTTTTAAGTATATTGATTTATGCTATATTATAAAATGCCGATACTTTTAAATATCATTTGGTCAGAAATAGTGAAAGATAAAATGTAAATATTCAGTTCTGGAGTGGACTAATCCTGTGTATTAAAACAGTGCTTTTTTGTGTGTGTGTGGGTGAAACTAGAATCTCAAGAGGAGGATGGAGATATAGAAGTTGAAGAGGCAGAAGGAGAAGAAAATGATAGACCATATAATTTGAGACAAAGAAAAACAGTGGATCGATACCAAGCACCTCCAATAGGTAGGAGACTCTAAAGAATTTCTTTCTTTTTGTAGTTGAGTAGCTTATTCTACTTCATCTCTTTAAAAAATTAGTATTGCTTAATTTAAAAGAATGAAATCTCTTGTAGGTATCATACATGTTTTCCTACACGTATTTCTATTTACACACACAATGGAAAGAAACTTGAAGTACATAGTTGCAACGTAGAATTACATTTTTATTTAAAGAACCTTTTAATGAATATTCTTACTTTTGTATTACTTTATAGTTTATTGATCACTTTCATTTACAGCAGTTCTTCAGGACAAGTATCTATGTTCCCAGTGGTTGAATAATTTAGTCACAAAAGGGGTACATGGAGGCAGCATGGCCAATAGCACAGGGTCTTTTTTAAAAGGTAAAATTTTAAATCTATAACAAGTAATAAATTTCACAGGTACTATTTTATTGACTTTTTCCAGCTCTTGGGAAATTCCATCACTATTGATTTCCTCCAGATTTTTAAAAATTGAGTTGTAATTCACATATCATGAAATTCACCACTTTTGCTGTTTTTTGCTGCTTTTTAATATGTGTAATTTATTGATTTTTTTTGTATAGTCACAAGAATGTACAGTCATTACTACTGTCTAATTTCAGAATATTTTATTATTTTCACACCCCGTCCCTTGCCCTAGCCTTTGGCAACTGCTAATGTACTTTCTGTCTCTATAGGTTTGCCTATATGTGACTTTTTGTGTTTAGCTTCTTTCACTTAGCATAATGTTATCAAGAAAGAGCCTAGATCTTTTTACTCAAACTGTGTTCTAAAAGAATGATTGATTCTCTGAAAGGGGTCTGTCAGAGTAATTTCATTAGAAGCTTGCCCAAGTATGTGGATGCTTCTCTAATCAAAAGTCACTGTCACAGAAAGTCCTGTTAATAATTGGGGAGAGCCCTGGCTGGTGTAGCTTAGTGGATTAAGCACGGGCCTGTGAACCAAGAGATCACAGTTTGATTCCCAGTCAGGGCACATGCCTGGGTTGCAGGCCAGTTCCCAGCAGGGAATGCACAGGAAGCAACCATACATTGATATTTCTCTCCCTCTCTCCTTCCCTTCCCCTCTAAAGACAAATAAATAAAATCTTTAAAAAAAAATGGGGGAGGTGTGTTGGGACAGAAAAAAGACTGAATCCTTTTTCTAGATTAAAAAAAAACCTTACTGCGGTATAACTGAATTATAGTCCATTGCCATTACACATATTTAATGTGTTTAATCTGGCATGTTTGAAATACCTTAGGTATATCCCTGTGAAACTATCACCATAGTCAAGATAATGAACATGTTCATTGACCCCCAGATTTCATCCTGCCTGTTTATAATCTACTAACATTCTTATGCCTACCCGCTCCCAATCCTCAGGCAGCCATAAATCTGATCTGCTTTCTTTCACTATGGATGAGTTTATATTTTCTCAAATATTATACGTAGTAAATAGTACATATTCTTTTTTTTTTGTCTGACTTCTTCTCACAGCATAATTATTTTAAGACTCATCCATGTTGTTGAACATACTGGTGTGCTTTTTATTGCTGAGTAGCATTCCTTTGTATGGATATATCACAATTTGTTTATCCATTGATTTGTTTTATGGACGTTGGGATTGTTGACATTTCTAGTGTTGGCTATTATAGAGTTGTTATGAACATTCATCTGCAAGTTTTTATTTGTACATGATTTCATTTTTCTTCTAATCACCTAAGAGTCGAATAGCTAGGTTTTAAGGTTAGGTATATATTTAACTTCCTAAGAAACTGTGACCTGTTTTCCAAAGTGATTGTACTGCTTACTCTCAATAAGATACTATGAGAATTCTAGTTGGTCCATATTTTTGCCAGCACTTGGTATGGTCAGTTTTAAAAATTACTTTTAATACATATTTATTGTAGTTTTAATTTACATTTCCCTAACGACTAGTGAAGTTGAGTATCTTTTTATGTGACGGTTTGCCAGTGTTACCTCTGGTGCAGTGTCTGTTCAAATCTCCTATGCATTTTTTCAGTTGTTGTTTATTTTCTTATTATTGAGTTTTGAGAGTTCCTCATGAATTCTGGATGTCAGTCCTTTATCAGATAGGTGATTTACAAATATTTTCTCAGTATATAACTTGGTTTATTATTCTTTCTGTGGCTTTCAAAGAGCAGAATTTATAATTTTGAAGAACTCAATTTATCAATTTGTAAAAAATGGATTGTGCTTTTGGTGTTGTATCTAGATTTAGTTTAACACATTTTTAGAATGGTCACTTGCAACTTAGACCACAAAGTTTTTATTTTTGTTGTGCTCCTTCTAGACATTATTTGGAACTTGAAGACAAATAATACTAGTTTCTCTCAGGAAGTTAACAGAAGTAATTTCTACCCCTTTAATACATCAACTTATCATTTTATTATTAGTTATTTCTATATTATCCTGCTTTTTTTCTTTAAGTACCTGCTCATCAAAAAAAGAGGGAAAACACACTGTTTGATATTCACAGATCTCCAGCAAGAAGAAGCCATATCAGGTATGTTTTGTTGGCTTTTGAAAGGAAGAAATATTTATGTCTGTCATTTAGATATGACCTTTAAATAATTCATAATGTGATGCCTTATAATTACAGTATAGGTATTGATGCTGTAAATGATAATGCCAGTGAGGGAGTAAATAGCGTCTTTCTTTTTTTTTTAATTTTATCTTTTCTATTACAGTTGACATTTGATATTATATTAGTTTTAGGTGTGCAGCATAGTGGTTAGACAGCTACAGAATTTACAGGTGATTCTCCTGATAATTTAAGCACCCACCTGACACCATGCATAATTATTACAATATTATTGACTGTATTCCCTATGCTGTACTTTACATCCCCGTGACTGTTTTGTGACTACCAATTTGTACTTTTTGATTCCTTCACCTTTTTTACCCAGTCCCCCAATCACCCTCCCCTCCAGCAACCACCAGTTCGTTCTCTGCATCTATGAGTCTGTTTCTGTTTTGTTTGTTTATTTTGTTCTTTAGATTCCACATATAAGTGAAACCACATGGTATTTGTCTTTCTTGGTCTGGCTTCTTTCACTAGCATAATACCCTGTAATGTCCATCCATGTTGTTACCAATGGTCAGATTTCATTCTTTATTATTACCAAGTAATATTCCATTGCATATATGTACACATGTTTTTATCCACTCATCTGTTGATGGACACTTGGGTTGCTTCCATATCTTGGCTGTTGTAAACAATACTGCAGTGAACACAGGAATGCATATATCTTTTCAAATTAGTGTTTTGGTTTTCTGCAGATATACTCTTATATTCAGAAGTGGAATTGCTGGGTCATAATGCAGTGCCATTTACATTTTTTGAGGAGCATCCATGTGGTTTTTCATAGTGGCTGTCAATTTGCATTCCCACCAACAGGGCACAAAGTTACCCTTTTCTCCACGTCTTTGCCAGCTTTTGTTTGTTGATTTATTGATGATAGCCATTCTGACAGGTGTGAGGTGATAGTTCATTGTGGTTTTAATTAGCATTTGTCTGAGGATTGGTGATGTTGAGCATTTTTTACTATGTCTATTGATCATATGTACATAGCATTTTTCTTTCTTTAATTAGTAACTGTTAGTTATTATCCTACATATGACTGTTATCTTCCTGATTTAGTTTGCCTGGAATAGTTAATTTTAACAATTATGTTTACTAAAGCGACACAGGTTTCTGGTTTCTTAGTGGAGTTGTATGTAAGTGACACACATGGCTTTCATTTGAAGCATTGGTTCGCTTAGTTTTTGCTACTTTCCCCCTTTTTCCCATTTCTTTTACATGTAGGTACAAAGGAGGTTTTTTGTTTTTGAAACTTTATGTCTCATAATGTTTCCTGAAATGGTAATATATTTCCCATAGTGCAAAAATTTTTTTTAAACGAACATGAAAAACTTTTCTTTAGTTCCATTAGCCTCTCATTTTCTCATAGTAACATTATTACTTTGTATACCCTTTGAGAATATGTTTATATATGTATGTATATATGTGCAAATACACATGTTGATTGTTATCCCCTTCTTTTTATGTTCATGTACTGTGTACATTGTCCTGCACCTTGTTTTTTTCATTTGATTCATTTTAACTGTCTTTTCAGTACAGTGAAATTTCACATTTATGTTACAGTTGCATAATATTACATTTGTAGATATACTATAATTTTGAAACCAGTCCTTTATTGAGAACAAGTTTGTTTTCAGCCTTTTGCTGTCGTAAAATATGGTATAATAAATACATTTGCATAATTGTCATTTACATGATACATGTGCCTTCCTGAACTACCTTTTTAAAAAAATTGTAGGCTCCCTATTCTCCTGGGGTTTTTTTTCTTTGTGGAACTTTGTTTATACTTCATTAGATGTGTACTGAATGAGTGCAAGGAGCTTAACCATTTCTGAATGAATGGATGAATGGATGTATTTTCTACTAAGCTAATTGTGGATACAATGATTACAATATGTTTTTAAAAGCCATTTGCTGCTGTGATGATTTTAAGGGTTTTACTCTATTTAAATAGGAGAAAGAAGCATGCTATTCATAGTAGTGACACAACTTCTTCTGATGAGGAACGCTTTGAAAGAAGGAAATCAAAGAGCATGACAAGAGCAAGAAATAGGTTAGTAAAATTTTACTGTTATTTCCCTCGTAGAAAAAAAGAACAGTTTTTATATTTTGAGTGTGATTTTTATCTGTAGTAGCATTTTTCTAATACTGATACTCAACACATATTTTAGACTAGAGTAATGCACTGACTTGGTTTTTACTAATTCTTAGAGGAGACATCTGACCTTGGGTTACTTACTGTGTAAGTATTCAGTAAGATAGTGTGTGGAAGGCAAAGGGAGAAAGCCATGGGGAAGGGACTAACCCTCTATGGCATCCTGTTTCTCCGTACTCCTCCTCTACCCCACATTCATTCAGTGAGGCTGATTTTATATGCGTGTAATGACTATAGCACTCAGAGTGAGATTTGGCTTCTAACGGAATTGTTAGGATCCCTTGGGTTTTTATTGGAAAATTTGTTTGAGTTTTGGTTGAATGAGTGCCTCTGGTAGTCTTTGCCTAACTAGGGTAAGTGACTGATTACCACATGGCTCCCTAAAACCTCAAAAGTTTTCACTGGGGGAGAGAGAATCAGTACTTTGTCTGGTAAGTAATTAAAGCTTTCAATTATAGTAAATTCCTTAAAATTTGAGTGTATTTTCTAGCTCATACTACTGAAGATAGATTATATTTTGAAAACTTACATTTGGCAAAGCATTTCCATAATTTGGTGTTATATATTTGTTTTAGAAATACCAAGTTTTTATTTAGCAGGTCTTGGAAACAAGTGTGGAGTGGTGTAGATTGTATGCAGACAAGAATTCCTTATGTAGATGGTGGAAAGAAAATGTAAGAGAAAAATCTAAGTTTAAATGATAGAATTTGAGGCCCATTTAATCTGAGTTATTCTGATATCTGCTTTGGAAATATATTTTTAAGAGAAAGTAGCACTCAGACATGTTATCAAAGTTGTATTCATTATAGAAGCTATATTTTTTAAAGCTGTTTGTCATTGTTTGATGTTTACCCAAGGTAAAAAGAGTGAGTAGATTATGTTTTGTTAGGGGTATTAAAATTGAATAATCCAGTATAGGATTTCAGGTAGCTAAAGATCTACTTTAAGGTAGTTACACAAAAGATAAAACTGAGTTCTTAAAATGTGATCTAGGCTTGGTTTCCTTTGAATGAAAGGGAAAGAAATTTCTTTAGTCATGTAAACTGAGTAGGCATGTTCACATAATACCTGAGGATAAATTTAAATATTACAAGAAAGCTTTAGTTCATTTAATGCTATATATTATAGTACTTATCGTCGATCTATAACTTTATACTTGTATAATATGGAAATCAGGTAGGTTAACTTTTCTAAGCTGAAATAAATTGGCCTGTTTGGACAAATAGACTTTTCTAAAAATATATTTTATTGATTATCTATTACAGTTGTCCCATTTTTCCCCCTTCACTCCCTTCCACCCTGCACACCCCCTCCCACCCACATTACCCCCCTTTTGTTCATGTCCATGGGTTCTACATTTCCCCTACTATTCTTGCCCTCCCCCTGTCTATTTCCTACCTACCATCTATGCTACTTATTCTCTGTACCTTTTCTCCCTCTCTCCCCCTCCCACTCCCCTGTTGATAACGCTCCATGTGATCTCCATTTCTGTGGTTCTGTTCCTGTTGTAGTTGTTTGCTTAGTTTGCTTTTGTTTCTGTTTGAGGTGTGGTTGTTAATAATTGTGAGTTTGCTGTCATTTACTGTTCATATTTTTTATCTTCTTTTTCTTAGATAAATCCCTTTAACATTTCTTATAAAGGCTTGGTGATGATGAACTCCTTTAACTTGACCTTATCTGAGAAGCACTTGATCTGCCCTTCCATTCTAAATGAAAGCTTTGCTGGATAGAGCAATCTGGGATGTAGGTCCTTGTCTTTCATGACTTGGAATACTTCTTTCCAGCCCCTTCCTGCCTGTAAGGTCTCTTTTGAGAAATCAGTCTTACAGGAATTCCTTTGTAGGTAACTGTCTCCTTTTCTCTTGCTGCTTCTAGGATTCTCTCCTTAATTTTAATCTTGGGTAATGTAATTATGATGTGCCTTGGTGCATTCCTCCTCGGGTCCAACTTCTTTGGGACTCTGAGCTTCCTGGATTTTTTTGAAGTCTGTTTCCTTTGCCAAATTGGGGAAGTTCTCCTTTATTATTTGTTCAAATAACTTATCCACTTGTTGCTCTTCCTCTTCTCCTTCTGGTACCCCTATAATTCAGATGTTGGAATGTTTAAAGATGTCCTGGATGTTCCTAAGCCTCTCCTCATTTTTTTGAATTCTTGTCTCTTCATTCTTTTCTGGTTGAATGTTTCTTTCTTCCTTCTGGTCCACACCATTGATTTGAGTCCCAGTTTTCTTCCCATCACTATTGGTTCCCTGTACATTTTCCTTCATTTCACTTAGCGTAGCCTTCATTTTTTCATCTAATTTGTGACCAAATTCAACCAATCCTGTGAGCATCCTGATCACCAGTGTTTTGAACTGTGCATCTGATAGGCTGGCTATCTCTTCGCTGCCTAGTTGTATTTTTTCTGGGGTTTTGATCTGTTCTTTTGTTTGGGCCATTTTTTTTTTTATCTTGACATGCCTGTTACGTAGTGAGGGACGGAGCCTTAGGTGTTCATCAGGGCGGGGCAACCTACCTTGCTTAGTTGTGATGCTGTTTGTGGGGGAGAGGTCTGAGAGGGAACAATGGCTCTTACTCTGCTCTCTTCTGGATTTCAGTCCCTTCGGCAGCTTCCCCCAAGCAAACTGGGCCCTTCTGGTGCTGATTCCTGGGTGGGTGGGCTTGTGTATGTTTTAGGACCCTGTGGGTCTCTCCAACAAACTCTCCTGTGAGGGTGGGAATTTCTCCTGCTGCTGCCTCAACCCCCACAGGTGTTTTTAATCAGTGATTTGAGGCTTTATTTCCACGTGCTGGAGCTCTGGGTTGCGAGGTCTGTCTTGCTCCCCAATTGTTCCTCCCGGTTTATCTGCACGCAAGTGTGGAATTGCCTGCTCCACCAGCTGCTGCCGCAGTCTTGTGGGCTAGCTGCAGCCTTGTGCGCCCTGCTCCACAATCTGGTGCTTGGTCTGCCAGCTGCAGCCTTACCCGCCTGGGTCCTCCAGCCACTGCCTTTCTCGGTCCTCTCCGTGTGCCCATCTCCCCTGCTCCTACCAGTCTGGATGAGTATGTCTTCTTGAACTCCTTGGTTGTCAGACTTCCTTGCAGTTTGATTTTTTTGTCAGTTCTGGTTGTTTTTTGTTTTTTAATTGTTGTTGTCCTTCTTTTGGTTGTGGGAGGAGGCACAGTGTCTACCTGTGCCTCCATCTTGGCCGGAAATCTGGACAAATAGATTCTTTTTTTAAAAAATTTTTTTATTTTAGTTTATTCAGTACAGTTTCTATCCTTTATTCCCATTCCAGCCCACCCACCCATCCCTCCCCTCCTCCCTCCCATTTCCAACCCCCATAGTTTTGTCCATGTGTCCTCTATATTTGGACAAATAGATTCTTGACCTTGTTTTCTTTATCTAGTGAATAAATTTATTTTTGGCCCATTGAAAAGAATTTAGAAAAAGTAGTTTAAAAATATGAAATCTTTTGATATTATTTTCTGGTTTATGATAAAAAGGAGAAAGGTGAAAGTGTGTCAAAGATTTAAACCTATTTTGACATTAAAAATGTGAAACACTTAATGCTATCTACTTGAACTTTTATGAATTTCAGATGTTTGCCCATGAATTTAAGAACAGAAGATTTAGCTAGCGGTATTCTTCGAGAACGTGTCAAAGTGGGTGCAAGCCTGGCTGATGTTGATCCAATGAACATTGATAAATCAGTAAGTTTCGTAAATGTTTTTCTAGAAGGTCCTTTTTTAAAAAAAAAGTCATTTCTTGTTTCTAAAGCAACATACAATATAAGTAGCGAATCTAGATATTCCCATTATTAGTGTTTTGATGTATATATTTTTGAACCTAGACTTCTGGTCTCATATCATGTTCACTTAAATTTTTCCTTTTTTTTTTTTTCCCTATTGCAGTGTTACTGGAGTATAAACTGAAAAATGGTTAGGAAATGAGGCTGACCCTGTGATAAAGCAGTGGAGCATTATTGAAGCTGCTAGGTTTCAAGATCAGATTTGCATTTTACACAGATCACTCTGTCTATGATGTAGTTAATGAATTTGAGGGCAGCAAGGCTGGCATTAGGGAGACTGGTTTGGACACAGGTGTAATCTAGGAATCTAGAGTAATGGTCATGGTAGAAAGTAGGGTAACCATGGGTGGAAGTAGCATGTGGATTTGGCAGAATTCAGAAGAGAATTCAGTGTGACAGAATTTGATGAATTAATTGCTTTTTGAGAATGAGGGAGAGAAATAAGCTGAGTGTGTTACCCAGGTTTCTGGCTTAAACAACTAGGTGGGATAATGGCTTTACTCTCTGATGTAGGGAACATCAGACAAGGAATATGTATTTGAGGGTGAAGATGATTTAGTCTTAGACATGTTTAGGTATCTCTGGCACATCACAAACTGAAGTAACTTGTAGGATATTGGTTATTTAGTTTTGGCAATATCTGGGCTAGAAATTTATATATGGGTCACCCATATAAAGATGGTTAAGGTTGCTATAGAAAATGGATAATAGCACCCGGGAAAGTATATGATATGAAAAGAGAGAGAAGACTTAGAGGACATGTTAGAATCTTACTGTTAGTAGAATCTTTTTTGGAGGAATACTTGGGAATAGTATTATTGCATAACCAAGAATGTATTTGATTGCTTTTCTTTGTCCTATAAACTTTTCTATTCAATATAATTTAACTGATTTTTGTGTGAGAGACTGAAGTTATAAAATAGAGTTGTGTATATATTTGAAAATGAAATGTTATCTACCTCTAATGTGAAGTCATAGGGGAAAATATTTATTAGTGAGGACCTAAGGAAATTTCAGAATCTCATGTCTCATTCTCAGAGGACTTAATGATCTTTGCTTATTTAGTTTACCAACACCTTACACTCTTGAATCTAGTTAATTTCAGACATGTCTGCCAGTCAGAGTAACTTATTTCTTTTTTCTTTTTTTAAATCCTCATCTGAGGATATATTTATTGATTTTAGAGAGAGAGGAAGGGAAAGAGAGAGAGGGAGAGGGAAACATCGATGTGAGAGAGAAGCATCGATCAGTTGCCTCCTGTATGTGCTCAACCAGGGATCTAACCTGCAACCTAGGTATGTGCCCTGAAGAGGGATTGAACCCACACTGCAACTTTTTGGTGTATGGGATGATGCTCCAATCAACTGAGCCACCTGGCCAGGGCAGTAACTTATTTCTTTAAGGTTTGATATCATATGCAAGAAAATTCAGCTACTTTAAAAATGTTCATTATTTAACTATTTCTTTTTCTAGATTACTTAAATGCTGTCTGTCATAGATATATTCATTGTACAACATTTTCAAGAATCATAACAGAATAAAGAAGGGAAAGAAACCTTCCAGAAGCCAATGGTCAGAGGCAATCACTGTTAACATTTTGACACTAATTTTTTCAAGTGCTTTCTTTACACAGTTTTTATGTAGTTTTTAAATTTACAAACTGTTTTAGGTATTTAAATATTTAAACTATTAGGAATGGGAGGAATAAAATCTCTGTTGCTCCTTGTGATAGATCAGTGATTCTCAAGCTGTTTTTCATTGTTGTCCCCTAGGACAAAAATTAAATTTATATCTAGATAAATCACTGTTAAAGATTAAGATTTTGAGCCCTGGCTGGTATAGCTCAGTGGATTGATCACGGGCCTGTGAACCAAAAGGTTGCTGGTTCGATTCCCAGTCAGGGCACATGCCTGGGTTGCAGGCCAGGTCCCCAGTACGGGGAGCCTGAGAGGCAACCACACACTGTTGTTTCTCTCCCTGTCTTTCTCCTTCCCTTCCCCTCTTTCTAAAAATAAATAAATAAATAAAATCTTTTTTAAAAAAAAGGTTAAGATTTTGGTTTGGAAGGTCACAAACCATTGTAATGGCAAAGATTTTTTTTTTACCCTACTTCTGGATCAAATTTTGCCCCCTTGGAGGGTGATATGGCCCTTGCTGAGAATGCATGTGATAGATGATATTTTGAAAGGCATTTAAATTATTAGAGTGTATATGCAACATAATGTCTCCTACGGATAACCATTAAAATGTTAGATTGGGCATTAATCTTGGTCCTTAGTTACTAGGAGATTAAAGAATGATAGCTTTATTTGGCTGGACTGAAATGTATACTTGAATTTTACTGCCAACTCTATTTTTCTACACTTATTTCAAAAGTATAATTTTTTGAACTTTATGTTCAGTAGTCCCACCGAAGCATGTATTTCTGAATCATAAAACTCATATATTTAAAAACATCTGCAAACAATTAAAATTATTTTGTGTTAAACTTTCCCCTTTCTTTCCAAGGTACGGTTTGATAGCATAGGTGGATTGAGCCATCATATTCATGCACTAAAGGAGATGGTAGTATTCCCGCTATTATATCCAGAAATTTTTGAAAAATTTAAAATTCAACCTCCAAGGTAAGTATCGTTATTAATGTTAATTTATCAAATTTTAATTAGTAAATGATTATAAATATAAATATTTCACATGTGTTTATTTGATGTGTTCTAGCAATGAGAATTAGGAAAGAATTTTTTTTTTAGGGCACTTAAGGCTATGGTACTGTGTTCTTGAAGTTTATGTTTCTGCATTTAAGGGTCATGCACAAGATTAAATTCTTTATGCAGGCCTAGAATATACAAGTGGATTGCTCAAATAGATTTTCCTTTTTGGCTTCCTGATATTGAATTTGATGCTCTATATTATTTAGTCTTCAGAAGCACAATTTCAGTAATGTGATTCTTTTACTTAATGATGGGGTATTTTTGAAATGGTAAGCTTGATAATTTATTGTTTATGAGTTGTTAATTGTGTTTTGATCTGAATGAGGTGTTTATCTAGTTAAATATAAGAAAAGGCTAAGAAATTATGTTAAAGGAAGTTGGGTAGAATCAAACATTCTGAAGATATACATTTATAGATTTAGATTTAAACTGCTAAATGTGCGCTACAGTGGCTTTTTAAAATCATAATAGCAATTTATTTGTTTTTATATGATGTAAGTTAAATTTTAAAAATAATTGTTACTTTTAGTATAGTTTGGGAAAAACTTAAACATAACAGACTTATAAGGAGAAAGTGTCATAAGCAGAAAGTAATTCTCCTCCTTGGGGATGAACAATTTTGTATATTCTTTACAAGTTTCTTTTTTTTTTAATATTCTTTTTTTTAAAGATTTTATTTATTTGTTTTAGAGAGATGGGGAAGGGAGGGAGAAAGAGAGGGGGTGAAACATCAATGTGTGGTTGCCTCTAGCACACCCCATACTGGGGACCTGGCTTGCAGCCCAGCCATGTGCCCTGACTGGGAATCAAACCGGCGATGCTTTGGTTCACAGGCCTGTGCTCAATCCACTGAGCTACACTAGCCAGGGCTGCAGGTTTCTTTTGTACATCTATGTGCATGTTAAATTTATGTTTGTATATGTTATACACATATAAACATTTAAAATGAGGTTATTCAACAATACTCTTACATAACTTTATTACTCTATAATATTCTAGACACCTTCCATATTAGTAATGTACATTATTATTTTTGATACCATACTAGTGTTTTATTTTATAGATGTAACAGTGTATCTGTCCCATAGTAATACATATAATTTAACTTTTTTTTTGTGTTTCACAATTAGAAACTGCTATATTTAGCATCCATTAAAAGATTTTTAAATAGCATTTTTTAAAAGTATTTGTATATGATACATTCTGAGCTGTGAAATTGCTGGGTCACGGGGAAAAGACACTTACAGTTTTGATATGTCTTGCCAAATTACTCTCTACTCTGATTTAACATTTTTTTTGCCTACCAAAGCTTGGTGCTTTGAGAACATACTTGAGGACTCTCAGCAAAGAGAAACTTTTGTCTATATACTAAAAAAGCTTTCTTCATGTCTAATAATTATAACAGTTATTAGTACAAAATTATATGGGTGATGTATCCTTTTACATTGTTTATTAGTGATGGTGATAACATTAATTTACTTCCATTAATTTTTTATTCCTCTAGGGGCTGTTTGTTTTACGGCCCTCCTGGAACAGGTAAAACCTTGGTTGCCAGAGCGTTAGCCAATGAGTGCAGTCAAGGAGACAAAAAGGTGGCTTTTTTTATGCGAAAAGGAGCGGACTGTCTGAGCAAGTGGGTTGGTGAATCAGAAAGGCAACTTAGACTTCTTTTTGATCAGGTAAATGAAGTCAACTAATAATGAGATTATCTTCTTTAGCATGTTTGATACATTTAGTCTGTAAATGAGAACTGTTAATGAGGAGTCTTATTTTCCAATCAGTATGTCAAATTTCAGATCGATCTGAATTTGAATGCCTGCCTTAGAGGTGTTTAATAGCAGTTTTGCTAGTACTAGTTTAAGATGATTCACAACACATTTATTGAGGTGGCTCCTGGGGACATAGTATCATGTTAGGTGCTTTTGGGAACCCTGGTTATAACATATTTTTCATTAGATTGTAATCTAATTGAGGAAATAGAACAAGTATAAAAAGTTTAACATGAAATCTCACAAAGCAGTATATTATTTATTTTTATCAGTTGTAAATGTGGTGTTGGAAGAATTCAGTAATACATGAATACTTTTAAAAGACTAGGTGAGTGAATATTGTGTAGCTATCTTTACTATATGTTATTTATATTTAATTTATATTACTTTATATGTATTTATATTACTTTATATATGTTACTTAAAAATATTATTTCCTAATACCTACAAGAAATAGTCCTGATAATAAGTTTACTTTGGATTGTTGAGATAGTGAATGAAGTCATTCATATTTGTCAATGCAACTTATATTTCTTTGTGGCTAAGGAAATTTACATGAAATAAAAACAATGCTTTCAACAAGCATTCTTTGAGCAACCATTATTGAGTTCTGTGTCAAAGTCCTTTGTAAGTGGTAAAACACTTCAAATATCATTTTTAGTTGTTAGTATGAAAAACTGCTGTGTTGTGATGATGGACCTAGGAAGAGGAGTGTGGTAAAATTCCTACCTTCAGAGTGCTCAGTGTCTGTTGGGAAGCCAAACATATGCAGTCTAAATGCTTCAAGAGAATTTAGAAGAATTGAAATGTACAGGTGTACGATAACATTGGTTGACAAGGAAAGAATTAACTTGGAATTGCTGACACTGACCAGTGACTTAATTTTAAATTTTTGATAGTTTAACTTCTTAGCTGCTTCATGCTAGGGAATAGGAATGTGTCCTAGTTTAATTTAAAACTGTATCATATATTATGCTGCTTTTTAAATCTAAATTTACTTGTGTTTTATAGTTTTTTTTTGTGGGTAAGGGTAGTGGAAATGTTTGCTTTCTTTTATAAAAAAGATGACTGATAGTATTGTCTTTTTAAATGAAAGAGTCTACATTCCTAAATTAAACACGTGATCTGTGTGCACTAAATCAAAGGAAGGAGGGGTGACATATTGGCTCAGAGTTTGGCATGTGGTGTCAGGAAAGAGTTTATATCTGGCTTTACTATTAAATATACAACTTTAAATAAAAGCCTGTGATCCTTAGTCACCTCTTCTATAAAAATGAGGGAAATAATACCTATCTCACTGTACTACTATGAGATTTTACGAAAAGGAAGTATGTAAAGTGCTTATTACAGTGACTGGCATATAATACACTGTGCTTCCTTTTTGCAATTTTGTGAGGCTGTAGTTCTAAAAAAGAGCTGTATTTCATGTATGTAAAAGTAATAATCAAGTCTTTATAGTTTTTCTCTTATTACACAATTCTGGTCTTACAAAGTTTTTTCCAAAACCTAGGTTTTGTGGTTGAATTGTCCTTCATTTCAAATTATTGGAGAGCACTGGAAGTTTAGTGGGTATCCTGTCAGTCAGGAGAAAATGAAAAATTTGTGTCTATTCCTTAGTAAGCTGATTTTGTGAACTAATATTGCTACAAAGTAATTTTGAAATATAAACTATATTGAGTAAATTATATAATAAAGACTTTTCATTTGTAACCTTATAGTCATTCACCTTAAATCAAATTAAATTTCTGCTAGATCTAGATTGAAGTGAGAAAAATGACACTGTGAAACTACCAGAAGAAAATTCAGGAGAATTTTGTTTCTCAAAGTTGGGAGAGTGTAACTATGGAAGAAAAGATCTACTACATAAAATTTGTTTGAGGTTTTGCATGGCGATGTGTTGTAAGCAACACCAAAATCTAAATGATAGGGTGAAAGGATTAAGCAAAGAAAAAAAGACAAACTCAAGACAGACAACAGTGTGGTGACTGCCAAAGGGAAGGCGGGGTGGGGCAGGTAGACAAGGGTGAGGGCGTAAATGGTCAAGGAAGGAGACTGGACTTGGGGTGGCGAACACGCCATGCAATTTGCAGATGCTGTGTTGTAGACTTGATGGGTTGTAGAATAGACCTGAAACCTGTGTAACTTTATTAACCAATGTCACTTCAATAATAGAGAAAAAAGATAAATGATACCACTTGCAGAAAAATATTTGCATTTCCTTTCACAGAGAGCAGTCTAATTTTTAAAACAAATAGCTGTAAGAAATTAGTAAGCAAAAGGCCAATAATCTGATGGAAAAATTGGTAGAGGATATGAAGAGAACATTCTTAGAAAAAGCAATATAAGTGTCTCTTAAACATGTGAAAAGTGTTTACTCATGTTGGTAATAGAAATAAAAATTAGAATGAAAATGAGATAACATTAAGATCAAGAAATTAGATAATACATTGTTGGTGAGCACTCTTAAATATTGCTGGTGAGAGGGTAAGTTTCATCAATGGGAGGCAATTTGCAAATGTCTAAATTAGAAATGACACATGCCTTTTGAAGCAGTGGTTCTGCTTTTAGAATTTACTCTATTGCTGTGGTTGCACTCATGTAAAATGTTAAATGTACACAAATATTTGTTCAAGCATTGTTGATAATAGGAAAAGGTTGAAAACAGCCTAAATGCTCCATGAGTAGGGGACTAGTTTAATTATGGCACATTCACACAGTGAGACATTTTGTAGTTGTTAAAAAAGAACTTAGGCAGATATTTATGAATTTATATGGAAGCTAATTAAAATACATTATTTCATAAAATAGGCTGTTATATGATAAAAGAGCAGTGTGTATATGGGTTTATAATGCATTAAATAAGACAAAAATAGTGTGTTTAAGAAGATGTTCCTGTGTATGTGTAAAAGTGATATATATGGAATAAACAGATAGAAAACAGTAGCTGCTTACTGGGAGAAGACCTTGTGGTTGGAGACTGGAGTGTCTCCATAATCTTTCTTACCTGCTGCATGTTGTATCATTTGCTTACATTAGCTGTTAAGAAAACACAGTAATTAAATATGAGAAATGGAATGTAATGCAATAAATAACTTTTTTCTTTTTTTACAAGGCATATTTGATGAGACCTTCTATAATATTTTTTGATGAAATAGATGGATTAGCTCCAGTTCGCTCTAGCAGACAAGATCAGATTCACAGGTAATTTTTTCTAATCTGATTATGTTAGATTCTTTTCACTGACTGACATAGTATTTAGCCTTAGCCCTTGTTTGAGTGCCATGAGGCTTATTAAATGTGATGTGTGTCCTTGAGGAAGACTTTTTTCTGTTAGCACAGGGGTCAGCAAACATTGCACGACCTGTGGGCCAAATCTAGCCTCCTGCCTATTTTTATAAATGATGCTTTATTGGAACACAGCTGTGTTTATTCCTGTTTCCATTATATGTGGCCACTTTTACACTATAAGAACAGGTAGCATTGAGTTCTGGGAGAACGATCATAAGGCTTGCAAAGCCTAAAGTGTTTACTTTCTGGCTCTTTACAGAAAAAGTTGCATAATCCTGACTTGGCATAATGTTTTTAAAATTTATTCATGTTATGTTTACTCATATTTTGTTCCTTTTCATTTTCGAGTAATATTCCTTGGGGTGTATGTGTGTATACCACAATTTATTTATTTGTTAATCCATGTTACGGAGATTTCATTTGCTTCTATTTTTGGCTACTGTGATAATGCTATTATGAACATTTGCATACATGTTTTTATGTGGACATGTTTTCATTTCTCTTGGGTAAATACCTAACAGAGAAAGGCTGGATCCTATGTATGAATTGATACTGTTTTCCAAAGTAATTATGAGAATTTGGGTTATTCTTCATTCTTGCCAACATTGGGTATTGTTACTGTTTTTAACTTTAAACGTTCTAGAAGGTGTGGGTTAATTTTTGTTTTCCTGATAACTAATAATACTGAGCATCTTTGCATGTGCTTATTGTCCATGTAGATATTTTGTTTTGTAAAATGTCTGTTAAAATCTTTTACCCTTTTTAAAAAAAAGGAACCAGTTTGTATGTCTTAATGTGTTGTAAGATTATGTCCTTTAAAGACAAGTCCTTTGTCAGATCTGTGTTTTAAAAATTTTTCTATTAGCTTGGCTTGCCTTTTGGTTTGCTTAATTATGACTTTTGAAAAGCAAAAGATTTTATCTTGATGAAGTCCATTATATAGACATTTTTGTGTAGGTATATATTTTTGTCTTGAGAGTAATTGCTTAAATCAGTTTGTTAGCAATTCTCTTTTCTTCTAAAATATTAATAGTTTTATCTCTTAAATTTTGATCAGTGATTAAAATTTTTAAACCAGAAGTTCATTTGATCTATTTTCTACTTACTGATTTGAGAGAGAGAGAGAGAGAGAGAAAGAGAGAGAGAGGAACAGTGGTTTGTTGTGCCACTTACTTATGCATTCATTGGTTGCCACTTGTATGTGCCTTGATTGGACATCAAACCTGGAACCTTGGCATTTTAGGACGATGCTCTAACCAACTGCTTACATTTCTTACAGTGTGGATCCACAGGGTACAAATTCTTTCAGCTTTTCCATGTTTGAAACAGCCTTTATTTAACTTTTAAGGGAAGTTGTATTGAGTTATATTTTATACATTGTAAAATCCCCTCATTCTGAATGTAAAATTCAGTGATTTTTAAAATAACTATTCCTAGTGGTACAACCATCTGAATAAATTAATTTAGAACATTTCCCCCCTAAAAGATCCAGCCTATCAATTTGCAGTACATCCTTGTACTTGACCCTCAGCCAACCACTAATCTGTCTCTATACATTTGGCTTTTCTGGACATTTCGAATAAATGGGATCATACAATAGGTGGTCTCTTGTGGCTGGCTTCTTTTCACTGAGTGTGATGGTTTTGAGGAACATCCACAATTTAGCACATGCTAGTTATTTCCTTCCCTGTTACTGCTGAATAGTATCCATTGTAAGGATGATACCCCACATTGGATAGATCTTTAGGTTGTTGGCATTTTGGGCTATGATGAATAATGCTGCTCCGAACACTCATGTGCAAGTCTTTGGTTGGACATGTTTTCATCTCTTTTGAGTAGATCACCTAGGGTTGGAATTACTTGGATGCATAGTAGTTTTATGCTTAACTTTTTGAGAAGCTTAGCTTGTGTTTTTTAAGAATATTTTCTCTGGGTATAGAATTTAAATTTTATTCTTTTTCCCCTGTTCAGTACTTTAAAGATGTTGGTCTGCTGTCCTCTCCCTCATTTTGTTTTAATAAAGAGTTCTGCTGTCATCTTTGTTTCTTTGTTATATATCTTTTTCCTTAGACTGCTTTTAATTTTTTTCCTTCTTCATCACTGCTTTTGCGCAATTTGTTTAATGTTGTTCCCTGGTAGCATTTTCTGATTCTTGGATTGAGCCGCTTAAGTCTGTGAACTTCTTGTTTTCATCACAATTGTAACATTTTTGGTCATTTCTTAAAATATAGTTTTTGTCTTCCTTGCCCCTCTCTCTCCTGTGTCCTCTAATTACATTTATGGTAGTTTAACTGATGCTGTTTTATAGCTCACTGACAATTTGTTAATTTTGCTTTAAACTGTAATTTCTGTATATCATATGTGGTAGTTTTTATTACTTTGTCTTGTAGTTAACTCATCTTTTTCTTCAATGTCTAATCTGTTGTTAACCACATTCATTACACTTTTTACTTACATATTTTTGTTTTCATCTCCAGAAGTTCTTTTGGAGATGAAAAAGGTCTGTTTTGTATCTGCTATATGAAGATATAAGGAACTGTGTGACATATAGAATGTGGTTATAACTATGTTAGTGTTCCTATCTACCTATTTTAATATCTTAAGTTTTGAATTGGTTTTATTTGGTTGATTTCCCTGCTTCTTTGTGTACCTGGCAATTTTTATGGGAAGGCAGACATTATAAATTTTACCTTGTTGAGTACTAGATGTGATATTTTAAATAAATATTCTTGAGTTTTTTTTTCTGGGACACAGTTAACTTTCTAGAAAACAGTTTGTTCTCTTGAATCTTGCTTTGAAGATTTATTGATCTGGAATAGTCTTCTGTGTAAGGCTAATTATTCTCCAATAATAAGTAAGGTTCTTCTGTGCATTACACATAATCATGAGGTTTATTAATCTGGCTCATAGGAACTGGCAATATTCTTGGTTCTCTGTGAGTATATTTTACTGCTGCTACATCTTTTTAAAAATATTTATTTATTTTTAGAGAGGGGGGAGGGAGGGAAAAAGAAAGGGAGAGAAACAGCAACATATGGTTGTCTCTCATGTGCAACCCAGGCATGTGCCTTGACTGGGAATCAAACCAGTGACCCTTAATTTGCAGGCTGGCACTCAGTCCACTGAGCTACACCAGCCAGGGCAAATACTGCTACTTCTGATCCTGGGTATTTTTACCCCTGTGACTTCAGTAAATTTCTTACATGTGCACCACTGATCAATATTTAGCTTGTCTTTTAAAAAATATTTTATTTATTTACTTTTAGAGAGAGGGGAAGTGAGGGAGAAAGAAAGAGAAACAGCATTCAGTTGCCTCTTGCGTGCCCCCCAGGTGGGGTCCTGGCCCACAACTCAGGCAAGTGCCCTGACCGGGGATTGAACTGATTAACTTATGGTTTGAGAGAGGATACCCAACCCACTGAGCCACAGTAGTCAGGGGTATTTAGCTTAAATATTGAGGGGCCCTGAATATATTTCCTAAGTTTGTTTTCTGTGCAATGGTCTCTCTGGTACTCTTTCCTGTGACCTTTGGTCCTTTCAGTCTCTGGAATCTCAGCTCTGACTCGACCACTTAGTGTCTCAGCTGATCCCTACCAGGATGCTCTCTCTCCTACGTTGCAACCTGGAAGGGAAAGCTATTAGTTAGATTATTCTTTCCATGCTATATAATTTGTGCTTTTTCTGCTGCTGCTTTCAATATTTGCTCTATATGTCTGTTTTTCAACAGTTTAGCTATGATATGCCTCAGTTTAGGATTTATATTCTGATTGTTTATGATGCACATATCAGCAAATTTATCTTTTTTTCAGTCTTTTTTGTCTTCCACTTGGATACTTGTTTTGATCTATCTTCAATTAGTCTTCACTTCTTTCTTTGTCATTCTATTTTGCTATTTTTGTCCAGCCAATACTTTTTTAATTTCAGAAATTATATTTTTTAGTTGTAGGTCTTACATTTAATTCTTTTTCATTATTTATGCATTTCTACTGTGATTTTCATGCATTTAAACATTTTGTGTTCATCAAGATTAATAGTTGCTCTTAAATCTTTTTGTGTTAGTTTCGACATCTGGTTCACCTCACTTTTAGGCATGCTTGGTTTTCTTTTCTCTTGAAAATATGCTCTGTTTTGGTTCTTTATCTGTTGGGCAATTTCGGATTTCATCCTAGAATGAATGAATGAATGAATTTATAGGGAAAAGAGGTAGAAAGAGAGGGAGAGAAGTATCAATCAGTTGCCTCTTGTAGGTGCCCTGACCTGGGACTATGCCCTGACCCGGGACTAAACCCACAACCTAGGCATGTACCCTGACCAGGAATTGAACCAGTGACCTTTTGCTTTGCTGGACAATGTCCAACTAACTGAGCCCCACTGGTCAGGGGCATATCCTGGACATTATTAATGTTAGCTTGGGGAGGCTGTCGCTTTTATTGTTTTTCTTTTATGAGTAGTATTTTGTGGGGGGGAGGGTCTGCCCACAGAGCTCCCCCACCCGGCTGGCATGGATGAGAATAAGTCTACCAAGACAGGATCTGCTTGGGGAGGAAAGGTGGCCAATCTCTCAGAGGAGAAGGCCCTTGAGCCTGTTTCTCAATGGGCTTTTATTGGATTTAATTTGCTTAGGAATACAGGGTGTAAAGCTCATCAATCATCATGTGGTAGTAATGATCAAGGAATAGATAACATTCAAAGAACTGTGAGGGTTTATTCTGAGTCCAGGTCAGATAGCCAAAGGGCCATAACACTTTGGGAAACAAAAACAAACTCATTTTATGCTTAGATCCTTAACATTTAAATTGAGGGTATCCTTAGCAAAGAAGGTTTCACAGGATTTTATACATTCTTTCTTAGGCCTGATTGTCCCAGGGAACCTCCCTTTTCAACACAAGGCCACACCACCCTCTGGCATTATTCCAGGCCTGAATCAGGTGGGGGATGTGGGCAGCTAAATGATTAGGAGACCTTTTGCAGATAGAATGAGGACTCAGACTATGACAAAGCTGAGGGGTGAGGGTCTATTACCCCTTTTTCTATAGTCTCCTAAGGCCTCCCCTGATGGCCCCTTTGAGACTTTGCCTGTCTTAGGTTGTTCCTCCCTTGAGGAATCTTACCTGTCATTGGCTAAGCAGTCATCCGCTAGGGACCAAGCAGGGTGAAGTAAAGGGGGCAGAGGCTGTGCCCCTGCTGTGAGATAAATTTTGTCTCCTTAGTGGCTTCTGGTCCCAAGGTCATTTTACTCAGTCTTAGCCATTGGGGGTTACAGCTTCAGAAACAGGCAGGGCAGTTCCCAACAGTACAGTCGTCCCTCGCTATATCACGGTTCACTTATTGTGGCTTCACTATATCGCGGGTTTTTTAAAAAATATATATCTAATTCTGTATTGCGGAGTTTTCACTATATCACGGGATTTTGCGGTATACTTCACTGGTGAGTACCCATATAGAATTTTATATGTTGTTAAAATTACGTAGGTTTAAGAGGAAGAAAGTGTTTAAGGGCATATGAAGTGTTTATAAGAGTGTGGGAAAGGTTAATAAGAGAGTGGGAAAGCTTTATAGGAGTGTGGAAAGAGTTTATAAAACCTTAAAATATATATAAATAATAAAATAAATATAACGCCGCTACTTCGCAGATTTTCACCAGTTGCGGGGGTCTCTGAACCTAACTCCCACAATGGGTGAGGAATCACTGTATTTCCTTTGTTATAGCACATAATTTTCTGTTTTAGGCTTGAAATGCAGACTGTTTCTTGGCTGGCAGTTTTGGTTTCCTTTCAGATCTTTTGTCTTTTGCCTTATCTTTTGAGTTTCCTGTGCTTTATTAGGAATCATTCAGAGATGTGGGTAGATAGAATTTGGGGATGTTATTGGTTTTTGCCCTTGTGGGATCCCGCACATTCTGTAGTGTTAATGGTTTTCTACTTTCTCTTTCTGAATTCTCACACTGGAAAGTTAAGGGATTTCCCCACATAATCTTCCTCTCCCACCTTACTTAGCTTCATGCTAAAAGTCAAAGAGAGAGGAACTTGCTTTCTGTGTGTGTCATTTTCTCCACATGACCGTTGAACTTCTACTAGAATCTGACTGTCCCTGTTTACTCACTAGGTCCTTCAGGTATATGCTTATATATTATTATGTACAGTTTTATAGTATTTAATGGGAGTACCTTATACATGTATATGTAACATGGGTGAACCATGAAGACTGTATGCTTTGTGAAGTAAACCAGATACAATATGGCACATATTGTAATATTTTATTTATATACACTGTTCAGAAGAATCAAATTCATAAAATGGTATAAAAACAAATCAAGTAAATATTTACAGAAAGCTGCTGTAGCTATATTACTATTAGACAAAATAGACTATGAGACAAAAAGCGTTATTATTCATATAAAGAGGAGCAATTTAAAAGGATAAAAGCTTCAATTTATTAGAATTGTGATAATATAAAATTTGTAATGTAGTTATTAACTTTTCAAACTATATAAAACAAAAAATGATAGTACTGCAAAGATTCAAATTGATAATCATTATGAGAGCTTTATAGGAGTGTGTACCTCTCAGTAACTGGCAGACCAAATGAACAAAAAAATAAGTTAATGCTCTGTAGATTATTTGAACAATCATATTTTATGAATCTGATTATCTGGGCATACTTATCTATGACAAATAAAGAATGAACACTATTTTCAAACATATACAGCATGTTCAAAAATTGATCTTATGTTATGCCCTAAATTACAACTAATTTCTAAAATTTAGTAATATACAGAATTCAAGAAACAAATAACTAAAAGTTAAACAGATAATTTTATATTTGTTATTAAGAACTGTTATTGCTCTGCCTTGGCTGGTGTAGCTCAGTGGATTGAACACCAGTCTGTGAACTGAAAGGTTGCCAGTTCAATTCCCAATTGGGGCACATGCCTGGGTTGTGGGCCAGGTCTCAGTTGGGGGCATGTGAGAGGCAACCGATCACTATATCTCTTGCACATTGATGTTTCTGTCCCTCATTTTCTTCCCCCTTTCCCTCTCTCTAAAAGTAAATAAATAAAATCTAAAAAAAATGAAATGTTGCTTTAATTCTGAATAACCTATGTTACTAGTAAAACAAAAAATTAAAGCAAAGCTCATGTGAACTGCAAACAAAGACATACAGAAATATCAAGAAATCCTAAAGTTGTTTCTTTGAAAAAACTAATAAAATTGGTAAACCCCTTAGCGGTAAACTATTATTAAACCAACAATTTCGTGAACCTCAATATAATTATGTTGAATGAAAAAATGCAGAGGAAAAAGAGTATTTGTTGTATGATCTGTGTATATACAATTTTAGGTAATGCAGCTAATCTATAGTAAGAGATCACAGATCAGTGGCCGACTGGGGATTGGGTAGAGGTTAAGGAGGAGCAGCAGGGATTGATTACAAAGGGACACGAGAAAGAGTATGATGGATATGTTACTTATTGATTGTGGTAATAGTTTCACAGTTATATATCAGTACACACTTCAAAATGTATCAAATTATATACCTTAAATATGTTCAGGGTATGTTATGTCGATTATATCTTCAAAAAACTTCTAAAAACCTGCTTTGAACAATATGAGAAAGTTCATTGGAACCCAGTTTACTTGTGATCATGGATCTAAAAATCCTAAACAAAACAGTAATGCATGATATCCAGGAAAATATAAAAAGGATAATATATCATGACCAAATTGATTTTATTTCAAATATGCAAGGATTTTTTTCCAAGATTTTATTTAGTTATTTTTAGAGAAAGGGGAAGGGAAGGAGAAAGAGAGGGAGAGAAACATCAATGTTTGGTTGCCTCTCATGTGCCCCCTACTGGGGACCTGGCCTGCAACCCAGGCATGTGCCCTGACTGGGACTCGAACTAGCGACCCTTTGCTTCACAGTCCAGCGCTCAATCCACTGAAGCACACCAGCCAGGGCTGCAAGGTTGTTTTAACGTGAGAAAAATCAATTGAGGTAAATCCATCACATTATTATATTAGTGAAAAACTATATGACCATCTCAGTAAATGTGGAGGAAATGTTTGACAAAATTTAGTATTTGTTCATGATAAGATCCATCATCTTAGAGTACAAGGAATGTAAGTGTATTTCCTTAAAATTATCTGTAAAAAACCTATAAGTACATACTTAATTTTTAAAAACACATTACAGCCTTTATTTATTTTTTATTTTATTTTTAATCCTTACCGGTTCAAAATCACTTTTTTTTGGTGGAAACTTGATAAAATGATTCTGAAATCTATTTGGAAATACAAAGTATAAGAATAGTGAAGGCTTATTTGGAAGAACAAGGTGGGAGTACCTTCTTTACTGGTTATTATGGCTTCTTAGGGTTAAGATATTTTGATACTGGTAGAAGACTATACAAATAGGCCAGCGATTTTTAACGTTTTTCATCTCATGGACCACATAAACTACTAAAATTCTGTGGCACACCAACAAATATGTTTTTTGCTGACATGACAAAAATAATAGGTGTAATTTTGATTCATTCACACCAAATGGCTGTTGTGTTGGCTGCTGTAATTTTTTTTTTAATTTGACAATTTGTGGGAAAAGAGGTCAGTGCCCCTGACTAAACAGTCAGGAATTACATGTTTTAAAAATTCTTGGAGCTCACTAGTTGAAAATCACTGAAATAGACTAATGGAACAGAGCCCAGAGCCATATATAAATCCACACATATTTGAATACTTGATTTATAATAAAACAGGCAGTGCAGTGCTATTGGGAAAGGATGACCTTTTTGAGAAATAACCCTGGGACTACTGGGTCTCTGTTTGGTGAAAAAAAAAAAACTGAATTCTTCTTCATACCATATAAAACAATTCTACTTGGATTTTTAGATCTGTATTTGAAAGATAATAAAATACATTTAGAAGATAATGTAAAAGAAAGGGTTAGGGCAGGCAAGTCAGCTTCAAACATAGTATTAAGTAGTTTGGACTTTAAACATAATAGGCGTTACTAAAGAATTTTGATTCAGGTCCTGGGAATTTAAATTTTTAAAATAAAGACAACTTTTGGTAGAATTTAAGCTATGGTGTAATTCCCTGGCTATGTTTGAGACTTGTCTTCTGATAAGCCTTGTACAAAACACGTAAAAATGTTGGTAAATTCTAACAAACATTTGAAATGTCTCCCATGGATTGGAAAATACTAAGGAAAAGTTTGAGGTTAAATGCTTAAGGATGCTTATTTCTCACCCCTTGTATCTCTAGTGAGGCACTTATGTCATAAATTTTCAGTTATTCCATAGAAAAGAATAAGCACAAATCCTCCCTATGCATATTTACCAGGTCTCTAGCATTTTGGTTTCATTTATAGATTTGGGAAACACAAGTAGAACAGTTCGTTTATTTAGGAGTGAGAATGATTTTTTTAAACATGCCGAGCATGTTAGAGAAGTTATTTCAGGCTGGTGTTAGCACTAAAAATAAAGGGATAGAAGTAAGAACAGTTGGAAAACACTAAGACCATTGTTACTAGAACTGTGGTTTATGTTATAATTAGACATGAAACATTTCTATTCAGTAATTTTTAAAGTCATAGTTTAAAAATCTAAACTGTGCACAAATGATTTTGAGTATAAATTTGTTAAAATGGTAGCCATTCTAAAGAAATTGTTTATTAGGAATTCTAAACATAATATAAATTAGCAGACATTGCCCCTCAAGATTGCTTTAAAAAACTGAAGTGTTTCTTTTTCTCAAAAACAGCTTTATTGAGCTACTGTTCCCATATACAGTTCACACATTGAAACCGTATGATTTAGTGGCTTTCGGTATATTTACAGAGTTGTGTAACCATTACCATAATCAATTATTGAACATTTTCATTCCCCCAGAAAGAAACCTTATATCCTTTAGCTGTCACTCTCCAACCTCCTCCTCATTCCCCAGCCTTAGACAACCAGTATACTTTGAGTTGCTATAGATGTGCCCATTTTTTTACTTTTTACATAAATGGAATGATACAGTTTGTAGACTTTAATGGATGGCTTCCTCCAATTAGCACAGTGTTTTCAAGGTTCATCCATGTTGCAGCATCTATCAGTACTTCATTTATTTTTATTGACAAATGATATTCTATTGCATGAATATGCTGCATTTTGTTTGTTTATCCATTTGATGGATATTGAGCTGTTTTGACTTTTTGGTTAAGAATAAGGCTACTATGAACGTTTGTGTACAAGTTTTTTGTGGACATTATTGGATCATGTAGAAACTGTTTTGTAGTTGAAGGAACTGTCAGACTGTTTTCCAAAAAGGCACAACATTTTTACAAGCAGGGCATGAGTACTCCATTTTCTTCACATTCTCATCTGCACTTATTATCTGTCTTTTTTTTGTTATAACCATGCTAGTGATTTTATTTATTTTTTTAAAGATTATTTATTTATTTATTTAGAGAGCGGGGAAGGGATGGAGAAAGAGAGGGAGAGAAATATCAATGTGTAGTTGCCTCTCATGTGGCCTACACTGGAGACATGGCCCACAACCCAAGCATGTGGCTTGACTGGGAATCAAACTGGTGACCCTTTGGTTCAAAGCCCACGGCTTAATCCACTGAGCTACACCAGCCAGGCATGCTAGTGATTTTAAAGTGGTGCCTCATTTGGTTTTGATTTGGATATCACTAATGACTAATGATGGGCCCTTTTGATATCTTTGGTGGAGAGATGTCTATATAAATGTTTTACTTTAAAATTTTTTTTAAATGTTATTTTATTGATTGTGCTATTACAGTTGTCTCAGTTTTTCCTCCTTTGCCTCCCTCCACCCAGCACCCTCCATTTCCTCAGGCAATACCCATACCATCGTTCACGTCCATGGGTCACGTATATAAGTTCTTGGGCTACTCCATTTCCTATACTTTACATCCCCATGGCTTTTCTGTTACTACCTATTTGTACTTCTTCCTCCCCTCACCTCTTCACCCATTCTCCCATCCTCCCACATCCCCCTGTCATCTGGCAACCATCAAAATGCTCTCCGTACCCATAATTCTCTCTCTCTTCTTTTTCTTTGTTTAGTTTGTTTTTTAGATTCAGTTGTTGATAGACATGTTTTTATTGCCATTTTATTCATAGTTTGATCTTTTTTCTTAAATACCTTTTACATTTCTTAAAATAATAGTTTGGTGATGATGAACTCCTTTAGTTTTGTCTTCTCTGGGAAGCTCTTTAACTGTCCTTTCATTCTAAATGATAGCTTTGCTGGGTAGAGCAATCTTGGCTATAGGTCCCTGCTCTTCATGACTTTGAATATTTCTTGCCAATCTCTTCTTGCCTGCAGAGTTTCTTTTGAGAAATCAACTGAGGATCTTATGGGAAGTCCCCTGTATTTTTTTCTTGCTGCTTTTAAGGTTCTCTCTTTAACTTTGAATTAAAATTATTAAATTAAAATGATGATGTGTCTTGGAGTGGCCTCTTTGCCTCCATCATAATTGGGACTGTCTGTGCTTCCTGAACTTGCATGTCTATTTTCTTCACTAAATTAGGGAAGTTTTCTTTATGTTTTCAAATAGACTTCCAGTTTCTTGCTCTTTCTGTTCTCCTTCTGGCACCCCTATGATGTGAATGTTGGAACTATTGAAGTTGTCCCAGAGGCTGTTTATACAACCCTTGTTTTGGGGGGTTCTTTTTTCTTTTTGTTGTTCTGGTTGGTTGTTTTTTGCTTCCTTATGCTCCAAGTCATTGATTTGATTCCCAGCTTCATCCACTGTACTATTGTTTCCCTGTAAATTGTTCTTTATTTCAATCAGTGAATCCTTCATTTCTGACTGGATCTTTTTATGTTGTTGAGGTCCTCACTAAGTTCCTTGAGCATCCTTATAACCAGTGTGTGGAACTCAGCATCTGATAGATTGCTTATCTCCATTTCATTTAGCTCTTTTTCTGGAGTTTTATTCTGTTCTTTCATTTGGGTCATGTTTCTTTGTCTCCTCATTTTGGCAGGCTCCCTGTGTTTGTTTCTATGTATTAGGTAGAGCTGCTTTAACACCTTGTCTTGGTATTGTGGCCTAATGTAGTAGGTGTCTTATAGGGGCCAGTGACACAGTGTTACCTATCACCCCAGCTGGTTACTTAAGGTGTGCCCTTCGTGTGGGCTGAATAAACCCTCCTCTTGTAGTTGAGCCTTGATTGCTGTTGGCAGGTCAGTAGGATAAATTTACCCAGGCCAGTGAACTTTAATGACTGGCAGGGCCACTGTCTACCAACCTTTGTCTCCACGGTGATCAGCTGTGTGGGCTCAGGGTGGTGGTATTCCAACATGGTATGTAGCTGTCCGCTGGGTGGGGAAGTTATGGGGTTTCCTGGGTGGTGCAAGCCAAGGTCAGCCCCCACCTGTATTTTGCCTGTGGCCACCCTGCCTGAGCTACAAAGCTATCTGACATGGTCACTACTTGTGCTGGGCTTGGATATTCCCAGGTAAAGTCAAGCTGTGAATTTAGTCTAGTCACTACTAGTGCCAGACCTGGGGCGACTTAGCAAGTGATATGGGGGCTGGGGACTCACTGAGGCTAGCTGTTGCTTGTTTGAGAGGATTTAGAAAGTTGTAAAGCATGGGCCAAGACCAGCCTTTCATAGGAAAAGCAACTTGGGTGGGCCCATAAGTTGGGTGGGACAGAGTGTCAGGGGATCGCCAGGGTGGAGCGAACAGTGTTAGCCAGGTTGATGGAGTCTCAGATATGACACCAGCATTCTGGCTGTCTGGCTCTGTGTGGGGAGGGTTCAGAAAATGGACAGTGGCATCTGCCCACCATTCTGTCTGGGAGAAAGCTGTGTCTTCCAGTTCCTGCCTTGATACCAGACACTTCAGTTTCTCCCTATATGCCACTGGTGCCTTTCAAGGTGCTAACCTTGGTGCTGGAGCTCAGAGGGAGTGAGTCTGCATGTAGATTCTTTAAGAGGCACTGCTTGGGGCTCCAGAAGTTTCTTTCATTGACTCAATCCCCGCTGGTTTTTGCAGCCAGAAGTTATGAGGACTTATCTTCCTGGCACTTGAACCCTGGGCTAGTGGACCTGGGATGGGGCTAGGACTCCTCACTCCCAAGATACTTCTGAATTTTTATCCATTACACGTGGATGTGGGACCAGCCTGTTTGTGTCTCCTCCCTTCCTACTAGTCTGGATGGATGCGGTTTCTTTAATTCTGTAGTTGTCAGACCGCCATTCAACTCAATTTCTGATGGTTCTGAGTGATGATTGTTCTGTATTTTATTTGTAATTTTGATGTGGTTTTCGAGGAGGCTAGTCGTGTTTACCTATGTCGCTATATTGATTGGAAGTCCTTCACTGCTTTTAAATTAGGATATTTTCTTTTATTGTTGAGTTGTAATTGTTATTTATATATTGTAGACCCTAAACCTATTACCTATATAATTTGCAGATATTTCCTCCTGTTCTCTAGGTTGCCTTTTCAGTTTCTTCACAGTGTACCTTTGAAGCTGAAAAGCAATTTTGATGCAGCCCATTTTATCTCTTATTTGTTGTTGTAATGTGTTAAGTGTCTGTCAGTGTATTGTTTGAGTACTTTTGAAAATGATTTCTGCATATTTTTTGACTTTTGCATTAGGATCTATTCATGTTATAATTTTATAAACATCGTAAGACTGATAAAAGTATAAACAGCAGTTTTTAAGATTTTCTTTTATTTTTTAAATTTTTAATTTTATCTGAAAATTTTGTTACAGCTCCATAGTGTCAACCCTTCTTGCTCTTATGGATGGATTAGACAATAGGGGTGAAATTGTTGTTATTGGTGCTACAAACAGACTTGATTCTATAGATCCTGCTCTCAGGAGACCTGGTCGTTTTGACAGAGAATTTCTTTTCAACTTGCCTGATCAAAAGGTAAGAGTTTCTGTTTTTGATATATTGGGATTTATTTGTGATTCATTTATGAAAACATATATCAACTTTGAGTGTGGTATTTTATGAATTTTCATTTTTAAAATTTTGTTATTTGGCAATGTAGTTAATTATTTTAAAAAACCTTGTAATTATTAGGTAATTTAGTCTTTTTTCCATTAAATGTTACCAGAAGTTTATGATTTTTAGGGAATAAGAAGAAAACTCTTGATTATGTTACTCTAGATGCTTAGTTACTCTTTTCACTAGTTCTCCAGATTGTAGTAATTATCTTGTGTGGTAAGTATATGTCTCTAGTTAGCCAAAGTAGCTTTGTTCCTATAAAAATAACATTTATAGACTATTGGTCAGTTTATGTATAAGAGCCCACTATGCAGGTTTTCCTAGAAATGACCATAACATCATGTTTAATTAAAAGCAGCATGCTATTCATTATAGAGTAGTTTTTAAAAGAATGTGTAATTAAAACAGGGCAGTGTATATTCGTTGAGTATGCAAAATGTTATGTAATATATTATGTGAAGTTCTTTTTCCCTAATTCTACTTGAAATTGGTATTTTTAGTTTTGGTGTGACCGGTTTAATCATTGACTGTTTCTTCACTAGGAACT
Source organism: Trachops cirrhosus (assembly GCA_028533065.1). Lineage (NCBI taxonomy): Eukaryota > Metazoa > Chordata > Mammalia > Chiroptera > Phyllostomidae > Trachops > Trachops cirrhosus. The sequence continues at coordinate 136,809,078 of CM052543.1, forward strand.
TAAGTTTGAGGGGGAGAAACATAAAATAACTTGTTAATTATTAGCATAAAATAGCACATATCTCCTCTATGCAGTAATGGTTCTTAATTTCTTATTTTTTTCCTCCTCCATTATCATCATCAACAACACTATAATTATTGTTACAATGGTTAAGTGTGTGTTTATGAATCCTTAAAAATGAGGGGCTTGAATTTGCCTTTAATTCTTAGTAGAGGAGGCTCCTTTTCTGTTAGGGGAAGCCACATGATTTACTCTTCTGTATGCAGTATAGAATAAGATACATGATGAAACGTTTCTTGACCTTAGTTTTTTCTTCATTCTTTTTCTTGCCTGTATGATAAAGAAAGGAGACTGATTGAATATATAGAGAAAGAGCAAGGCACTTAAATGTCTTAGAGACCTTAAAATAACTTTTACCTTAGATAATTAATTTTATTTCTCTAAACTTTTACTTATTCTATGAATGAGAAGATAAGAATAGACCACCCTGGCTGGTGTGGCCCATGGATTTTGCGTCGGCCTGCAAACCAAGGGGTTGATGGTTTGATTCCCCGTTAGGGCACATGCTTGGCTAGGGGCCAGGTGCCCAGTTGGGGACATGTGAGGGGCAATCAGTTGATGTTTCCCTCCTTCTCTTTCTTCTTCCTTTTCCCACACTTTAAAAATAAATAAATAAAACCTTAAAAAATAAATTAATAAAAAGATAAGAATAGATCTTTTTTGAGCTCTCTTACAGCTTAATTTTTCTTAATGTGTTTCTGGTTCACTAAAGGTCTTGTATCAGCTATGCCTGTGCTATTAATGAACTCTGTATAGATTCTTAATGTCATAGTCGAATCTATAAGCTTGTAGGATTTTTTTTGGACCTTCACTTCTTAGTATCTGTTTAAGATACTTCAAGATGGAAGAAAATAAATATCACATCATTGCTTTATTTTCGGTAGCTGAACACCTAACTTAGAACTTGGAATTGAAGCAATAGCTATTGATTCCAGGTTTTGTTTACTTTTTGAGCAAGATATTTCTGGACAACTTGAAAGTTTTTTTTTGTTTTGGTGGAGGACTCCAAATTTCTTATCAAGCCAGTAAGATTATAATCTTGGTTATAATTTTTTTCATAGTCTCAAAAAGCTGGAGTAGTAGTGTTGAGGGAAACAAGTGTATTCAAGTTTTTCCTCGAAAGAAGGCAAATGTGAAAAAAATATTTCTGATATGACCCTTCATGGTGGTGATATCAGCTGATTATGGATTTTTATACTTCAGTGTTTCTTTTTTACTATGGGGAAAAAGATGTTAAAAGTTTAGGTTATGCTATTTTGAAAAAACCATGGTAAAATGGCTTAAACCTTTAATATTTTCCATTAATATTTACTTTTTTATGTATTAAATGCTGTCCATCAAGCACAAGGAATCAGGAGGCTTTGGCTAGAAATGAATGGCAAAGATTTATACTAGGGTCCTAGGATTTGCGAATCAGAAATATAACTAGGCAATACACCCAGAGTGTTCTGAAGAAGAAGGAAAGTCTGAGAGTTCTTATTGTAAAATCTACATTCTTGAGAAGAATCAGTCCTGCAGTTTTAGCTTCTGGATTGGTCTGAGATGGTGATCTTCCAGATATCCAGTGGTGTGGATAATGGGTATCGAGTGGTCTGGATTTCTGAACAGTTTCCTCGTGCCTCAGCCTGCTTGATTTTAGTAATTTAGCAGCTTGACTATAGTGACTCCACTTTCTTCACTGTTTTCTCAATGCCAAAGCATCAACTAACACGAGATAATATTGTGCATTATATTTTATTACTTAATTGAAAACTTTTGACTTCAGACTTTTTTAAAATTTTAAATGACTTGTTGTTTAGCTCACTGTCAGTCATAATACTTTATGCATATGCTAGAACCAGAGGTACTGTGAAATCTATAAAGTTTGTCTAAAAGTTATGGTTATTATAATGCAAAGTTTCTTATTCATATATATTGAGATAGTCAAAATGATATGGTGGAAAAGGGAAATTTAGTTTTGAAATCTGTCTAGTCCTAGATCAGTCATTTAGTCATATGTGCCACTAGTCAAGTGTCAAGTTCCTTCACCTTTCAGAGTATTAAACGTCTTAGTTTGTGAAGTAAAGACATGATCTCTGCTACATAGCTCACAGAGTTATTATGGGAATCAGAGTTGATGCAGAAGACAAGAAATTTAAATTCTTTAAAAAGAAACATTTACTTTTCTGAGATACAGCTTAGTCTATAATTTGTTCCAGAAAGAACATTTGAAGGCTTGATATATTTTATTAACTTGTACTTTTTCTCTTAAGACAAAAAATTTATTTACCTGTGTTCTTCTTTTTAGGCAAGAAAACACATACTACAGATTCATACCAGGGACTGGAATCCAAAACTGTCAGATGCTTTTTTAGGTGAATTGGCTGAAAAATGTGTTGGTGAGTGCTACTATTTGAATTCTTTGATTGTCATTGTTCTGTTCAGCCTTCCTTTCCCCTTATGTTTGGAATATGAATGAGTATAGTTGTGTCTTTGTGCAATGGATGGCTCTACCTTTAAACATAAAAATTATGTTAAACATTTTACCTGAGGTATGAACACATCTAAATTAGGGTTTTAGCTGCCATTAGGTGATTGACTAACAAATCTCAGTAGTAATATTCCTTTCAGTGAGTTTTGGATTTTCAAAATGTTACTAAAGTGTTTCCTTTTAGGAATTGTCCCTTTCAGAAATTTTACTAAGAAAAGTAAGTGTAAACTTGAAAGATAAATGTTCACATCTAAGGCAGGACTGTGTAGTCTTTTACTTTGCAGATTTCATGATGGACCATCTTCATGAAGTTGAGTGAGAGGAGTCTTCAGAAAACATATTTAATGGCATCCTCTAGTGTTTTCCCAAATACAGAACTTTCCAATTTAATGTTAAGTTATTTGCAGAGGGGAAGATCTCCCCACAGAGTGAATGAATGCTACAGTCTTAAAAGGGTGTGGTGAGAGTATTTTATTACATACATGACCATACATAGGAGATGTAATTCAGGGATTTTGGCTCTAATCAGGTCCAAAATAAAATGAATGCATATTTAAGCAATTGAGTATGCACATATGTATTTTTGCCTTCATTCTTTTTCCATCTTTTGTCTATTTTCCTCTTAGTTTTCTCAAAGATATAAATTAAAAGACCTCTCTCCATGAACTTTTAAAACATTATGAAGAAATCCCCCAAATAAGTCCACTAACAATTAACAGCCTATTTGGAAAAAACTTTAAAGTTACCAAAACCAAAAAGAACAAACCTAGTGAAAAAAAATCATTGTGATCCACCATCAAATAATTAAAACTTAAATAGAACATTAGTCCATTCAGTTAGCTACATCCGAATTATCCTCTTCATCCACAGGGACCTCCATCTCCGAAGCAGCATCTCTCAGCTTTTGAACCTCAAAGACCTCGACATCTTCTGGTGAGGAGAAAACGTAGATCTCTCCAGCACTACTCCAGTTTAAGCTTTGCCTGGTATCAGAGAGCATGCGCCAAACCCATCTCATGTACATTTGGCTTGACCTTCACAAAGCCCTGTGCTGCTATGGGAGAGGGTGGTATTTGATGCAGAATCCAGTCTTTTTCCATTTTGAAATTTGACCCCTTTTATTTCATGCTATTTTTATGATATTGTATTAGAGTACAGAGCAGACTGGGAAAGTCTTTTTAGATTCTTCTGTGAGTTTGTCACAGAATGTTCCTTAACTGAAACAAACAGAAGTCTTCAAATAGTTTTGGAAACTCCCTAAAACATAGGTATTTTAAAATTACTTTCTATTACCCTATCTACCATGTGAAATATTATGTACTCTAATTCTTCATTCTAAATATTAGAATCTCAGTTTCCTTTTTAATTTCCAAAGACCACTATGTACAGTTTTTTCAAGTGATTTATTTTAGCTTTTAGTCAGTTCCTTAAGTTAAAAAAATTTTAAGACATGATTTCCTATAGGACTGAAAAACTTCTCTTGCCTTTTTTGGGGTGGTGGTCGTAGTGGTTTAGAATCTGTTTATATATACACCATTTTTTTTTTTTTTTGGAGAAAGATATAAAAGTCCATTATAATTTTTGATTATGTTTTTGATTTGTGATGTTTATTCCATTAAAAAAACAATTCAAATGAAAAATTAAATGCAGGTCTTCAAACAAAAGTGAAATAGCAATAAATTTTCAATTCATCATGAACTCATCACTTTTTATTACCCAAACATGTTTTAGCATGTTTGGGTTCAGTTTGTGCTTAGCAAAGAACACACAGTATTGATGGACAAATTCCAAGGTGGCTGACATCTTGTTACAGGTTGTGGATTTGGTAGCTGTTACCTTTAAATAAATTCCTAAGTGCTTGGAGGTGTTTGCATGCATAATAGGTGTGATTTTTAAGTAGTGTTCAAATAATTTTGGTATCCAGAACATGTGCACAAATAGTGGGAGCTTAAGGTTAATGAGGAGCTTAAACCTAATCATCTTTCTCGATTCGTTTTCACTAAGAGGGCCAAAACAAACAGAAGTACATCATTGAGCCATCTACCTTTGAGCCTTCAGTATGTTTGATGTTTTACTTAAAGAATAACTTACAAAACTTTATTATTGCCTATTTCTAGTCTATACCCTCTTTGAATAGCTTGTATTTTCAATTTCAGACAAATTTCCATCTTAATAGCAGTATTTAAAAATGCTTTTCCTTTGGTATCTAGATATTTGGGTTCATCAGAGTATTAGAATTGTAATGGTAGAGTTAATATGGTTATGGAATTATAATGGTAGAATTCATTGGTACCAATTGTAGTGGTAGAATTAATATGGTTATGAAATGTTGGTTTTTTCCTTAACATCAACTTTTAACTTTCAAAAGGCAATAGTGTATTTTTGGTATTTCTGCAATGATTGTATCATCTATTTTTCCAGACTAGGACTCTACTGAGAGTGAAAAAATATACTCTTAATTATGACAAGATGAAGCCTAAACTAGGGTATGAGGTCAACTGAAATATAACCTATTTAGCCATAGTTTTGATGTACTTTTAATTCTGTTTTAGAGTCTCATAGTGGAAGTATATTATTAATGCAGTAGTTCTTAATTTTTTCTGTATCAGACTCACTTGTAAAGCTGCCTCAAAATGTACATTTATAATGTTAAACATGATCAGAATCACGAGAGATTCTGATTTACTATTTGTTGGGAATCTGTTTTGTTTCAGTTTCATTGTTTATTCAGTTGAGTAGTCAAGGTTGAGAACCACAGATAAAAACTAATGATTGTCATTCACAAGCAAATGTAAAGAAAATAAATCCTATTTTTTATAGTCTATTGTTTGTGATCATCCATGTGAAAACTTCTTTAAATGGGATCTATTATTATTGAGAAGCTTTTATGTTATCTTTAATAAATTAAGTAAATGAATAATACATCATAATTATGTATATTACTAACATTATTAGGTCAAACATAAATGTTATCACAACATTTCCTACGTAAAATACCTTTCAGTGGCTTTTTCATTTTTTATGAGTAATTTTTTTAACTTGGGTTTTGCACTCAAAATTAGCTCACATACAGTATGTTCACTAGCTGTGAATATACTTTTAAAGAAGAAAGAGAAATGTGGTTGTTTATTGTTTGAAGATAGTTTATTCTTCTTCTGAAATGGATTATTTCATTAAGTATTTATAAATGAGCTGGTGTTCTACAGTTGTTTTGTTGAGCTAATTTTAACAGCTATGTAGGCACAGGAAAAGATAACTTTTTTCAGGGTTATTCACTGAGATATAGAAAAAAATGAGAGAGTAATGGTAAATTTTGTTTTCTGCAGAATTATTTGGGAGATTGATTGCTGTGATGGGACCGTGTTAATGTTTAATCTGCTTACAGTTGTCTGTGAATTAAATTCTTACAGGTCATATTAAATTTCCCTCTAACTCTGAGTAAATGTTTCTTAAAGAATGTAATACTGTCTATGTTTTTTTCATGATTTTCATGGAAATTGTTACACAGTGATTAAGTTGCTTTAATAATAAAATTGTTTAAAATTCTTAAGGGGAAAAAAAGCTCAGTAGAAATGATTTATCCACTTTGTTTGGTAGTGCATGGTAACCTAACAGTTTTACCTTCCCAAACTATAACCTTGGAGTTACTATTTTTTCTTTTCATTCATTCTTTCACCCAAGAAATATTTACTGGATATCTACTGAATGCCAAACCAGGCATCATTCTCTGTATTTGAGAATCATTAGTGATCAAAACAAAAGCCTCTGCTCTCAGAGCTCACACCGCAGTTAGGGAAGTCAGACAATAAACCTAATAGGTAAATGGTTAGGCGGTGAGCGCTATAGAAAACAGAGACCAGGCTGAAGAGGAATTGTAGGACTTGATTAGCAGGATCATTTGCCTTACTGATAGCAGGAATGTAGTTCACTGTAGATGTGTGAATCACTTGCAGTTCGATTTATATGGGTGTGTCCCTTAATGTTCTGTTTTCTACCACTTAGTCTAGGGCCATGTCTTCTTCCCTCTTAGTGTTCTTGTGAAACCACTATTTTTCTTTCAGTATTTTAGTATTCATTGAGGTAATTTTGAGGTATAAGAAGATAAACCAGATACTACTTTTTGAAGATCTTAGGGACTAATGTTCTATAACTAGTTCCCGTGGTTCCTCCTGCTGGCGTAATTGATAAAGGTGGCCAGATGCAAGTTTAATTGCTGATGTAAAAAAACCATCATGGTTAGATTGAGTTTTTTTTGTGTGTGTGGTAAAGACCTAATAGTTCGTGTATTTTGTATGTATTTGTTGCTTAAATGAGTGAAATGACTTAAAAGCACTGGGGCCTTGATATGTGTTTAACTATTACGGTCATTTAAATATGGCCAATGGATAATGCCCTTGTTGGTATGACCCTTAGAACTAGACAGTGTCATTTTAAGCTAAATATATATATATAAAGTTAATGTGAAAAATTAATGAATTCTTACTCTCTTTAATACCTTTGGAGCTATCAGAGATGATCACACCTTTAAAATGTAATTTTTGGGGTAATTAGATAATAACTAGAATAGCTCTGTTTTTGAAGTTTCTGCTTATATACTGCTTTGTACTACTTTATTATATGTGTTTGGAAACTTAGTAATTGGAAAAATTTATAGGTAAGTGTAATGTTATAAAGACTAAACTAATGATTGGGAATATTGATGAAGCATTGAGATAAAACTATTATTCTTTTAAAACCGTTCCTGAAGAAAAGTTGCATATTATAATTGGTAGTAGTGGCACAAAATATATGATTTGTTTTAATATTATTAGTTCATGTGTTCATTAAAACATTCAAAACATTTTTAGTCTTAATGAGTAAACAATTTCATTAGGTGACATTAAATGGTCAGATTTCATTTTGCTGATAAAATTGCAAATAATTATTGATTTTGTATAATTGCAAAACGCAGTTGGAACTTAGAAGAATGAACTCACCTTCGTTGTCCTTTTCCTTTTGTGCATTAGGGTACTGTGGAGCTGACATCAAGGCCCTGTGCACCGAAGCTGCTCTGATTGCCCTGCGGAGACGGTACCCCCAGATCTATGCTAGCAGTCATAAACTGCAGCTAGATGTCTCCTCCATAGTGCTCAACGCCCAAGATTTTTATCACGCAATGCAGAATATTGTGCCTGCTTCCCAGCGTGCTGTCATGTCCTCAGGACATGCACTATCCCCCATCATAAGGCCGCTGCTGGAAAGAAGCTTCAACAACATCCTAGCAGTCTTGCAAAAAGTGTTTCCTCATGCTGAAATTAGCCAGAGTGACAAGAAAGAAGGTACTATAAATTATTTTTTCATATTGTTAAAATGAAATAAGTACAGGCATAAAGAAATTTTGAGTTGTCTCATAAACTAATTCATGTGTTACTCTTTATATTTGCCATGAATTTAGAAAATACATCTTCGTCATTCACAACTGTGTACTCCAGGCCTGGCATGTTGCCTAGCACATGGTATAGTTGCCTAGTAAATGTTTATAAAAAGAACAAATGAATGTTTCTTCTGTTTATTTGCTCTTGGGACGTTCTGACTGTCCTAATGTAGAAGTATTATAATCTTTTGAGAAGTTGACTACACTAACAATGGCTTACATTTATTTTATTATTATAAAGCCCTTGCATAAATTGTCATTTATTAATCCTCATAATAATCCTGTGGTGCAGGTACTCTTATTTTATAAAAAAGGAAACTGGGTGACTAAAGAAGGTAGTCATTTACATAGGGTCATTCAGCATGATCTAGGGCTTACGCAAACCCAGGGACCCTGACTTCATGGCCATGCTCTTAACTGTGGTGCTAGAGGGATTCTACTCACCAAATATATTTTGTTGTGATTGGCAGGGCAGTCTGCAGTTTGCTGTGCAACTGGAGTAAATTTTTAGTGAGGGAGTAAATTAGACCTGGTTGGAAAAGGTATGGAATTCTAGTCTCAGGATTATAGTTTGGACCTGAGATAAAAAATAGAAAGTTGCCTTTAAAAATGTCACTCATTTAGAGGAAAACTTTAGGTTCATATGCTAAGTAAAGTAAGGCCCATGAACTTTGAGGAAAAAATAATATGTTTTAATTATCTTCATTTCCCAGTGCCTATTACCCTGTTTAGCATGTGGTGTGTACCAAATAGAAAATTGTTCAATGAATTATACTAACATTGATAATACCATATATAGTAAAAACCATCAATATTCAGTGAGTCTTGCTGTTCTAAATTTATTTTTTGGAAACTTTATTTTTTAGGGATGGATTCTTGTGAACTATCACATGAATTATTCAGTTTCTTAAATTAGTCAAATAGGGAAGGGAATCTGTATTTTATTATGTTTGAGCCAGGTACTTTGCCATGAATCATACATTTTTTACCTCTGATTTTCATAACTGAGGATATGTATATTGTCCCAAAATTTTTTAATTTTTGAAAAACTTACATTCCCTTTTGAAAATCATAAAAATCTTATATTCCCTTCTGAGAGATTATGATAGCTCCTTTATTTCCATTTGAGCATTTTTTACAACATTATCTTTTTTCTTACAATTTTCTTTCATAAGTATAAAGCATGCTTTACTTCAAATTTTTCTTTATGTACCAGTGGAGAAAGAGAAATCAGATTTTATTTCATTAATAAGAATTTTTTAGTTATTTACATATATTATTCTGGTTTGTTTTGGACTTTTAATATTTTTCTTAGACAAGTATCCTTGTGTATGAAATTATCACTCAAAAGATAATTATTTTTCAGGTTGACTTTTACAATATTAGTTGTACTAAATATTTAACTTCTATTTCTTAAAAAGATTTTATTTATTTACTTTTAGAGCGAGAAGTAGGGAGGGAGAAAGAGAGGGAAGGAAACATCATTGTGTGGTTGCCTATTGCACGCCCCCTACTGGGGACCTGGCCCACAACCCAGGCATATGGCCTGACCGGGAATTGAACTGATTACCCTTTGGTTTGCAGGCCGGCACTCAGTTCACTGAGCCACACTAGCTAGGGCAAATACTTAGTTGTTAAAAGCCACAAAAATCCACATCTGCCAGCATAAATCAGTGTCTTATTTTAAAAAGTATACCTTTTTTTTCCCTTTTTTTGTAGGGGAAGGGTATGATTTCTGTGAATCTTAATTTTTTCCCCATTTCTCTTATACATGTAGTACTGGTTTTTATTGAATGAATTGATGGCACCTTTGTTAGGTATGTGTGGAGTTCAGCTATTAATATTTCAGGTTGTAGTCCAGGTAAATTTTTAAGTAAACTCTCAATAGGGATTTCAGTTTCTGTTAGTCTATTGAACAGTAATGTAAGACCCACATAGAGAGACTAATGCTACTTCAGTGGGTGCATTTTAAAGATTGTCTGTTTCCACTGAATTCCTGACTCCTTTCCCAGCTAGTGTAGGTTTTCCTTGAAAAAGGTGTGTACGAGTGTATGTATGTATACCATGTGAAAAAATAAGGGTCAGTTTGTTCCATGTCACTTTTGTAAGAAGTGGCCATAACTCAAGTGCCCTAATATTTTGGGGGGATTTCTCCTGTTCTTTCATTTATAGCATATTCCTTTGTCTCCCCATTTTGGCTGCTTCTTTGTATTTGTTTCTGTGTGTTAGGTAGATCTGTTATGTCTCCCAGTCTCGGTAGAGTGACCTTGTGTAGTAGGTGTCCTGTGGCTCAGTGGTGCCATCTCCGATAAACTGAGCTAGGTGCTCCAGGAATGTCCCTGTGTGGGTTTTTTGAGCCCTCCTGTGGTAATTTACGACTGTGCCAGGCCAATCCCGGGAAGCAGAATCTGCTCCAGCGGGGTCTGGTGCCTGCCCAGACCCCTCTCTGCTGCTGCTACTTGTGCAGCCGACCAGGTCATGCCTGACGTGGTCTGGAGCCAGCCACTGCATGTTGCTTCTGGGCAAGTGCCCTATTAATTATACCAGCTATCTTAGATGAAATATACTGGTATTGGTCAAAATTAACTTACGGATTTTTAGTAAGTAGCTGGGTATTTTATGAGAGTACCATTTCTTTTGTAGTCACCTTGTGATCAGTGAAATCTCCTAAATTACATCTTGTAACACTTAAGTAATTTGTAAAGGTGAAAGAATTACATTTGTTTTACTTATACATTATTCAAAACATTGTAGTTTGTCAGTTTTCCTGCTCAATTTGTATTATTTAATATATAATTTATTAGTTAATATCATTTGATTTTTAAACCAATGGTTTTTAGCTCTTGTAGAGCTAACTGACTAATATTAAATGACTTTATAAGCCTCAGTCTTTGTGACTTTTTGTCTTCGAACAGATATAGATACTCTGATTTTAGATGATAGTGAAGATGAGAATGCTTTATCAATTTTTGAGACCAGTTGTCACTCAGGATCACCAAAGAAACAGTCATCAGCTGCTGCTGCACATAAATCCTACCTTCATTTTACAATGTAAGTATTTGTATCAAATTTCGTTCCAGTTAGCTGATTTCTACTACTTTATGGTTAGAATTACGGCATATTTTTACTTATGGTTCTAACATTGAGAACTCTGATTTTCTGTTTGGGTGCAATTCTGAAACATTTACTGTGTGTATATATATATATATATATATATATATATATATATTTTGTGTGTGTTATAATAAATTGGTTTTTTGGTCAACTGGAATGATTTTTTTTTCTCAGCTGATTGTGTGATTTTTATTTAAATGAGGGTGGAAGGAAGGGTTACCTTTAGAAAATCAACTCATGTGCCCAGTTTTATTGCTTTTTATTTGAACTATAATGAACAGAAGTGAAATATTTACCATGGTTGAGAATATTTTAATTTATAATAAGATTCAGATGATATTTTAGGGACTCTAAGGGTACTAAAAAGATTTTGGATTAGAAATTGCACAGTAGTTAAAAAAATAACTTTTGATTCTCCAAATTCCCATTAGTTTACACTTTCCTAATTTAGATGTTATGGTGTTTCTGTTTACATTCACCTTTATCTATATTAGTGATTTTCAACTGGTGTGGCACAAGAATTTTTAAAACATGCAGTACCTGACTGTTCAGTCAGGGGCACTGATCTCTTCCCCTAGATTGGCAAATAAAAAAATGACAACAGCCAACACAACAATAGCCATCCAGTGTGAATGAATCAAAATTCTACCTTTTTTTTTTGTCAGATTGGCAAAAAATATATGTATTTTTTGGTGTACCGTAAAATTTTAGTAGTTTGTGTGTGCCATGAAATGAAGAAGGTTGAAAATCTCTGAACTATATTAAAGCAGCTTATGCTGTGCACTTTAACAGGTAAACAATTTTAGTGCTAATCTAAGGGACCAGATAGTTTTCAAATATTAATAGCATGATCACTTGCATTTACATAATTATCATGAAAGTTAAAGGACCGTAATGCTCCAGTCAGGTAGGTCTAATCACACTTTTACTGAAAATGTGGGATTGTGTGTACTTTTAAGTACTTTTTCTTTTGACATATTTTGAACAACTTGAAGTTTCCCACGTGTAGATTTTGGCAAGATGTTAATTTGATTATTTGCATTGATAACTCTTGCTTGTTTTTCATTTAAAAAAATGATACTAAATTATTTTCATTTACTCTATTTTTCTTTAACATCAAGCTCTTCTATTAGAAACTTTTTCTTTTACTCCGGGTCTTTTCTTTTTTGCCCTCTGGGAAGTTTTCTTAGACTGTTTTGGTAACTTTACAGATCTGTTTCATTGATGGTTAAGGGAAAGCCAGATAGTCATTGTTTTCCCCGCCTGGATAGTGTGTGTATGTGTGTGTGTATTATTTGTTTTGACAATATAGTTACTTAGATTTGAAATATATGAATGCAGAGCTAAGGAACTGTCAAAAGATTTATGTTCCAGTTTTATAAGGTAGCTCTGTTTTCAGTAGAGTGTACAGAAATAGATTTTGATGTGAGAACACTTCACATGTAATTCTGAGTTTGACTTTTTATTAAGAACTTTCTCTGCTAGTGATTTAATGGTTGTCACTAGTATGCCTCATTTTGTTTGTTTTAGCCTTCCTGAAATTGGCTTAAATTAGCTTCCTTAACATAAGCTTTCTAGTTCTGAAGTGACTCTGAGACAGCTATATCCTGGAATAAGCTTTTTTTGTTGTAGATGTTTTGATAAATTTAATTTATTTACTTATCTACCCATTCTGCCAATTTTTTTTGTGTTTACTCTATGGCAGGCACTGTACTAGGTGTTGAAGACATAAGTGTGGTTAAGATGTAATGTAGTTCTTACTCTGGAGAAGTTCTTGTTATTGGGTGACAAACGTTGTGATATGGCTGAAGTGTTATGAAAACAGAACTGAGAAGCTTTCATTGGGAAGTCCAGGAGGGCTTCAAGGAGAATCAGTGACATTTGCTGTGTTTTTGAGTATGCAGGGATAGGAGTTAGCATCTGATGGTTGTTACAAACTAGACGTGCGGTATAATACATGATATAAAACTTGGAGCTTTATATGTGATAATTCATATATAAATAATCATATAGCTAATTTGTAGTATTATGATTTTATAGACAATGAAACTGAAGCGCTAAGTTAAGTAAATTGTCCATGATCATGCCGCTAGCAGGTGGCAGAACCAGGGCCCATACTTTATTTCTCTCTCTTCTGTGTGGTTTCCAAATTGATTTCTGAGCTTAGTAGGTAGATAGGAAAATCTGTTGCTTTTTGGGGTAGGTTGGACAGTAGGATTATTTACACTTTCTAAGAAATAAACACTTTAGAATATAGGCCTTTAGTAAGAGCTACACATTTTTTTTGTTGTTGTTGTTTGATTTGGGTTGGTTTGGCTCCCAATATTGGCCTCCCAGACCAATACTGAAAAGGTGCTAGACACAGAGAAAGCATGACTTTAATGCTGGTCCCCAGTAACACTAGCTTGGGCATTGCTGGTGGGTTTCTGTTTCTGGGAATAGTTTCCTAAAACAATGGTGAAACCTTTTATTTAGATTTAAGATGAAATATAGGTAAAGATACTTAAGGTCTATCAGTCTGACAGAGAACCTTTATGATGGAAAATAAGTTTTCTTTCTTATTATATATTACCATAAAGGGATTAGAAGCACAGCTTTCCAAGGTTTTCCAAATGAAAATAGCTTTGTTTTTTTTAATTAGAAAGATGATATACTCTGTAGAAAATTCAAGTAATAAAGAAGAGCATAAAGAAGAAAATAAAAATTAAAGCCCAAGCATCTGAAGGTAATATTTGTTCAAGTTTTGGTGACCATACTTCCATGTTCTCTCTATGCATATAGACAGACCCACATATTATTTTATAGAAATTATATCCTCCTTTTAAGTTTTTGAATATATCTTGCTTTTTTATCCACTGTGTTGAGATTGTTATTTCATGTCAGAATATGTTTGATATCATTCTTTTAAAATAGCTACACAGTACTTTATTTTTTGGATGTCCCTTTATATAACCTTACTGATAAAAATAGAAGTTTTCAATTTTTTTCCTTTTATAAACAGTGCTGTGATACATATTTCTAAGTATACATATTTTTTCATCCTCACTCGAGGATATGTTTATTGATGTTGAGAGAGAGAAAGAGAGAGAGAAAAGGAAAAGGAAAAGGAATAGCAGAAACATTGATGTGAGAAACATTAATCGTTTGCCTCGTGTACACGCCTTGACTGGGGATCAAACCCACGACCTATGTATGTGCCCTGAGCGGAATTGAACCCATAGCCTTTTGGTATACAGGATGGTGTTCCAACCAAATGAGCCACCCATCCAGGACTAAGTGTACATTCTTATACCATTATCTGATTTAGAGCTTAGGGTAAAGTTAAAAAACTCTGATTACTGTGTCAAAGGGTATATATACATTTCAAAACTTGATACAAGTTGGTAAATTGCCTTTAATAAGGGCTGTACTGGGTTTTAAAATTGATTTGATTTGGTTTGGCTTCGGGAAAGGTTGTACCAATTTCATTTTCATCACTAATGTATGAGAGTATTATATTTCCTATATCCTCGTCAATTCAGAGCATGGTTTGTCTTTTTAAATCTTTGACAACCAGATATATGAAGATGCCATCTTCCTGTTTATTTGAATCATTCACTTGTTGTTTCACATATTAATTAATTCAGTTATTTTGTCAAAAGCGCCCATCATGTGCCAGACACTGTCCTATGTACCTGTAATACATCAGTGGGCAAGATGGGCTACGGGCTCTCATTCAGCTTACGTTTTAGATGGAGACAGACAATAATGCAATAAATGTTAAAAGACAAATAAAATGTTAATTTTATTTGTTAAATAGATAAAATGTTAGAAGACAAGTACTATGAACAAAATGTAGAAAATTCTAAGAGGTAAGGGAGTTCTTGGCAGTGAGATGAATTGCAGATATCTTGGGTATGAATTTTGGTATATATTTGACATAGTTGCCAAATTTGATTTTAGAAAATTATACTTTTCCCACCAGGTACTAATAATGGGTATTAAAATTAATTTTTAGTTTATCAACCTAACATGTAAAACCCATTTTGCATTATTTACATTTTCATAATTTTTCATCTGTTAATAACTACCAAATCTTTCTCAAGCCTAGATCACTCTTAAGCTTTAGACCCTGTCCAGCTGCCTATCTCCCTTTTTTGTGCTTTAGATCTTTTAGTATATACTGAACTGTGCCCCCCCTTCTCCTCCTGAGAATCTTATGAGCTACCATGCATTTGGTTGTCCTAACTAGAATCAGATGTCATCCTCAGCTTCTTCTTCTTCTCTTCTGTATCTAGTCAGTGACCACGTCCTGACTAAATAAAATAAGAAACATCTTAGGTTGTTCCTTCTCTCCTCTTTGACAGTGCTTGTCTAGACCGTCATTAACATTTCATGCTTGGGTTATTACAGCAAACCACTAACTGGTCATATTTCCTCCTGTTTTGCCTTTTTTCATAATCCCTACCTGTACTGACATACTGAACTAGAATTATGTTCTAAAAACATCTGTAAGATGATGTCATTCCCTCTGCTTAAGCACCTTAATACTTTCTCATTGTCTTCAGTGAACATCCAAATTTTTAATATGGCTTAACAAAGTCCTTCACAGCCTTTCATAGTCAGATCCTCCTTTCTGCTTCCCTTCCATAATTCCCTAGTACCTTTGCTCTATTGCCCTCAAACCTTACAAGAAGCTGGATGTATGAACAATATCTGTTAGACCAAAGGACCAGGGCCTTTTTAGCCACTGGTGCTTTGTACATCCAGTTTTTATTTCTTGGAATTTATCTTCTCTGCCTCCAGTCTGCTGGGTTTATGTTTCAGTAACACTGTTCCAGGAAAGCCTTCTATGAGTTTCTAGTTGGGGTCTCTCATAGCCCCGGCACTTAAACAGTGCTGCTTATTAAGCACACTGTATTACAGTAATTTGTGTATCTCCTTTTTTCACTAAATACCATTCAGTTATGAGCTCTGTGATAAAACTGGTATTTTTGGATTACTAGGGCCAAAGCATTCAGCATAGGAAGCATTCTACAGTTGTTAAGTGAACATTTTGAAAAATGTTATCTATTGATTTTTTTTTTAATTGCTGCTATGTCCTTTCCCTTGAAGGTATTTTTTTGTTAACACTGTGCACATCAGCTCTTTATACAGGGCAAATTCCTGGTCTCATTTTGTTGTTTGCCGTTTGGTTAAGGTTGTAATTTTTGAGTCAGAAAAGTTTAGAAATTTTCATGAATTAAATACATGAATGTTTTGTTTTTTCTTTTTTATTTCTGTTAGAATTCATTTTACTTATTTTTCAAAATGAAAATCTGAATCTTCTCTGTTTTATTTTCAAATTAGAAGAGAAAGTTTATTTAGAAAGAGGGGGGAGGGAGAGGAGTAGACATGCTCCCAAGAGAGAGCATGTGCTGGGTCCTTGTTCTTGAGGGTTTTAAAGGCTGGGAGTTGAGGAGAGGTCTCAGGGGAGGATCTCAATAGAAAATTCATCATTTTTACGCTGATGCACCAAAATGAGATTATTTCCCCGGACTTTATCCATCCTTGGGTGTGGTTGGCATTATTTGTTTTTCTGTTACCTGTATCCCTGAGTAGGGTGATTTAAGTTATTTACCCTTTGGTTCAGAGAAGTGTTACCATTTACTCTAAGAATTCTTGACTAGGGAAGATACAATTTTGTGGTTTACGAGATGTATGTAAAGTGTTTGGCCATTTAACTATCTCAGTTTCCCTGTTTCTCTCGTCCTGGCTCTCCAGCTTGTCTCATTCCCTCCCTCAGAGGCTTCCATTCCTGAAATCTTTTAGGGGTGGTGAGAGGGACAGTCAGTCTTCAGTAATTGCTTCCTGCTGACAAGGGATGTGGTCCCTGCTTGATCTAAGGGAGACATGGAAATGTGGATCTGAGACTGAAACTAAGAGCCTATTACTGATTCTTCCAAAGTAGGGGTGGGCTGGAATCCCCAAAGCATCTTCATTTTGAAGTAAATTGTATCCAGAAGTTGGTAGCAGCTCCTGAGAGGGAGAGCATGGAGAGGAAGAGCATGTTGAATCCTCCCTATTTTAAACATTTATTTTATAATGCATCCCTGTTCCATTTATTTTTTATGCCTTATTTCAGTTTTTATGCTTAGTTTTCCAGGTCGCCTATTATCTTCCATTGATCTGCATTTCTTTTTTTTTGATGTATTCTACATTCTGTTTTGTTCCTCTGTTCTATAATATGTTTCAGTTAAAGTAGGGGACGTCTTAACATGATGATGCCTGGGCTTTGTGATTGTATGGATCTGAATGAGAAGTTGAAATCAGTTGTACAGTCATACATAACCTCTCTGAGTCTTGGTTTCTTCATATGTTTAATAGGTGGAAACTATATGTTTAATAGAATTGTTAAGAAAGTAAAACAAGTTTTTATGAAGTGCTTGTTCCTAAAACAGTTTTAAATATTCTGACATTGGAGCTAACATATTTTTCCAAAATTTTCTTGACTATTCTTTTAGAAAATGTGTATAAGTTTTAAATCTCCCTCTCTTTCTCAAATTCTTTTGGGATTTTGATTTGAAATTTTAAATGTTTAAAATAAAATATTATAAAAATATATATTTATTTAACTTTAGTTAACTATAAAGGCATTAGAAAGAATTGACTTCTTTGTCGTCAGGCTTATGTTATATCCTGTAAAGTTTCATACTTTTCTTTAATACTTGTTCTTTTGCATTTGTATTTTTGCAGTTATAAATAGGATCTTCTTTCTTTTTTTAAATGGGTTCTTGATGGCGTTTTGGAAATCTTTGATTTCTCTATTTCCATTTTTTTAAAGTAATTTTGGGGATTGTTTTGAAAATTTTATTTATTTATTTTTAGAGAGAAGGGAAGGAGAAAGAAAGGGATAGAAACGTTGATGTGTGGTTGCCTCTCGTGCCACCCCTACTGAGGACCTGGCCTGCAACCCAGGCATGTGCCCTGACTGGGAATCAAACCAGCGGCCCTTTGGCCTGCAGGCCTGCACTCAATCTACTGAGCTACACCAGCCAGGGCTCTATTTCTGTTTTTTGTCTTACTATGTTGCTGGTAGAGTTTGATAGTTACTAGGTCATTCTCTTGCACTTTCTAGTGTATAATCATCCTTTACAAGTAACAGTGTTTTCCCTATTTCTTTCCATTAGTTCTATTTATTTGCTTTATTCTTATTTCACTGCTTAGAATTTCCTCAATCATCTATAGTGATGATATATAAAATTTATTTCATTTATTTGAGTTTCATCAGCATATTTTTCTTACATTTACCTTCTCCAGTGTAGGGGTTTAAATGTCATGTATTAGGGCAAAAACAGGTTTTATTGGCCTAAAAGAAAATTTGCTGCCACTGAAAAATTCTTACATTTTTTTCTATTAAAAAAAGTATGGTTTAAAATACATAAAATTTAACATTTTAAGCATTTTTTTTTAAAAAGTGCTACATTTTGGGTATTCTTCAGTTGTACCTCCTTATTGGAGAAGTGGGATTCTTAACATTTGACCATGGATAATTATTGATAATAACTGAATCACACTTAGTGACTGAAGCATTTTCCAAGTTCATGTATGTGGTGTGATACCCACATATTTTTACTTTCTTTTAGAAGAGATTTTTATACTTTTACATCTAAGTTATTGATATGGTAAGAGAGATCAACATTTTAAAACTGATTAATGAAAAGTGGTTCACTGTACTTAATCAGATAGGAATGTTCTATTAATTTGGAGTTACATTCTTTTAATATAAATATGTTGCCTAATGTTTCATATTCATCTCAGAATGTATGGCTTCAAAATAATTATTATGTCTTACATGTATTGCAGGTCACCATATCATCAGCCAACCTCTTACAGGCCAAGGTTATTGCTGTCTGGAGAACGAGGCTCAGGTCAAACTTCTCACCTTGCTCCAGCACTTTTGCATACTCTAGAAAAGTTCTCTGTGCACAGACTAGATCTCCCAGCACTTTATTCAGTTAGTGCCAAAACACCTGAAGAATCATGTGCACAGGTGGGTTTGTACCATATCAGAGCACTTGCACCTTTCTTATTGTTCATGTCTCTGTACTATTTATAGATACAGTTCTTTCAAAGAACAATATTATGAATAATAACTTTTTGTTGCTTATTTGTTAACATAATATTAAGTCAGAGGATCCTTTTGATGTATAACATATTCCAAAGTGAGCTCATTGTTTTTATTATGATACTTCATTCATTTCTGAATTTTAATAGGCTTCTTTGCCTTTTTCTGACTCTTTCAAAGCTGTGGTTTCAGAGCCTTTCTAGACTTCTCTCTGTACTGCGAGCCTTATTATAGGAAGGGAAAAGATATCCAATTTGAGATGCCAGGACTGAAAATTTATATAGAAATATGATATCACTTTAAAAATTATATCTAATAGTATTAATAGTGAAAGTATGTTTGATATTTGATTTTCAACTATATTTGTGGTGAAGCAAACTTGTAACGGGGCTGTTTATATTTCTTGAGGTTTTAATATATAGCTATGAATTTATTTTAAGTTTGTCATGTGGTAGCTAGAGGTTAGGAGAATACGTTTTTTGAGCCAAGGAATCACTTCTTCACCATTTCTGTGTTTCTGACACAGTGCCCAGCTTCTACTAAGTGCTCACTGAATGTTTGAACTGTTTCTTATAAATAAATTAGAAGAATGTCACTTTTTACTTTACTATATACCCTACTTGTAGAGGTTAGATGACTGGAATAATAACACTTAAGATCATTGTGTACAATTTTATTGGTTTTTTTCAATTACCTCTGATAAATACTTAGTACATATTTATATACTATGTTATTGAAAACCATTCTCCACTTTGTAGTAAGAAATATTTTTTAAACATTTAAAAATATTTTTCAAAAAGTTTATAGTTTGATTTCATCTCACTTTTACTTAGTTCTTTGGATATGAACATCCTGGCAGCACTTTGCCACTTACAAAGCTCTGTTTAAAGGAGCTCTTTCCCCCAAACCCATGTGCTTAATAAAAAAAACCCTATATACCAGTAACTTGCTCCAATTTTTATACATTCAGTTCATTCTTGATGTATTTTCAAATAATGTTGATTTATATGTTTGCTTATATATTTCCTATTTAGTGAGGCAAAGTTTGTATGCAAGTGAGATAATTACTCAGGACCATTTAAAATAAATCCAAGTGGTTTTATTTACAGGAAAATATAAATTAACAAAATTGACCTCAGAGGAGAGAGAACCTAAACAGACAAGACACTAGCTGTGGAAGAAGAAATTGAGTGTTAAAGAAGGCACTAAATTCAGATAGTTTCAGAGGTGAATTCTTTTAATCTTCAAGGATAAGAGCATTTTGATGTTATTTAAACTGTTGCAAAGCATAGAAAAAGAAGAGAAAACTGTAAAATCAACAAAAATAATGATAAACTTTTGAAAGAAATACAAAGAAAACTGTAGACTAAGCTCATACAGACTGCAGTCATAAAGTAAATATTACAAATGGAATTTAGTAGCACATCAACAGAGTAATATACCATTATTAAGGCTTTCAAAACTGATTCATTTAGACATTGAGAGATAACATCGTAGTGGACACACTGAAGTTATAATTCTTTGTGAAATGATTGGAAAACTTGCAGTATCAACTGAAAAAACTATTAGGGACAATAAGAGAATTCTGTAAGGTAGACACTTTCAAAGTTAATGTTTTAAAACCAATAGTATTCTTTTATATAAACAATAACAAGTTAGAAATATAACGGAAGAAGAGGTCCCATTTAAAATAGCAACTAAGTTTACCTGGGAATTAACTTAAACAGTTAATTTGCAGGCCCTAAAAAAAGAAATCTAAAACATTCATTTGAGGAGGACAGTGAAATAATGAAAGACACGTTCTGTTTTTAATTATATACTACAATTCAAAGTGTGGCCTTAAATTGCACAGATAAAAATCTCAACTACTTTGCTGATTCGTTGTGGCCTTGGACAAGTTGCTTAACTTCTTTGAGCCTTAATTTGGTCATCTATAAAATGAAAATAATGATGCCACCTAAGTTGTGATTGTTTTTTTGGGTGGTGGGAGTTGTGATTATTAAAATAAGCTTATCCAGCCCTGGCTGGTATGGCTTAGTGGGTTGAATGCTGGCCTGTGAACCAAAGGGTTGCTGGTTTGATTCCCAGTCAGGGCACATGTCTGGGCTGTGGGCCAGGTCTCTAGTAGGGGGCGCATGAAAGGCAACCACACATTGATGTTTCTCTCCCTCTCTTTCTCCCTCCCTTCCCGTCTCTCTAAAAATAAATAAATAAAGTCTTAAAATAAAATACGCTTATTCAGTAGCTTGGCATGCAGTACCCAACTAGCTCCTCTCACAACTAATGGCTGGTCAGACTCAAAATTGGAAAGCTGTGAGTTCTTTTCTAACTTAATTTATAAATTAAGTGCAATCTCAATGATAATTCCTCCCAAATTTAAGAGAAGTTAAAAAAGGACTTTGTGTTTCCTATAGATAATAAACAATGAGCATTGCATGGCAAATTCAAGAGGAAAAAGTGTAGTGAGGGAGACCTGCTAGGATTTAAAAGATGTAATAGAACTAGAGTAATAAAGAATTTGTACCTGTGCAGGGATAGACGAAGTAATAAAAGAGATAATTCAGTTAGACCTGTATAGAAATGAGAATTTAGTATCCGACGATGATGATGATGATCACATTTCATATCAGTGGAGAGAGTAGATAGATTATTTAGTAAGTGGTCTTGGAAAACTGGCTGGCTCAACAAGGGGAAAAGAAAAAACTGGGCCAAACTAGGTTTCCTGCCTTTTTCTGTGGCCCAGAAACAAATCTAGATTGGCAATGGAAGTATAAATTGCACAGATTTAAAAGTGTTAGGAGAATTCACAAGGTCAGTACATTGATTATCTTGGATATGAGAAAATAATTTCTAAGCAATGAACAAAATCCAGAAAACGTTAAGATAGGATCAAATTTTACTTTATGCAATTTTAAATTACACATGGCGAAAACATTCTTTAAATGAAATTAATAGTCATAACCTGGTAAAAAGTGTATTTGTAACACACATGTCAAGGACAATTTTCCTAAACATAAAAAAAATGTTTATGTCAGTAAGAAGAAATAGTAACTATCTCATTAAAACTGGCAAAATAGGGGCATGCCATTTAGGGAAAAAAGCAAGTTTGAAATCTATCTAAATACAATCTTCTTTGTGTTAAAAAAAACTTAAACATTTTATATTCATGCTTATATACAAGTGGAAATTTTATCTAAGAATATCCCCCCAAAAACCTGTTAATAATCATTGCTTTGGCTTGGGGGCAAGGGATTTAGAGGATTGGGGAAATAGATAAACTTTGTCATTTTATTTATACTCTGCTGTACTGTTTGAAATAGTTTTTTTCTTGTTACATGTATATTTGATAGTACCAAGCAAAATAAAGATAGAATCATGTTGTAAGAGGAACATTTTCAAAGGGAGCAGCTGTTCTGTCTATCATTGTTCCTATGGCTAATATGTGCACATATTCACACATTACTGGCTTAGGTAAGGAAATACTTAGGAGGCATTGTAGCAAAGTAATGTTGATGTTACTGGGACCCTAGGATTTTTTGCCTGATTCCTAGTTGGATCATTGGGCTAAACTTGCATTCTAACTGTATACTCCTTGGTCTCTTCCACATTTCTTGGCTTTTACTACTTTTTTGGTCACAAGGGTGGAGAGGATGATGAGAGGTGTCACTTGGTAGTAGAAAATAACAAAACCACACCATTTATTGTTTGGTTGTGCTACACTGAATCTAATATATCAGGATGCCTCATCTTCTCTGCTTTCACCTGTAAGCATCTGGGTTAGAAATAGAGCTTAGAGCTTCTTCTTTAGTGACCACCACCTGGATGTCCAGTCTGCGGAGGAACTGAGTCAGAATTCTGTAGTCACGGTAACTGAAGCTCAGACTTCCTCTGAGCATTGGCCAGAGACCAGTTGAACTGTTTTGGTTAATCTGTATTTGTATCTTTTTAAAATAAATTATTGATGTGAGAGAGAGAGAGAAACATTGATTTGTTGTTCCACTCGTTTATGCATTTGTTGGTTGATTCTTGTATGTGCCCTGACCGAGGATTGGACCTTCATGTCCTGGGACAGCATGCTAACCAACTGAACTACCTGGCCAGGACTATTTGTATCCTAAGTGCATAGTTAAAATTATTTAAAATTCATGAACATAATACTGTCTCTCTTTAAAAACTTCAAAAAGAGGCTATTATATAATGAAACTGAGGAACCTATTCTTAATTTGTAGACCTTGACATGCCTGGGTATAAGTAAGAATAAGAGTCCTAGGGAAGAAAGTGCATGAGTCAGGTGCTGCAGTGCTGGGAAGATTAAAACCCCGTCTATACTTATATTTTTTCTTTCTTTTCTTTTCTTGGGAGCTAGTCCTCCTATAGGCAAGATTTTCTAGAAATAGATGTGGAATGTAAGGATTCAGTCTGTGGCAGGTTATTATCCTGCACTCTTCTCTTTTCCTGGTCTCTAAGATACTTAATGTAAATTAAAATTGGTTACTAAATTCTGTAACATGAACATGAAAGGTTACCTTAAAGGGAAGAAGTCCTACATCACCTTTAAAAAGGCTGTGATGATATGTGAGATAAGATGGAAAGGGGGAAGAACACTATTTGATATTTCTTTATACTATGGGAATCATGTTTACTTTTCTTTCTATTCTTTAAAATATATCTACACACAAGCATATTTATGACAAAAGTTCCTTCTCTCCTTCTGACTGCCTCAGCTATTGATTAATAATTTTGATTGGGTGAAAATGGTAGAGGAGTTAGTGTCTGTTGTAGGATTTTCTCATTGTTTCTTAAGATTTAGTGAGCATGAGAATTTTCTGGGGGTGCTTATTAATATTTCTGATTCCCTGGCTCCACACCCCTAGATTCTGATTCATTAAATTTGGGGTGAGCCCTAGGAATCTGTACTTTAAATATCCCAGGTGTTACCATCCTAGGTCTTAAGTAGATCCCGCTTTGAAGTGCAGTACTTTTGCTGATCACTGGACACTAGTTAGACATTCATTGCTGAAACAATTGCCAGAGTTCATAAAGTGGTTGTGTGTGTATGTGTGTGTGTGTACATGTTACTGAGCATTTCTTAGTCCTCCAAAAGCTCTGGAGGGAGAATGGAAAACCCCCATGTAGGCTGGAAGATCATAGTTTTCTCATTAAGTCACAGTTGGTAAGAATAATGTTGTTACATTACAACAAGGCCGGAGATGTTAGTATCCGTAGTAAAAGATCTGTCTGTATTAACACTCTTAAAAACAATAATAACAACAACTGTGATTCCCCTTTTCTGACATCTTCAAATGTGTTTTTTTTTTTGTTGTCTCTTTTGTTGACTTAGGCAAAAAGTGATCAATGAGTGTGCTATATTTTATCTTTTTCATTAATACAGAAGCATGATTGAATTGATAAATTTATATATGGCCTGTCAAAGCTTTGGAATTTGGCTCCTATATAATATTATGAATAATTTTAAATGGTCAATGAGGTATTTTTTGGTGAAATTTTTAGTTATTTTTTTCTCAGAAGGAAAATGTATCTGGAAATGTTCAGAGGAAATCCTTTTTGATTGAGTAGCATGAAGGCACTAATAGACTTACCGATGTGTTTACTTTGGACTCTCTTGCGTTGGTGCACAAGGGTCTCCAGATTCCTCCCAGCAGTCTGTGTGTACTTTGCATAACCTTGTGCTTGTGGGCCTGGCTTTCTGTGTTTTACCATGGTGACCATCTTTTTGAGTTGTAAACAAACCATACCGGTCCAGCATGTACCACATTTATGAAAATTCTTGAAGTTCTTAGGTAATGAAAATATCAGAAAAGAAATTTGGGTGATTTAGTTTTCATAACAAGTTGATTTGTATTACAACCGTTATTCAGAAATCCTAGTATAGTTGTGTTTTCTAACAGGCTGGTTTTATATGCTGGTAAAGAAACTGGGTACTTTATTTCTTCATTCCTGAATCCTCATGTCCCAGACAGTGACTTCTTTTCACAGAGATGCTCTATAATAAATCTTAGGTAAATGGAATATAAATGGAGTAAAATGATATATATGGAATGAAGATAGCAGCAATATAGGTGTTTCTTGTAATATTTTGTGATAACATGGTATAAGGAATTAAATTTATTATAATAGTGCTTTTAAATTTTTATAAAAATTAAGAATATTTTAGCTTCCAAGACTTTTGTTTTATGTAGATTTTATAAATTTGGCACATTCATAATACTGTAATGTGATCAAGACAAATTGTGGAAGTTTATTAATGACAAAAAGTTTTCCTCTTTCTCATGTAGTCCCTTTTAGGAAAGTGAAAGCTGTACTAGCCTGGAGCTTTCTGCTTCATTCACATCTGTTTAATTGTTCTGGTCTTCAGGTTCTGAAGAAAATGGCATGCCCTGTATATTCTTAATTTTTAAAATACAGTAAATTTTTATGCCCTGAACATTTTAATTTGGCAGCTAAAGAAATGACTTGAAAAAGTTCAGCTTTTGAGATGACAAAGACTCTTGTAAATATAGGTGCAGTTTATGTTTTTAGTGTTTCCTTACGTGGGTACTTTTAATGTCAGTGGCCTGATTTTTACCTTTCAGTCTTCAGTATTCAGAGGGAGTATTTTGTGATTTTTTTTAAAGAATAAAGAACAAAAATATGTTATATAAGGAGCCATGATATCTGGGGCAAGAAGAGGCCAGAAGGAAACAGTATATTGTTTAAAGAATCAAAATGAACAGTTCCCGTACACTGATGTTTGTCCATTTCATTTGTGCAAGAGTGCTGGTCATGTCAGAGGTGTTTTGAAACGGTTGGTTCAGTAATTTGGCCTACTGTCTTTTTTTCTCTATAACAGTTTTTCTGTTTTCTACTACACCTTGCACATCCACCAATCCAAGACAGCCTGTAGGTGAGTATTTTTCTAGTTATCAAATGGCATCACTTGTTCCCAAGACAGTTGCCGCTTCACTAAAACTAGGCTTTATTTTTCTATTGGAATTATCTGGTTAATTGATTTCACAGAGTGTATCTTATTCCACAACTTTAAAAGTCACCAGCAAGCTGCTGAAGAGTTGTTTTTGCATTATAAAAAATCACAGTAGGTTTAAACTTTTTTCTGAATTTTTAAATACTGTTCTTGGACTTGACTTTTTGAATTTTCATTATGAAAACTGGAGAATTAGAACAGGTTGACCATATATTTACAGAGAATATGAAAGTTTATTTTAATACTCTGAGATACCGTCAAGTAAGGAATTTAAAAGAAAACTTGTTTTAGTGGTGCTTTTACATTTTTCTAGAAATTAAGGATGTTTTTCCTCTAAAGGCTTAGGAGAAAAACTGAAACACCCTCAACTCCTTTAGAGTTGGTGATGCTTATGTATATCTAGATCAGTCTTGCAAATGAGTTTGAATCACCTACAGTGCAGCATCATTTAACTTCTCTGGCTCTGTAAAGTTTTTATTATCACTTAACCTGTGTTGCTTTGCTCAAACTCTTTGTGACTGGTTAGTAGCTAGATGTTCTCAACACATATTTTGAGAAAACTTAACCTACAAGTACTAGAATGAGAAGCAAAATTTTGTTTTTTAAATAAAGGCATGGGTTTCTTATCTCTTCCTGTGCACGTGGTAACTTGCATGACTAAATTAGGTGGTTAGTTTTGTGAGGTTTCTCAGTAAGCTGTGTAGCTCATTAGTCTTTTCCTATAACCACCTTTCTCTCCCTGCTGACTCTCCCTAGTTTTACCAGCACAGAGTGGGAGTTGGAAAGCGACGGAAGGTGTCAGTCACTGTCTTCCACATGCCATGCCTGACTCGGGTGGCATGTAGCATATATATTTTTTAGTCAAATGCCTCACTTGCCTTTGTGCTGCTGTGTGGTTCCTTCGTTTTGCCGGTATTTATGCTTGTTTTTCTCTTATGAATCTTCTACAAGAGCTTTGGAAAACAATAATCCTTGGATTTTCAAGATCCAGGATAAGAGGGTGCGTGTTTGCAGAAAAGGTCAAAATTTGAGTCCTGAAGGAGTTGTACTGTACAACTGTTCTGGATTGGTGGATATGCAAATGTTAAAGGAAGGGAAGGAGCAAATATTACTTTTGATGTGAGTGATCATAACATCTACATTTCCAATTTGGGGGAAGGATTTTATTTGAGCATCTTCCATCTGGTTCATTATTAAATTGGCAATATATTTTATTTTACACAGAAGGTTTAAAGCTGTATAAAATGTAATATTTGAAAAATTCATGCAACTGGCGGGCTTCCTCATAAAGAAAAATAATCCTTTTAATTCTTAGAAATGTTTCTATTAATCCTAATCATTTAAAATATTAAATTCTTATTTCTTGTCTTGCACATTATACAGGGTAATTGAGAAATGTATTTTAAAATAAGGAAAAATAGAGAATTTTAGGAATAGAATTCTCAAATTAAATTGAAGGAAGATAGATTTTTGCACTTATTTCTACATTTGTTAAAAGTCTTAAAGAGATGTCATGTTATCCTGTGAGAACTTATTGATGTGCTGTTGAGCTATTATTGACATGTATGTAAAGGGCAGCAGTTCTGCTTGGTAGCTCACTGATAGCCGGCCTGTTCCTTACGGGTGTGTGTCGGCAGAGTGCGGCCGCAGCTGTGGTTAGGGTTCTTTGTACCTAACACCTGAGGAAATTTTATTTTGTATTTTCTGACAGTAGGGTGTCTCAGAGCTTTTTGCTAATTTATTTATTGCTCTTTAGAGATGTAAGAGTGTTTTGTGACAGTTTTGCATTGAAGACTGAGTTAAGGTAGTGGGAGGGAAAGAAGTGGTTCAGCGGGTAGTTCATTAATTTTAAGTCTGTGGTGGTACATTTTGTTTAAAACGCTTATTTCGTATGTTTAGTGTCTTTAGGCAATGTGCACAAACATGTGAACTATGTCTTCCTTTTCTTTGTGCTTACTGATATCACTCTGACATAGGTGACATACAAGTGCATACTTACCTCTTCATTTGCAGCATATTTTATAGTGGTGTTTTGCTTTATCTTTACATGATAGATAAGTGGAGCAATTAGATGCCTTTATACTACTAATATATACTGAATAGGAATAACAAAATAGCAAAATATACTT
The DNA here is from genome assembly GCA_028533065.1 of Trachops cirrhosus. Classification (NCBI taxonomy): domain Eukaryota; kingdom Metazoa; phylum Chordata; class Mammalia; order Chiroptera; family Phyllostomidae; genus Trachops; species Trachops cirrhosus. Next base: position 136,837,332 of record CM052543.1, read on the forward strand.
TAGGTAGGTAAAGGGTAGAGATAGGAGCTGTATGTAAGGCTTGTGCACCGTATCTTGCACAACTTAAATATTTAGACTGAAAATAATTACCATAACAGGCCTGACCCATTTCATGTATTTGGGGCTTACTGGGTAGACTTTAGAATAATATCAATTTGAATTTTTAATTCCAATTCTCTTCTTAGATTTTTCGTGAAGCTCGAAGAACAGTACCTAGTATTGTTTACATGCCTCACATTGGTGATTGGTGGGAAGCTGTCAGTGAAACTGTGAGAGCAACTTTTCTAACTTTGCTACAAGATATACCATCATTTTCACCTATATTCTTATTGTCTACCTCTGAAACCATGTACAGTGAACTGCCTGAAGAGGTAAGAACTGATCGAGTGTGTATTATATTGTTTTAAAATAGTTGACCTTGTAAATTTGACACATTTTAATTACCATGAAATCAGTACTGTCATGATTCATGCCTTAATTGTACCGCTTATTAGCTGTGTGACTTAAGCAAGTTTGTTTCTTTTTTGGTATAACAGTGATATATTCCTTGCTGTTGTCGTGGAGATTGAGATAATTCATGCTCAGACCAGAACTCAATATGTGTGTGTATATATACAGCAACTACTGAGAAGATTTTAGCTCTGTCATCATCAGTTCCATCATAGTTATCCTTGTCATCCTTATCGGTTAGCTTTTTGGTCGGATTTGACCTTTCAGCTTCTTCATTGGCATCATCATGCTAAGTTGAATGTTGTTATTATGGTGTATATTTTTCAAATCTGATATTTAGCTTTTGAGTTCAAATTCAACTCATATTTAATATATTAAAATCAAAGGTAAAATCACAGTTTGTTTTAGAAACAATATGATCAACTCATGTGAAATTGATTTTTAAAAAATTATTTTAACACTTTGAGATTACTAGATTTTGAAATATTCTCCTTGAGAAATATTTTGCCCAGACGACACAGTTCCTATACAAGATGTGCGTGTTGCCCTGACTGGTGCGGCTCAGTGGGTCGGGCATCACCCTGCAAACCGAGAGGTCACCGGTTAGATTTCCAGGTCAGGGCACATGCCTGGGTTGCAGGCCAGGCCCCTGGTTGGGGTGTGCAAGAAGTAACCAATCGATGTTTCTCTCCCTCTCTCCCTCCCTTCCCTTTTCTGTAAAGAAAATCTTAAAAAAAAGTTTGCATATTTTAAATGCTATAAGTCTTGATTATGTAGAATTTTATGGTTAAGGTATTTGTTTACTGAGTTTTTAAGTTCTGTTTGAGTGCTTTTTAGTAATCTTATTAAAGTGGATTTGCACAACTTACTGCTCTTACAAGAAAATATATTAAATGTTGAAATTCATTTTTGATTATTCAGAATCTAAAATTGGAGACCATTAATCAAAATGTTTTTTATCACAGGTGACAATAATGTTTAGTAGAATGCTAACTGTAGTAAGAGAAAAACCAAGGTATTTACATACTAGTCTTTTGATCTTGGATAAGTTTGAACCTAGAATAGCTTCAGTTTCCTCATCTGTGAAATGTGGACAATAACAGGCTTGTTGGTGTGAAATAGTATATGTGAATCTATTTTGGAAACCACAGAGCTGTAAAATGATTGCATTTTATTAGTATTATAAAGTAAGAATGTACTTGAAATTGGTTTAGAAGAATGGACAACCCGAAAATAACTGAGGGGCTACTTTTTAAATTTAGATCCTCACTGTCAATTAGTTTTATTATCCGTTTATAAGAGATAAAGAATATTTGGAATAACTAAGGGTTCTGATTAGGAATATGTAATTACCTGAAGTTTCCCTTACAGTTTTTGAAAACTGTAAATAAAAGTCTCATGAACCCATTTTCTTGATATAGCAATTTTAATTTTGCCTACTCCTGTTGTCTATTTGCATGTGATTTTATTGTTGGTTTAATTTTTTAAAGTTCACATTACAGCATGCACATTTTCAATGTTGCTGTATTGTCATAATTTTAATTTTTATTATTTGTTTGCCAGTATCCTTAATTAGTAGCTAAAATATTAGACATTTTTAGTATTAAATCTTGAAATTTCAGCTCTTTTTTTTCTTTTTGTTTTCTGTATTCTTTGCCCTTATTAACCAAGTAGCTATCATTGATGTCCACATTTGTGGGGTGAAGATTATGGGAATTCTTTTAGACTACTGATGACATGTTTTATACTAATTGTTCTTAGGTCTCAAGCTTTAATTTAAATTCAACCATTAGAATGACTTGCTTTGTGTAGATCACAAACTGAGACCAAAAAAGGATTAGTCACCGTTGGACTAACGTGTTACTCGGAATATAAAATTGCTTTTTCTGTGTGAGACAAAGGGACAGTCTCAACTCTTAGAGCCCCTTTAACATTCTCTTGTAAGTGTTTCTTTGTATACATCTTTCTCCTAATCCAGTAGTCCCCAAAGTAAATTTGTACTCAGGACAATGCATTGGTATATTCATTTTATTTTTTAAATATTTCATGTGTATATGTTTTATAATAGAAATAATATTAGTAGAATAGTGTATTTAAATAAATATGCACATATTGGAGGGAATATTTTCAAATAGGGAACTTCAAAACCAAAATGAGATACCACTTTATACCCATTAGGATGGCTATTATCATAAAAACGGGCCGTAATGTGTTGGACAGCATGTAAGGAAATTGGGATCCTTGTGCATTGCTAGTGGGAATGTAAAATTGTGCAGACTGTTGAAAATAAATGGTATGGTGATTTAAAAATATTAAATAAAGTTATCATACGATCCAACAATTCCACTTCTGGGTATATACCCAAAAGAAGTAAAAGCAAGGATTCGAACTGATACTGGTACAGCCACATTCATAGCAGTATTCTTCAAATAGCCAAAAGGTAGAAACAGCAGAAGTGTTCATGGACAGATGAAGGGCTAAACAAAGTATGGCATATACTTACAGAATAACATTATGTAGCTTTTAAAAGGAAGGAAATTTTGACACATGCTACTTGCATAAACCTTGACTACATTATGGTAGGTGAATTACGCTAATCACAGATGGACAAATATTATATGATTCTTCTTCAAGGAGGTTCCTGAGTAGTCAGAATCATAGAGATAGAAAGTAGGATGGTGGTTGCCAGGGGCTGGGGAAGGGGAGACTGGAGAGTTGGTGTTTAATGGATACAGAGCTAGCTGCAGTCTGGGAAAATGAAAATGTTCTGGAGCTGGATGGTGGTGATGGTTGCACAAAGTGTGAACCTACTTAATGCCACAGGCTGGACAATTAAAATTGGTCAAAGTAGCAACTTTTATGTTCTGACTATTTTACCACAATTAATTTAAAAAGGAAGACTGCAGATTTAAAAATTGGCTAAAGATTTGAATAGACATTTCACCAGAGTATTTGTACTCTTGGGCTAATAAGCATGGAAAAGAATTTTCCCTATCATCAGTTATTTAGGGATAAGATACCCCTGTACAACCACTAGAATAGTTATAACAAAGAACATAGATAATACCAAGGGCTGGCAAGGATGTAGAGAAATTGGAGTCTTTGTATATTGCTGGTGGAATTGTAAAATGTTGTTGCCACTCTGGAAAATTTGGCAACTCTTAAAATGTTAGACAAATTTACTGTACCCCTCAGCATTTCTACTCCTAGGTAACTACACAAGAGAAACAAAAACCTATGTGCATACAAAGAGTTTTATGCAAATGTTCCTACTAGTACTATTCATAATAGTGGAAACAACCCAAGTATTTACTAATTGGCGGATGATGAAACAAAGTGTTGTAAATACGTATGGTGAAATACTATTCAGCAATAAATTAATAAACTACTAATAGAGTCTCCAGGGTGGGTGAACCACAGTATATTATGCTGAGTGAGAGAAGCTGGACACAAAAGACTACCAGTTGTATGGTATGCAATTTCTAGAAGAGGCAAATCTCTAAAGACAGAAAGCAGATCACTGGTTGTCAGGCTGGGAGTCTTGAGTGTGAGTGGGGATTAACTAAGGGAAGTTTTTGGAGGCGATGGAAGTGTTCTAAAACTGACTTGTGATGGTCGCACAACTGAATTCATCTCCTAAAAATCATTGAGTTTGAAAAATATTTATTGAGAGATATTAGAAGGTATGCTTGAGTATATCTGGGCAAGTCAGAGAAAGTGTCATCCAGAAAAGCATTGGCTTGAGCGGAGAGTTAAAAAAGGGTTTACGAAAGAGTGAATAGCATGTATGTAAAGACCAGTGTGAACCACTGTGAAAGACAGCATCGTGGGTTTTTTTTTCCAGGGAATTATATAAGGTTTGTCTTCTTGCAGCATGAGGTTTGAGGCTGAGAATGTCAGAAAATAGGTTAGGAGTAAATTGAAAGAAAAATAATGTAGTCTACTTATAAAATGATGGGTTCTGAGACATTTATAATAACAACCTGGCAGGCATATCATGGGATTATTGTAGTCTTACTCTTGGTATGCTTCGTATTCACAAAGTTTTACACAATGTTGAAAAATGTTGCAAAGGAAGAATATTCAAAGCTGAAAATAAATGTTTTGCTACCTTTGAACAAAATCCAGGTACTGCCAAGGTATTGTGTTCTGTTTATTTTTTCAAGACCTGGTTAATGTTGACTATTTTGGCTATACCTCGTCCAGTGCCGCTCCACTCTTGCAGGGCCTCCTCTATGTTTCTCTACTCTCCTCTAGTCTCTTCCTCTGTGGTATCATAATGGTTTCTTAGGAGATTCTTAAGATCTTGACAGCAGGAAGTAAGCATTTTTTCTTCAAGTTTATAACTGTAGCGTCTAGCCGTATATGTGGTGCATAATGGGTGTTCAGTGGTAACACCCAAAATTTGCTAGCCAGAACTTTTGAAGAAGGGCCAGCAAAGCACAGATCAAAAGGTTGGAGGGAATTGTACATGAAGGTAGTCTACAAAAAATATTGGAAGGATACAAGGTAAAATTTTATAAATTCTTATTAAAGGATTTGGTTTTGGGTTGTGGTAAATAATTTCCATCCAAATTTTGAATTCCAGTTTTTACTCTTCATTGAATGTTTCTTCTCTGTCTTAGAATTTTAGAGCTTGGAAAGGCCTTTAGAGATTATATAATTTAGTCTTCTCTATATATTAATTTTGTGACCTTAAACCAGTTACTTAAACCATTCCAAGCCCAAGTTTCATCTTTAAAATGAGGGGCTCATTCATACCTCATTGTTATAAAGATTGATTGATACATTTATGAAATTATTAGTCTTCAATTCAGTAAGTGGGTAGACATAACAAATTGAGTGGATTATCCAAAGTTTACCACAAATGTGTGGCCACATTTGAGCTAAATTTTGATGACTTGAATTTTAATCCAATATTTCTGTACTGTCATGGTTGGCACTTTCCGAATTAGAGATTTCTTCCCTTTTTATTTGCAATTTCCAGTCAGATGTGAGCTGGGGAATGGAATCACGAGCAGTCAGTATATGCTTGTTCATTACTATGTACCAGGTACTGTGGTAAGGCATAGGAAACAGATGAATAAGAAATGGTCTGTTCTCTGGGAGTTTGGTGTTTAGAAGTGGAAAACAGACCTATAAAAGCATAAATTAAGTGTGCAGACAAATATGGATGATGTGAAGAGGATATAAAAGCATACCTTGCAGAGGGCACACCTGGGGTTAAAGTCTTTACAGAGCAGATGAACAAAGGAAAGGTGTAGGTAGTCACCAGCTGGAAGGAACAGACTTGAACTGACTTGTGAGTTCTGCATGGAAGGCGGTATCATTGTGGAGCATTCTGTGACGAGACCGAAGGTGTAGTTTATCTGCAGTGGTATCAGGATTCGGAGGATACAATGGAATAGACTGGGTATGGAATGAGCACAGGAAGGAAGTCAGATGGAAGAGCCTGGAAACAGCATTAGAGGAGGCAGTGTTGTTGGTCGGCATCTTCCACCTGTCCACTGTAGGTGCTAGGTAATTCCTCTTCAGCTCTTCTGCAGAAGACCCTTTGAGATGGTTGCCATCTGACTATTACAATCAACTGTTCTTTTTGCTATTACCTTCTGACTCTTCCAGCTATAGTATATTTTATTAATAAGTTGGGCAACTGAGTCACTCTTCCATTCTTGTTTAGTCCATGAGGTTGAACCTTTCAACAACATAGGCTAGGACTAGGTTGACACTACCCCCATGTGGATCTTAAATGAAGATTGAAAACAGTACTGGTTATGGAAAAATTGTAATTTGGTATAATAAGTTTTAATTCTCTCTGTATTTACTGTCTTTGTGTGTGTGTTTGTAGGTTAAATGCATCTTCAGAATACAGTATGAGGAGGTCTTGTATATTCAAAGGCCTATAGAAGAAGACAGAAGAAAATTTTTCCAAGAATTGATTCTCAATCAGGCATCAATGGCCCCACCACGAAGGAAACACACTGGTAAAGTTTCTAAAGGCTTTACAAAAATGGGGGTAGGAGTTGGATTTAAGAAATGCCCTATCTTGGAGTCATTTTTTTTTTTTTTAAAGAAACCATTTCTTTGTGAAAGTAAAGACAGTTTTTTCATGTTCTGTTTATCTTTAAATGGGCTCATGTGGAAGTGGCCATTGTGTTCACCTGACTTCAGATTGGGACATACAGCCTCATTGTTAAAGCTTTACTCATAGGGGCCTGTTAGTGAAATAGTCTCCTTATATCACTTCAGTTCAGATACGCTTGGTAGATTTCACATTCTACGGTTCAAACAGTCATACCAGGTGTTGTGCTGATTACTTCGTAGGCTAGGGTAGGTTTGCCGAGCCAAGAGCTGATGAGAGTATTTACCTTTTCTGGTTTATTTTATTTATTGATTAATTTTTGAAATATTTATTGATCACTTATTATATTAGATATCTTATTCTACCAGGCACTTGGAAATCTATCATGGCTTTGTTTTAAACATTAGAGTTTTTTTTAGATTTGGGCTCACAGCATTAAGAGATGCCTCAAAATTTGTCTGATTTCGATCCCATGCCTTAAGTAAGGACTGCATTCTAAGTCATTCAAAAGAGTTTCTTCTCATCTTTAAGATGAGTAAAAGATAAGATCCCCTTAATATTTCATTTAATATTTTAACTTCTTCTAGAAAATAGCAGTCCTGTTTATTAAAAAAATTCAAGCCTTTTTCCCCTTGTTCTTTGTTTCTTGTAGCTGTTCTTGTAGGATGTTAGGTAACATTTCCTGCCCGTGCCAAGTGTTTGCTTTTCCATATTCATTGTACTTCTTTGTTTTTCACTGGTTATGTTATCCAACACGTTCATAATTTTATGGCCCTTTAGTGGCTTCTTTCCACATTTTCTCAGTGTTTAAAAATGAACAGCCATCAAATGCCTATAGTTGTGGGGCTTCTTCCCCCACCCAGAACCCTTGGGAAATTCAATATGGAACTTACACCTTGTGGTTATTGGTTGTTGCCTTCTATATTTCTAAGTAACAGTAATTAAAATATTTCATTGTGAAAGTGGTTAATTTTAATAAGGTACCTTGCATACTTCTAGGTATATTTTAGTTTTATAGACCTAAATTTTCTGTGTTAAGGATTAATATAAATCTTTCTCTTTTTTGAGTTGCTTTTGGTGACTTACATTTTTTATTTTAGAGGCTATTTGAAATCAGCAAGAATCCTTAGAATTTTAATCCTGAGCTTCAGTGCGATACCAGAAAAATCTCTTAAGGAATAAGAGAACTGTGATTTAAAAAGTTAATACTTAATCTTTTAAGATTTTTTTTTGTGGGGGTAGATAGTGAATACCACACATTTTATATATAATACTTTAGACTCAGTTTTCCATCTTCTCTCAGTGTCTTTGGAAGTTTTTTTTTAGTTTCTACTTTTTTCGTTCTTTTTTTTTTTTTGCTCCCAGCAGGTGCCATTTAGTATCGCTACTGTGTTGTGGTAAGGCTTCGAGGATAAGAGACTAAGATCAGAATTGTTTTAGGAACAGGAAAGATCAGAGATTGTTACTTGCCCATTTCACTTTCATGCATGTAAGTCAACCCATTTGGAGAAGTAGTTTTTAAACAAGGTGACTTAAGCAAATACTTATGAAGATACTTATGTTTGGTTTGAAATATTTTTTGTAAGTTATATGTAAATACTATTTCAAAATCAAATTATCTAAAATCATATCATTTGCCCTTTAAAGAAATCCTACTGTGAGTTATTTTATAAAGTGAAGCTATTCCCTAACATACTTCTGGTTTCCATTCAAATTTTTACTTGCTGGATTTGCATAATTCACCTATATTTGGAATTCTCTTTTTCTTAAAAGAACACTTTAAGAGAACCAGAAAAGTAATTGAGGTCCTGGCCCTGTCATGCTGGATTCAACATTTTCTTCAATTTTCTTTAGGTCTTTGTGCTATGGAAGTGCTTCCTCTTGCCCTACCTTCTCCACCTCGTCAGTTATCAGAATCAGAAAAAATTCGGATGGAGGACCAGGAGGAAAATACTTTAAGAGAGTTGCGGTTGTTTCTCAGGGATGTAACCAAGAGGCTGGCCACAGATAAACGCTTTAACATCTTCAGCAAACCGGTGGATATTGAAGAGGTCTTGTTTCAGTAGTGTGCAAACAGTGAAGTTGAACTGGCTAAAAGAAAAAAATATTGACATCTTTTTTTGGAAGGAAAAAAAGCAAAGGCATGGATGAATAATTACCCCTAGCCTGTAAAACTTTAATCCATGTGATAACTGCCGAAGTCATCAGCAAACAACTGGTGACTTTTGGATGAAATTAGTGACCAATTTGTTTATGTCCTCTTAATTAGTATTGATCTTTGTGATCTCTTTTCAATTTAAGAAGAGGATTAAAAGTTACTTGAGTGAAATGTCTGTACTAGGCTATTTTTATTCCAGGATAAATTCTACTCTCAAAAAATATATTGGCATTGACCAAACAATGCCAGTTAATATTGGCATTTCCCAAATTATGTATACTTTATTGAAAGAGGTGCCTAAGAAGCCTGAAATGTGTCTTTCATATTTTAGAAATGCCTGTGACTAAGATGCTACTTGAAGTTAAACACATCATATGCAGCTAAAATTATTTTTCTCCCTAAGGATTTTTTCTGCTCCTAGTGGAAAATTTCTCACTTTCTATGTGCATTGTTTTGTGTCCTTGTGGGAGTACGGTCTGTGATGCTGAGAAAAGAAATTTTCCATTTGGAATCTGTTATAATACTGTAAATCAAATTTTATTTTATCCTGGGATAATATAGTATGTGGATGAACACAATATAATCTTTACTGACCTTCTTATAGTTCAGACTCCATGTTTGAACAGTTCTGGTGTTTTAGTTTTAATTTTTCTTCATATTTTTTAAAATTTGAATTATGAAATCATTCAAAGTTTTCTGTTGCATCCTTGTTGTGAAATCTGTACATTTGGACCTGAGCCGATTCCTTTGGAACCATTACTTCATCTATAACTGGGAAAATGGGCTACTATTATGTTTCTCCCCTCAAAACCCCCACAAGTCTGAAAACACCTATTTCACCCTCCCTTTTTATTTTTGGAATAAAGGGACTGTCTATATTTTATCCCTATATTTATCTACAGTACAGTTTTATCCATTTGATCCTTATTATTATTCTTATGTTACAGCTTAGGAAACTGAGGCACTTTGGCAAGTGATATAGGCAAGACTAAAAAGTTTCTAAAAATTTAAAGCCCACATTCTTTATAGGACCTTTTAGCTACTTTTTCCCACTGGAATAATATGATTTGTTGAACTTGTTTTTGTAACTAATGTGTACCATCTTATATTTGTGGAGCAGTTTTTTCTTCCTAGTGTTTTCAGATAATCTTAAAACTATCAGCGCACTTTAAATATTACTTTATTATTTTTTAAAGATTTTATTTATTTGTTTTTAGAGAGAGGGGAAGGGAGGGAGAAAAAAAGGGAGAGATACATCAGTGTGTGTTTGCCTCCTGCATGCCCCCTACTGGGGACCTGGCCTGCAACCCAGGCATGTGCCCGGACAGGAAATCGAACCAGTGACCCTTTGGTTCGCAGGCCTGTGCTCAATCCACAGAGCTACACCAGCCAGGCTAAAGATTGTTTTAAGTGTTAATTTTTATTTCAAATTGGGTGTGAGACTTTGACACTTAATTGATAAAGGACTGCCCCCAAGTTAGCTTCCCATGTGGGGAGGAAACAATTTGCCTTTGCCAGGGAAAACTCTTTTTCTTTTTAACCTGAAGAGATGATCAGATTTCAAATGCCATCTGTGATACGGATTTTATAAGTGATGGTATGACAGTGGAAGGTAATAGGAAAGGTTAGTCAAGTAAAACTTTTATTTAAAGGCTATATTTTCTCTAGTTTCCTCTTTTGTTCTTTCTTCTTTCTACTTCTGGTTCTTTGTCTGCTTTTAAAGCTAAAAACAGGGGTCTCTGGGAAGGATAGAGAGGGGAAAACGAGATAGCATTAGATAACCTAAAACATAAAAATTTCCATTCAAACAATGAAATGTGAGGTGTCTAAAACTTTTTGAAATTCCAAAGGAGGCTACAGAGAACACAAAAGTTTAGAAAATAAATGTTGAATTTAAAATTAAGCATAGGTAGTAATGTGAATTTTTGTAGTGCTTTATGGTATATAAAACATTTTCCACATGTACACAAGGCATGCCAAGTTTCAGAGCCAAGAATCCAGCTGATACCTTCTGAACTATTGCTTGTTCAATATAGCTTTACTGCCTCCCCTAGGAGAGTAACTGGCTTTTCAGCTCATAGAGGGTGAAAAATAAATTAAAACATGCACACACACCTACCTAAAAAACATATATAAAATATGTGTATGTACCTATATACTGATATAAACATGTATGCACATATATGCACATTTATATATGTAAGTTTTTAAAAACCAAGGCATCCGTGCCATCTGCAATGCAGAAAACTAGCCTGTAATACCTTAGAGCAGAAATCCCTCTATCCTCAGAGTGTGGTCCTGGACTAAGGAGACATTTCTTAGACTGCTTTTGTAACCTGATTACTTGAGGATTTGCATTGGGAAAGGCAATAGATATTTAAGTTGCTATAGCTTTTTTTTTTTTAATAAAGATTTTATTTAGTTTTTTAGAGAGAGGGGAAAGGAAGGAGAGAAAGAGGGAGAAAAACTTCGATGTATGAGACAAACATCAATTAATTGCCTCTCGCATGCCACCAACTGGGGACCTGGCCCACCAACTCGGGACCTGGCCCACTCAGGCTAGACATGCATCCTTTTGTTTTGCAGGCTGGTGCTCAACCCACTAAGCCACACCAGCCAGGGTCAAGTGATATAAAACATAATTTATTGGGCACATCATGACCTAATATCTTCTATTTTGAGTTATCTATCAGAAAATCCACACTTAGAGCAAAATGTATATTTTTGCTTTTGTTTCATATTTAGGGACAAGTCCAGCAAATATTTTTACTAGTCATGGAAGCAATACTTGTTTTGTTATATAATTGAGTCAAAATGTAATGACTCCAAAGGAGCAGAAAACTTTCCATGAAATGATTCACTCTAAAATGAAAAGAATTTATGTTTTTGTTTAAAGATTTAAAAGAGACTTACCAGAGAACTGGTTTTAATGTAAAAAACCACACATTATTTCATTTTCCTTTAAAAAGGTTTTTCTTGAGGTAACATTTATTGATGCTTATTAGTGCTTTTACCCATGCATTCTCTTCTCAGGTGTGTTGAAAGGATTAAAAAAAAGCTGACACAATTGGTTTCATATTTCAAGATGAGAACATTTCAAAGTTGATTTAGATATGATTTGAAACTGAAGCTTTTCATGGAAAGTATGATATAGTACCTTTAGTAGCATAATTTGTTCTATAATTTTATCCTTATCAAGTTATTTCTTAGATATGTGGACCTAATTTTTAAATAACTACATGGTTTTCTTCTGTGTTTTTATTAGTAGATATATGAAATGCTGTAAGTAATTTTCATTAAAATATCCTATTTGTTTTAGGTTTCAGATTATCTTGAAGTAATCAAGGAACCGATGGATTTATCAACAGTAATAACTAAAATTGATAAGCATAATTACCTGACTGCTAAGGATTTCCTGAAGGATATTGACCTCATCTGTAGCAACGCTTTAGAGTACAATCCAGACAAGGACCCAGGAGGTAAGGACACATTGGCTAGTGTTCACTTTGGTGCTTGAGAAGGTAAAGTTTAAATACTACTGACGCCTGCTCATTTTTCAGGTAGATTATTAATTTTAATGGCATTATTATATTTAGTTCCTCTTGATGAGGAACTAATTTACTTAAATTGCTAATTTATTAAACTAAATACTGTACCTAAATTAGAGGATTTTATTATATAATGTATTATGTTTAGGCTTTAGTTTCTTCATTTGCCTTTCACTTTTTATACTGATATTTCCATTTTGTTTAGGTAAGATGGAAAACTGATTCACTGAGAATTTAATTAAAAATTTATTATTAAGCTAGCATCACCAGTGCTGATAAACACTGGGAATTTTGAATTTGAGGGAACTCATTATAGGCTAAATTTACGTATCAAAAGACCCCGTTAGGTAGACATTATCAGTTCTATAGAATGTGGGTATTTTTATGTAATTTTATTATTTTACTCCAAGTCCCACCCTCTACTCAAGTTTTTAATCCCAACACTTTCAATGTCCTCCAGGGAAGACTCCCAGGAACACATCTGTAGTTAACTGAGATGAATGTATTGATTCATTGTAACAAGGGAAACTATATATCATGGTGAACCTTACAGGATTTATACTTGTGATCAGTGACTTGGGGGAGGAGTTATAGAAGGGCTTTGCAGTGGATTGGATACTTTTAGGAAGTGGGGGCAGTTTTGTGACTAGATATTTTAAGAACCTGGAAGGTAAGAAGAATGGAGCAGGGCTAAAGCTATGATGGGTAAAGCAGTAGCAGTCGTTCATATTACCCAGCATAGGATTTTGTTTGGTAATTTTTTTGGTTAGGACAACATTCATGCTTTTGTCTATGGTTTAGGCATCATCTTGGGGTGGTCTTGTTTTTATTTTGATCCATTTTCTGATGTTGGTGCTCTGTAACTTTGTTTATATTTAACATGAGTAGATCAAGGCCTAGCTAATAGTGCCAGGTCAGCTCCCAGCTGACAAGGACCGATATTCTTTTTTCCATTCTACTGAGAATTCTGTTTCTTTAACAGATAATATGCAAGTAAAATGCTTTTTATTTTTTAAAAGTTCTTTTATGTTTCAGTTATCTAAAGATATTTAGAGTACAGTTTGTGCTGTATATATGTATGTATGGACAGTGGTTCTCAACTCAGGCCACATGTTAGAATGACCTGGATTTCTCATTTCTACACAAAATTAGGTATTTTTGTCTAAATTTAGACTATAATAAATCCTAATTCCAAGAGGCAGAATGAAATTTTACATAGCTGCATTTGGTATCTTGACACGGATCCTGGCTTCTGGGGTCCGTGGTGTTATGGATGAGATGAGACAGATTCACACGGACTGCCGAGTCCTGTGGAGGAAAAGGGACGGTGTGGCTACTCTCTCAAGAGGCAACTGCCTGACCCTTGCCTTGACAGTCTTTTATTGGGTTCAATTTGCATAGGAATACAGGTGTATATGTAAAGCTCATCAATCATTGTCAGGCAGAAATGATTAAACAATAGATAACATTCAAAGTACTCTGAAGGCTTATTCTGAGGCAGGGTCAGATAGTTAAAGGGCCATAAAACTTTGGGGTAAGGTATTGTTTCAGGCTTAAGTTAGGCAGGGGAAGTAAGGCAGCCAAGAGATTAGGAGACTTCTTGCAGACAGAATGAGGACTCAAGCTATGTCAAAGCCAAGGGGCAAGGGTCCATTACCCCCTTTTTCTATAGCACCCCAAGGCCTTCCCTGAGGGCCTCTTGGTGACTGTGCCTGTCTTAGGTTGATGGAGTCTCAGATATGGCACCCGCCTTTTGGCTCTGTGGTTCTTTGCGAGGGAGGGTTTAGAAAAGGACAGTGGCCTTTGCCTGCCTTTCTGCCTGGGAGAAAGCTGTCCCCCAGCTCCTGCCTTGATGCCAGACACTTCAGTTCCTCCCTGTGTGCCACTGGTCTTTCAAACTGCTACCCTGGTGCTGGAGCTCAGAGGGAGTGAGTCTTAGTAGGTGACTCTGTGTATGGGCTCTTTAAGAGGAACTGCTTGGGGCTCTGGAAGTTTCTTCTACTAACTCTGTACCCACTGGTTTTTGCAGCTAGAAGTTGTGTGGACTTATCTTCCTGGCACTGAATGCTGGGCCAGAGGGCCTGGTGTGGTGCTGGGACTCATCACTCCCAAGAGATACCTCCTGAATTTTATCCACCACACATGGATGTGGGATCAACCCATTTTGCATCTGAGCCCCTCCTATTAGTCTGGATGGATGTGGTTTCTTTACTTCCATAGCTGTCAGACTTCCATTCAAGTAGATTTCTGACAGTTCTGAGTGATGGTTGTTATGCATTTTAATTGTAATTTTGATGTGGTTGCGCAAAGCCATGTCTGCCTAAATCACCATTTTGACTGGAAGTCCCGTTAACATCCTATTGTTGGACATACTAGAAGTTTTTAGATTTTTCCTCTTATGATAACCGTAATAGATGTTTTTGTAATATAATTTTTTTAAAGATTTTATTTTATTTATTTTTAGAGGGGAAGAGAGAAAGAGGGAGAGAAAACATCAATGTGTGGTTACCTTTCATGCACCACAACCCAGGCATATGCCCTGACTGGGAATTGAACCGGCAACCCCTTGGTTTTCAGGCCGGCACTCAGTCCACTGAACCACACTAGCCAGGGCTTATAACATAATTTTTATGCCTATCCTTAATTATTTCCTTAGAATAACTTTCTTAAAGTGAAACTTTTGGATCAGAAAAAAATATTTTTAAGTCTTTTAATCTATATTCTTAAAATTTTCTCACAATTTTTTCCCCTTCTACCAGCAGTATCCTGGCAATTGGTAGACAGTATAGCAGTTTTGTGTGAGGGAGAGAATCTCTGTCTTCATTGTAGATGGCATCCTGCAATGGGCCACTGTTTGGGTGTTGAAGAACGGGCTGATGTCAGTCTCATTGGATTCCCTTGGTAGGGGCCTTGGGGAGCGGACCACCTGCACAATTGCTGTGCCGTGGCCTTGAGCAGTGTGTGAGAGCACTGGAGGGCCTGCACCCTCGTCCTGTCAGTTTGTAGGGACACGGAGGTTGCTGAGACTGTACAGCAGGCCCTGAGAACCTGGGCTTTGGGTTTGCACCTGGGCTTTAATCCCAGTTCTAGTTCCTAGTTCTCTGACTTGATCGAGTCATGTTAAATCCTCTAAATTTTAATTTCCTTATTTGCAAAATAGGGATAATTATCGTATTCTTCACTGGGGTGGTTGTAGGGATTAAATGAGAAAATACATTAGGTTAAACTTTATGAAATCACCATTTTCATGTAGTTCAACCTAAGTGTGTTAAGCCCTTAGCATCGTGCGTGGGATGTGGTGTTTCATAAAGGTTGGTTCACGTTTTTATTTTTGTATCATTATTATTTAAATTGGACTTTAAATATAAATTAGTTTCTTAGTGGGTACTGCATCCTTGCTTTAGAATGACCCTTTATACTTTGTGCTTATTCTGTTCCCTGAGCTACATTTAAAATTCAGTCCTGTTTTGGAACAAATCCTGGGACTGATAGTGAAAAGTGAATTAGAACAGTTAGAGAAAACCAGTTGAGATGAATCCAGCTATTTTCCCCTATGTAACTTAATTATAACCACATTGAAATAATATTGCTTTTAAGAAAAAAGCAGTGGTTTCTGGAGCATGATAATCTTTTACTACAGAATGCAGTTGCAGAATCAAAGAACATGACTATCTCACAGTTAGAGTTGACATGTTATACTTGTAACTTTACTCCTCCACTGTTTTAGATGCAGAAATTCAAAAAGCGTGATTTCAGTTCTGTTCAGATTATTTCATATCTTAGCCAAAAGCCCTTTTTTTTTTCCCATAGTAACAGAACCACTTGTTATGTGTTAGAAAAACAACCTCCGGGTCTGTTGTGTAGCAAGTGGAAATTACATGAATATTGTATTACTTTTACAAGCTCCCATGAGTATTTGAAAGCTTACAGTGTTCTGTTTTGCCAAATACTTGGCCATTTGGGAAAAAAAAACCCCTAGGATACACAGAGAAGACAAAAGCCAGCATTTTGAGAGCTATACATGTTGTCATGTGTTCACCCACGTTCTCTCCCTTGAGGATGATGTGGACAGAAATGAAATATGTCAACCAGAGAATTTTAATTTGTAGGTTTTAAGTGTGATCAGTATCAGATATTTGAATATATTGTTGTCTTATAGGTATGTGATATATGATGTTTAACTTTCTCATACTTTGTATTATAGCGCAGGGGTCCCCAACCCCCAGGCTGATGACTGGGGCCCATTAGGAACCAGGCTGCACAGCAGGAGGCTAGTGGTGGGCAAGTGAACGAACCTTCACTGTAATTACTGCCTAAGCTCTGCCTCTTGTCCCCACCCCCCATCCCGGTCTGTTGAAAAATTGTCTTCCACAAAACCAGACCCTGGTGCCATAAAGGTTGGGGACCACTGTTGTAGTGCCCTCAACACATATCATCCCTTCTCTAGCCCTCAAGCACATATCGTTATTTAACTAATTTTGCTGAAGTTCTAACCCTAATCTTGCAGTCTTCTAAAAACCTTCTACTTTGTACTCGTTACTTAGGAATAAAGCTCACTGATTAACCCTAGCTTTTGGAGCCCTCTGTGGCTACGCTTTAGCTGTACTCGTTTATATTTTCTTGTGAGTACCACGTACTAGTTATTGAGCTGGGTGCTTGCAATATAAAGGTGAATATGACAGTCCTTACCCCTTGAGGTAGAGATATTCATGTCACTAATACATATTGAATAATTACTGTGTGGCAGACATTATACTATGTAATGGTATTAGTTTGCTAGGGCTTCCGTAACAAAATGTCACAGGTGGCTTAAACAACAGATACTTATTTTCTCTTAGTTCTAGAGGCTAAAAGTCCTAAATCAAGGTGTTTGAAAGTTTGTTTTTTTCTGAGGCCTTTATTCTTGGTGTGCAGATGGCTGTCTTCTTGCTGTGTTCTCACACCGTCTTTTCTCTGTGTGTATACACACCCTTGGTGTACCCAGATTTCTTCGTTTTATAAGGGCCCAAATCAGATTGGATTGTGGCCTATTCATATGATGTTATTTTACCTTAATTACCTCTTTAAAGGTTCTGTTCTAAATACAGTCACATTTTGAGGTACCGGGGATTAGGGCTTTAATATACAAAATTTTTGAGGGAGGGGATAGACAACAGTTTAGCTTATAACAGTTATACACATACACACTCATACACACACACTGCACTGGCCCTGCTATTAAAACTCACTGTTTATAGTAATGACAGATATCTAATTATTAATAATTATAATAGCAAGATTATTACAGTGTAGAGATAGCATTGAGGTGGCAGCAGATGATTGTAATGTAGTTTTGTATGGTCTGTATTAGAAGTACAGTACACAGTGTGAGTGGAGCTCAGAGAGAAAGGTGCTGCCCAGAGATGATTGAGATCAGGAAGGGCCCTCATCCTAGGCTGAGAGAGGAGGTGTGTAACTGGTACACAAAGGCATAAAAGAGGTAATACGGCTGGAGAATAGTGCCTGTGAAGGAGTGGTGGGAAATTCATCCACTTCCCTATCAGCTCGAAAACATAGCTACTTTTAAAGATGTTCATTGTAGCCTCTTATTTGTAGTGACTAAAACTTGAAGTAACTTAAAACATTTAACAGTAGAGAACTTCCAGCCCAGATGGAGGCATAGGTAGACGTGCTTCACCTCCTCATACAGCCATGAGAAGGATCACAGCTAAAAAACAACCAGAACTGCCAGAAAACCAAACTGTATGGAAGTCTGACAACCAAGGATTTAAAGAAGAAATATTCATGCAGACAGGTAGGAGGGGTGGAGATGGGGAGCCAGAGCAGAGAGGATGCAGTGTGGTGGTGGTGAGACGGCGGGCAGCAAGGTGGTGGCACTGGCTGGTGGAACAGGTGGTCCCATATTCACGTGTGGCAAATAAAAACTGGGAGGGACACCTGGGCAGCAAATGATCCCAGCTCCAGGCCAGGCTGCACAGCCCAGAGTTCCAGCACCAGGAAAATAAAACCTTCTAACTCCTGGCTATAAAAACCAGTGGGGTTGGGGTAGCTGAAGAAACTGTCAGTCTCTCAGAGTCCGTTTAAAGGACCCACACAGTCCTAGAACATAGGCAAACCCACGCACTCTGGGATTCAGCACCAGGGCAGCAGCTAGAAGGGTTTCTGTCACCCATGGGAAGTGGGGGAAGTGACTGGAAAGGTGGCCGAGAGCTGAGCAAGCAGCATTGTTCCTCTCCGACCCCTCCCCCACATACAACGCCACAAAGCGGGTGAAGTGGGTTGCCTCACCCTGGTGAATACCTAAGGCTCTGTCCCTTACAATGTAGCAGGTGTACCAAGACAGGGAGTCAAAACAGCTCTATTTAATACACAGAAACAAACACAGGGAGGCTGCCAAATTGAGGAGACAAAGAAATATGGCCCATATGAAAGAACAGATCAAAACTCCAGAAAAAGACCTAAGTCAGATGGAGATAGTCAACCTATCAGATGCAGAATCCAAAACACTGGTGATAAGGATGCTCAGAGAACTGAGTACTGCAAACACATAAGGGAAAAAGTGAAGTCTACACTAAGAAAAATCCATAGGGAATCAATAGTTGAAGGGAAGAAAACAGGGGTTAAAATCAAAGATTTGGAACATAAGGAAGAAATAAACAGTCAATCATTACAAAATAAAGAAACAAGAATTCAAAAAAAACCCCCAAAAACTGAGAAGAGAGTAAGAAGACTGGCACATTACCAAACATGCCAACATCTGAATCATAAGGATGCCAGAAGGAGAAGAGAAAGATCAAGAAATTGAAAACTTACTTGAAAAAATAATGAAAGAAAATTCCCCTAATTTGGCAAAGGAAATAGACATACTAGTTAAGGAAGCACAGAGAGTCCCAAACAAGTTGGACCCAAAGAGAGTCACACCAAGACACATCATAATGCCAAAAGTTAAAGAGAGAATCTTAAAAGCAGCAAGAGAAAAGCAGAGAGTCACTTACAAAGGAGTTCCCATAAGACTGTCAGCTGATTTCTCAAAAGAAACTTTGCAGGCAAGAAGGGACTGGCAAAAAGTATTCAAAGTGATGAAAAGCAAGGAACTACAACCAAGATTACTCTATTCAGCAAAGCTGTCATTTAGAATGGAAGAGCAGATAAAGAACTTCCCAGACAAGAAAAAACTAAAGGAGTTCATCATCACCAAGCCCTTATTATAAGAAATGTTAAAGGGACTTATTTAAGAAAAAGATCAAAACTATGAATAATGAAATGATAACAAACTTACAATTATCCACTGGATCTAGAAAAACAAAATCTAAAAAATCTAAAAATCAAAACTGAATCTAAAAAAACAAAAACAAACTAAGCAAACAACTAGAACAGGAATAGAATCATAGAAATGGAGATCACATGGAGGGTTTTCAGCTGGGAAGGGGGAGGGAAGAGAATGGGGGAAAGGTACAGGAATTAAGAAGCATAAATGGTAGGTACAAAATAGACAAGGGGAGGTTAAGAATAGGAAATGGAGAATCCAAAGAACTTATACATATGACCCATGGACATGAACTAAGAGGGGACATTGCTGGAGGAAAGGGGGTACTGGGTGGAAGGGGCAAAGGGAAAAAATTGGGACAACTATAATAGCATAATCAATAAAATATACTTTAAAAAAACAGTAGAGGAAAAGGCCTCAAAATAAAGGTATACCCTACTTTCGATTGTTACATAGTCATTAAAGTTTGGTTTTCAAAGAATGAAGAAAAGGAAAACAAGAAAATGTGTGAAAGGACAATGGATTTGAAGACATTGGATATCAGGAAACAAAGGAAAGTCATTACCAAAAGATGAGAAACTAACAAGGTGAGCACTATAGTTACCTGGAAAGTTCCCAGACGGTGGCATGGGAAGGAAGAACACAGGTGGAGCCTGGAATTCACCCTTAATAAGAAAGAGACAGCTGGGAACGTAAAGAGGCCAAAGTGGTAGAGATTTCAAGGCAGAGTACCAGAATGAAGAGAGTTGCGTGGGGAGAGCACTCTGGAGCTGTGCAGAAGATCCTTCTCCAGGCATCAGTTGAATACTGATCACTGTATACTTGTGAGGAAACTATCCGAGACCCGAGAAAGAGAGGGAATATTTGAAGCTCACCAGGGCTAGTGATAGTGCAGCAAATAGTTAGACCTAATAAGCCAACAAGGAGATAAAATGCAATCATTAGAAAAATACACCATCTAAAACAAGCAAGAGAAAGATGAAAAGGGAATAAATAGGAACCAAATTGATAGTCACATAAGTCATATTAAACGTAAATGGTCTGGGCAGATCCAAGATGGTGGCAGAGTAGATGGAAGGTGCGCTCACCTCCTCCCAGGACCAAACTGGAATTACAACTAAAATGCAGAGCGAGCAACCTGCATAACCTACTGAGGACTAGCTGAAGAGAAGTCTTATAACCAAGGATTTACAGAAAGCTGGCATGGTTATATAAATACCAATGTAGGTTTCATGCAAAATATAGATTTCATACCAATGTAGATTTTATACCAAAGGGTGTCACCTGGGATAAAGGGTTATTTCATAAAGCATGTAATTCTGTAACATAACAATATCACACTCATGCATACCATATGACATTTTAGGTGAAATGTTCAAATTAAAACTATAAATTATTACACCCATATTATTACCCTACCAACCACACTCAAGCAGGGGTTACTTCTCCTGGACCCTGCATAATTAAACTCGAAGATCTTTTGAAGATGTTCATTCAAGTCATCACTTCCCTGCTTGGATGGATCTTTTCAACAACCTTTCACTGATCTTAGGATAAAATCTAAAATAAAAGCCTTTAACTGTGGTCAGATTTCTATTTGCCTGTTATTGTGCTCTAAGTGCACGGGCTGCCTTTCATTTTCTTGAAATCTCTGAGATCTTTTTACTCCGGAACTTTCTCACATAGTATTTTATGGACCGGCACTGGTTTTTCTCTGCTCTTTCAGTGGCCACTTCAAGTCTCAGGTCTCAGAGAGGCTTTTCCTGACCTGCCCAGTCTCAACTGGCACCCACACCAGTACCCTGTAGGCTTTCATTGTAGCTGTTGTTCAGGGGTTTGGAGTGGGGAGTAGAGATGGTGTTTACGTGTTTGTCTGAGAGATTATGTGGTTAATACCTCTTGCCTGTACTAGTCCAAAATGCGCCTTGAAAGTGGAGACATGTCTGTTTTGGTCACCACTGTGTAGCCATCACCTGAGTCAGTTTCTGGTACAGTTGATGATATTTATTGAATGAATGTTTAGAGAAAATGTTTTAGAAGGAAATACACTAATGGCTGCCTTTTGAGTACTACATGTGTGTTTTTGTTAGATTTCCACAATGAACTATGAATTTCTAATAAAATTATAAATAAAATATGTCTTTGTGTCTTTACGAGAGATGAAAAGGCAGATGTTATTTTGAGACTTTGGGTTCTAGTTTTTGATACTGTTACAAAATAAGAGCATTTGATACATTCCCTTGGCTTTTACACCTCAGCTGTATAGCTCTAGGGGACACTGTTTACTTAATGTTGCTTATGAATGAGGACCTCTGGCTTAGTGGAAACCAGAGACCCTTCTTTTAGTACCACCGTTAGGTGTAGTTTACCCAGAAGGGAGCATACACTTCTCTCCTGGATCTCCCTACAATTTTCATACCAACTTGCATTCTTTAATTAGAGTATCTTGCTGTATTTGTCTGTTTCTGCTATGGTTTTTAAAGGTCATCCTTGCTCAGGATATATTATATTCTTCAGCATAGTTTTGACCAGTTTTCACTTATGAATAAAATTATGTAAGAGCTTCTGAATTCTCAGTATCCATTTATGAGAACTCTAGTGCTGGGCACATGGCGAATATCTCAAATCTTTTTTCTTTTAAGATTTTATTTATTTATTTTTAGAGACAGGTGAAGAGAAGGAGAAAGAGGAGAGAAACATTGATGTACAAGAGAAACATCGATTGGTTTTCTCTCTCATGCCCCCAACCAGGGCCTTGCCTGCAGCCAGCCATGTGCCCTAATCAGGAATCGAACCAGTGACCTTTTGGTTTTGGAACGACACCAAATCAACCCACTGAGCCATACCAGTCAGGGCTATCCTAAATCTGTTTAAAATTTTTATTGAAATACATACATTTTTGTTTTCAAAAATGTAAAATACAGTCTTGTATCTTTGAGGTAATAATCTATTAAATAGACTTAGTACTTTGAAGTTCTAGAAGTATAGTTTCCAGAAAAATATGGACTTGATTGTGTAGCTTATTTTATTTATTTTTACTCCTCAAGTAAGTGAACTTCTCACCTAGAAATGCTTTTTACAATTCTATTTAAATGTTTGTATTCTTTTACTTCTCTTTTTAAGATGCCCCTTGTTAATATTATTTGGTTTGTATGTATAATAAATGCATACCAACTTTTTCAACAGATAAAATCATTAGGCACAGGGCTTGCACCCTGAAGGACACTGCACATGCCATCATTGCAGCTGAGCTGGATCCAGAATTTAATAAACTCTGTGAAGAAATTAAGGAAGCAAGAATAAAAAGAGGTAAGTTGTAGAAATGAGCTGCCTGCTAACAACCGGGAGTCGCTCAGTGTCATCGAATGGTGTGTCTTTAGGGTTCCTGTATTGGGAAATCAAGGAATTTTGAGGCATAGCCTTTACTTAATTTCTGATAGTGGTATGTGCCCTGTAAATTCTCAAAGATGTTTAAAACCTTTACTTCCTGGGAAAGTTTCAGTGCAGTGGTGCAAATTGCTAAAGTAAAGTGTTTCTTACTGAAATTTCTTTTGCAGGAATTTATCTTTGTTAATTATTGATTTCTCTTCTTAAAAGATTTAGGTAGGCTTTCCTGTCTGAAGAGGGTTTATTTTTCATGAGTTTACACCCAATACTGGTACTTTCTAAAAGTTTTTAGGAATACTGATTGACTTGGTTTTTGTCCCTATTGAGCTTTATGGACAATTTTCTTAATATGAACACCGAATTAGCAAGTGTGGTTTTTCATTCACTGAAACATCTTCTCCTTGAGGAACTCACGCTTTAGTGGGAGAGGGAGTGGAATGTAAGACAAATCAAATACAGTGTGGTATATGCACTGGCTGAAGTGTGTTTGTGGCACAGCGGGGAGACCTCCTGGTGGGGACGTAGCAGTTTGGTCAGGGTTTGGGGAGAGGAGGAGCTGTCTCGTGGAGCAGAGGAAGGTAGCAGGGACAGGGAAGGAGGCGGTATTTGTGAGCACAGCAAACAGTGGTGTGTGTGGTGTGTGTAAGTGAAATCATGTGGTATATTAGGACAACTGCTAACTGTTTGGTATTGCCGAAGATGTACCAGATGGTGAGAGCTAGAGCTCCAGAGGTGAGCTGGCCCAGGAGACTGAAGTTATGAAGAAGTTTTTCTGCTGCTTTCTTTGAGAGGCCTTTCTTGGCCACCTACTCTAGGCTCTGGTCATCATAATCATGTGGCACTTTGCTGTTGCTTTTGCTGGCTTTCCTGTCCTTGTTTAGTGCTGTGAATGTCTTGTCCGTAGCCCCCCTGCAGTCCCCAGAACCGTGTCTAGTATACAGCAGGGTTTCTATCGGTGCTGGAATGAATTGATGCCATTGTCTCGTCGGCCAGCTTATCAAAATGGTGTGCCTGTTGCCCACATCAGCTTAGACCTAGTGACTCTCTGAGAGCAGTAAGGCTGAGAACTGTGCACTTAAACTGTTCAAGAGGTTTTTGATTACATGAAATGTTAAGAACCATTGCCGTAGTTGGTAGAAGTCATTGAAGTTTTTAAGCAGGGTAACAAATTAGTAAATTGCTGTGGCAGCAGGAAACAGCAAGGGCCCAGGGCGAAGGGTGGGAAGATGGGAGACCAGTTAAAAACTGTTGGATCCAGTTTAGAAACAGTTTGGCAGTTCTAAAAAGTTAAAAATAACATTGACCATATGACCCAGTGATTCTACTCCTAGGAATCTACTGAAGAGAAATGGAAAACATATGCCCATATAAAGACATATACATGAATGTTTGTAGCAGCATTGTTCACAACTAGAATCTAGAAACAACATGAGTGTCTGTCAGCTGGTGAATGTAAGCAAAACAGGGTGTGTCATGTGATGGCTGGCATGCCGCTCAGCAGGCATGAACAAAGCAGGAACAGAGTCGTGGTACACGCTCTGACATAGAGGAACTTCAGAAACATCCATTAAGTGTGAGAGTCCAGTCGGAAAAGACCGTGTAGGTACGATTCCGTTTATGTGGAATGCCCGCAGAAGGCGAGCCTGTGGAGACACAGAGTGAGTTGGTGGTTCCCTGGGCAAGTTACCTAAAATTGGGTTGCTGTGGTGATTGCACAGCACTGAAAACTTACTGAAAATCATGTAAGTGTATGCTTAAAAAAGAGTGAGTTTTATGTTATGTAAATTGTACTTTACTAACACTGTTGGGAGAAAAAGCTGTTGGAGTAGTTCAGAATTTTAATTGGTGAAATGGGGATGAAGACAGAAGTAACGTAGGAGATGTGGCTGCAGGGCGAAGGGAACGAGGAGTTCGGAGTGACTGCCGTGTTCCTGGTTCAGTGACTGAGTAGATGCTAGTACCACCAGTACACGGAGGAACAGGTATTTTGTGGGGAGAGATCATTCGGCCTGTCTTTAGGATACTCCGTTGGAGATCTCACATAGGCTGTTGGCTGTGTGGATTAGAAAAGCCCAAGAAACGTTTGGGCTCAAAATGTAGATGTGGGAATCATACATTGGCAGTGGAAGCTGAAGGCATGAATGATACTTTGTGGTAGAAAGTAGATCAGAGTGAGAAGAAAAGCAATTCCAGAGACCACCTGGGAAGCATCAACATTTAAGAATGACACAGAACAAAGAAATGTAGTGAACACTGAGATGGAATGGTTACTCTTATGAAGGTCAGTGTAGGAAAACCAAACTCAACTGCAGTGGGATGTGACAGGCAGCTAGTATCAGAGGGAAAGAGTTCCGTGGGGTTTACTGGCCCATTAAACACTTACACATTCTAAGATGGCAGAAATCATAACTTTTAGACAACATATAATCTTATTACCCCACGATCATAAAAATGTGAAATGTGTCCCTTTGCAAATTAAAATGAGTATATACATAGGGCCCCTTTGGGGATTAAATGTAAGCATTACCTGCCAGGTTATTTTATTTTTATGATTTTATATCTAGTTTCCTTCCCATCTTAAAACAAAAGATAACTATTTTCATCCAAATTACAAACTGTCCAAGTATAATTAATGACTTTAAAACTCAGTTCTGTATTTTAGACTTTTTTAAAAGCCTTGTTGGTTTATTTAGCTGGGAATATTTAAATAGGTACTGCTTATCTTCTGCTTGCAGGCTTATCAGTAACAGCAGAACAAATAAATCCTCATGGTACTGGAGCTCGGAAGACAGAAACTAGAGTTGAAGAGGCGTTTCGGCACAAACAAAGAAACCCAATGGATGCCTGGCACAACTCTGCCAACAAATGTGCGTGTGCGTGTTTGAGGTCGTGCTGCCCGGTGGGGGGGACAACTGCGAGCCATGCGGGTTCCTGGGGACCGGGGCCACGGACCAGGCGTGCTGCTGCCCACCGCTCGTTGGCTGTTCTCACTCTCCAGGGGTGAAGAGCTCGTGGGGTGAAAGGCTCAATCAGGAATGCCTTTCTTTCGCCTTGTTTGCCCTTTTCTGTCCCTCTGCAGTACTTGCTGTTGTAACCGAACTAGGTTTGAGTAGTTTCAGTTTCAAACGTTGGTGTTAAGATAGAGATATAGAGCCAATAGGTTTTTTATCCACCTGCCCCCAGCCCCAGCCCCTTGCTGTGTGCGATGTGGCATATTGTCCTTCTGGTGGAAAATGGAAATTCTGGCTAAATGGAGTGGCTGATTCAACGGAAGGAGGTTGATTTTTCTGAGAATATTTTGTGCTCAGTTTGAAAGATCTGTACAGCCTTCTTCATCTAGTTTTCAGAGATCTATTTAGAGAGGGAATATTCATTGTTTTCCTTTATTTTTTCTCTAAAAGACAAATGTTAATAAACATAGCATCTTTCTAACGCAGTGCTTGTGTTTCACTGAAGGGAGCCGTCCTTGGAAGATAGATGCTGTTCTTCTGCATCTTCGGATGCTGCTCCAGCTGTCAGGAAGGCCGGCCGTAATACGTTCTTTCCCAGTGGCACTGAATTTGAGTGAAGGAACCATACCTATTTTTTAGCTTGTCTGCTTTGTGATAAGGCATTAATACACGAGAAAATTGGAAGTACTTAGTGCTGCCTTTGGTTCCATGAAGCTGATTAAAGTTATTTGGCCTAGTTGTGTCTTGGTCATGACCTGGATTCTGTAACACAACACTCTAAAACTTAAAATCCTTTACATTCTCTGCACTTGACACAAATATTTACTAACTGAAACAAATGAATATAGGCTTTAAGCAATCTAAGTTCCTTTAAATATTAAAATATTATTTTAATCTACAAATGAGTCTTGTTTTCTCTTACCAGTAGATGGCATATGTGACTCATCATATGTCTGTTTTATGTTAACTTACTTAAATCATAAATCTAAATGTTTCTAAGGCAGAGTTGCTTTCCTAAGGTCTTAGTTTTGGAAACAAGCTCAGAGATGCTATAAAAATTGACTCTAAAGACTGTACCTCTAAAAGGACTTTTTACACAAAGCATTCCTGAGAAAGGAAATAGTATAAATATATGCTCCTACCACATACGAGGTGCTATGGAGATTCAGCAGTGGCTAAAACAAAAATCCCCATTCTTGTGGAGCTTATATTTCTCTTATTTTACTAAAATAATACTAGCTGTTAAAAGTAATTATATAAAGAGGGGGAGATTTTCTGTAGTTTGACATTCCTGCAAACGAGAACATTTTCTCTGTTCTTAGCTGGGATGAAAGTGTTAGAAGTAAATTTGCTGCAGTAGGGCTTTTGGCCTTTGCTTAGCGTACCACCTACATATCAAGTAATTGGTCTGGCTCTTGACTGAGCAGAGTTCAGCCTCTTGCTCTGGAGCTCCATGGCTTAATGAGGAAAGAAAAGGGGAACTATTTGGACTTTTGGTTATGTAGTTGGAGGAAAAGTGAGGCCACAATGTCAGGAGTGACTTGTTAGGAAGTAAAGACCTAACAGTGCCACCTTTTAGAGAAAGAGCAGCTACATTTTTTTTTTCATTTTTAATGTGGACTGGATTAGTTTTCATATAGTTAATGGAATGTTTCTGAATATCCATCACTTTAGCTTGTGTCCAGCTTTTCACAGAAGACTAATACAAAACTTTCTTCTCCAATTTCCCTGTAACTGTAAATTGTAAACAGAAATTAACAGGGTAAAAGAAAAGGAGAGATGATTCTAATGATATTACAGTTTTGAAGGCAAAATATATTTTGAACCAAGTGACTAACTTGAATTTTGGAAACCTTTAGTAGATTTATTCTTAGATAAGAATAAATTTGTTCATTTCTTGTGAAGACTTTGGTATCTTTACAGAAACTCAGTACAGATTAAAGATGAAAAAAGTATGTAAACACACTCTACACTGTTGATAGATCACACGTTTATATTAAGCAGTAGAATATAAGAATCAAGCATTGTCATAAGACCATATTCCCTTCTGTTTCTCTTCCAAAAGCGATTTTAAACTGCGGATCAAACAGTCTGCGCTCAGTGCTCTCATATTTGTGTTTCCTTTTTAAAATGTCTTTGCCAAGGAAGCTTTTCAACTTTTATATATTAAAAATATATACTATTTTTAAAAAAATTAAGCCAGATTTGACATTACTTTTATAGTCTTAGGGAAAAATGAATTATTTTTACCCTGATAGTTTTCAATAAGCTAATATTTAGAATTTGGTGTTAGACACCAGAAGTGATAGGTGTCTAGTTTAACTAGTTTGCTTTAATAACTTTTATACAATATTTCAATTTCTTTATGCATTTATCCCAAGTTGTAAAACAAGAGTTAACTTTTTACTTATTTAAGGGAAAGTAGGATAGAATTGCATAACCAACTATCTTTGATACATACATGGGGAATTAAAAATTCCTGGGTCCATCTTTACTTGGAGGTACCAGCTCATAAAATACTCTTAAAGCTCATGATAGTTTGTAGCATCTAAGAGTACACTCCCTACGACTTTGGTAGGTCTTTATTTTCATGTAACTGACTAAACATCTATTTTCAGTGTTAGTAGTGTTGCCTGTTGCCTTGGTAGCAGAGGGCTTAATTTTCCTACATATTTTCAAATAACAACTTTGTAAGAAATCGGTTCTACTAGGTGAGCCAGGTGAGGCTCGCCGTCGGCTAACCAGATTGTCCATGTAACCCTCATGGGGCCTCTGTCCATGACCATGTTAACTGTGGGCCATTCTGTCTTCTGGAAGGACAGGCAGTGGGGATTTCTTTGTGGGGGTACCTGTAACTCTTCTGTCTTAATACACTGGATCATGCTTTTAATTTCTTTTCATGGTTTAGGTGCTTTGGGGTTATGTTGGTGGCAAAACACTCCACCTTTTTGGTGGAAATCCAGGGCTGTCGCCCCACACCTTCCAGGTGGCCTGGTAATGTGCTCATTTCCTAAATGTGAATATTATGTACTTGACCCTGGAAGTTAGAGATTAGGAACAGCTATAAAGTAGAATCTGGGGTAATAGAAAAAATTAATGCTGGGTAGTCTATAGGAAATAAATTTAACAAATTTTAATACTTTGGAGTTTATCCCTGACTTCATATCCATTCCACTTGTAGTTCTGAGGATTAGTTAGGACGGGTCCCAGGAGCGAATAGTTTTTGCTTGTGTGTTGCACCGGTATGGGTTGACTCTCATACTTACTTTACATCTGTGAAACAAGTGTCGCACTCCAAGTTCTACATAATCTCTTTTCCTTCTTTGTAAAATAGTTCGAGTTCGGAGAAAATCGAGGCGGCGATCACAGTGGGGTAAAGGAATCATTAAGAAAAGGAAGGTCAATAATTTAAAAAAAGACGAAGAAGACACCAAATTTGCAGACTGTGAGAACCATGCAGAGGGCAGGAAGTCTCTGGAGAACGGAGAGTTCGAGGTCAGCACTGACTGCCATGAAGAAAACGGGGAGGATGCTGGAGACTTATCTATGACCAATGACGAGTCTTCGTGTGACATCATGGACATGGACCAGGCGCAGAGGCTTACCAGTGGAGCGGGCACAAAAGAGAGCTTTGCATCTACCGAAGAGGAAAGTTCGAATGAGTCTCTACTGGTCAACAGCAGCAGTTCTCTAAATCCAGAGCAGACTTCTAGGAAGGAGCCTTTCCTTAGAGGAAGCTGTCTAAACGGTGAGGCCTCCACTGACAGTTTTGAAGGCATACCAGTTCTCGAGTGTCAGGACGGCAAAGCTGAAGTAGTTTCTTTCTGTAGTAGCGGAGATAAATGCAGTTCTGGACAAAAGATTCTTCCGGAGGACCAGTCAAAAGGAAAACCAGAAGCTTTGAATGAGAGCCATGGAGATGACCCTGAGAAGCTAGAAGCCTTGGAATGTAGCAGCAGTGAGAAGTTAGAACCTGGCCCTGATGTGGAGGTTAAAGATGCAGAGCTGGATAAAGAAGGTAGAGATAACATTTTATTAATCTTCTGAAGGCGTAAGCCCCAGAGTTAATTAATTGCCTATTTTGTTTGGTCTTCAGTAATAATAGTTGCCAAATAACTTACACCCCTTTGAGAATCTGTTAAATTGTTCATCCTTTTTTCCTAGAAAAGCATACACATACATACGAAATTTTGGTGAATGTTTCTGAGGGTTAATTGTCTAGAATGCTTTGCTTTCCTGGCCACTTGCACTTCTGGCTCCCACCTGATTATCGTCCCTATCCTAATGGATTTATGACTGAAAATTGAGTACACCCACAGGTGTTGAGAAGATGGAATTCTAACAAAGATTTACTGGGGTGGGGTGGGGCGGGGTTGGTCGGAGAAGACTTGGATACTGTAGCAGTGTGGTATATTTGAGCCATACAGACCACATTAAATGACCACTCCTGTTCATTGTAATCATGTGACTTTGAGCTGGTTACTTACACTCTCCAACCCTGGTTTTTATCTTTTAAATTAAACTTGAGAATGGTGTCACTGCAGGGATTACATATGTCATGTATATTAATTGCCTTTCCTGGTATCTGGCATATACTGAAGTATATTAATTCCAGGTAGTTGCTCATAGTTGAATCTGAGGGTGCTTTGTAGGGCTACTGGTAGAGGAAAGCAGCAGAACCCTCACTGTCAAATTTACCTTGTTCTTACAGTTGGGGCACTCTGCCAGCTCCTGACTTTTTATAGCTCTGTGATTTTTACAAAGCAGCAGAAAGGGGGTGTTGAGGATTTCTAGCCCCTGTTTGTTTATCATTATTTGTTAGCCCATTAGAGGGATGGGGTGAGTTAGACATCTACCCTGTTCCATATGTACTTCCTTCCTGAACAGGTGCTCTTCTCACACGAGTCTATCTTGAAGTTATGTCTATAACTTGTGCTCTCTACATTGCGTGGAATGTATGCTTCAGCCTGGGATTTGGGTTAGGTGGGAAAAGGTTTTTGCTGCCAGTTTTTTGAGCCCTGTAGCAGAAATAGGAAGTAGGAAGATATTATTCAGAGTCTTAGAATTTTTTTAATGGATAGAGAGATGTACTGTTCTTAAACACTATTCTTAAATAATTTTCTTTTTCTTCAATATTTAATAAGAGGAAGTAGTTTTAAGAGCTGTATTTATTCTGGGCTATCATGTAGACAGAACTTTAAAATGTGTGAAGCCAAGGTTAAGGAATGAACGGGACAGAGTGGGAAAATGGGAGAGGTCTGTGTGCCAAGGCAGAATGGGTGTGGGGGGGGGACCCTTTTTCATGCTACTGCTGCATGAGGTTTTAGTGAGCTTGCAGGAAAGGCTTAAATTAATATTATGTTCAGTTGGTGATCTAGAAGCATTCAAGGTATTTGTTGTGTACAAGCTTTACCCCAAGTTCTCGTTTGTAACTGTTGGGGCAGTGGTTCCTCATCAAAGTTCTCAGCACCCTGGAAGTCCATGGGCGTAGTAGTGAGCATCAGAGTGGGCTTAACAGCACTAGCGTACACTAACCGTACTGTAAATCAAGGCTGTCATTCTAAAGGCTGTCTGAGATGGAAAATTTCCCTGATGTATTATGGAATATGTTTTTTGAAGGCAACATTTTGATTCCAATTTACATGGCAGGCATTAAAGAAAGATAATTGTTTGAAGACTTGGGAATAAGAGGACTAATGCGGGAAGGGGGAGGAAAGTTCTTCTTAGTGTCCCTGACACGGGCCAGGGCCTGTATGAAAGTTCTGAAATAGTCCAAGTTTGTCTTTGCGTTCCTTCCCCCT
Source organism: Trachops cirrhosus (assembly GCA_028533065.1). Taxonomy (NCBI): domain Eukaryota; kingdom Metazoa; phylum Chordata; class Mammalia; order Chiroptera; family Phyllostomidae; genus Trachops; species Trachops cirrhosus. The sequence goes on from CM052543.1 coordinate 136,868,976, forward strand.
TGGCCTCCTCTTACAGTGCTCCTGCCTAGGGGAGCACGGGGCTCATGTACCTGGTGCTGTCAGATTATGCTCAGCCGCCTCAAAATGTTTGTGTTTTGTGTTTTTTTCTCAACGTGTTTTATCTCAGCAAGATGTTAGGAAGAAAGTAGTATTTAGATTATACTAATCCACTCTAAGCTAGGAAAGATCACTATTCCTATTACACTTTTAATAGGTCCAGATTTTTAAGAAAAAGATGTTACAACCCAGATCAATTTATAATAGAAGTCTAGGCAGTGTAATAGAGAAAATAAAAAATTCGGCAGTGTTCAGGAATATGTTTAACTTTAGGAGGCAGATATGTAGACAGGTTGGCCTCACTTTGCGGTAATATCTGCTTTTCCAGGTTGCTTCCCTTTCTCTGATTCTGAAAGCTCCAGATTTAAAAATGATTACCATCATAAAGAGAGTGATGGCTGTTTTTATTAGTTAGTGCTTAGAGAGAAAGATTACTTCTATCTTCCATCTGGTGAATGTATTTATTAGGTATTCTAGTATGACTTGGCTTTCATAGTTAAGGTTTAGTTCTTTTTCATTTGGGTTTCTTATTCTTACAGAAAAAAATCCTTTATCATTTAAAGAATACACTTATTCCTAAAAGGATTTATGGTGGGTAACCAAATTTATAGTTGTTTAGGCCTGATTTCTCTTAACTTTTACTTGCTGCAGTGCATTCTTTTTTTCTCAATTGTAGGTGCTTCTAAAGTTAAGAAGTACCGTAAGTTAACTGCAGAGCAGGCGAAAACGACCACCCTGGAACTGGTTCCAGAAGAGCCGTCTGAGCCGGTGCCGCCTCTCGTAGTTGATCACGAGAGACTGAAGGTGAGCTCGCTCTTCCCAGTCCGCCGCGTGTGAGTGGGAAGAGGTTTGAATACGTTCGGTGGGCGACTGAGTAAAACTAGTTTTGATCATCTTTTGCTTTAACTAGGACTATTAGTGCTTTAGGGCTTTCAGTAAAAAAAAGTTATGTGTGCTTTTTGGGGTTTAGAAATATGAGAATTGTCTTGGTAATAAACTAAGCCCTAGAATCCTCCAAACTCATAAAGTCAGTGTCACTGTTCTTTCATCTCCTGTAGTGTCTATTGCCTAGCCACTGGATATAACTGTTTCAGTTCGAAAAGTGAAGTCAAACTTCATTTTATTTTTTTTCTAATTTTTCTTAGAAATTGCTTGATTTGTTGGTAGATAAAAGCAGCAATCTGGCAGTTGATCAACTTGAGAGATTATATTCTCTTCTTAGTCAGTGCATCTATCGTCATCGTAAAGATTATGACAAGTCACAGCTTGTGGAGGTAAGTGCTTGGTTATCTGTAGGACAAACAAGTACGTGCTTTGCTTTTCCCAAAGAACAGTTGGTTTAGTCTATATCTTTTACCAAGTAACTGAAGAATGTTTTGGAGATTTAAGATTAGGTTAATCATTTTCTAATTTGATGAATAAAGTCATACCATTTTGTCTCAGGATAGAAGAATCTGGGATTTTTTATTTATCAAAACACAGAAAATTACGGTTCTGGGTGCCAAGTACACAAAATAGCATATGGCGATGCTCCCCTTCCTTCCTTATTGCTGACATCACTGCGTAGGTGTGTCCCTGAGTCCCTCTGAATGCGGACAGGGCCTCTCCGTGTTTACCGCCGCTCCCTGGGCAGCTGCTGCCGAGCGTGGGCAGTGAGGCCCATTGGCCCCCAGTTAATGGCTGGGAGAAAACTTGAAAGTTATCTCATGTAACCAGATCTAGGTCTGTCAGCTGTGTGAAGGAGTAGTCGTCCTTTTGTTTAGACACTTCAGAGGTAAACTGTTCTATTTTTAAACAACTCTGGGACATAAGACAGTGCTTCCTGACAAATATGAGCTTATGTCTCTGTTCATATAATTTACATCATGAAGTGTGGACTTACGCTTTTTTGAGGTCATCTGAGCAAATGTAATCCCTCATCTACTCGCTATATGGCTAAGTGACTTAATTGGACTCTTCGTTCATGTGCCCGTTAGTTCATCTGGTGGTCTAGTTACTGAATATTTATTAAGGACCTACAGTACCAGACACTGTGCGTGGTGTGCCTGGGCTGCAGGAGGACCTCAGGAAACGCCCTTGCTCTCAAGGAGCATTTCTAGTATACTAAAGGTGTGCATGTAAAGGACGGGGCTATTTTCCATGTGTAATGAGAATGTTGGATTTGAATCAAATTAAGAGAGTATTTAAAAATTATAATCACATTTTTATGAGTCACAGTTTTACAAACCTTTACTGTCATTATAAAATGTATAGAAATAATAGGAAACCACAAATGAAAAAATAAAGACAGCATCCATATTCTCCCATCTAGAGCAAACTGCTTAGTGTTTATCTTTGGGAATAATCTCATCCTTTAAAAATGTCTAGATGTATATAACATGTGTAAGTATGTGAATATGTATTTTTAAATTGGGATTGTATTGTATATTCTGTCTTATAACCTGGCTTTATTCCTGCCCAGCAATATGTAATGAAACATTTAGCAGGAGTGATTTTGATTGTTCATATAGAAGAAATTTTTGCTCGATGACACTCTGTTAGTATAGCCTGTTAGTTCTACAGAATGTAGATTATAATATCTTCGGAGGTGGAAAACCAAATGTCCTAGACATATTTGATATTTGTCCATCTGAATGAGATGTGTGGGGTAGAGTTCTTTACTTTTCTTCCCTTATTCTAGAACTCCCTTACTCACATTGTTGACATTTGATTGGCTTGAATGGATTGAATACTCTTCAGCAGTGAAACCCATTTCAGTGTGGCCCCTGGAGCCCCGTTGTCCAGGGCCTTCTTGAGAGAGGGGAGTGGTCTACAGCAGAATCTGCAGCCGGTGGCATTCCTGGGGGTGGTGATAGCAGCGACTCCTGTTTTGTTGTTGTTGTTTGTTGTTTCTTTCTTTTTCCAGCTGTGGTTGGAGTGTAGAACAGTGGGATCGGGGTGTATTCTACTTCTGGTACAAATTTTACCGTATTTGAAGTGTTCATTTTGCTCTGGGAGTTAGTTGAATATGATGAATAAGAAAGGGCTCAGGCTCTGGAGTGAGACCACCTACATTCACATCCCGACTCTGCTGTTTATTAGCTGACAAATTATTTGTACGCATGAATTTCTTAGTACAATATCGGGCATAATAAGTACTTGTGGAGTGCTCTAGCATCATCCTTGTAAGCCTAAATGTAAAATAGGAGGCATTTGGAAGTGTCTGGGGCAGGTAGTCTTACAGAGTAGCTGTGGTGTTGTAAGGAAAATACTTAACTCGTATCTAAAATCCTTTCTTTAAAAAGTTAAAGCGAATTTTCCCATAATAACTGGTCTTTCCTTTTTAATAGATGACATGTACTTTTCTTCCCTTTGTAGGAGATGGAAAGAACAGTTCATATGTTTGAGACATTCCTATGAACTTTTCGAGATGAGTGTTTATCCTCTCCAATCTGCTCCTGACAGAGCAGTCTTCTGAGCCATTCAATTTCAGATTGCACCAATCACGTGCAGAGCCTCGGCGTAAAGTGCTCGCTCACTCATTCTCTCTCTCTGTTGAATTTGGTGCTATTGTCTCAGGTACCTGAAACCAACCAGCCTACAAGAACCAAACAGAACTTCAAAAACATGTTGTATTTTCCACAAATAAAAAATACAACCCCACAGATTGGAGATTTTGGTGCTACAGAAACTGTCTCACGGCTCCTCTTCCCGTGCACTCTCTTGCGGAGACGCCTCTCGGGAGCGGACCAGCAAACGCGAGGAAACGGCGGGCAGTTCTGACTGTGTTGAATTGTTTAAACAGTGGGCAAACTGTTATATTTTTCTCTTTTCTATCCCTTTTATCATATTTGTTTCTATTTTTTCCTCTGGGTAATGAACTGAAACCTGTTTATGAGTTGGCTATGGTATATTCTAATGGGGAACTGAAGAAACTGGATGAAATTAGATTAGGCTCTTTAGAACTGCCTTTAATGTGCCTTTTTATTCATTTGAGAAAGATAAGGCTAAACAAAAAGATGGGCTTGTTTGTAGCAAATGAACTAAAATGTTTTCTTTGGTCAGAACCTTAAAAATAAGTTTTGATACTCTGTGTCATTACGAGGCAACCAGTATTTGGGTATAAAATGCCTATCTTGTTTTTAAAACTCAATCAAAATACTCGGTAAGCCACATAATATATTAAAAGGGTAAGTTTTCCTTAATGGTCTGTTTCTGTTTTTAAAACACATAATAAAACAACAACAAAAATAATCCACAGTCCACCAAAAACCCCACACGCTTTTTGGCGCCACTGGCAGTGATGACCAGAAAATAAATAGATAGTAGATGTTCTTTCCTCTGTCAGCGGCAATTGACTAGTTATTCGTGTCTGAGTTCCTAGAGAAGAATGATTATCATGTACAGTAAATTACTACTGTTTTGTTTTAAAGCCAGGCCTTGCCAAATGGACAGAGAGGAATTTGTCAGGAGCTCCACAAAATTAATTTTCTATATGCGTAGTTGCAAGTGAGCTCTGGTATGGTCCTTTGAATAACAGTATTAAATGTTTAAATCCCTTACCGTAAGTTTAACCTTTTCACAAATACTCATTTTGATTGGAATCCATTTTGGATCTTATTGAGTGATTTCTGTGAGTTGTACTTATCGAAAATGAATTATGGGTTACTAGTTTTTCAAAACCTTCTACAAATTTGGAGACACAATCTAGGCAGTTACAAAGAGGCAAAGGGAGTGCAGTGACATTTTTTTATCAGATGATTTTTAAACAAAAAGGGGGAAATTTTGACAAGTTGGCTTGATAGCTTCATTCATTATAGCTGTTAGCTGCAGGCGTCTTTCCAGTGTGTGCAACGCATGGAGTTCGGGCTTGCGTCGGAGCGGGCGGTCTTGGAGAGATACTGCAGGCATCCCGAGCTACCTCAGCTTTTTGTGTTTCAGTCACCGACAGTGTTTACAGAGCCCTGTAATCACTTTGCCACCGTTTACACGCTGAAGCTAAGGTACTTGTCTCCCGGCTCTGGCTGCTCGCGGGCGCTCGGCGCCGGCGGCAGGCGCAGGCGGCCACAGGGGGCTACTGCAGTAATCCCAAGTGCTTCTTTGCATTCACACTGACCTTCCACGCCTTCTGATTCTCGCTTCAGTTTTGAAAAATGCCACTTGTTTTCTTTATACATAGTCAAAAATTTTCATAATAGTCATAGAATTCAAGATGCTACCCATGTAGACACACTGTATTTTTAAGGTGGGCAAGTGCGATTAACGATGAACCATTTTAAAGGGAGGTTATTTGAAACCTCTAATTTGATTATTGGGAGGATTATCATGCTTTCTTTAGTATTTATTACCATCATACCAGGTTAGACTATTTTACTGTCTAATACATTAGCATTTTGTATTTTGAGGGAAATTGTTACAGAATTTAAAGATTTGATGAAGAAATAAGATGTAGCAGATTTTTTGTAGCAAGTTTCTGGTAAAAGGGTTTTTTGCAAGTCTCAGGTTCTTGCTGCACTATTTTTTTTTAAATATTTATTCCAGTTACTCTAATTCAGAAGCATTCTGTTCAAGTAACAGCAGCACTTGTGAAAGGAAAATAAAAGCGCACATGTTATTAGTAGGTTACTAAATTTGTACAAGTTTATTAAGATTTTAGCCATCAGTGAGTTTGACAAGGGGAATTTATTTACGTTCAGCATTAAAATGCTTCCAAAAGATCAAGTTTTTAAAAATTTTAACCTTGATATAGATGCAGAAAGAGGAGGCAACCTCAGTATGATAGGAACTGCCACTTTGAACAGTTTAGGTCTTAAACAGAAAGCCAATCAAATGCCAAGGGGAGAAAAATGAGCTGAAACTGTACCAACTCCTCCATTGCCGTTCCCCCCACCCCCAAAGACACACACTATACCAGTTCACTTATTTTACAGCTCTCTGGTGGTTCTATAGTTTAAAGCAGCTTGTGAAACGATCCAAGTGGACTCAATTTTGTTTACCTTTCTGTAAGTTCTTAATTTTTGCTGTATAGCATTGGCAAAACTATGTACAAATTGACCTCCGTTCTTATTCCCTATTGTGAGCACTATACATGATGAGCTCCCTGCGAAGCCTGCCCTCAGATCCGCGAGACCCGTGTCGTGTGGCGGCGCAGCCCCACGACAGCTGGTGCTCAGCTGTGGGGGCCGCGGGAGCTGTTTGAAGATGATGGAACCACACTCGGGTCGAAACTGATGGCTGTGGAATTGTGTTTTTGAGCTTGAATCTCACCTGTGATTTTTTTTTGTTTTGTTTTACATCCTTTCATGACTTGATTTTTCTCATATGCCAATGTATTTGTAGGTTTACTGGAGTTTATTTTTAGGGAGTGGGGTGGTAATATAGTCCCACTTTTTGATTAAGTTGGTTCAGCTATGGTGCTATTCGGTAGCTATCGTCCGTGTCAGGTCCCGTAGCTGAATGCCATTGTTGCTATAATTATTATTTGTAATCACATTGTAAGCTTGAATTTGGGCTTGTATCTGCATCCTTTGTATTTTGTACATTCAGTTACTTCGACTTTGGGAGTCCTCCTTGGTTTCAGTCGTGTATGTCTACTTTGTAGGTTTACGTAGACTTCATCACTATGATCTGTTTTGGGTTTGTAGTTTAATTTAGAATTGTCTTAAGTTGATGTTTTGCATTTGACTTCATTTGACATTAGTTTGAAGTAAATTATTTAATTTTTGAATTCTGGAATTTTGAACATTTACTGTAATTTGTAATATAACTGCTGTGAAATACTTGAATAAAGATGACAAGAAAAACAACGTCTTCCTGTAACTTAATTATGATTACTGTTGGCTGCAAATGCAATTCTACTTTTCTAGCTGAACTCATGTATTTTGCAGTTAGGGTATATTTGATGTTTATTAAGCATCCAAAAATTTTGTTATCTATCTTTCAGGTTTTAGTAGCCCTCAGTATCTTTTAGCTGAAAGATTTTGTATTGAAAAAGTGTGGCTTTAGTTTAAGTTGAAGATTGTCTAAAATTTGTTGTATGCAAGCAAACAGATTACTTCTAAAGTCTGTTTTTCCAGTTGAAAGACTGTGCGACAAACGATGATTGGGTAGTATGGTTTACTCATTTTGTAATGTTTATTCTTTGATCATCACGTAGGTATCAGTATACTTTGAGCGGTACATGGAATTTAAATATGGAGAGAGGTTTTATACCAGAATGTGAACGGCTTATTGCTTCAAGTGAATGGAATGTCCCTGTATTCGGGCTGCCCATAGTTCTGCTGTCCACCACGAAACACCTTTTTACATTTCAAGATTAGTACACTAACCTTTGTCAGTATAAAATTTTACTTTTAATCACAGTACAAAAGGAGCTGATTGAATTTGAGTAACACTTTGTTTTTTGTTTTGTTTTACGGATTGTATAATTTTTACTGTTGACTATGTGTATACAGGAATACCTCGGTGATATTGCAGTTCTGTTGCAGACCACTGCAATAAAGCCATATTGCAGGAAAATGAGTCACACGAGTTTTTTGGTTTCCCAATGCGTATACAGTTATGTTTATACTATATATACTGTAGTCTGTTAAATGTACAATAGTACATTTAATGCGTAACAAAAAAAACAATGCATACACCTTAGTTGAAAAATACTTTGCCCTGGCTGGTGTGGCTCAGTAGATTGAGCATCAGCCTGTGAATCAAAAGGTCGTTCGCTCAGTTCCCAGTCAGGACACATGCTGGGGTGCAGGCCAGGTCCCCGGTCGGAGGTGTGCAAGAGGCAACCGATTGATGTATCTCTCACACATGGACGTTTATCTCCCTCTCCTTCCCTTCCCCTCTCTCTATAAGTAAATAAATAAAATCTTTAAGAAAGAAAAATACTTGAATGCTGCCCTGACTTGGTGGCTCAGTTGGTTAGAGCCTCGTACTGATTCACCAAGGTTGCACGTTTGATCCCCAGTCAGGGCACATACAGGAATCAACCAGTGAATGCATAAATAAGTGGCACAGCAAATCCATGTTTCTCTCTCCCTCCCTCCCTCCCTCCCTTGCTTATTCTCTAAAATCAATAGATAAAAATTTGAAAAAAAACTGTATCGCTGAAAAATGCTAACCATCATCTGAGCCTTCAGTGAGATGTGTTCTTTTTGCTGGTGGAGGATCTTACATTCGATTTGTAGAAAGTGTAGTGTCTGCCAAGTACAGTAAAGTAAGCACGATAGAATGAGGTATGCCTGCATATCAAAACAGAGGTAATGATAAACCTGGGAAACATGTTGAAAAAATTTTATTTGAATGTTTAGATAAGGTGTTTATAATTGCATTTGAATTTCAATCAAGTTTTTAGGGCTCTGGAGATTAAGTTGGATTTATTCTTCTGGCTTTAGTTTTCCATTGAACTCAAAATTATAGTGAAGAGAGAGGCTAATCTTTAAATATCTACTTCATGTTACCCTTATGCCCTAACACCTGCAAAGTTATCTGTTGGCATTTAAAATATCTCTAAATTCCCTCTGCTACCCACACAGCCATAAGTCTTTTATGTCCCAGGTACTTTGCTAGGCATATGTGATGTGCAGACAACATATTCTCTGTCTTCAATCAGCTTGTACGTGCGTGGTCCGCCAGGGAAGGTCGGTGCGATACAGTCATAACGATTCAGTGCGATAAAGGCTGTCCTGGAAGGAACACGGTGTTGTTTGGAGTTCTGAGCTGGTGCATCTGTGTAGGAACGGAGAAAATGAGATCAGGTTTCAGAGAGACTTGACATTTTATTTGCTTCCTCTTTCTGGCTTTTCTAGAGTCTATCCCCACTTCACCAAAACTTCTTATTGGTTTCTTGGGACCCTTTCTTTTGCATCATAATCACTTTATTCATATCAGTCATTCTGGAATACCTTTATCTTGTTCAAATCTTGCTCATTTCACAGCTGGGCTTAGATTCAACACCAGAAAATCTCCTTTCTGTTACAGCCTGCGCCGATCCTCAGAACTTGTCTGCATCTTGTACTTCATAACAGCGAGTTGCTAATGTTACGCGACACCTAGGGATCATGCCAAAAGGGGATACAAAGGAAGTACATTCTTTCGTATTCCCCGAAGGAATTTAAAACAACACTGGATACATAGATGCTTATTTTATTCTTTTTTGTTTTAATTGACTTGGAAGCTGAAATTTACCTAAATCATCCTTTTATTCTTTCAACAGATAGTGAGTACTCACTATGCCATGTGTCAGGTACCTGCTGTTGCAGGTACTGGAAACAGAAAAGCAAACACAACAGAAAATTCCCTGTCTGCACGAGCTTACACGCTTTTAGGGGTCCTGTGCTGGGTTTCTGTCATGGTTGATCAGGGTTCAAATCATCTTTTTAAAGTGTTCTCTCTAGGCATTCAGTGATGCATTTTGTTGTTAAAAATATGCCAAGAACTCTCCTTTTTCTTCTTTGCTCTCCTGTATTTCCTATTTTAGTGACTAGAACCAAATCCCTCAAGTATCCAAATCCTGAAACTTAGATGTTGTCTAAATTTTATGTTTTTACACGGTACATCTTCTTCTAATCATACAGCACGTTCTGTTGATTTTTCCCCCTCTATATGCGTTTCATACCCATCACCCCTTCTCCGTCTGCATTGCCGCTGACTTAGTTCGGGCAGTAATCCTTTCGTTTGGGCCGGTGTACCAGTCACCCATTGGGGGGAACTCGGACACGGCAAGACACTGTGTCTGCAACAAGATCGAGTTTGCTACGTTCTGGGGACTGTTCTGATTGCTTCACAAAGACCAACGTAAGCTCTTTTAACCCCTCGAGAAGCTTATGAAGTAGGTGTAATTATCTCCATTTTCCAGACCGAGAAACTGAGACTGAAGTAATTTGCCCAAGGTCACACAGCTAGGATTCAAGTGCAGGCCGTCTGGCCCCAGAGTCGATGCCCTGTCACTTGACGGCTTCTGGCGGGGTAGCCACAGACATCATCACTTCAGTGGAACAGGGCAGGTGTTGTGACTGAGTTCCGCATACGGCCCTGTGGGTGTGTGGGGGAGAAGCATGTGGCCCGGCCTCAGGGAAGCCTTCCCGGGGAACCTGATCGCTGAGCTGCAGCATCAAGTTGGAAACGGCTTCCGGGCAGCAGGAACAGCAGGATCATAGGCAAGGAAGTGAAATAGCATGTTCCCTATTACCGCTTAACACATTTCTTTGAGCAACTGCCACTTGCCAAGCACAGTCCTTGGCATTAGGGCTATAGCTGAGGCCCCAACAGCAAGGCCCTGGTTCTCTCAGAACAGAGCGTACCATCTAGAGGACAGGCTGTTCTCCAATCGGAGTGCTGGGTAGTGTTGAAAGAATTAACCATTTAAGGATCCCAGCATCCTTTGAGATAAGTACTGCTGTTAGCCCTGTGTCCCAGGAGGGGGAACTGCAAGGAGCGTTGGTGAAGCAGCTTGCCCAAGGTTATACCCCTAGTGAGCGAGGTGGGATTCTCTGTGATTTGGAAGCTTGGATTTTTAACCCCTCTATCTATCTATCATTAAGGTGACTGATAAATTCATTAGCCCTTATTCGGGTTTTCCTCTCCTGTTAATAAGCATTTTTTAAAACAACAGAACACTACACAGAATGATTCAATGTGCATATTTCCACCATCCAGAACAGTTTTCTGTATTTCAGTTTTTTTCTTAAAAGGAGAAATTCCAGGTGAGTTGAAGTTCCCTCTCTACCCTCCCCAGTCCCATCGCTTCTCTTTCCCACCCTGAGACCCCCCACTCCGATGGCTGTACTGAGCATCTTCCTGTCTGTGTTTTGAATTCATTACTTGAGAAAGTAATAGTGTGGGTGCTGAAGCCAGACCGAGTCGGAATGCTGGTTATGCTCCTTCGTGGCTGCGTGATGTGTAGCGGCTAGTTCATCACGCTGCACGTCCGTGGGACCGTAAGTTGGGCGTCGTGATATCTGCAAGCCCCCGGGGGTTAGCGTGAGTATTTCAGTCAACACCCGCGAAGCACTTAGAACAGGGCCAGACACAGAGTAAGTGTCCGATAAATCTCAGTCATTTCCACTGCATTCATCACAATGATGGTATTTGTGTGCATCCATAAAAGTGGTTTGGAAGCTTAAAAATGTACATAAGAGGAATTATTTTTACTTAAATACAGATTTAAGTCAGAAATACGTGGCTCTCCCCAGAGCCAATTATTTTCCATGCTGGTTAACTGATTACTTTAGTGAGAGTCTGTGTATCTCCAAATACTATTCTTATTGGGCTACTATCTTTTGACTTCCTGCCATGGAAGAGAGTCACACCTGGCCCAGCACCCACTCACACTTCCTGTCCTCACCCTCTCAGCTGGTCATACTTTTCATTAAATCATTATTCAGAATCACATTATTTCGACTATAAAAACTACTGACGGCTGAGCTGTTAGTATACTATGACTCGTTTTCCTTTTCTGTACACTTTTTTGATAAGAGCAGCCTTAGTTTGCCTAGTTTTTCTATGTCTCAGCTGCTAGTTTGTCCCTAAATTCGTTCTCAGTCCCACTCTCTTCCTAGTGCCTTCACACGTAAGGTATTGTAGTGTTCTGTCATCTTGAGAAAGCTTCCCTTGGCATCTCCGGCCTCTTCCAGCTGTGTGTTGGGGTGCACTGAGGTGCTGCGTGGCCGTTTTCTTGGGACCTCCCTTCGCCAGCATCCTTGACCTGTCTCTTCTCACTGTCATTTGCCTCCTTTGTTGCTGTTGAGGACTCCAATGCTATTCTGATTTTCCTGACCCACTTTCCTCACTTTGTTGCTCTTTCCTAAAGCTTTTTGAATCTTCACTTTCCCCCGATGGATATTCCACAGACACGTTCTGGAATTTCACAGACCTGTCTTGGGGGTGCTGTCTGGGCTGCACTCTCTGAGCCTCTCTCTGGAGCTCTGTCCTTCTGTTCTGAGGAAAATTCCAGAGTTATTTCTATATGGCTTGCTTGCATTTGTTTTCTTCTTTCTCTATGTCTAGGACCACTGTTAATTCAGATATTAGTCTTCCTGGACTGTGCTCCAAAGTCCATTTCCTTCCCAGTTTAAATTTCTATATTTAATTTAATTTTTATTTTTGTTCTCTTGATGTTTAAAGTATCATTTTGTTCTTGTTTCATGGATGCAAAAATCAGCTCATCTTTTCTGTTTCTTTCTTCGTTTTTCTTTTGCCTGCATGGAATCTGACCTCCAGGTTGCTCTTCCTATTTGTGGTGGCCCAAGCTGCTTTTCAGGACACAGGGCAAGACTCTCCGGAGAGGAGAGCAGCAGCACCTTCTCTGGGAAATGTCCATGGGACCAATGGGAGAGAAGCTGAAGACAGTGACATTGGGGTCCCCTTATGAGACCAGCGAGGTCATGGGACAGAGTTGTATAGGTTAGACATAATAAATACAATGTTGAGTAGATGTCGGCTGCTTTAATATCATTCTCTGTTACAAGAACTGACCTGAAACTTTGTCGTTCGGTTGGTTATCTGAGTAGAAGTCTCTTAGTGGGAATGTCTTCATTATTTTTACAAATGACTTTGAGACCTTTGAATATTCACATGTGTTCCTTTAGTCTGCTGCCACCTTTGCCCTCCTAACCTCATTTTCCCTTCACTGGGCCGGAATGTTAGACTCGAGAACTCAGAGGGAACTAGAGCGTTTTTGGAAGGTTTAGCATGGATGGCTCTTCCCCCGCTTTAGGAGCAGCAGTTTTCAGAGTGCGTGGAGCCTGGCCTCCTCCCGTTGACTCCTACCAGTGCCAGCGGTTTTCCTGACAGCACCTCCCGTTCCAGGCACAGAAACCACTGGTCCGTGGAGGTCACCCGGGCTGGCGGCTCTCCCGTGAATGGCTGATGTGGCGGGTCCGAAAGGCCACCAGCAAAGATCTTAAGCCACCCTGATAATCTGACCGGGATTTCTGTTTCTTTCTGGAATTCTGGCTATCGAAAACTTTTTCAAGTTAGTGTTTTGACTAAAAGAAGCAGCGTAACTTCAGGGAAGGATGCTCTGGCTAACCCTTTCCTCCCAGTTCGCACGCCCTTAAACCAGGAAGGATGAAGGAAGGAGGGAAGACTGGGCTGGAGGAAAACGGTGAGGATGGCGGAAAGCAAGCTTAGTGTTTTGTTACGTGTGTGCTGTCTTGTATAAGTTAAACGAAAAATTATGGCCCTTCCTCTACCGTTCGTGTGCCGGAGATAGGGAAGTTAGAGGAGTATGACCGTGTCATTCACGTATCTCTGAAATCAATGCTTTATTAATCGTACAGCATTATGGATTGCTCGCTAGTGAGTTGCCAAGTACTGAATTTAAAAGGCCAACATTTTAGTGGGTTGTAATGGTCTGGGAAAGTAGGGGTCAAACAGTTGGTCTGGAAGACTGAGTAGGTTCCCATCAAAGATAATAACATTTGTAAATGGAAGCGCGGGGGCAGGTGAAGCCGTCTCCGTAGTTTGCGGTCTTGTTATGGAAGGACCGCGCTAGAGGTGTCTGTGCTTTAGTATGTGACAACCCTCGACTGCTTTTGAACGTGGCGTGATGAAAATGGAATTTTAGAAATATTAGTTTGACAGGAATATACAAAATGAAAAATAACTACTGCCTTTTCACAAGATACGTTGACTGCCTGTCACATGCCCAAGTGTGTGTCAGGCACTGGCGTCCCAGTGCTGAGTTAAAGGGCCCCTGGCCTTGGAAGTCCCTGTTCAGGAGGAGACATATTCTTCGGGGAAAAAACGTCGAATCAGGTAAGTGCCGTGATAATGGCTTGGCTGAGGCGCTGTTGGAGTACAGATAGAGGAAGGGAACTTCCCTCATGAGAGGATTCATGAAAGGTTTTTCTGGTGGCTGGGATGTCGTAACAGCATCTCGAAAAATGAAGGAATGTGGTGAAAAATGGGGAAGAACATTCCAAGCAGAGGGAACAGTATCACAAAGGCCTAGGCACAGAGGCAAGCGTGCTACGTTCAGACAACCGTGCGCATTACTGGTTGTCTGGATTCTAAAGCAAAGAAAAAGGTACTGTTAGAGGTTAACGGGTATGCCTTTCTTACGTTCCGGGAGAGAGATGCTGCGGGCCTGAAGGACGGAGGCTGCGGTCGGGGTGGTGGGGAAGGGGCAGTCTCTAGAAAACATGGAGGTGTGATCACTAGGACTGAGTGGTTAGGTTTGGGGGTGAGGATAAAGGAAGAGCCAGGGCTGGCTCTTAGGTTCCTGCCTGGGCCCTGCAGAGAAATCTAAAGCTTAGGAGATGGGGTGGGGTGTTGTGAAGTTTAAGAAGTTAACTTAAGAAGTTAAGAAGCTAACCCTGGATTAGGTCAAACTTTTTCTATTAGGTATTTCCTCATTGAATTTGTACCTCTTTATTGTTAAAACTGCTTCAAACAAATGTATCATGAATTATTATTAGGAGATGTAGACACCACCCTGTTAAAGAAAACACTTTCTCAGCCAACCCAGAAGCTATCACTCCCATGAAAACCCTCCATTTTCTTCCCAAATGTAACCGCTATCCGAACATTTATGGAGATGGTGTTTTTGCTTCTCTTATAGTTTTATCACCTTCATCTATTTCTAAACACTACATTGACATTTCTCCTGCCTGTTTTCCTCCTTTGTCATTTCAGTCTCTTAATCGGCAGACTCTTCCTCAATCTCTCTTTTTGCTTGGCACTAATTTGTTGGAGAAATCCGGTTTCGATCTTTTGAATTTCCCAGCCTGGATTTTGTTGACCCTGGTGAAGCCTGTGTGTTCGTTTGTCCTCCGTGTTTCTCACGGATTGGTACGAGGCTCTGTGCTGTCCTGCGTGGGGCCCGCCAGCCACATGTGGCTGTTGAGCACGTAAAGTACTGAGTGCAACTGAGTTTTGCTGTGAGTATAAAAGGCCCACTTATTTTAAAGACTTACGGCAGAGAATAATATGAAGTATCTGGTTAATAGTTTTTATATGATTGTGTATTGAAATGACCATCTCTTTGATACCTTGAGTTAAATTAAATCCATTTAAAAATAACTTCCACCTAGTTCTTTTTTAGTCTGTGAGACACAGTGTCTAGAAAGCTTAAACGCGTCTGTTGCTCTGTTGCTCACGTTGTGTATCTGTCGGCCAGCACTGGTCTAGACGCTCAATCGGATTCTGGTTTTTGCTGCTACTACTTTTCACCAGACGACTTCCTACCTGAGCCTGTGTTCTGTGGGAGGCACGTAGGATCTGGTTAGCCTTCTTTCTGTGATGTCAGAAGGGACTGACCCTCAATTCCTAGATACCTTAATGCGTTCAGGCTGCGGAGTGGTGAATCCGAATGAAATCCCTTCCTGCTCATTATAATCGCCACGCCTATTATCTGGTGAGTCTGTGCAAGCCGGGAGGAGAGGTAGGATTAGGGCCTGACTCTTTACCTCGAGGAACCGATTTTAAAACTGAATGATCTCCCTCTCCAAAAGCGATGAGTTTGTTTCCTTGGTGTCGTTACGGATTCACAGATTTGAACATGTTTGGTACAGGTCAGTGCATTGCTATTATTATGCTTATTGCCGTGGGAACCCTTTCCAGGTGGCTCCCGAGCCCGGTGACACAACAGTGTCCAGTCTGTGTCGGCGTCTGCCTCTGTTGTGTCTGCAGAGATGTTCCCTCTGCGATTGCTGATACTGGCAACTGGTGCCTTTTTTTTCTCGGTTAGTCAGTGTGTTTTCAGTCATCTCTTCAGAAAACTCGTTTTTGGTTTCATGAATCGGCCCTGGTTGTTTCTTTTTTCAGTTTTTTTTATTTCTGCTCTTCAGCTTGTTTCCCGCTTTCCGCTTGTTTTGTGCTTAGTTTCTGAAACTGAAAGGTTAGACAGTTTGTGTGATAGTTTTTGCTTTTCTAATAGAAACATTTAATGTTAAAAATTAATAAGCACGGCTTCCGCCAGCTGCATCCCACACGCTTTGACATCTTGTATTTCCCTTCTCCTTCATTTCAAAATGTTCTCTACGTCACCTTGAAACTTCCTCTTCGACTCCGGGATTATTTAAATATGTATTTAATTTTCTCATAGTTAGGATTTCCCAGACTTTATGTTACTGATTTCTCATTTAATTCTGTTGTGGTCAATTAACATACGCTGTATAATTTCAGTTCTTTTAATTTTAATTTTATTCTGGTTTGTTACCTAGCTTATGATCTATCTTAGTTTATGTTTTATGTCAACCTGAAAAAAAGCATAGCCCTGGCTGGTGTGGCTCAGTGGATAGAGCGCAGGCCTGTGAACCAAAAGGTTTTTGGTTCGATTCCCAGTCAGGGCACATGCCTGAGTTTTGGGCCAGGTCCCCTGTAGGGGGCACTTGAGAGGCAACCACACATCAGTGTTTCCCTCCCTCTCTTTCTCTTTCTCTTTCTCTTTCCTTCTCTTCAAAACTAAACAAATAAAATCTTTAAAAAAATTTTTTAAAAATATTTTTGTTGTTGTTGGGTGGAGGGTTCTATTATGTTGTCTAGGTCTTTAAAACCTTGCTGATTTTCTGTCCACTTGTATCAATTACTAAGAAAGGAGTGTTGAGTTTTCTATGCATAACTGTGGATTTATCTATTTCTCTATTAAGTTCTCTCCACTTTTGCTTCCTGTATCTGGAAGCTCTATTGTTATTTGCTTACACATTTAGGATTACATCTTCTTGGTGATAGAAACTTTTCTCATTATGTAATATTACAGCTTTCAGTTTTTGTGTGTGTCTGTCTGGAAGTCGAATTGCTGGATCATGTGGTAATTCTGCTTTTAACTTTTTGGGAAACTGCCACCCTGCGTTTATCTTAGCCGCACCACTTCAGATTTCCACCACCAGCGCACAGGTGGCATAATTGCTCTGCATCCTTGCCAACACTTGTTATTTTCTGAAAAAATTTTTTGAAAGCCATCCTCATGGGTGCGAGGTGGTTTACACATAGTGTAACTGATGTTATGCTTGGCTTTAACTCTAGCATTTTTTTGTGTGTGTTTTCTGTTTGTCTCCCCTGCTTTCTGTCACTCTCTTCTCCCTTTCCTGGAGTCTTTGGGGTTATTTAAATATCTTCACATTGCATTTTAACATGTCTTTGGTAAGAGGGACTTGCAGATACGACTAAGATTATGAGCTGGGGAGTGTCCTGGGTGATCTGAGTGGGCCCGTGCAGTTACAAGGGTCCCTATGGAACTGTGAACAGTAGAGTGACAACAAGCGCACAATCGTCAACAACTGAACTAAAAAACAAAAACAAGCTAAGCAAACAACTAGACCAGGAAGAGAATCACAGCAGTGGAGATCACATGGAGGTTATCAGTGGGGAGGAGGAGAATGGGGAGAAAGGTACAGGGAATGAGAAGCATAAGTGGTAGGTAGAAAATAGATGGGGGGGGGCAGTTAAGAACAGTGTGGGAAATGGAGAAGCCAAAGAACTTATATGTACGACCCATGGACATGAACTAAGGGTGGGGAATGCTGGTGGGAGGAGGGGTACAGACAGAGAGGGATAAAGGGGAGAAAAAATAGGACAACTGTAATAGCATAATCAACAAAATATACTAAAAAAAAAGAGGGAGGCGGGACAATTAAAGTCAGGAAAAGGAGACGTGATGGGGAAGCAGAGGCTGGAGCAATGGGCTTTGAGGATGGAGGCAGGGCCATGGGCCAAGAAGTGAGGGCAGCTTCTAGCAGCTGGAGAGGGCAAGGGAACAGACTCTCCTAGAACTCCGGCAGGAACAGGGGCCTCTGGACACCTTTTTCATAGCTCATTAGACTCTTTCTAGACTTCTGACCGCTGGCGCTACAATGCGTTTGTGGTACCCTAGGCCTCCGCATTTGCGGTGGTTTCTCATAGCAGCAACGGGAACTTCACTCAGCTCCCACTGTGCACCAGCCGGGGAGGGGGGACAGGGAGCAGGGGCTGTCCGAAGTTCAGGGCATCTCAGGGTCTCTGCTCTGTCGGTCCCCGGGGGGGGGGTGCAGAACAAGAGGGCAGTCCGCAGGAGAGGGCATCTGAGTCTCCGCTCTGTCGGCCCCGTCAGTTCTGTGCTTGTGCAACTGAGGGTTTCACACCATAACTGAAAGGACCCCCCATCCCTCCTCTTCGTGACCTTCTTACACACTCGCAGGCCCCCAGGGCCCCCTTTTCTTGTGGTGTGACCCAAAAGAGAGAGCAGAGTCCTTGGGGACATGCCTGCTATCACTGTCGCTGGAGGCTGACTCGTTCCTGGGCGTGGGTCTGGGGAGAGCATTTCTCTTCCCGGCTTGGCTGCCCTGCAGCGTGAGCCGAGGGGTGCAGGAGGGGCGGGGTGGGGAGCCCCTCACAGAGCAGGTCATTCTTTGCGTTTTGACTTTCCCACCCAGGCCGCCTGCCTCGTCTGTTTTTCAGAGCCCTTAGGTCATCGCTTTGTGTCTGTCCAGGACTTTTCATTGTAATCGGTGGTAGAGAGGGTCCTACTTAGTCTTAACCAGGACCGGATGTTTGCTTATTTCTTCCTTATTTTACTTACAAATTTCCTGCCCCCCCAGACCCCCCCACTTCTATTTGTCTGAAGGCATTATCTGTTTTTTATTAACTTTCATCTTTTTTTCTAGTTTAGTGTACGTTTCCAAAAGGATTTTCTCTAATTCTTTCCTGAATTATTTCGCATCCTTTGTGAGTTTTTAAAATTCTGGTTTATGCTGTTCTTTCATTCTTCTGTTACTATTTTGTGCCCTTTGGTAGGTTCTGATTTTCCTGTATTCTGCAGGCAGGTCTTCTGGAAGGCTGTTATTGCCTGCAGGGGTAGCCTCCTTTTTGTTTTTCCTTTTAATATATTTATTTGGGATTTTCCCTCAATCCTCCATTGCTCATTTTCTATGACTTTCCTTTTCTTGCTTTTAGAAGGAAGCCTGCATTTCACGTCTCCAGAGCTCTCTCCGCTGTTGTTTCTGTGGAGTGTCTGAATGCACGGCTACCTACTCCCTGAAATCTCCTGGCTCTGCTCCCCTCGCCTGCTTCCTCTGGGTTTCTCTTCTGTCCCTGTGCTGTTCAACTTAGATTCTGTCCCTACAAGTTTGGTCTTAGTTGGGGGGGTGGGGTCCCGAAAGGGGGGCTTTGGCTGGTTCGTTTTGAGGATTCGCATGACTCACACTTCCCCCAGAACCCACCTGAGCTCACCTGGGAGCTGGAGTCCGCAAGAACCCTCAGTGTCAGGGGTTCTCCACTGGGCCCCCACCTGCCCCCCAGCTTCCCCTCGAGGACCTGGGGCATTCTCAGTGCCACCAGCTGCTGCTGACACCCCTCTGCATTCCTCCTCACACGTGTACCACTCGGTGTCAGGTGTGCTCATGGTGTGCTCCTGTCCACTTGGGATTTGGAGTTCTGGAGACGCCTGGTTACCTGGACGTTGTTTGTGAGTCTTTGACTTTTTCAGCCTGATTGCTCTGTTTTTAATGGGCAATTCGGGAAGATTAAAAACGCCACCATCCTCCACTTCAGTTACTTTGATGAAAGGTGTGCCCTTCTGCTAAGAGCGGGGGCTTCTGGGTAGGAGATTCAGGGGGGAGACACGAAGGTTTAGAACACTCACTGATGGGAGCAGAAAGTGTCCTCTCCAGGAACAGATGAGAATAAAGTAACCCAGGGGAGGGTGGGGACTGTCTGTTAATAGTGGGGTCAGCCTTTGAGAATGTGGGGGTACCTTGCAGGTATAGCCCCAAGGGAAGCCCCAGAGGAGGCTGGTAGTTGGATCAGGATTACAATTAGGATTGCGGGTTTGCCTTGTCGCTGCATTGAAGGGCCAGCGTGTTACAGGTGGTTGAGGCAGATTTCGGTAGAGAATTCCATTCGTGGGTGTGAGTGTCCGTGAAATAAGGGTGGGGCTGCTGATCTGGCAGAGGCTGGAAAGGACCTGGAAGCTGAGTGTCTGTCCTGCAACTAAAGAGCAAACAGAGTGTGTGTGTTGGGAGGTGGGCGGGTGGGCATGTAAACATCCTGGCCAGAGACTTTTGTCCCAGCGTGGAGTTTAAGATTTCTTAGGTAGGTTTAAAAAAGTTCCAATGTCAGGTGTGGTTTATGTATTTGATCCCTATAAGTTATTAAATGCTTTGAAATTTCTAGCTTCTCAACAAATAGTACATCAGGAAGCATTACTCTAAAATTGTATATTGTCATAGGGTCTTAAGAGCCCCAAGTAAAACCAAAGGTTTAGGAAACTGGAGCGAGTTTTCATAAAAAACACGTGACTGGCCCGGGTCTTGTGTTTACAGCCAGCTACACTCTCGTCGTGACAACAGAGCAAAATTAATTTTGACATGCGATAGCGTTACCTCTAAATATTGTATATAGTTACTTTCTTTATAGCTCAATATTCCTCAACAAAGTGTTGGAAATTAATTACAAATTCCTATTTTAGCACTTTAATGAATGCAAAGTATTTTAACAAGACTTTGCAAACAGATGTTTTTTAAAAAAGAGATGTGACGATCCACAAGTAACATTATATACTTCATGTGTTGCTGAAATAATGGCTCTTTGTGGTTCTTTGTGGTAGGAAGTCTCACGTCACATATTTGAAGGAGACAGGAAGCTGGCAGCTCCATGGTTTACCATAGTTCAATAAAGAGACGTCTTTAATAAGATTGTTTAAAATGGAGTTTGTAGCAAAGAAAGAAATAATTGCTTGTCACACTACAAAAAAATTAGTTTCACATCTTTGGAATGTTTATACGAATTTTCATATTGTTTGAATGTGTATATCTACAAAAACAAAACAGCAAAAGATCTTCTATTAAAAATCTTTTTTTTTCCTCCACATAGTCAAGACTTCATATCTGGAATCGATGCAGCTTTGTCTCACTATTAACACAAATATTAAATAGAGTATTTTTACATTTTATTATGGTGTTTTCATTAAAATACTGGGATTAACGTGAAAGTTTTTGAATTTTGAATATTGACGGGACAGTGACTGGTTTCTCTGCTGGAGATGACTTGTTCAGAAGAATGTCACGTTGTTCAAAATTTAAATAAAGTGCAAAACGCCCAAGGACCTTTCCAGACCATGTCAGGGCGCACCTTTGCAACCATTGCTGGATGCGTGCGTTAAACCCAGCACTTCCCAAATTTATTTACTCTGAAGGCCTTGTACATGAATGGTTACTGCAGCATTATTCCCAATGGCTACAATGCAGCAGTCACCCAGTGCCCGCCAACCGGTGAGTGGGTATTCACGATGCGTCCATTTTTATATGTATCTACTTTACACACCTGTGCGGTGGAATACTATTTGGCCATGAAAAGGAATGGAGTGCTGATACGCGCTACAGCCGAGATGAATCTTGAGGACAGCATGCGACGTGGAAGCCAGAGCTACGAGCCACACATACCGAGTGATGCCGTTTATAGGAAACGTCCGTGACAGGCAAGTCCCCAGAGACAAAGTAGACCCGAGTTGGCCATGTGCTGGGGGCCGGGGTGGGGTGGAGGGTGCTGCTCCTGGGCGCAGGTGGCTTTCTGAGATGGTGACAGTGCCCTGGAATTAG
Organism: Trachops cirrhosus; assembly: GCA_028533065.1. NCBI lineage: Eukaryota > Metazoa > Chordata > Mammalia > Chiroptera > Phyllostomidae > Trachops > Trachops cirrhosus. The sequence continues at coordinate 136,890,527 of CM052543.1, forward strand.
AGAGGGGTGGGTGATGGCCGCCCAACCCCCTGACTGTACTCAACACCCACCGAACTGCATACTTTAAAAAGGTGAACTTTATCACATGTGAATTATATGTCAATAAAGCTGTTATTAAAAAGAACCCTAAGAAAGAGGCAGTGGCGACAACCCCGGGTGGGAAGTGAGTGACACGGGCTGAAATGAGGCAGCGGAGGTCGAAAGGCAGAGAACGGAGGAGGTGAGCTGATGAGCCTCGAGGACGGGGTTTTACTAACAGGGATGCAAAGTCCCAGGGCGGAGGCCCTCAGGAAGAGGGGCTGTGACAGCTCCCCGGAGGCCCGGGTGTGCCCAGCCCTGGCCGGCTCCCCCAGGATGAAGGAAGTCCGTGCGCACAGTCCGTTCTTCAGGCATCTGTAGGCTGCAGGGGCGGCCGATGCGGCGCCCAAAGCTGGGGCCTCGCCCTTCCCCTTGCTGTAACCGAAAATGCTCCTATGCTGCCAGTAGAGTTTGGGTGGCCCATCCCCGCCTCTCCGCGGGTCGCAGACGGAAGGACCTGGCCCTGGCCAGCAGGCGGCGTAGTCTGCTCACCCAGCGTGCGCCACTCAGCGGCTGTGTCGCCACCTCCAGAGGAGACACCCCAATTGACCCGCAAATGCTAGGGGGCACCGAGCACGTGGGTTATAAATTCGGGAAGGTGAGCACAGATTTTTGGATGATCTTATTTCTGCTATCCGTGGAAAAGTCAGCGTTCTTGGAGTTGGGTCCTTCTTTGAGTTTGTTCCTTGACCTACTTTTTTGTTGTTGTTTTTTACAGAGAAGTCAATAACTTTTTAATATATTATTTATAAACAAAAACTGTGATGGAGCAAAAAGAGCCCGTTCACACTGGTAACTAAAACTATAAAACAACAGGAGTAAGCTTCAAAAAGAATCCGTAACACCTGCCTAAAAATAAATTTACTTAGAAGATGATAATACCTCAAAATGAACTAGAGATTTTTGGAGCTTTCAAAAATTACATTTAAAAAAAAAATTACAGGATGAGACTTGCTGCAGGAAATGTCAAGATATTTTGTATTAGTATAAAAAAGGAAAGAGAAGCGATAAGGCCAATAGATCAATAGACCGAAAGCAGGTCGATATCTTTGGAAATGATATAAGATAAAATTGGCATCTCAAATAAAAAAGATTCATTGGTAGGAACCTGGTCAGTTGGTGTTCTGCGTGCAGGGAAGATGTTAGAGCTTTGTTTGAAATTTTGCACAAAAACGTTTCAGGATAGTGGATTTAAGAAGTAAACATGAAAAAAATGGTAAGATGAAGATAAATATGTACAAGAGAATTTTTAACAATATCCTCAGGGTAGAGGAAGCCTTTCTGAACTATAAAAGCTAGATTTGACTATGTAGTAATTTAAGATTCTCTACAATGAAGGACAAAATTTAAAAGACAAATGATAAATGGGGAGAAAATATTTACCATATATATAACTGAGGAGGGTCATTAAGGGTCATAAGATATAAAGAGATCTATCCCATAAATAAAACATAATTAAATAATAATAGGAAATCTACAGATAGAAGTACAAGGGACCAAAAAATATTTTCCGTCTGTGTTATGAGCAAAATTTAAAAGTTTGCCAATTTCAGTGTTGATGTGGGTCAGGGAAATGGATCCCCCCACCGCCACTGATTATGGCGGGATGATAAATGCTTTTAGGAGCCACCCCTCACAGCTGGACATGCTCAGGATGCTGGGGAAGCACTTGAACCTCTATCTCCTTGGGGGCCAAGGTCACAGTATGCCCTTTGGGGCCGAGGATGCTGCAGGCAGGACCAGTGTTTTCTCCCCTTCACTCTCCCGGCCCCGGACTGTGGTCGGTAAGAATGACGGGAACGCCTTAAGAGTTCATTGCGCGGCGAAGGCTCGCAGGAGGAGTTTCGAAGGAGGTGGCAACAGTTGGCCTGACGCTTTATTGGACTCGTCTTCCCCCACGTTTCCTGGGCAGAGCCAAACCTTCCGCTGGAGGAAGCCAGCGTGCTGCTGAGTCTCTCACCGGGCATTTCAGAAACGGCTTCTAGAGAGGACGGTGTCTAACACGGAGCTGACTCTCGTATGCCAGAACTGTCTTCATGACAGCTTTCTGAGACAGGCTGGGGAGAAGGAAGGAGCCTCGGTCCTGGGGTCCTAAGAGCTGCGCAGTGCAGGGAGGCGTGGAGAGGCCGTGTGACGTGGCGCAGGCCCCTGGCGTCTCACTGAGCTGGGTCTGCATACTGACGTGCCTTAGACCAAGTCTCCACTTCACTGCTCCCCCCCCACCCCCACACAGTGGGGCTCACCATCCTCTGCCGGGTTGGTAGGAGGATAAATGTGGTGATGTAGAGAGGATGCTGGGGCACGACTGTCCCCAGGATAGCTGTGACTGCACCAGTCACTTACCTTTTCTGACACGGTTTCCTCTTAAAGGATGAAGATGCTGCCCTAGGCTCTGTAGGGCAGTTGAGAATATGGCAGCACGCAGTGTGTGCGGCTACGGTGTCCAGCTGTGTCGGGCGTTAATTAGACACGGCCTGCAGGGGGGTCTGGGGCACTCGTTCGAGTTTCAGCACCCGCACCGTGTCCCCCTGTGGAACTAGTTTCCCTCCTTCCTTTTGTGCTTTTCATCTTCCTTGACCTTCCAAGAACACAGAGTCATGTTGATGTCCAATTTTTCCCCTAAAACTCTTCATGCACTGATACAATCCATCCACTCCTAGCCTTTAGGTTAAAACAAAGCAATCTTGCTTATTACTGGCATTCCTTTCCTTTGTTTTTAATAGGTTATTTTTATTGTATTTTTTCCCATTAAGTCATTTTCTTCTATGTGATTCTTTATTTTATTCTGAACCCTAACTTCTCCACTGTTTATGGTCCCAAAGTAGGAAATAATATTTGACAATTTCTCAGACTAGAGGTGAAAGATTACTCTCTGCTCCTCATTCCCCATTGAAAAATATGTCTTTATTATAAAAGTAGTGTCATCACTTCATATACATTCTGGAGAAGAGGGAAGAGAAATGGCCCACGATCCCATCAGTACAGCTGATAGTTTACAGCTGTGAACCCGTCATTTTTACATCCATGTTACAAAGCTTCACACACCGATCTTATATGACCACGGCCACGTGCAGACCTGCGTCTCACGTCCTTCCTCATCTGACGTTTTCTGCACCGTAGCGTGTCTTTCATGCCCGCCTTGCAGAATCGTGAGGATTCCGAGCTTTAAGTGAGCAGCATGGTGTCTGCCCACAGTGAGTGTCGAGGTGGGAGCGAGCTGTTCTTCTCCGCCTTCCCCGGAGGTGCTGGTATTCCCTTGGGGACGCCCACAGTGCGCTTCCTGGGTCAAGTGCTCCTCGGGCTTTCGGGGTTCGGTACATGGCACCTGCCACGCCGCTCCCTAAAAGGGCCATCCCCGTTTGCAAAGCCCGTGGCACCACTCAAGAGTCTCACCTGTGCTCGGCAGCACTTGACGTCCCGTCCCAGCCTCCATTTGCAGCTTTGGAAGCCGATTTAGTAGGTCAGGATGTCACCTCATTATTTCCCGTTTCGCTGTGTAATGACTACCAGTGTTGAAATTTTTTGTTCAGTGTTTGCCAGCAATGTTTTCTCTTTGCGGGGTCTGTTTATGACCTATTTAATGGTTGAAATCACTTAACATTTTCTAATTGAATCGCACCAGCTCTTTAGCAAAGATATTAATCCTTCATCATAGGAAGTGCAAATGTCTTTCCTGACTTATTCTTATTTGGGCTATGAGTTTAGAAAAACTCTCACCCCCACCTTTTCTCTCTCTCTCTCTCTCACATATACACACACACACACACAGTGACACACACACACAGTGACACACACACACAGTGACACACACACACACACAGTGACACCCCCCACCCCCATGTGTGGCGGTTGCAGTGAACTCTCTCACCCTCCAAGCCAGGTCTGATGGGTGTACCTTGAGTCCCACAGGAGAGACTCCCAGGGTTCCAGGGACACGCCACGTGTCTGTGATGGTGAGATGCAGTTTGCTTCCCGCCCCGTGCTGAGTCTAAAGGACACGGGCTCGTTATGGACCCAGAGGCACATCTCACTCGATTTAGGGAAATAAAGTAGCGGAGGAGGGAGCTGACAGAACTACTGCTCGGTGTCGATGACAGGTTATGATTTCAGCACTTTGCAGCTGGAATCTTCTAGACGTCCCCGCTCCTTTCCTCTAGGGCTGACGTGTCTGAAGACAACACTGCAGATGCTCATCGGGCTACTCCGTGGCTCCCTCTTCCCAAGGCCTCAGCCAGCTTCTCTGGACCCCGCTCTCCCCGCCCCCGCCCCGCCCTTCTCGGGCCTTTTTCTTGCAGAGAGACACTCGGTCTTGGTCAGACATGGGGATTAAGAAGTGCTGGTAAACCTACCTGTTCCTGCTAATCTAAACTCGTTTCCCTGCTAGAGGCTGCGCAGCCCTGTCTAGTAGCTTGCATTTTCACCTGAGAAGCCTCGCGTGGGTGTCCTTAGCGAAGTCTGTCTAGGTGACACCTTAGAGAACAGCCCTGGGCGTGGCTGAAGGAGGCAGGGGGGCTGCCTCGTCTGAATCTTGGGGTGGGAGCCGCGCCCTGTTCGCCCTGGAGGAAGCAGGTCCTGCTTCTCAGGCTGAGGAGCTGGAGCTGCCCAGTGGCTTTGGCATGGCCCCCCCCCCCCCCGGAGGTCCCCGATGCAGGAGTTAGACCAGCGGGAAGCCGACTGGAAGCCGTCAGTCGCACAGGTCTCATAAGAAGAACACTTGCACCTAAAGGGAGACCCTCAGAGTCAGGTCCAGACTGTTTGCAAGTCCCTTCCAACGTGGACCTTTACCTGCCCTTTATCCTTGGCCTCCTTTCAGCTCTCTGTCCCCTCGCTAAGGAGTCCTGTCCTTTCCCATCGTCAAGATCTGCATGAAGGTCTGACCGAGCCCAGACGGCAGAGGTGTGAGGGAGATCAGGGGTTCTCCTCCCTGGGGTGGGGGCGGAGGCCCACGAAGACATCACGTTGACCTCCGAGTCTAGATCTATAAATATATTTATTATAATATAACAAGAACTTAACAATAAACATATACTATGTACAATACCATTACAGAGAACCCTGTTTATATCATTCACAGAAGTAGCCAGTTTTGCTCCAGTGTGATAGATGCGGAGGGACGCGCAGTCTCGGCGTCACCCGAGCTGAGTCCTGCTGGCCGCTAACACCTCCTTTGGAGGCAGCCGCTCACCGACGCTGACGTAGCCCTGCCCCAGGCAGCTAGGAATTTGTGCTCCAGTCCTTGGGTTCACACTTGCACCCTGTTTGACATAAATACGTTAAATGACATACAATGTATGTAGGTTTGTGCTTATTACTTTTTAAAAGAATAAATAATATTAAAAACTGCATAACGAAGCTCGGTATCTCGTCCAAGTGGGAGCCGCACTTGTGAGTGCCAGAACTGGAATTTTTGTGTCATCGGATGCTGAGAGGTGGAAGGCGTGTCCTGTCCTTTTCTCCTTGTGAATGTTTTCTTTCAAATCATCCAACGACAGCAAGGTGACTTCCCAGATATAAAAACGGTAAGTGCGTATTTGGTACCAACTTCCACAAAACGGCGCAGGAGCGGCGGCACCCTTCTTGCCCTGGAGTGGAAACTGGTCGCTGTGCGAGGCCCGCGGGTCAGAGACCGGCGGGAAGGCCCCTCGCGCTGGAGCCCCGGGGTCACCGCCTTCCCGGCTTCCCTGTCTCAGGACAACACGCCGAAGGAGAGCGCTTCCGCGTGCCCCTCAGGCCTGGGCTGTCATGGCTCGTCTGCGAAGGCTGTCCCCATCCTGAGAGCTCCGGTGGCGGGTGCCTTAATATATAGCTATAAATATCAAAAATAGTCTCCTGTGCTTTGTAGACATTTCTCCTCCCTCCCTCCTTCCCTTCCCGCCTGGCCTGGGTCCTCAGCTGTACCTCATGGAGGGAGCTGGACAGGTGTTTCCTTCTAGAACAGAACTATTTCTTTGACAATACCCCCAGGAGGCACAGCTTTTATGGCGGCTGTCTGGGAGTTACTTTTTCTAAAAATAAAACGGGGGCATTCACTCCCCCCCAGGAGAGATCCTTTATTCTGCACGTAGAAAAATCAGAGCAAATGCCCCACTCTGGCGCTACCTACAAAGAGCTTTGGGAATCCCCGCATCCTCCCTCTCGTGGCCTCCTCCTCTCGGTACTCAAAAATAGCCTTTTGTTTATCAAGAAAATGCCTTGGAAATCTAAATAATTCATATTGGATAAGAGAAAGCTAGCACAATCATCTTGCCCTTCTCCAGCGAAAACATGGTAGAAAAACCTGCGAAGGACAGACAGCTCCCCCGGCTGCCCGCCAGCTGCCCGCCAGCTGCCCCAGCCGTGCGGCTCCGGCCGCGCCCGGCTCTGCACAGGTGCTGGACCTCCTCAGCCCCCGTGGGGACCGGCCGCCTCCCAGACCTCGTGCCACACAGCCCTGTCCCTTGTTTTCTCTCGGCCACTGGAAGTGTAGATTGGTTAAAAAGAAAAGTAGGGATCAAAGTGATAAGGACACTTTGATCTTATTCCAAGAGAGCCTGATGCCTAATATTGTCACAGGATAACTGACCTAGGGTGGCTTAGGGGTCACGCTTGCTCTGCAGGAAGGAAAAAAACAGCTTCTCTCTCCCAGTTGAAAAATACGTGAGAATCTATTGCACCGGGCAGAGTGAGCGCCTCCATTCAGAGCAAGTTCCTCTGCCGGAGCCCCGAGGGCCCACGCGCGGACGGTCACGGTCTCGGAGCGCTGAGCCCCGGTTTCCCCAAAGGCAAGGATGATTTTCTACATTCACTGTAGAGAGTATTCGAGTGTTTAGCGCAGTGAGTTCCTTGATTGTGTTTGTCGGCCTCTTACTGGTGTTGCTGAAAATTGATTGTTGTGAGAAGCATTGGCCTCACCAGACGCGTCCACAGTCTCGTGTGGGTGACCAGCTGATGTCAGCCGCTTTGAATATATTTCTTTATCACGACGCAGCCGTGTCTGAACACAGGGCAGGGCATGTGGGGCAGGAGGGTCCATGTGTTGGTGGCGGGCTCATAGGCTTCCATGTTGCCCAGCGCCGGGCCCTCACTGCTGACAATGCCCCCAGTTGCATAAATCTTGCCATCAAGCACCACGGCACTGTCAGGGAAAGCGGGAAGAGTATTAGCCATTGAACTTCCCCCTTGGACCTGGAGATAGACCCTCAGTACCCTGTCTTCTGCAAGCTGCTTCTCCCGCTTTGCAAAAGTCACATGGGATCTCACTGCTCTTCTCTGCCCTCTGACCCAAGCTGGTATAAGAAAAACACCTTCCCTCCAAGGCCAATCAGAACACTGTGCTGTAGTACCCTTGGAGCTGTGGGTGACACGTTTATCCTGGGTGCCCTGGGACCTGCCAGACTGACTAAAGATGGCTGGACAATGGACAGGCTCTCGGCTCAGTTCATTGAGTCTCATCTTTTTCTGGTGTCCGTACAGACCCTCCCTACCGCTCAGATCACGCTGGGAATGAGACGCACAGAAGGACAGCAGACGGGATAATAAGTCACCCTTGAGCACTGGCCACGGGGCTGGGATTTCCACCCTTGCCGGGGTGCTCAGAGTCAGCTTCCTCACCGTGGTTCCTGAACAGTGTGGCAGGTGCTGCTGCCCACCCGTGACTGCCAGGGTGCGGGCTGCCCTTGCAGGGTTACCCCACGGTCCCTGCACCACACTCACGGGCTTGGTCCCGCGTCTCAGTCCTGTGCGCTGCCCCCGTCTGCATTTCCTCCCTTCCTGCCTTTCAGCCACCCCGTCCCACAGATCCACGCGTCTAGCCCTGCTGGCTCACACATTTGAATGGCCATTTCTTCTTGGCTAGTCCCTGAAACTGGACAGACACCCTTTGAAAATCTGCACCCATTTTTGCAGTTCTGAGCCTCAAAGAGAACACATTGGTCTAGACTTCTTAGCAGACACCGGAGGGCCCAGCCTTCTCGCTTAGCCGATCCATGCCCCCCCGGCCCCTCACATTCCCCCCTTTGGGGCCCGTCTTTTCCCCGCTTCTCTTGCTAGACCCAGCTTCAACCTCCCCTCAGGCACCAAGTCTTTCTGCACCCACTTTGAGTCTCGGACAAGGTCTGGGAGTCCTCCCAACAAGCCCTGCTCCAGCGCCAGCTGTCTGGATTGGTGGAGTGTCCTCAGAGGTGCCCTGCACACTGTCACCAGTAAGAGTGCACGGCATGAAAGGCCGGCCCGAGAACTGGAGAACTCCCTGCTACCAGGCACTTAGCAGTTGTCCCGTCCAACCGACTGCCTGTTTCAGAGACGGAACCTCCTCGGGGAGGGAGAGTTCCTTGTCCAGGGTCACACGACTGGCTAGCAGTGGCACACAGCTTTTTCAGCTATGCTGTACAAGCAGTGGGCGCTCCAATAGTGCTTTGTGCGGAAAAGCCGCTTGTCCCATGTAGGGTGTGGCGCAGCTCTGGGCTGGTGCTGCCTCCCATCTGCAATGGGGCAGTGGGTCCCGGGGGAGACCTGACTTCACAGCAGCACCCTCACTGCCTGCTGAGAGAGGGTGCGGCCTCCAAGCCCTGGAGCCTTCTGGATAGGAAGCCCTTTGCTTTGCTGTGGGGTCCGTGGAAGCCGCAGGGCTGGGCTTCTGGGCCAGGGGCCGCCCCGGGTGCGTTACGCTCTGGCACGAATGTCCACACCTGCGGTTGGCGTTGGCGCGGCGCTGCTCTGGGCCAGGGACTTACTTTGGCCCATGAATGGTGGTCACTCTCTGTGCTCCAACCCCTCCCTCCCTCCCTCCCTTCTCCTTTCCCACCTCGGCCGAATGGCTGCAGCCAGCTCACCTGCAGAACTGGCGAGAGTGATTCATGTTCGGGCCCGCCTTAATGTTCCCTTTCTCAGGGTCGTAGATCGTAGTGGCTCTGGCGTAGGCCCCACCCAGGATGAACACGAAGCCGTTGAGGGTGACGGCGGGAGCGTACTTGTTGTCTGTGGGGAGAATGGGCAGGCGGGTCGGCACATCCCTTCCCGGCCTTCTCCCCTCCTCTTTCCCTGGGGCCCTCTGGGGGAAGGGAGCTGGAGAGCCCTCCGGTGTCCCTGCCTGGCCTGAGGACAAGGCCCGGGGCCGGGAGACATGGGCACACGGTATGGCTTAGCCCCTGTTCAGGCGGAGGGATCCGCAGCTGCACGGGGGCTGGGGTTCGCACCCCCGCCCACCCACCCCTGGGCTTGGGTTCACAGAAGCGCTGGGCTGAGCCCACCTTCTGGGCTTGGCCTGGGCTATTGAGATCGAGGGGAAGGAGGAGGTGGGGAGGCTGTGCCGGCCCGGGCCGAGGAGACAGCCGGTCCTCACCGATCATCGGGGACTCGATGAAGCTCCACGTGTTGGTCTGTGGCACGTAAGACTGGAGGACGCCTGCGGCTCTGCCAGCCTCATTCACGCCACCGAACACATAGATCTTGCCGCCACACACGGTGGCTGCAGCGGAGTGCACGGCCTTGGGCAGAGGGGCCACCGCCTCCCACTGGTTGGTGATGGTGTCGTACCTGCCGCCAGAGAAGAGGAGCCCAGGGTGAAAGTGGGGCCTCCACCGGGGCAGCAGACGCTGGGGAGTGTTACCCTCTGCTTCCTGCCCTGGGCACTGCTGGCAGGAGGTCCCACAGCTGGGGGCCCTTGGACGAATCGCTCAAGGCAACCTGGCACCTGGCCCACATTAGCCCTCTCGGCCTTTCTCCTGCACCTGGAGAAGCGATGGAACATGAGTTCCAGACCAGACAGGGAAGAACATGAGATCAGGGAGCCGCTGACGGGAAGAGAGGAGTCGGGGTTAAGCAGACGGTCAAGGCACTGGGATCTTCCAGCTCTTTCTTCCTGGGGCAGCGAGGGGCTCAGTTCTCAGCGTCTGGCTGAGGGCTCCCTGTGCACAGACCTCACCAGCGCTCCCTCTGGACCGCCTAGCTCGGCCCACCCCCGCCCTGTCGGCTGCCTTTCCGGGCGCCCTGGACCCATGGCGGGACCTCGAGTGGGCCGGCCGCACCACCACACTGGGGTCTCCTGGCCCACCAGCCCTGGGGAGCACACGGGCCCTCTTGTTCCTGTGAACCTTCGCACGAGCCACACCAGTGACCCAGGGGGGAAAGCTCTGGGAGGGGATGAGGGGACAGCCGAGACCCACCCAGCTGTGAGCTCATGCAGACTCAGGATCTCAGAAGAGGCCGAGGCATCTGAAAGGGCAGCAGGGCTCGACTGAATTAAGCCGCAGCTGAACGGTATATGCCGATAGGCGATGCCGTCAGTGTCCTTTGGACAGTGTCAGGAGTTCAGGTATCTGTTTTTTTCTAAGCTGATAGGGCAGAGACCCAGAGAGCTCCTGCAGAAGGAGCTGGGAGGCAGTGGAAGACTGTACCGCTGCTAGTTTTCGGGCTTTGGGTACAAGGGCGCATTCTGCCACATGCAAATTTCCCGAGAGCTCCGTATTCCAGGTGGCTGATTGCCAAGCCCCAGCCCTCCATCAGCTCAATCTGTCAGCTTCCGGCTTGGGAGGGATATGCTAATGACATGCAAATGCCCCAAAGAATGAGGTGCTCCACTATCATTTACCCAGTAACCACAGCTACTGCGATATATTGGTATGAAATATTAGACCCAGTTATTTGTATAATGATATGATACAGGTTTGTCTGTTGCACTGTTGTGTTAATCTATAATTACATAATATTGCTCTGTTCCTGTAATACAGTAATGCAATATAATTACAATGCACCATATATCTCATTCATTATCAAGATAAGAGCAATTTGTACCATTAGTGCTTCCTGGGGAACAAAGCACCCTGGTGTCTGTCCCCGTTACCCTAACCTTCCTGTCACCATGAGTTCTCATCATTGCCACCTTGTGGCACAGAACCTGAGTTGCCCAAAGGGCTCAGCTGTGCTCCTGGGGAACCCTGCACCCTCCACCTCACTGCATGGCCAGCTTCCAGGGATCTTCAAGCCTGTGTCCAGTCCCTACAAAGACAGGTGACAGACCCCAGAGGGCTGACGAGGGGCTCAGGGCCCTCCAGGCACCCTGTTGTTCTGGGCTGCTCCCCCATCTCCTGGGTCCCAGGGTGGCCTTGTCACTCTGTGCCCAGCCCCCGTGCAAAGCCCGTAACAACTGCCCCTGGGCTTTGGAGAACTGTCCGGGGCCCATGTGGAGTGGAGCTCACCCCCCTCTTGGTGTACTTCATCCTCAAACAAATCCTTGTATCTATCAACATGGGTAAGTTTGCAAAATGAGCAATCAGCGTCTTAGGATATTAAAAATAGCTGACAAAAGCAAGACAGGATGACAGATCCAGTTCCGTTTACTCCTACCTAGAAAACGTCTCCGTTTCATGTGTTTATTGTTGGGTGACAAACGCGGGGCAGTGGGCGCTTCTGGGAAGTGTGGGCGCCGGCCACGCAGGGGGCCCCGCCAACGGCTGTCAGCTCAGGGCTGGCCCAGGCTCCATGGCGGTGTTAGCATCCTCACACTCACATGGGGCTTTCGCCCTTATCTCCGAATCACCCTGACAATTACACGTGACTGAGCCTCGTCCGGGCTCCACGTGGGGAGTGAAAAGCCCGTGGTGTGCAGACCCAGCCTGTCTCACTCTGAAGCCATCTTTGCTGTCACATTTGTCAACTGCCCAATTAGCCACTGAGGGAAAAGTACAAATTGAGGGGTACGTGTGGCTCCATAAGCAACAAGCTGTCACACGGGGAGATGTGCTTTCTGTGGCAGCTGATGGCGTGGGCCGGGAGGTGGGCCGGGAGGTGGGAAGGACGTGGGAAAGGGCTCCGGTGATCTCGGCTGTGTCCTCCTGGGCTGGAAGTCGGGCCAACTCATCTCCCTCTGGGGCACTGTTTTCCCACAGGCAGACGGCACCGGAGCCTCCGCCCATTCTGCTGCCGCCGCGCCTACCTACACCTGACTCCTCCTGTGATGCCTAATTTTAAACGTCCCGAGGAAGCCAGCCTGGGACCTCCAGCAGAGGGCAGGCTGATCCTCGAGGTTCTGGCCCCGCTGGCTTACATCCCCTTCGGGAGAGTTCTAGATGGTTGGCCAGATCTGTGTGCAGTGGTCCTTCCCCGTGTCACAAGCAGATTTCTGGGTGTGTGTGGGAGGAAGGGAATTCCGTGGCGTGTCACTGCGCACCTGACGGGACACAACAGTCTAGCAGTCAGCGTGGTGCACATATGGACTGTTGGTGCAGCCTTGCCCTAGATCCCGGCGGGTCTCTGGGCCGGTGCTCATAGTCCCAGTGCGCTCTGACTGCCAGGCCAGGCCAGTGAGCCCATCCTGTGCTTTCCTACCCCCGGGTCTCATGCCTCTGGCTTGTCTGACACCTGAATGGGCTGTGGGGACAAGAGTGTCCCATGGGCCCTGGCTGGTGTGGCTCAGTGGATTGAGTGCTGGCCTGTGAACCAAAGGGTCCCTGGTTCATTCACCAGTCAGGGCACATGCCTGTGTTACAGGCCAGGTCCCCAGTAGGGGGCGTGTGAGAGGCAACCACACATCGATGTTTTTCTCCCTCTTTCTCCTTCCTTTCCCCTCTCTAAAAATAAATAAATAAAATCTTTTAAAAAAGAAAAAGAAAAGAGTGTCTGTCCCACGGCAGTGACTGGGCAGCTGTCGCCCCCCTACCTCACTCTCCCCAGTCCTCTCGCTCGGTTGTGTGTGAAGAGTCGGGACTGTCACCTTACAAACGTGCAGCCTCCAGTCCACTCGGCTGGGGGTGTTGGGAAGGAGGAGCAGTGAGACGCTGGCTTTCAGGGAGTGTCAGAGGCTGTCCCGGCTGTGACCGCGCCGTTACCTCTCCACGTGGTCCACGTTGCCTGCCACGCCGAGTCCCCCGAGGGTGTAGATCTTCCCGTCGTAGACGAGGCTGTTGTGCCGGCAGCGGGGGACCGTCATTCTGGAGACGAGGTTCCAGTTATCGAGCAGGGACATGTAGCACCAGACGTCGGCCAGCGTCACCCCCGATTCCATCCCACCTGTAGTAGGAGGGGAGGGCCAGAGCGCAGGCAGGTGAGGCAGAGTCCGCCGCCAGGCGGCCCAGCCCCAGGGTCAGGAGGAGACGCGTCACCTTTGACACAGACACTCCTTCCTGGGCCTCGGCCTTGCTCGGCGCAGACACGTGTGGAGAGGTCCCCTTGGGAAGCCGGTGCCCAGTCCCCAAGCCAGCCCCGAGGGGCCTCACCTGAGAGGTAGATGTTGTCCCCAGCACTCACTACGCTGAAGAACTCGCGGTCGTAGAAAGGCAGGGAGGCTAAGGGGTACCACTTGTTGTTCTGTGGGTTCCAGCAGGTGACAGCCACCAGGGAGCGCTGCGTCATCCCTACCATCTGGCGGCCCCCAACCAGGACAATGACTTCAGCCACACCTGCAGGAGCACAGATGGCACCCTTGGCACACACCCCAGCATCTCAGAGTCTGTACCTGGTGCCCCTCGAGGACCACCCAGCGTCGGGCCGACCCCACGACGCCCGCATTTGGGGGGTTCAGACCATGCCCCTCAATACCTGCTGAGAGGCGGGGCCGGGTTCGGGGCGTCTGCATCTCCTGGCGGGCGTGGGGCAGCATGTGGTAGCGCTTGGCCTCATTGACCAGGTCCCGACAGGCTTCCGATGACTTGATCAGCTCCTCGTTGTCCACCACGTTGAGCAGGTAGCTGGGGTGGATGAAGGGGAGGCGGACCACGGCCAGGAGCTCCGCGGCATACTGTAGGGTCAAGGAGACAGGATAGCTTCTGAGATCATGCCGATGGAGCCCCCTCTTGTGGCTCGTATTGGGAATGCATGACATGGATAATTTGGTCTGTCTTTGGCTTGGGAGACTAGCCCCTCTGCTCACCCAGCCTGGACAGAGATACACGGAGCTCCCAGCAGCTTAGAGGTGAGGGGAGGAAGCAATGGGGAGATCTGGCCTGCTGTAGCTGACCCTGGGGTGGACCACCGTTTGTGGGGCTCCTCCTGCCGCGACCGAGCTCCCCAGAGCTCCGGGGTGCCCTCCTCCCTGCAGGGCCCTGATGCTGTCCACTGGGCCCTGTGGCCTCCTGGTCAGCGTGAGTTCCCTGCAGGTCCTGGGGAGTCCACGCTGACTCAGTTCTCATCTCTATTCCCTCCCTTCACCTGTCTGCTGCCCACGGGAGCAGTTCCCGCCTCCCCGGACCCACGTTGCCTACGGAAGCCCGAGAGGGGTGGGCCGAGAGGGCGGCCTTACCTGTGCGCGGGAGGCAGGGTCCTTCTTGATCCACTTGATGACGGTCTCGTACACCAGCTCCTCGGCCTTGGTGTTGAGGCTGTCATTGGAGATGTAGGCGATGAAGTCGTCCTTGGAGATGCCCAGAATCTCCTCCTGGGCAGCCACCTCGGGGAAGATCTGCAGCGCGAAGGCCTTGGCCATGTGGTAGAGCTCGCTGCACTGCATGGCCTCGGCCATGGCCAGCACCCCCAGGCAGTTGCTGGCCGTCAGCTGCTTCTCTGGGGGCGAGAGCACGCGACCACTGACCGGAGGGCCCTGGGCAGGGGCGCCTGTTCCTGTTGCCTGTCACTCTGGATCCCTCTCTGGGCCCCTGTCCTCGTGACCTGCCTGCAGCATCCAGGGTCCCCAGGAGCCCACGGCCTGGGTTTTTTCCTGCCCCAGCTCATGCCTCCGAGCCTCTGTCTGCTCTTGCAAGTCCCAGCAGAAGGCTGCGAGGTGTGGAGTGTCCTTGCTGCCTGGGGGCTGCGGGGTAGAAGGTAGGGGCCACACGCTAGAGGCTTGTGGTGTCTTCCATAAGAGTGACAGGCACGGGTGGGTCACAGACTCCTACTCTACAGTCATGGAGCCTAACACTGTACACACGCCCACCCCCATCTCCCGTGGGCCTCTCAGCCTCATGACCCACCCCCCTCCACTGACCTCTGGACCTGGGGTCCGTCTGGACAGCTCTCCGAGGTCCCACTAATGGGTATTCTAGCCTGGAAGTGCCTGGGTCCCGGGACATTTCGGGACTTTGACGCTGTGGTTCCCGACCCCACTAGATGGCTCTGCTCCCCCAGGGTCGCATCTCAGGCTCCTGGCTGTCCCCGCCTGACTGCTCCTGGCCCAGGCTCAGCCCCCAGTTCTCTCTCTGCACTCCACGCCCAGGCCACGGATTGTTGGGGCTCATGTGTACCCCACCTTCTCCCCACTCTGCCCCGCACAGGGCAGCTCCAGACTGCAGGCTACGTGTGTGCCCTGGGCGGGGGGCCTGCTGGCAGCCCTGACACTCAGATTCCCACCCTGGACGGCAGGTCTCCGTGTCCACAGGACCACCCCAGTCCGCACGTCCAGACCTGGGTGGCCGTCTGGTGCGGCGCAGCTCTGACTCATGTTCGAGGGATGGAAAGTGTGTGGCTGCTTTGTGCAGCATTGGGAGGACAGGGCTGTGAGACCAGGGCTTAGGTCCCCACAAATGGACCATTCACATGAACCTCGAGGCCCTGTCTGTCCTCACGACGCTGCCTGGTCATGGGGAAGCGACGCAGGGGACCCCTCTGCCTGTGCTAGCGCGAAGGGCTTTGCACACGGCATTCTGAATTACCGTCTTCAAACCTCGTGGTGAACTCCAGCGTTGCCTGCAGGGGGCGTGCGCACGCAGGCCTCCCCTCTAAATCCTTGCTGTGTTTGGATTTTCCCCACATGCACCCCACATCCCCCAGGGGCCAGACGTGCTCCCCGGGCTCACCCAGAAAGGACACGCAGACTTTGCAGAAGGTGTGGAACTGGAACTTGCTGGCCGCCTCCAGCAGGGTCTTGGCGTTGGCCGAGTCGATGACCAGGGAGCCCGTGTACACAAACTCCAGCAGCAGCTCCAGGACATCTGCCTGCAGGTTGGACAGGACCAGCTCCAGCTTCTCCCGGCCGCTCTGGCTGCCGTCTTGCACCGACCTAGGCACAGAGACCAGGGTGTCCTTGCCTGCCACCCTGCGGCCAGGGCGCTGCCTCCTCACAGGGCTCTGTCTCCCTGCACACCTCGGTCACGCCCTTCCCTTTAGGACTCAAGGGACATGGCAATGACACACCTGAACCTAACAACGCGGGATCTGAAAGAGAAGAGTCTGACCAGAGACGCCCATAAAGAACAGAAAACCCTGCTTACCACTACTTGGCATGTCCATGCAAAAAAAGATGCAAATCAAAAAGCATGAGCCGTGGATGGGGACGAGGACCAGGACTGGCCTCAAAGGGAAACAATACGGTTCAGCCCCGCTGCTGGCCCGGCGTCTCGGCCAAACAAGGCCAGCAGGTCCCGGGCCTGGGAGATTCTCCAGCGTGACTGAGGCTCCCAACCGGCTGTGCTCACAGCCAGTCCGGAGACGTCCTTGAACGCCCCAGACTGAGGGCCCCAAGCCCCCCCACCCAGCACACTGACTCCAACCCACCTCTTTCCAAAAACATATTGTTTCCTTTTAGGCATGGAAAGGAAGCCCTTCATGACATTGCTTTGAAACCGAGGACGAGACGAGACAGACGGACAGAATGGTTAGAGCTGGGAGGAGGGGGAGGGGCAACAACCAAGGACTTCCGCCACAGACAGCCAGCAGCCATGACCTGGGACCTGGCCCGGGGCGGGGCCCTCCTGCCACATGGAACACGGGGTCAGAGGTCAGAGTGGCCTGCGTGTAGAGTGTGCGTCGGGCTTGTGAATTGGGGGGAGCGGGGGAGGGACACAAATATATAAGTATGTTTATATCTGGTGTCTACAGAAATACAAAACCATCGCAAAGGCTCCTAAGGCCAGGCAGCCGCACCCTAAAGCTGGACCTGGAAGGAAACAGATAAGATGAAGCAAAAACCACACCGAGACAGAAGTGACCAGGAGGAAAAATGCCCGGAGCATCAAGAGTCAGGAGGCAGGTGTCTCAGAGGCGATCAGCGGGCAGCCCGTCTCGGCCTCTCACCGAGCCTGGTTCTGCCCGGGGTGGGTCCAGCCACGTCCTGGGAAATGACCTCTGCATCCCCCCCACTCCTGAGCAGGCCAGGGGCCGAGGCTCCCGTGCCTGGTCCCTGGGTGCACCTGTGGCTGGCGGTAGGGCGTGCAGGTGTCGGGCGAGTGAGCAGGCTAGCCCGAGAGCGAGGCGAGTCCTGTGGGAGCAGGGAGCTAGGGGACCTGCGTGCCACAGCTGTGTCCCCGACAGGCGGCAGCCTTGACCTCTCTGGCCCTCAGGCTACTCTTCTGCGACACAAGACAACTGAACTAGGTGAGGTCTGAAGTCCCAAGGGGGGCTGATGTGACAGAGGTCAGAAAACATCTTTCCCACGAGACTCCGCTCTGCCCCAAAGTACCTGAAATGCCACCATTAGGGCAACACAGGTCTGACCTGGCAGGGGACAGGTGCAGCTGCTACCCTGTTGCCTGGGTGAGGGCCCCTCAGATGGGCTCACTGACCAGGGCCCGAAGGGTCATTCTGCCTCCCAGCCTCAGGCAGCCCTGGGCCGTGGAGAGCGGAAGGCACTGCTAAACAGAGGCTGGGCAGGGCCCCTTCTCAAACCCACAGGTATGTGGTGTGTATGACTTTTAAAAGGACAACACACTCAGTCTGCTGTCAGGGTGGATGTCCATGCTTGGGTGACTGGGCTAAGTATAAAGAGCTCATTCATTATGTGATCATTTAAAATTATAGAAGTCCTGAACACCCCAGGCCTCAGGGGCCATCTGGTCAACCTCTTGGTCTAAGTCTGTAGCCCCTGCCTTCTCTCCCACCTGCCCTTCTCCGGCCTGTCCTCACGCCCTTCATGCTCTGCAGAGGCCACGCCAGGGCCGGGCAGAGAGACCACCGTGGGGCTGCTTGCCTCCTCCCA
Source organism: Trachops cirrhosus (assembly GCA_028533065.1). Lineage (NCBI taxonomy): Eukaryota > Metazoa > Chordata > Mammalia > Chiroptera > Phyllostomidae > Trachops > Trachops cirrhosus. Next base: position 136,908,423 of record CM052543.1, read on the forward strand.
GGGCCCCAGACGCTGCCGTCTGCACCTCTGGCCGGACTTCCTGTGTCCCACGGGTCCTCAGGAGAGGAGCTCAGACTCAGTGAGCAGCTGAGGGGGGACTCCGGGTTGCACACACACATGAACACACACGCGCTGAAATGCATGTGATCCTGAGAACCCCATAATCACCAGGGAGGGGGGGAATCGAGCACAGGGGAGGCCCGTGGAGCCCTTGGCCCCCAAGCGAGTGATGAGTGGGACGGGACCAGGGTGGCTGCACTCGTGGCGAGACGCTTGTCTTGACCAGAGTCTGGGCCAGGGAGAGGGCTGGGATGAGGTGGTGGCCGTGAGTGTGGGGAGCACCGGGACTGCATGGGGAGGCACCCAGGGCGTCGGCCATCGTGGGTGCTGCCCAGGGTTGGACCAGACCACTGTCCCTATGACCTAGAGCTGTGGCTCTGCTTCTCCAGGCGCCCCCGTGGGGGCACCCATGGAGAGGAGGGGCTTCTGGGTGAAGGATCTGGGGAGAGGCTGGGGGCCAGTGGGACTGGGTGCCAGATGCTGGGTGCTGTGTGGGCACTCTGCCCGGCTGCAGAGGAATACCCGGGGACATGGTGGACGCTTTGTCCGGAGCCTGAGTTTAAGACCTGCAGGAGTGAGGCCCCGGGCAGTGGGGCCTTTTGCAGCTGACCTGCTCACGCATGCTTCCCCTCCACATAGATGGTGGGTGCAGCCCAGCCAGCTGTGGGGGCTGAGGGAGGTGGCAGTGGCCCTTGGCCCATGACCATCAGACTGCCTTGGGACTGAACCTCAGAGCTCCTAGGGCTCCTCCCTCTGAGCGGGGACACTCTGAGAGGTATCGCCCCGAACGGGTGGCCCTGGTCATCAGGGGGGGCTGTGTCCTGCACAGATCACCATCTGTCCCTGTCCTAAGCTGGACCTTGGGGTCCAGTGTCCTGTTCCACTCAGCCCCATGGAGTAGCTGAGTGGCTGGTGGGCAGTTGGGGCCACGTCCCTATGACCACCTCAGTGGGAGGTGGAGCAGGGCAGGAAAGGGCAGTGATGGCCTTGCCGGGGTGGGACTGTGACCCTTGCCCTTGGCTGTGGGCCCATGGAAGTGAGTGGCAGCCCACACAGGGCCTGTGGGCTCTGTCAGAACACTGTAACTTCCTGAGGTCACCTTCTCCCAGAAGGGGGTGTGGCCTGGGGAGAGACCAGGGTCTGGGACACAGCAGGCCTGGGTCTACGGATGTGCCAGGAATGCTCGTTCCGAGTAGCAGAATGTCTGACACCCCACCATTAGCGGTTCTGCCACCAGGCCTTCCGGACGGAGCTCCTCGTCTGCCCCTCACCCACCTCAGGGATCAGGTGTTTTCGGTTTGCCAGTCAGGTCTGGAACAATGCAAGGGAACTCTGGGGCAGTGGCGGGCCAGGCACACGCCAGTCTCCCCGGGTCCTGAGGACTGTCGTAGCTCATGCAGGCTCTGGCCCACCCATGGTGACTTGGCGGAGGCCTGGCTCACCTCATTCTGCCAGCATCTGAGATGTGTGAGTCTCTCCTTCTGTTATCTGGTCTTCCAGACACACCTGTCTCCTTCACCAGGAACAGGGCAGACTGCCACCCACAGATGCCCGACTTTGCCAGGAGGGAGGGGAGAGGCGTATGGCTCGACGGGTGCCTTCAAGTCTAGCAGGCATCCCTACATCGGGGACGAGTGCCCCTCGAGTCCTTTCCGCTTCCCCTGGAGGGTGGGGAGGACGTGAAGCCCAGAGCCTGTACGGGGGTTCGTGAAACCGTCTCGGACAAGTCCACGTGTCCACCCATTTCCCTCGCTATGAGCAGAGACTCTAGCTCAAATGTGTCATTGGCTCCAGCCGGCTTTGTGATTTGGGAGGCAGAGGCCCAGGGAGCTGTCCCACTTGGCGTGATGAGGAGGCCTCTCCGGGCCTGCACATTCCCCCGCCCACCCAGCCCTGGGAGTGTGTTCGGAAATGCTGGCAGGGAGGGCGGCGCCTCTGCTACCTCCAAGGACAAACGGTCCCAGGTCCCCTCTGATGGGGCCTGCAGCCTGACGGGCCACTGAGTGCAGCCAATGCCCACTGTGGCCCCAGCCGTCCCCGGGAGTTCCTCAGCACCTCGGAGTAGGTGAGGGGACTTCTCCCCCAGGGCCTGCTCCGGACTTGGGAGGCTGCCGCCCCAGCACCTGACTCAGTCTAGTCTGCTCACAACGTCCTCCCTCCTTCCCGAAGCCGGAGGCTCTCCTCGGCTAAGTCCCACTGGGGTTTCCCTTGCGGTGTGGTTGTTACACAGCACCAGGCTTCATGTCATCCAGTGACAAAGCTACAGCTCCTTCCCCTGCAGGGCTTTCCTCCCAATTGTCACAGGGACTCGACAGCGCTACAAAGGGATGGTGGGGCTAGGCCAGCACCCTCGGCACAGGCTCTGAGCTCCCTGACGGCCTCGCGTGCTCTCCTCCGAGGCCTCCTGGGCCTCCAGGCCAGACTCCGGAGGACTGAGCTCCCCTGCAGGTGTGGGAGAGTGTCTGTGACTTAGGTACCTGTCTCAGACAGCGACCTGGGGCAGGTCCTGTGGCCAGTTATAAGTGTTTCTAATGGATACCCACGCACACACATGCACACATACACACACTCTGCATCCCTTTTCCTTGCACGCCTGCCCAGTGTCAGCCCTGAGAGTGTGCTTTCCTTCCCCACAGCCTTTGTGCACGAGTGAACGCTCCACTGCACTCTCCTCCAGAGTAGCCACGGACTCAGGCCTCTGCATGGATCCCAGACCTGCCGGCTACGTCCACGTCTCTGGGCCTCGGTTCCCTCATCTGTAGCATGGGGATGTGCATGGTCCTGCCCCTCGGCTCAGTGGGCGGATTCCCAGGGTGATGTGAGACATCTCTACCAGCCTCCTGGGGGCTGGTCTTGCCCCCGTCAGAGGAGGGAGATGAGTTGGGACCAAATGAGGGAAGGCTAAGGAGAAGAAGTGGCTGCGGCCTCAGCAAAGGCATGAACCCACGTGAAGAGAGGACACATAGACAACGTGGGGGTTGGCCCGGAGCCTGGCCGTGGAGAACAGGGGCTCCGGGCAGCTGAGCTGAGGGGAATCCGGCCGCCGGTTGGGAGAGGATGCCCTGGGACCCACTCTCCAGCTTGTGGTCTGATTATCATGTTCATGAAACATACATTTGACCTTGGCACCCCCAGGCCTAAAATGGAGCCTGTGATGTGGTGCCTGCCCCTGCACGGGCCTCCTTCTCTCTGTGCTCACTTTGAACTTGGCATTGCAGCAGCAGCGAGTCTGCTGCCATCCTCAGCCTCACACTTGCTCCTCTCCTGTCTGGCACACTGTCTGCCTGGCCAGTCCCATTCTCGGTTCAAAACGCACAGCAGACACCACCTCTTCCTGGGGGCCTCCAGGGATGCCTCTCTCCCCCCAGAGTTGGCACTTGGCCTGTGAGCCTCTGAACCTCCTTGTCTGACCCTGCTCGACAGTTTCTCCCCCACAAGACGGGGGGCTCCCTGACGGTAGAGCCCCCATCTTGCCTGGTATTTTGTGGGGACCTGGCACCCAGGAGAGGGCTACTTGTGTGCTGAGTGAAGTAGTGAATGATGTGGTGTCCCTGCGTCTGACCTGTGGCTCCTGGTGAGGTGTCCTCCCTGGGCCTGGGTCAGTGACCACGTCACCCCCTCCAGGCCGGGGGTGGCAAGGAGTCCGGTCTGAGCCTCCAGGCCTGGGGCACCTGGGGGTGTGTCATGCACCCCAGACAGTGCTCACTCAGACCCTCAGGAAGGTAAGGACCAGGGCGTTGGATCCCCACTCCCTCTGCCTCCATTCAGGCAGCTGCCCGAGAGGGCAGCCCCTGCCTGGGGTTCAGCGGGCAAGGCCTCATCTCTCCCGCTGGGCATTCCGGCTGCTGCACATTCAGTCTCTGGGGTCACAGGGTCAGCTGCTCCCTGACCTCTCAGAATGTGGGATTTTCCAGGACTTTCTGTGGCCGGAAAGGACACAATTCTCAGAGAGTCTGTGCTCCTCCCCACAGAAGTCTGTTTGCAGCTTTCGGCAGAGGTGGTGACCTGAGCCCATCTCGAGGATGAGGGAAGTAAAATTTAAAACGGCTGCAATTTCACATCTTGATCTTCAAGTGCAGCCCCCCTCTGGGGTCTGCTTCCGCCTCCTCTCCTCCCCAGGGGCCTCCCCGTCTCCCAGACCTCACGCCCCTCTGGGCTCCACCCATTGCACTGCCTGCCAGGCCTCTCTCCTTGCTGGTCCTGCAGGCTGCTGTCACTCGACCTACCGGACACTCAGCCCATCTCTTCCCCGCCCCCGCCCCGCTGTCCTGACCCTGGGCCGTGGATCTACCCCTGGTGACCTCATCCCCCTTATGTCTGGGCGCTTTGGGAAGCCTCTCCAGGGCTGGTCCTCCTGTCCCGTTACTGTCGGCCCGGAAGGACACCTGGACATTGCTGGGACCAACCTCCTGTTTTACAGACGAGGAAACCTGAGGCCCGAGAGAGAGGACATGGTGTGCCTGGAGTCACAGGACAAGCGACAGAGTCAGGTGTAGAACCCAGGTCTCCTAGCTCCCACGGGGGTGTCCTCTCTGCTCCAGTGACTGCTTCTTAGCCCCAGCACCCATCCTATTCGGTCAGAGTCACGGAGGCACACCCCTGGCTCTCCCACCTTCAGGTGGGCATCCATTCCCCGCTCCTCCTGATGGCCCCTACAAGCCCAGGAGTCAGGGCCTGTCTGCCCATCCCTGCCTAGGTCCCACCCATCTCTGGGAAGGCCATCACCCCCTCCCCAATGCTCATGACTGTCTCTGTCCTCAATTTTTCATTCCAGGCAACCCATCCCTTGCCTAGAACATTTTAGGACATTCCAGAACATTCCAGACAACCCATCCCTTGCCTGGAATGCTTTGGGTTTCCACCTAGCGGGGTCCTCTTTCTGTGTCGTGTGGGAGAGTTCGGCTTCACATGTCAGGTCTCTGAAGACAGTCAAGGTCTCTGTGTCCCTCTCGCCCCCGGGCTTTCTAGCCCAGGGCTGGGCCGCTGCTCAGTGCCAACCTGCCCCTGCAGCCTGCCCCCTCTGTGGTGTCCAGCTGGCCTGGAGCAGGGACCAAGATCCTAGGGTGCCACACCTGTAATTCAGCAGCCAGGCGCCCTCACTGCCAGTTCCAGAATTCTCCAAGAGTGGAAGCAGAAAGACCTCCCTTGACCTGAAGAAGCCGCCAGGCACGCCCCTTCACCCCAGAGCTCGCGCCCCTGACCCCTGGGCTCAGACAGAGAGAACCTAAGCAGCGGGGGCGGGAGACCCAAGCTGTCCACGGGACTGGAAGTCACGAAGAGCCTGCCCCTTTCCGCACAGCCGGGGCCAGCGTGGCTGGGCGGGGCTCTGCAGCTCCGCTCTAAGTGAAAGGACGCGACAGAGTGGGAAGGAGGTGCCAGCCAGTGTGCCGTCCTGAAACAAAACACAGCCACTGGGGGTTAGTCGGCAAGTCCAAACACAGCATTGGGGAGCAAGCGGAGGAGGTCCTGTCCTCCCGCGCGGAGCACTGTCCGGCTCAGCGTCCGCCCCGGAGAGGCTGCAAGGCAAAATGAGCAGCGGCGTTAATCTGCGGACGGGCGAGAGAAGTAGGAGTGTGGCCCTGCGCTGGCCCCTCGGCTGCTGTCCCTCACTAAGGAGCTGGAAGGTGGTCCCTGACTTCTTTGCGAGGGTATGAAGCAGACAAATTAAAAATATCAACGTAATGGAAAAAAAAAAAGATGCTCATGCACCATTAAGACTCATTCCGGTGGAACTAGCCGGGGCGAGGGCGGGCGGGGCGGGGCGGACGCCGAGAGAGACCGTGTTTAGGACACAGCTGGTCTGGGCTCGGACAGCGCCGGCCTTGGCGGGGCGCAGGTGTGGAGGCATGCAGCGGGGACGAGGCTTCGGCTACGCGTCCCTCCCCGACTCGGGCTGCGAAAAAGCGGCCCCTCGGGCTCCTCGTGCCCCTCGGCAGGGGCCGCTGGGGTCGACGTGCTTTTCGGGCGTTAAGTTCACTATCGACAGTGGGGAGGATGGTGCCGGGCACCCTGTGCTGGCCCAGCGGTCGCGGTCCCTCAACGTGGACTCTACAGGCCTCCTAATCTCAGGCAGGGCTTGTGAGCCCCTGAGGACGCAGGCTCCTCAGGGCCGGGCAGGCGGGGGTTTGTCTACTGCGGGCAGAGGCCCCTGGTGACCGGCAACACTGTGCGGGGCGGGCGGGGACAGTGGCTGCTCCGCGGCTGCGTGTGAGAGGGCGCTGGGGGCCTGGGAGGGGCAGAGATGGCTACTGGCTCTGTGACAGGGAGTCACGCTCCGGGAACCTGCAAGAGAGGGGAGGAGAAAAGCGACACAAAAGCGTCCTACAAAGGAACAGACCCGACCACAGCTGGAAGGAAGGCAAACCTTTGAATCAGGTCCTTGAAATACAAGCTGCAGGAAGCTAGAACATTTTGGTGGACTTCAAACTCTCTGCCTTCAACAACAATTTTCAGGTCTGTAAAGGCTTTCGCTCTGCGCTGCTGGTTCAACTCCTTCAACATTTCTGCAGAACAGAGAAGACAGACAGGGCCAGGTTCCCATTAAGAGGTTTTTTTTTTTTAATTAAAAAAATTTTTTTTCAAGAAGTAGAGAAATAGGAAAACACTTGATACTTTCTTGGCAAGACTGGCTCGACACCGACAGCCAAAGGAAGTCACAGACATAGTGCGTCAACAAGCGGCAACTGGGAGGGGCCACAGGACCGAAGGAACCACAACTTTCAAAAGCAAAAAAACAAAAAACAAAAACAAAAAACAAAACAAAAAAACCCCACAACAAAAACCAAACAAACAAAACAAAACAAAACAAAAAACAAAAAACCCCAAACCCTTACAAAACAAACACAATAAAAATCCAACCCAGAAATTGAAAGGTCCGGGGAAAAGAGTCCCATAGTGACAATTGGAAACATACAGAATACGTTATCACAGACGACTAAAAACTGCTATATCACTACGGAACAAGTTCTTCAAATGCCAATGAGTGCCGATGTGTTTGATACCAAGTAAAAGCATGGCATTGTGATGCAAGATGGGCTGGATATGGTTCGAAGGAATAGAAACCACAAAACCTGCAAAAACAGCATCTCTTCTGTTAGACACTCACAGCCAAGGCTGGGGAGAGCTGCTTGGGGAGGGGTCCCTCGAAAGGAAGGGTGGAGTGGGGACCTGGGGAGCCCCTCCTTCCATTTCCGACTTTGGGGCTCCTGGGGGAAGTAAGCCAGGAGCTGGGTCCGGCTGTGGTACCTCCTCCCACGTCTGGGCTCCTTCAGGACTCCCGTCCTCGCCTGGGGCTTCAGCAGGGGGTGGCGAGGCTCACAGCCCCAGCAGGTCCCGGGCAGTGGCCTCTGGGCCCTCCCACCCTGCTGCACACCTACCTTTGCCTGTGTTGTGGCCGCCTGGGGCTGGCACAGAGAATGCCCCAGGCCCACGGGCTTCGAGCCTGGGGATGACAGAAGCTTCTCCCAGACCCATCTCCAGGCTCAGACAGGGGAAGGAGGAGAGCCTGACCACTGTTCTGCTTAGTTTATATAAACTCTTTCATTTGCAAAAGTTAGGGCCTTTGGAGGACCCTGCTCCCTCAAGCCTCACCTGCCTGCCCCTGGACAGAGCCTGCCCTTAGCACTGCTGGTGGCTGCACATCAAAGGCCCAGATCTGGGGGCCAGAATGGCCTGGACTGTTGTGAGGCGGGTTATGCCACTTGGCAGGTGAATGGGAGAGGGTGGTCTGCAAAACTGAGCCCTGCCTGCTAAGTCCCCCAGGGTTACCCCAGCCCTCCAGGTCTACGCTGTACCCTGGCAGGTGTTCTGGGACTACCCTCCTGTGTGCCCTCCTCCAGCCTGACCGGTCACCTCTGTCCACATGGGCTATGCCGGTGTCAGCTCCTGCTAAGATGCCTTGATGAGCCCAGCACTACTTCCGGTACCTGGATGCCCTGGGAGAGGCCCCTACACTTCCCGAGCCTCTGTTTGTACATCTGTGAAGTGGGCACATGGACTCCTGCTTTGATCCCAGGGCTGGTGTAGGTCATACACTCAGGGACGGGCAGGGCCTGTGGGCTCTGTGGCCAGGCAGGCCCAACTCTGCTGAAGATGATGGAAGATGGTGAGGGGGCGTCCTGGAGCACATCCCAGATGGGGGGACTGGGGTGAGCGGGCAATGGCAAATCACTGGCCCCCACTGTCCCCACAGGGGGCCGTGCTGGAGTGGCAGCGTGTCTGTGGGCTGGGGGGCTGCTGGCTCAGGCCCTGGGAGGCTGCCCACAGGTGTGCTCAGACAGGCAGAGGGGCACAGGGCCTGAGTGGAGGGCGTGGAGGTCCCAGCGGGGCGTGTGCAGGGGAGTGAAGGCCTATGGAGGGGTGGGGCTGTGAGGGTTGGGCCGGCAGGGTCAGATCTCAAGAACATTTTGAGGGGACTCACACTTTACCTTCTGGGCCCCAGGAAGCCACCAAGGACTCTGTGCAGGGAGTGACAGAGTTAGATCTGGGTTTCAGACAAGTCAGCCTGGCAGCCACGTTAGAGACAGGAGTGACGGGTGGTGGCAGGACCCTGGGAGAGCCTGGGCTCCGCCGCCCATCAGCTGCCAAAGCTTGGGAAGGTTAATCCGTGTACCCACTGGTGGCGGCCCTGGCACATAGCATGAGCCTAACGAGCACGTGGTAGGCTCACTGTTACTGTTGATGGTGGTGGGGGCTCCATAATCCAAGAGAGAAGTGACAGAGGCCTGAATTCTGACAGTCACAGAAGGACACAGAAAGGTGAGTGTGTAGGCTGTGGGTGCACGCCACCGCCCTCAGTGCTGGAGGGGACATGGAGGGGGGAGGGGGAGACGTGAGGGCCATGTCCGGGTTTCTGGAGGGACATCAGGAAGGGAAGGGGTGATGAGTTTAGTTTTGGGGTCAGGGCTAGAGCCTGTGGGACATGGGGGTTGGAGGGAGACACGCAGGGGGGTGCAGGAGGCAGCGGCCGGGGCATGGCAGCAGGCACCTGCCACAGGAGCACCAGGCCTGGGTGTGGAGAGGCCTCGAGTGCAGGGAGAGCCCGCAGGGCCAGGTGGGTTAAGGCTGGACCGCTGTGCTCACACAGCAGCTCTCCAAACAGCTCCCAGCCGAGTCATTCCCAAACCATGAGCCAGGTGGGTGATGCCGCCTTCTGAGTGAAGCTGAGCGGGGCGGGCAAAGAGCTCTGGGCTAGAATTCCAAAGACCCGGATGCTGGTTCTCATTCCAGTTTTGCCACTAATTGGCTATGTGACCCTGGGCACGTTGCCCCAGCTGTTGGGGCCTCAGTTCCCTCAAGCACCAAGGACACCTGCTCCGCTGCGCCCTGGACGCCACACTGCCGTGAGTGACAGAGGCGGCCCGAGTGTCTGCTGAGTAAACCGTGCTCAGGGAGCCAGGAAAGCACAGTGGCTGGCACCCAGGCTGCCGCTGCCCCGGCCCCGGAGCATCCGGGTGTCTGGGGACATTTTTCTTCTGAACCGAGGTCCCAGCGACAATGACACCCCCTGCCCCAGCCCCAGCAGCTGCGCCTGCTCCCAGGGATTCCGGAGAATCGGGGAGGGGCTCGGAGATCCACATCCCCAGAACTGCAGGCACTGTCTGCTCCCACTCTGAGGAAATCCGGGTTTAACAGCTGGGCAGGATTACTTGGTCTCAGAAGAATGTTTCAGTTTATGAAAGTGCTCACAGGGGATTCCCTCTCACAGCAGGTCCCAAAGCGCATTCAGAGTATTGATCAGTGGGTACGTGCTTACTGCCACCAGCTGAGGGCCGGCGGGGCGAAGGCGGCATTTTGGCAGATCACGACCTAGGATCCATGGGGTGGAGCCGGCACCAGCTCAGGGCATCAGCTGCCCTCCTGCCCACCCCCTGCCTCCGCAAAGGGCAACCCTTAATGTCAGAGGGCGGGTGTGCAGGCCGGGGGCGGAGCCCGACCTGCACCGCGTCATCAGGACGGACCCCAGCAGCTCCCCGGCACCCTGGGGAATTTGGCTGCCTCAGGCTTGTGGAGGAAGGGGCGGGCGCCTGCTGGGCCTCCTGGGCTTCTGCAGGGCTGGGCTCCACCCCACCCCCACCCCCGCCTGTGGGAGAGAAGCCTTGGCCACAGGGCCCCTCTCTGTTGGCCAGCATTCTGGTCTCTGAGTGGTCTCTCCCAAGTGGATATCCCCCTTGTGCCTGCAAAACCCCAGAACACCCTTGCTCGCCCACACATTCGCTGCCCTCTGCCCCTGGGCTTACCTTCCATAGGGCCCCCCCACTCCCCATCGCCCCGCTGACATCTGGGCACAGAGCACAGGCCGAGTTGGTCCCTAGGCCGACTGTTCGGCTCCTCCCCTCCCCCTCCCACACCGAGTCCACTCTCTTCGGGCCCTGTTCCTGCCAGCACCCTGTCTGGTCCCGCCATCCTCTTTCACCTGAGTCACTGTGGCTGCCTCCAAGGATGTCCCCTTGTTTCTGGCCTGTCCCCCTCCAAGCCACGTCCAAGCCACCTCCACACAGCAACCTGGCCATCAGCTGCTACTTAAATAAATCCTTCTAGGCTGAGCAGGGAAAGCAAAGTGCCCTCTTCGCCGCCACACCCCGGTCCTCCACTCCAGGGCTGGCCCTTCGCCCTCCACGGAAGCCTTGCCCGGGCAGGCCCACTCCCAGCCTTCACTCACCTCTCTGCCCTCTGCCCAGATCTTCCTGCCTCCCTCTTCTTCTGGCTAATGACCACTTACTCCTCAACACCAGTTAAGGAGTAAGTTATTCAGCCCCCTGTCCTCTGCCCTCCTCGGCAGCCTCCCCTAGCCCCCTGGGCTTACTTTCGGAGCATACCATGTGCTGTAATAATTTGCCTGCCTGCCGCACTTCACAGTGTTTTATTTATATTTTATTTTCAATACTTAGCACAGGGCCTGGCATATATACAGTGTGTGTGGTACATTGCAACAACTCTTTGCAGCCCCTCCCACCAAGGGGTGGAGTTTATCTCCCCACCCTTTGAAGGTTGACTGGCCTTTGACTTGCTTTGGACCCTACAATACGGTCAAAAGGACAGCGGGTGAGTGGGAGCCACGGCCTCAGGAGGCTTGGCTGGCTTTTGCTCCTTCTCTCGGGACCCCTGCCACCACCGCCACCACCTGAACAAGCCTGGGCCGGTCTGTGGGAGGCTGACAGCCCTTGTGGGGCAGAGATGAGGCGTCCCATGGGAGCGCTGGCCCCAGCCAGCCCCGTCCCCAGGATCAGCTGGGCCCCACCCACACTGCAGACCAGGACCACAGCCTAAAAGCGTGGTGGCTGCTGGGAGCCACTGCATCGCAGAGCTGCTCGGCTGCGCAGCCGGAGCCGGCTGGCACAGAGAGCACGAATACACGGTGGACCCCAGCGCGCAGAGAGAGTTCTCCGCGTCGGTTTCTCCTTCGCTCCTTCCGGCGGAAGCTAATTATTGTTATTATTTTTAACTGCGGTCCATTTTCCCCTCTTAACCGCTTTCACGTGGGCAGTTCAGGAGTGGTGCGCGCATGTCCACTGTCGGGTAGTCGGTTTCCAGAAGCACTTTTATCTTGCAAAACCGAAACTCGGTGCCCACTAACCCAACCCCCACCGCCGCCCCCTCTCTCTCTGCCATTCTACTTTCTGTCTCTCTGAACCCAGCGGCTCCAGGCGCCGCACCGTGTCTGTGGAGCCACGGTTCACACCGTGGTTGTAACTGGCTGCCTTCACTGAGCATGACATCCTCGCGCCCCGCCCACGTCGTAGCGTCCGTCACAATTTCCTCCCTTTTTAAGGCTGAATATTATTCCATTGTAGGTGTGTAACACATTCTCTTTATCCATTCATCTGCAGATGGACACCTGGGGTGCTTCCACCTTTTGCCTAATTCTCAACACCCCGTTGTGGACATCTCTGGGTCCCCAATCTCAAACCCCGTTGGGAGGGGTTAGGGTAAACGGGCTCCAGGAGCCCAGCAGCCAGTGGCCTCGTAGGACACGGGGACACGGGGGAGGGTCGGCCTGGGGCTGGGTACTTGGTTTAGAGGGGAGTGAGGCCACAAACAGAACCGAGACTGGAGATGAAGTTGCAGCCAAACGTCTGCATATTTTTCACCAAACGACACGCGTTATTTGTCAGAGACTAATGGGCTCTTTCCAGCCGGGCTAGAAGGGCTGTCGGAGGCAGTAATAAAGAGGAAGCGGCGTCAGATACGAAAAGGCAACGGGTTTCGGTGGCTTCGCGGCAGAGAAGTCCATTAAATCAGGGCCCTGAGAAAGGTTGTGTGGCCAAATAATTTTTTCCAGAGCTCAAGTAAGAGCCCAGCTAGGTGACAAATGCTCCCAATTCCCATTGATATTTATGACACGCGTTTGATAAAAGACCTGCACACATTATAAACTCAGAGCAGTTGTGAAATATACTGAGAAAGCCCAGCAGAGACTGTGTCACGCTTGCCCGGAGGATAACTCATCCGGAAGCAGAGGAGCTTGATGAGTGTACCCTGTGGGGACAGGTGGTGGCTTTGCACAGAGCCTCCTGCTACGGCTCCTCAGTGGGGACAGCGCGGGGCAGGGAGCACTCGGAGCAGACCGGCCTCCGAGCTGAATGCTTCCTCTTCCTCCTCCCCCTGATGGGATCGTACACATTCCCCTTCTCCTTTGCTGTCCCGGACTCAGAACTGACCTTGAAGGCCAGCTGGGCTCCAGCTTCCAGGGAAGATGGACTCAGATGACCTGTGGACCATGCATCCAGCCTGGGTCAGAAGGAAGGTCCCCTACTGGAAGTTACACCAGCCCCCAGAATTCAGGGTGGGTTGGGGGCCAGATACAGACATGTTCTTGGGGGTAAGAATAACTTCCCCAAAAGATGACCCGACAGAACCATCTGAAGTGTTACAACTGAGTGGAGCTGGATGGAAAGAATGTAACATTCAAGCCCTCTCTGACTTCGGGAGACACCAGTGTTAATAACAATGGGGGTGACCCTACAATTTGTATGTCAATCTGTGGCTCTAAAACGTCATTAAATTAACCGCCTAGGTCCTCCCTGGGAAGGGGTTTACCTAGTCTGTGCAGCTCCAGTGGCTTTAAGAGCCCTGAATGGTCCTCCCAGGAAAGACTGACCCCCTCTGCAGCCCCTGAGCTCAGGTGAAGCCTGAAGCCCCGGGGCAACTCTGCAGAAGAGGAGCCTCCACATGCGGTGGCCAGAGGGAGATTCACCCAAACATACGCAGATAACTGGTCACCCTCATCGACAGCTCTTGCTGTGTGTCACAGCAGAGTAGGAGGCAAAGAGAATGGCCTTTGTGTGGAAAGAATGGAGGAGAGCAAGGGACAGATTGTGAGGACCCCAGCACCAGCTCAAGAAAGCTGGCCAGAGGGCGGTCACTGCAGAGGTGGGGGCAGACCCTTGGCTGATCGGGGGGAGGGAGGCCGCTGGGCAAACCCGGAGGCTGCAGTTGGAGGGAAGTGCCCTGGTTGGGTTGACACCAGCAGCTGCTAGTCCTTCCTGCCCCCAGTAAAGAAGCTGCCACCTGGCTCCGCCCTCTGCTTAGAGGATGCAGGTCAAGGGTATGCAGGTGCCTCTACAAAGCATATTATGCAGGTTCTGCCTGCAGCATATTAGAGATATTGCCTTTTTCCATTGGAGGGTGGGCCCTTGGAAGGTGGGGGGTGGTTTCTTGGCTGGAGGGCATAGAGTCAAGAAGCCAGGACAGAGTTGGGGCTGACAGAGAGAGAGAGAGAGAGAGAGAGAGAGAGAGAGAGAGAGAGAGAGAGAGAGAGAGAGAGAGGGAGGGAGGGACTCAAGTTCAGCACCTTGGAGAGCTCCACGTACCCAGGGGAGACAGGGCAGAAAACCAGGAGGGCTCTAGAGAGGGCGGGGGCGGGGGCCCTGAATGAAGCTAAGGAGTGGACATCCCCTCTCAGAGGCAGACTCTGAGATCCCGAGTTCTGGGAACTACAGGCTGCTTGTGTCTGTTTGGCCCATTCGTTTGTCCATTAAACAGGAGTCTGTCTCCTGTGTGCTGAGCACTGGGCGGGGGCGAGGGGGTGCCGGGGACACATGTGAATGGAGGTGTTCGCAGAGCTGGGGAGCTCATGGTTTCATGGGGGACACACTAACTGTGATGCTGAGTGAGAAGAGTGTACTGGGCAGGCCCTGGGCAGAGGGGTGTGGGGAGGGATGGCTGCCTTGCTCAGCAGAGCACAGGGAGGTCCACAGTGGGGTGGGCTATGGGAACACTCGAAGATAAGCAGGAGCTCGCCAGGTGGGCTGGGGGGAGGTGTGAATGATGGGGCCGTGTGTGAATACGAGGGTACGAATGTATGCTGTGCCTGTGGGCATGTACGTAACCATGTGTACCAGCACCTGTGTGTTGGATTGGGTGGTGTGTGTGTGTGAGCAGCAAGGGGAGGGGCCCCAGAGAAAGGTAGGTCCCTATCAGGCTGTGAAAGAAATGTACCTGCAGGCGGTTTTCTCCCACAGGAGGCTGGGGGCCACTGGTGGGTTTTATGGGAGAGAGGGAGAGCCATCTTCATCTCTTCCACTCTAAGGGGCCGCTCAGAATCTGCCCCATCTCTCTCGTACTCCTTCCCTGCTCTCGCACACGATCAGGCACCCCCTTTTCCCCACCGCCCTCTGCTCGTCCACCCCATTCTGGTGCCCCTTCCCCAGATCTCCCAGGCACACAGTCAACCAGCCAAGCCCATGGGCCAGGTGTCCGCATGGGGTAAGGCACTGGGCTGAGAGCTGGGGAGGGGAGGGGGCTGAACAGGGGGCGGGGCATAGATGAGCACATAAATCAATAGCTCTGAAGGATTTGTAAGAATTAGTGAACCGGGGCTGGGAGTACGATCAGCTCAGTTACCCAGGTAAAGAGGGAAGTGAAACGGAACCCCAGATGCCAGGGCTAATGGCAGGCAGCTCAGAGCGCCTGGAAGCCCACTGCAGATGAGCACTCCCTGCCTCGAGGGGGGGTGAGGGGCAGGAGGAGCGATCTTGAGAGCCTGCGTGTGGGGCTGCAAAGGGAGGATGGGGACCCCTCTCTGCGCCCCCTACAGTGTCTCAGGAGGGGTGTCTCTCCTTGGCTGTCAGCCCCTGGGTCCCTGTCTGTGCCCACCCCTCCTGCCATTCTGGAAAGCCCAGGCGTCATTTCCGATTTTCGTACAGCAAATGGTCTTTAACCATCATGCAAGTAATCGCCATGACTATTCTAGGAAGGTTAGAAAGTCCTGACAGGCAAAAGGAAGACGACAGGGGGCTGTGCCCTCCTGGAGATCGGAGCCACCTGCCAGGTCGAGGTCTGACCCAGAGGGTCAGCCAGGAGCCCAGCCATCCCACCCAGGGAGCAACCACGGCCGCCAGGGAGGACCCAGGCCCTGGGTCTGCCAAGGTGAGCCCACCGTCTCCACGCCCTCCCGTACTGCCACCGTGTCCTGCACACCCGCCTGCCCTCACACCAGCCTGTGGAGGGGGCAGCCAGGCCCGGTCCCAGGGGGTCCTTGGAAGGGTCAACAGGTGGGCTGTCCTGCCATCCTCCCGTCCTGCCCCCTTCGACTCCGCCTCCTGCCTTCCAGCTCAGGCCTCTCCCCTGCCAATCCCTCCCTGCTCGATGAGTGTGATCTTTGCTGGCTGAATTCTGTCTCTGGTGAGACTGAGCTCTGGTGGGGTGGAGATGCTGCCGTTCACTCCCCGTGTTCCCAGAGCCCGGGGCAGCCTCTGGTACCCACCGGAGGGCTCCCAGGGTGGCCCCAGGTGCTGGGCTCTGAGCAGTGACAATGCGTCTGAGACCCTGACACAGGATGGGCAGGCCTGTCTGGGCACAGCAGCTGTGACCTCCTGGGCTGATTTTCAGGACATGGGACCTGCCATCATTTCAGCGGAGCTGCCGG
>CM052543.1:136924850-136942039 GCA_028533065.1 Trachops cirrhosus
GGTGTGGTGTGAGCACGGAGGGCGAGCACCCAGGCTGCTCTTGGCACAGCTGCTCCCTTCGTGGGGAACAGTCTCCTCTTCCCCATTCAGGAAGCTTCCCCCCTATTCCATCAGGCTGGGTTCAAATGCCACCCTCTGGCCCCACCCCACTGGGCTCACCGCTGGCCAAGAAGGTTTCTCATCTGTCAGGCCCTGGGGCTGTGGGCTGCTCAAGGGCAGAGGCCAGCACTGAGCACCCGAAGGGAGGAGGAGGGTGTCTGCCGATGGAGTGGATGGCTGTGACCAAAGGGACAAGAAAACAGAGTTCCTCCAGGACTCAGGGGTGTGGAGACACTGTGTCCTGGCCCAGCGTGCGGTCCCCAGCCCCCTGGGTCTGCAGCGCCCCTGATGAAACAGAATCTGACAGAGACTTGGGGAGTCTTTCTCGGCTCCAGCCACAGCCTCCAGCCTGCGGCCGAGAGCTGGGGGAGGCCAGGCGGGGCCTGACCCTGCTGGGTGGGGGTGAGAAGGTCGCAGTGGGATGGGCGGGTCTGGCCGGGCACCTGCCACCCCCTGTCCAGGGGACTGCACCCAGGCCCTGGGGAAGCCTGGGAAGAAGGGTCCTCCAGCGCAGCTGACTGGGGGCTTGGGAGGGTCTGCAAACTGCAAGATCCTAGGAATGGTCCCACGTGTCCCGGTAGAGTCGGATCCACAGAGGAGTGGGTGGGGCCACCTGCTGTCACCGGAAGCCACCCCCTGAGCTCCCTTCTGCTTTCTGAAGGTCCTTAAACCAACACTTCCCCCTCTCTCAACCCCTGCGGGCTGTGCCTGAGTCCTCTTAGCAAGACCTGTGTTGCCCACCCTGAGCGGCATCTGTCAAGTGAAGCATCTGCACAACAGGAGGAGGCGGGAGCTTGCCATTCTCTGGTGGGAAAGGGCTGGGGAAGCGGAAGCTCTGGGCTTTGGGCAATGCTCAGAAAAGCTCTCAAGAGCCAGCCTGGGTCTGTCTGTCTCTGTGCCCCTGTGCCTGCTAGAGCTTCTGACCCTGAACAGCCTTCAGATAATGTGCGAATGGGTGACGGAAGGAATGAATGAGTAGTTGCTGGATTGGGGAAGGTGTCTGGGAATAGGAGGCGATGATCTGGGTCTCAGTGGATGGGATTTGAGCAGAAAGCCTTAGAGAAAGGGCACAGAGATACAGCAGGAGGGCTGGGAAGGACCAGTGGCTGCAGGGCCTGGGGCAGCGGGTGGGAGGATGGGTATGGCCGTGGCAGCCACCAGGGAGAGTGGGATGCCACAGAGGGGACCCTGGGAATGCTGGGAAATGACCAAACCTCGGGATGCTAGGTATGCCCAGGCCTCCCTCATCCTTCTGCCCCAGGCAGCTCCACTGGGGAGGGACAGAGCCTGCAAGCCCTCATGCTTGGCTCTCTCATCCTGCAGAGAGGAATGCAGGGAGACGGGCAGGGTGGGCAGGCTCATTCTGGGACACACGGTGTCCCCCTAGCAGGGACACACTTCCCAGGCCCCTGGGCAGTGATGCGGTCATCAGCTTGGAAGTCAGGTGGAAGGAGGAAGGACCAAATTCAGCCAGAACAGAACCTGGGCCCTGCCCCGCTCCAGTGCTCAGTGCTCCGAGGGGCTGATGATTGGAGGCCTCGGTGGAGCTCGGGGTGAGCTGGGTGGCAGGGCCGGGCGGAGCAGCCAGTTCTGTCTGCACGGATGACGCTATGCAGCGATGGTGATGATGAAGGGGAGTGGTGACCTTAGATTGAGAGCCCCTTCTGTGCGATGTGGCCCTGGCACTTCACACCCTCACCGGACTTACGCTTTGAGTGCCTTGTACACATGGGGGAGGGGAGGTGCCGGGCCCGACGTGGAGGCCAAGCTGGGTCACCTGACAGGGGCCTGCCCTGTCTACAGCATCGATTGCCAGCCTTGGTCTATGCACCAGACTCAGCTGGAAGCTTCCAAAACAAAACAAAACAGAACAAAACAACAAGCCCTGCTGTCTGCTCCCCACCCTCAGAGTTTATGATTCAATAATATGGGGTGACCAAGGCATCAGCATTTCTGAAAGCTCCCCAGAAAATTTTAACGCACAGCAAAGTTTGAGAACCTCTGGTCTCATGTCTCAGTGCTGTCATTTCATCTTTTTGTTCTTAGTCCCAAAGTGTCCAGATCTGGGCTCTGAGCTCAAAGAAATTTACTGAAAAAAAAAAAAATTAAGGAACAACAGCTCGAGGTGCCAGCAATTTATGCAAATGAATGCAAATAAATACACACTTCCATACATATGTTTATGCAAATATTCTTGTAGTCCTTGCAAATCACTCACCCGCCTGCAAGCAGCTGCCTGCGATTTCTTGGTGAGAACCCTGGGCAGGGTGCCCGGGTTAACGACAGGTGGTATCACGACCTCTCAGAACAGACGTCTCTATTAGCAAAGTGTCCCAGAAGTCCCCCAGGGAACAGCTCGGGGAGCCCAGCTCTGTGCCCCAAGGCCCCTCCCCGACTTGCTCAGGCCCCTGGCCCCAGGCCAGGGAGGGATCGGGAGTAGCTGCCGGGTGGGGTGGGTGCTCCAAGGCTGGCAGGGCTGTGGACAGAGAGAGTGCAGGCCGGGCAACCGTGAGAGGGCAGGTCTGATTGCCAGGCGCCGGACTGCCTGTCACTCTGTGCCCTTCTGGGCGGGCTGGCGTGTGGCTGGGCCTTCGGCCCCACTCGGACAGGGTGCCCCACGTGTGCTGTCTGCCGGGTCCGATCCTACAGCCCATTTACATAAACTCAGTGGGAGGTGCTGGGCTTGAGAAGAAAACTTTCCCCGTCAAGACGAGCGACTGCCTCCCGCACCGTGCACATCTCCTCGGGGACGCTGGAGTGGCGTCCGCACTAGTTTGCAGCCCCTTCCCCCAGAGTTTGTCCAACAGGCATGGCTGTCCAACAGGCCTGTACGCAGGAACTCCAGGACACCCTGGCTTTATTCCTCGGGAATGCATGGGTTCTACAGCACACAGACCTCTGGCCCTGCCCCCTGAGAAGGCCCGAGAGAACCGAAACCTCACTGCCCCCTTCCCGCATGCTCAGTGCTCACCGGGTGTCCTCCCCAAGCTTTCAGCCTCCCTCAGGGGCTGCTGGAGTGCGGGGAGTCCCCCAAGCGGGGCTGGCATGTGACTCTGAAGACCCACCTGAGAACCGGGCCCTGGCACTTTGAGATCCTAGCTCAGCCTTCCCTGGACAGCTCTGAAAAGGGCACACGCCAACTCTTATTGCTCCCCGTCACTGCTTCCAGGAGGAGGAGGCCTTAACCATATGGGAGGCTTGGCGGAGAGTTCCATGAGGGTAGAGTTCTGTCTGTTAGGCATGGCAGGCACTCACTACCTTTCTGCTGGCTGATGGAGTAAGTGATTTCTGCACCTCAACCACACCTCGCTGTCTTCCCCAGCTGTCCTCGTGACTTCGCGCACCGCTTGGGGCAGTGGGGGCATGGTTTTCTCCGTGAGAGTGCCCACCTCTGTGAGGTCAGCTGCAGACAGCACCCCCTCCCACGGACCCTGGGCACAGCCCATGTCAGGACAAGCCAGAAGTCAGTTTAGGTATGGCTCATGTCTCCGCAAACACCTGCGACAGCGACCTCTCCATCACATACGAGAATCTGAGCCCCTGGTGACAAGCCACCCGTCCAAGACCAAGCATGCCCTGGATTCCAGTCTGGTGGAGAGAGTTCCACCCTGCCGTGTTGGGAGACAGAGCTTGGCCTCGCTGCCCTCAAAGGTCCCTCTTTATTGTGGCTGGCTCGGCTTTTCAAGAGGAACCGAGCTCCCACACCTGGAAAGTTCTCTGCCGGAGTCCCAGCTGGCTCCAGCTCCGCTACCAGCCTCCCCACAGCACCACCCAGGCCGTGGAGAGCCCTGCCTCCCTGCTGCCGGTGTCACTCTTGCTGGCTTGAACCACGCTTCTAAAGGGCAATTCAGTTCTTTAATTACTTCAGGCTGACCCTTCACCTCTTCAGCCTTTCTGGGCTGTTTGGGAGATTCCCTGTGGCTCCAGTCACTCAGTGGCTGGCTGTGTGATAAGACACAAGGGAGATAAAGGCATCTCCTTTGGAAGGGAAGGGGAGTACCGGCCCAGAGCCTCCATGGCTGGTTGGCTGCCTGCCTGGCCAATGAGCCTGGGGTCTGTTCCACAGCGGATTGTCATCCTGAGTGATCAGCCTGTGCCCGCATGCTGACGCCCAGGCAGACCTGCCACGGGCATTTCCAGAGCTTTCCTCCCTCGCTGGAAACCAGCTGAAGTGACGAGAGGAAAAGAGAGGGCCCTCGGGGTTAATTTCTGTGGTCAACTGGATCCACCAAGCTGAGCCTGTTGGGAAATTTCCATCCTCTTCTCCCGGCTCTGGGTTTAGATTTGTTATGAGACCAACTCCCTCAGGACCCCCAGGGTGGGATACCCAGAATCTAGAGCTGAGAGTCCAGAACCAGTCCAGAGCCCAGAAACAACCTAGAGACCAGAAAAGCTCAGGATTTCGATCTAGAGCCCAGAACTTGAAAGTTAGGATCTTAAAGCCCCTGCCCGGCCTCCACACAGAGGCTAGATTCCTGATTCAGAAACCTGGAGCTCTGACAGCTGGACCGACTCCGGAAAACCCTCTCGGCTGAGTGTGACAAAAAGTTCCTTTGCCGCCTGCAGCCCCTGACTGGCACCTGACGGTGTGCAGAGTATTAATTATGGTCAGAGCTTTTCAACATGCAATAAAAAGCCTTTTAAACTGATCCGAGGGGAGGTGATTAATTCTATTAAGTGGCATTATGGATCTTTCTATCTGTTGCTTTCATAAACATAGTTGTAGGCAGAATGTTTTATTGTGGGCATAAAAATGTCCCACATTACAATGCATAAGCACATATTGATGTTATATTTCTTCCCCGCGCTGCACGCCCCAGTCCCCAACCACTCCGAAAAGAAACTACACGTCTTAATAATTTATGCTGCAAGTTTTAACCAGGATTATCAATGGCAGCTTTTGAGCTTTCTCTTTTAGCAACACAATAGATCATAGTAAAAATGCACCCACAAGCGATGTGTCCGTTTGATTTTTTCCACCTGAATCAGCAGCCCAAACTCCAGACACAGCAGTTTAAGGCAAGCAGCACACTGAAGAATTTAAGTCTAAGCATTTAATCTGTTCTTTCCATAAATTTCTGCTGCTTGTGCTTTATAATGATTCTACCAGAGGAAGTTTATTTATATCGCAGATTTTCAGCATCAGCACATTGAGAACACAACAGCCATCGCTCAGTCAATAGCTCACAGCCATGTATAATATCATTCCGGAAATCAAAAGCCCATTTGAAGAAAAGAAGGCTCAGATTAAAGTCACTTTAAGACATCAATAACTTGGAACTGGCTGAAGAGAAGTTATAAATATCCAGCCTGCACATATGCAAATAAGCGCTGGCAGACGCGACCCGCCGCCGCGCCCAGGAACCTCCCGCGGCCCCTCCCTCCCCGCGGCACGATTGTCACCAGGAGGGGGCGGGCCCTAACGTCACTGGGGGCGGGGCCTCCCCATGGCATTAACACTGGCGTTTAGTGGGAGCAGAAGCATCCTCAAAGCTACCTAGATTGCTTACCACGTGTCAGGTGCTGGGCCAAGGGGCTCTTTAACGACCTCTGATGCCCTCAGCCTCCTGTCAGACTACATACTGCGCACACATGCCCAGCAGCCCCTCCCCCATCGCCCTTGGCTGGCGATGAGGGTGTGCTGGGGAGAGAAGGAGGAAGCACCTGCACTTCGAAAAGACCCCGAACGCCTGCGTCCTGCCATCCTCTCTGAGATCCACTGAAGGCATTATCTCCTTTAATCCTCAAGGCAACCCCGTGGCTGATGGTTCCCATTTCACAGATGCGGAAAACGAGGCTCAGAGAGAGTAAGGTTCCTCCTGGCCGTAGGGCAGCAGAAACGAGATTTCGATCAAGCTCTGTTTAATTCAAAGCCTTGCTTTTTTAAGATAGTTTTAATTCGATGTATCTTGTTGGTTCCTGCTTTCGACAGCCGCCCTCCTCAGGTCAGCACACCCAGGCGCGGAGGAGCACCATAAATGGGCCGTGATGTAGACAGAGATGCGGGGTGTCAGGGGCCTGGCCGCTAGAGCTGGCTCTGGAGGCAAACTGGGGCGCTGGCTGGTAAGGTCGGCTGGGTGGGATCCCTGCGAGAAGCCTGAGGCTGGGCGGATGGAGCCAAGGCAAAACCCAGATGCTGGTTTTGGAACCAGCTGGGGGCCTGGGTTCTGGACTTGAGGTGAGTGAAGGGACTTTAGGTCTTCTGGAAGGAGGGAGCAGGGTGCACCCCTTGGGATGGCGTGGGGCTGGTGAACCTGATGGCCGCAGGCCGGAAGCTTCACTACCCAGGGCAACCCTAGAACCTGCCAAGGTTGTGGCCAAAGCCCCTGAGATCACAACCCCCTCAGGAGACAGACACTCGCTCACTGCCCAGGGGCACAGTTCGGTCCTGAACGGGGCAAGGATTCATCAAAAAGCGAGGGACCTGTGGCACCTAGGCAATAATAAGATAAAAGGTTAAACTCTACAAGTGTCTGGACAAGAGAAAAAGTGACAAAGAGCAAGACAACTGAATTGAGTTTATACAAAATCATAGACGCTGGAGACTGAAAGAAGACAACTGTCTCCAGGATGACTTTGGTCTAAAGACACCCTAACTCTGGGGCCGCCTCTGTGCCCTCCAGGCTGTCCCGCCTCCCTGATTCCCACTGTCCCTACTCCGTACCCACGGCACCGTGGGGTTTACACTCGAGTACTGTGGCAGAATTGATCGCTTTCGGCTACAGTCATTCATTCGTACAGTCAGCACATATTCACTGAGCACCTACTATGTTCCAGGCATTGGAGACACAGAAATAAACAAAACAGACCAAACCCTGCCCCTGTGGAACATGGATTCTGGAGGACGCCTGGTGACCTCTCTGTCCACTCCTTGTCAAGGGCAGGGGAGGCCCAGCTGGCTCACGAGGGCTGGGCGGCACTCACTCAGAGAGGCATCCTCTCTCTTGCATTCGGCTGCAGCTGGTCCCAGAGCTCCCAGCAAATGGCTCTTTGGAGCTTCAAGTCTCATGACTCATCATCTCTCTGCCCTGCTCCCTAGCCCACAGGGGGGTGTGGATTTTTTTTTTTTTTTTTTTTAGATCCTTCCCAGGACAAGGATTAGTGGGATGGGAGGAGCTTTACTCCAAGGTGGTAAGACCACACACATCCTTCCAGACAAGCGACTGAGTCCTGGGATGGGGTTTATCCACCCATGGTCCCCCGCCCTCTGCCCCAGTGCCAGGCGGGCTCGGAGACAAGCCCAGCTGAGCAGGCAGAGCGCTGGCTCTCTGGTGACTGCAGAGGGGGCGGTGCGCCCGTGTGCAGGCAGCTGCGCCTGTGTGGGGGCCGGGACACAGTGGGAGCCTCCTCAGGCGGGCCTCTGGGATGTGTGGAACATGCAGACCGTGGGCTTCTCTCTTTCTCACCGACTGACCAGGGCGGAGGCTGGCTGGACGCCTCTGACCGACCCCAGCTCTCGCTCCAGGCCCTGACGCTACCTGTCCCCAGGGGAGCAGCTGGATTCCCCGGGGGGCTGGAGCCCCATGGGTTGGGGCCTGGGGAGACGGTTACCTGAGTCCCTCTCCCCTTCCTGCCTGTGAGAACCAGCTCTTGTTGGGACGGAACGTTCCACCTTCCTGGAACTCTCTGTCCTTCCCAGAACCCTCTGACAGGCTCGTACCTACTCTGTTCCCCGTAACTCCTCAGGGGGGCCCTCTGGTTTCTGCTTGGCAGCTGAAGGGGACCTGGGGATCATGTCTGGGGACCCTGATGGGTAAACACAGGAAAGTGACTTCATGTGTCTGAGCTGAGGCTTTCTCGCCTGGGAGATGGAGGTTAACAGTACCCACCTCAGAGGCCAGTTGTGAGAATGAAATGTGGCGATTACAGGTAACAGGCTTAGAAGAACGCCTGAAGGCAACAGTCTCAATGGGTTCCTCACGGGCCACTCAAACTGCACATTGCACAACTCCAGGGGGCGCCACTCACCCCCCAGCCATCACGGATTTCTTTAGATATTGTGACAATTTTCTGGTAGGTGGTGGGCAAGGGCCTTGAGGAAAGGGTATATTTTAAAATTTCACATCAAGTTACTGAATTGGCTGCAGTGGGGGGGTTCTAAAGCCACTCACAACCAAACGGGGGAGACAAGTGAAGGCAAACCATCGAGATTCTGAGACGGGGGAGTGACATCTGTGTGTGGGCCAGGATGAGCGGATCCATCTTTCCGCTCCCCTCTGTTTCTGGCTGAGGCTGGTGCCTCAGAGTTCTGGCCTGAAAGATCGGGGCTCAGGGCAGGGTGGGAGGCATTCCAGAAACCCTGGCCTCACTGGCGGGTGGGCAGTCTGCAGCTGAGGACAGCCTTGCTCCCAGGCCCCCACCTGGCCTGTCCAGACTTTGCTGCTATGGGCAAGGCCACGAGGCTGCAGCACTAGCTCTGACAGGCCCAAGTCCCTTTCCTCTGCCTCAGAACGTAAATGTTGAGTTCTCCCTCCCCTCCGCATTCAATTCTGCTGTGGGAAAGGCAGGCGAACACAAAATAAATAACCAGAAGACCTCTGCGCGCCAGGCTCCACGGTGATTCCTGACTAGCTCATAATTCACCTCCCACGTCCACAACGAGGCTGGTCCACAGTGCCCCGGGCAGCCCTCCTCCCCTGTGCGTCCAGGGTTGCTCAGCCCAGGGAAAACTGAGCCCCCAGCTTCTGTCAGTGAAGGGGACACGGTGCCCTGTGCTGGGTACACACAGGGGGCTTTTGTGGGGAGCCCCAGAGTCAGACTGGCCTCCCCAGCCTCTGCTGGTCCAGTCCAATCAGCAACTGGTGGAGGCCAGACCTTGACACCCCCAGACTCAGCAACCTGTGCAGACAGGGACAGCTTCCCCGCTCTGGTGACCAGGGGCCAGGGTGATTTCTGAAAGGGAGGGGCCTTCCTCACAGACCCTTGAAGTGTGCAGGCTGGGGTTAGATTAGGCTCTGGTGGCACAGGCTGCGGGGCCCTGGCAGACAGAGACCTCACCCCTGTGCTGGCCTTTGAGGGGGAGTGCGGGGTCTTCAGTGGGGGTGAGCAGGGTAGGGGAGGAGGGGCGGGGGGGCCAGGTGCAGGGGGCCAGAGAAAGGGAGACTGTCGGTTGGTTCTGATGGTGATGCAGCTCTGCAGACCTCCCCAGGGCTCCTTGTACCTCCAGGTCTGAGGATCCCTGAGGGCTCCTGGCAGGCTGCTGAGAGGCCAGGAGGATAATGCATCTTTAACCTCTCTGCTTCCCTGCCTGACAGAGCCTTGGGAGCCTGAAAGGCTCCAGAAGCACAACACCCAGGTGACCAAGCAGCTCAGTGAGGCTGATCCAGTCAGAGTGGGGGCCAACCGCTCCTCTGGAGGCCAGCCCTCCATGCTCTGGGGGAGCCCCCGGCCCAGGGGAGATGTTAGCCTGGCCTCCAGCTCTGTCTGTTAGGCCTCCGGGAGTCCCAAGCTCCCTGCCAGAGAGGGCCAGCGAATTTTTTCCTGCTCTGCTGAGCTCCTTCAAAGATATCAACACATGGTTAATCTTCCTTCTGTTCAGAAATGCAGAGTAATTTGCCCGAATGGGGATTTCTGCATATTTATACTAATGTCTGTGTTTAAAGCTTATGAGACAGGGAATTGCTAAGAGATGTCCATTAGCAATATATACAGACTGCAATTATTTCTTTATGGTGTGTGGTTTGACTACAGAATATTTTATTTCCATGGAAGTAGCGGGCTTTGCCTACTGTGTTTTCTTATGTGCCCAAAGAAATCAATAGGAACAGAAAAGAAATGAAAAGAGACAAGAAAAAAAGGACCGTGACCTTTTAGGATCTGGGAGCCTTGAATATGCTACACCAGGAACTGCCTCATCCTCGGAATCTAAATGCGTGCACCCAAGTGGGGGGAACTCAGTGCATTGAAGATTGTGGGCGAAAACCTGTGAACACTCCCCAGGATGGAGGCAAAGCCTCAATTCATTCACCCCAAGGTGAGCCGGCGGGTCAGGGACAGGCAGGAAAGGAAACAGGGTGTCCTCAGGGGACCCCATATCTGACCTCCAGCTCTCCTCTCCACATTTCCACCCCAGGACAGAAGCTAAGAAGAAAAGCAGGTTTTGATCTGCAACAAGATAAGCCTCAAGCCTAGAGGTTCACAGACCAAGGCTTTCTGGAATCTGCACGGATTCTTTTTAAAAAGGAAGCTAGAACTTTTGGTGATTACGCGATAGAGTGTATGGATATAGGACTATAATGCAGAACACCTGATACTTACATAATGCTACTAATCAATGCTACCTTAGTTTAAAAAAAAAACAAAACAACAAAAACCCCTTTCCTGAGGGAGAGGGGCAAGACCAGGTCCCCTTCAGAACCAATGGGCAGAAGTAGGCAGTGTGAAGACAACCCAGAAGAGCATCGGGAAGGAGTGGCTGCCAGTGGGTGCCCAGCTGGGGAAATTTCTCCCCCGCCGACAGTCCCACCTGGAGCTCACCTCAGCTCCACCTCCAGGCCCACCCAGCTTCTCCCTGCTCTCGCGTGACATGCATCTCATGGCTACAGACCTTGCAGCAGCCAACTCCCAGCAGGCCACACACACAGGTCAGAGAACCCTGTTGCTCTGGAAGAATGTCTCTGTTAGCAGCCACCCGGAGAAACTCATTGAGCCTGCCGTGGTCCCCGAGATGCTGAACTGTCCTCAGGGGCTTTTCAGATAAGAAAGGCTGGACAAGCCGGGTGGAGGAATGCAAATGGGCACCTGACTTCGTGCAACAGATACGTGCAACGTGGGGCTGGCATTTTCCACTCCTTCTCCTGGGGACCCAATGCCTCCTGGCCCTTTGCCTGTTCTCACCTCCCTTGCTCCTGCCAGTTGGTCCTCTGCACAGCTGGAGCACCTGGGCAGCGCCATTCGGCCACAGCATGCTTCCTTCCCGCCAGCGCCCACCATCCTGGCCACCAAAAAAGCCGCTCTCATCTCCCCTGCGACTCCCCCTCAGCTGGAGGCACCGTGCTCTTCCGGCCTCAGAACAGTTCCCTGAAGTCAGTGCTGACTTCTCACTGCCTTCCTGCACAGAAATCTTTTCCAAGAGGCGCTGGGGTCCAGAAGAGGGACAGATGGTCCCTTTCTTTTTATAACATGGCCAGTCTTTGGAAGTGAAGAGCTATAAACACAAGTTTTGCCTTCAGCAGATGCACTGTGGGCACAACAAGTAGCATTGTGTGCGCCTCGGCAACTGTGAGAGGGGTAACTGGGGAGGGGGCTGAAACTGCGCAGAATGTCAGTGAGCATTCAGGGGGCCCAGGGACCATGGCGTGGCGGTCCCCTTTCAGCCTGCAGCCAGACCTTGTGTCTCCGCTCAGCCAGTTCCAGGTCCGCACTTCCTGGAAACTGTGTCTGCTCACCTTGCCCGAGCCTAGGGACCACCCAGCACCCGGCCCACCTGTGCAGCGGCCATTTCTGAAGGGCTGGCAGTCTAGCTGTGTTCCTGTGTGCCTCTCCCGACTCATCCTGAGGTCGGGTCTGAAGGCTGCAAGCTGGGGCGGATTCTCTTCAAGAGATCCATGGTTCAGTTTTACCACCTTCTCCCTTGAGCTGTCCATCACACGGGGGCCCTCGCAAAGCACAAGAATGGCTGGCCAGAGGTGACATCTGTTGAGCGAAGGCTGTGTTGGATATCGGGTGGAAGCTAGCTCCTAGAGCTCTTCCCTGGTGGCCACTCATTCACCGGTGACAGAGACGGGAGACATCGATAACTACTTCTAAATGGACGTGCTGCTGTTCGGTAGATTTCAAGAATTTCATTCATTTACAAGGGCAGGAGTTCAATGAACAGACCTCATTAACTCCAAAGATGTCTCATCTTTGCACCAAATTGGCTCCTTCGTAGGATGACTGGCTCCATTGACTTTATTGCATCAGCAATACTTGGTATGAGGTGTGGGAAATGTACCAGCAACACAGAATCTCCAGGGCCACCTGACTCCCAAGCTCCAGCAGCTTGTGGTGACCGGTGCTCCCTGGGCAGCTTCCTCGAAGGGCCCAATGTCCCTCCTGGACTTACTTGGGGAATTAAGCCCACCCATCTGCCCAACCATCACACAACCTTTTGGAGGAGAGGGAAGAACCCAAGAATCACCCGTTCATATAGAGAAGTACCAGGCACACGAGTCTGGGAGACACAGGCAGCCATCCTGGGGCTGGCCCATCGCTGGCCCAGGTGTAGCCTGTGCACGGTACATGTTGCAACGGGGAAGCTTCAAGGCCGGCTCTCCCGCTCTGCGGCTTCTGTCTGGGCAGGCATCTTACCTAAGCCTTGGTGTTCTATCTGTGAATCTGCCTCGCAGGGCTGCTGCAGGGATTACATAAGTGCGGAGTGAATACATAATGAATGTAAAACGCCCACTCCATCCCCTTCCACAAGGCAAGGCTGCATCTACCAGCCTGGCCCACCGGCTCGCCTGGAATGGCGGTCCCGACCTACAGCCCGAGACCTCCCCGCCGGCCAGCCTCCTGGTGCTGCCCGGTGCCCTCACTGCAACAGCCCTCGGGGAGGCCGCGTGCCGACTTCTCTGTTCTCTGGGACGAATGACACTAAGTGGGGAATCCTGGAGTCACTGCCTACACACACAAAAAACCGCCCCCCCAAAAACCTTTGCCTCATAAAACTGTCGTTTGGTCTAAGAAGGTAATGAATGTCTCTATAAAGAAGAGACTGAAAATATGGGAATTATTTTTGGATCAATCAGAATTTCTGAAACCTGCCTGTTCAAATGTCCAGATAGATTGGGAGCCTTCAGCATCAGCGCATGGCGGTTCCTTAACTGTTCTATTTGTGGTTCGGATGGAGAGGAGGCACCCTGGGCCTGCTAACGAGGCCACTGTTTGATTCTTAAAGGTGCTCCGGGTCCTGATGGACCAGCATGGCTGACCGCTAAAGGTGTTCGTGTTCCCAGGAAGGGGCTGGGCTGTTTAAATGGGCCTCAACTTACTGAAATAACCACACTATAAGTGCAGTTTCTGAAAGCCACAAATTAAAAAACCAGGACAGTACAGAATCCCCAGTATCCATAGAGACCCGGGGCGGGGCGGGGCTCTGATCAGCAGGGCACACTGAGCAGGCATCTTTAAGAGAAGCCCCATCCAGGGCGGGGATGGAGTGAGGTCCCGGGGTCTGAGTGAGTTTGTCCCGGTCGTCTCTGCCTCTCTGGTCTGGACAGTGTCTCCTCCCAGTCACGACACACCTGCAGGGGCAGCATGCCCCCGCCCCCGCTAAGTGTGTGTGTGTGTGTGTGTGTGTGTGCGCGCGCGCGTGTGTGCCTTGTCCATACTCTTCCTCCGTGGGCAGCTGGCCAGCCCATGCCCCTTCGGGATGTGCTGTCCTGGTCATCGCACCCCAGGGCAAGGCCTGGAGAGGCCTGGGTTCAGGCCCAGTGCTGTGGGGAGGACGCTGGGCCTGTCCAGCGTGTCGGCACAGAGGCGGCTTCCGGGATGAAGAACTCTCAGCAGCACACGAAGTAATCAGAGGGCACCGAGGGAGTGGGGGTGGTTTCGCAGGGGGTTTTCCAGAGACAGTTTCTAGGGGGTAATGTGACATCTTGGTGATGCCTCTGAACCTTGGTGTTCCCACTGTAAAGTGAAGAGGGGTCTCTAAATGACCTTTAAGGTAATATTCACTATAGTGGCATTCACTACAGTGGTGGGGGAGGGGGTGGGAGTGGGGGGAAGGAGGGGCAGGGGTTGTTTGGGGGTCAATTCTCACTAACGGAGGGGAGGGGAGGAGTTGCTTAGGGGGTAGGGTAGGCTGGGCTGAGACGCACCTGACTCAGAGACTTAAAAAAAAACAACTTAAAAAACGCTGTGGGAAGGTTGACTTGCTGTGAGGGCCAAACCTAAGGGGCAAGAAGGTGCAGAAGTAAAGGGGGCTCCGTAAAAAGGGGTGGCCGATAATCTCGATCCTGACGAGAAAGAGGAGAGAAGACCCCCGAGGACCCCAGGCAGTGGGCGGCAGGACTTCTGTGAGATTTTTCTTTCTTTTCTCTTAATTCGCAAGTTGGAGTATGTGCATACTTGTGTGTTTTACACAAATAAGTCGTGGTCCTCACAGAAAAGTTAGAATGCCTGCGGTGTGGCACTCAGGAGCAAGGAGGTGACAGTCCCCCCTCCCCTAGCCTGTCACCTGGTGTGTCCCTTTCAGGGGCACTTTGACAGGCGGAATGAAGCATGACCAGGGAGGACCCCAGTAGGGTAAAGGATGAGCATCTCAGGCCACTGGAGATATTTAGTCTGTAGCAAAGGAAATTCTGCCACCATCATAAATCTGAAGGGCTGTCATGTAGAACAGGGACCGGCTTCTCCCTGGGTGGCCCCAGAGAGCAGGACTATAGACGTTACGGGAAGACAGCTCTTGACCTTGGGACAGGACAGACCATCCAGCAATCGATGGTTCCTGCTTAGTGCCCAGGGGTGGAGGGCGGATTCCTGCCTCCGCCACATGGCTTCTGAGCTCCCTCCCGGCATGAAGGTTCCGTGCAAGTAAAGAGTTAACCCCAAACACGGATGATTCTGATAAAGGAAAGTACAGTCGGTGCTCAGTTAACAGGGAGCAGAGTGAGCCTCGTGTAGGTGAGCTGTGGTAAAAATGAGAAGAGTGCCCTCATGTGAACTGCACAAGTAACTATAAACCACTGGAAAGACCCACGGCCGAGTCACACATCAGTGGCAACCACACAGGACCTGTGCTGTGGGAGGGGCTGCTCTGTCCTCTTGTCAGCTGGACCACACTGTGTCCCCCCTCGGTTTCACACGCTGAAGCCTTAACTCCCAGGCCTCTAGCGATGGGGCCTTTAAGAGGTTATTAAAGTTAAACGAGGCCGTAAGGGTGGCATTCTGGTCCACGAGGACTGGTGTCTTTATAAGCAGAGGAAGAGACGCCGGGAAGCCCAGCGGGGACACACTGAGAAGACGGCCACCTGCAAGCCAAGGAGATGGGCTGCACCAGAAACCAACCCTGCCGGCGTCCCCTGTCCCAGGGCTCTGTCACGGCAGCCCTGGCACCTCATGCACAGCCCAGGGTGCCGGCCCCACAGGAGAGGGGAAGACCTACTGCGCCTTTGCCTGGGACGCGTGCGCGCCCGGAGCTGAGACCCGGGCAGTGACGATGCTGAGCGGCCACGTGGAAGGGGGGGGAAGAGGCAGTGAGCGGGCAGCGGCCCAAACCAGGCTGTCGGCGCTGAGCTTGGCCGCCCAGGGCGGTGCCGGGGCGGCAGAAGTCAAGAAGGGCGCTTTCTGGGTGAGGCACTGAAAGCCCTCGGACTTCCCTCCCAGGTGTGCGTTTTCAAGGAAAAGAGAACTACGCTAGGAAAACAGGCAATGCTGACTCTTCCATAGACAACAACCTTTGGGCCACTTTTTTCCTTCAGGCAATTTACACAATGTTTTGTGTCCGTAACCTGCTATGCCGGTGTTATTTTCCCCTTTTTTATACCTAGAATGGTGAGTGTGTGCCTGAACGGAAAGTAATTTCAACCAAATCGTTGCTCATGAAGCCAGGGCTGTGCCACGTTTTCTGGGGGTTTGCTGTCCGGTCTGGGGTACTGCGGGCTCCCGCCCCCACGGGCACCGGCAGCCTCGGGGCCTCACTGTTGCCCGCCTCGCCGCTTCTCGCAACTCATTCCCCAAAACTGTGTGATTTCACTTACATGTGGAACCTGAAAAGCCCAGCAATAAAAACAGACTCACAGAAACAGAGAGCAGACTGATGGTTTCCAGAGGGGAGGCGGGTGAGGGGGCTGGGTGAGCAAGGTGAAGGGAGAGAAGAGGCACAAACTTCCAGTTATAAAATGAATAAGCCGCGGAGATGGAGTCCACGGCACAGGGAATACAGTCCGTAACATTGTAGCAACTCTGCACTGTGACAGTTACTGGACTCAGTGTGTGATCACCCTACAAGAGGCACACGTGTCAGGTCACTGCAGTGCACACCTGAAACTAATACGCTACTGTGTGCCAACTATACTTTAATAAAAAAAAAATTTAACAACTCCCTCCCTCCTGCCCCACCAAAACTCATTCCTAAACTCAAGACTAGAAAAACCCTGGGGGTCTGCCCGACGGGGCGTGCCTTCCGCAGCAAAGCTCACACGAGCTAGATTGTTTAAACAGCAATTAAGTATCAGGAAACTCGCCCATCAACCTGTGGTCACAGAAGCGGGGAGAAAGGGTTACAAAGACTTTCCGAACCCTGGGTGTGCGTCCATTTCCCAGTCAGGGGTTAATGTGCCCCCACCCCGTGATTCTTAACCAGATCAGAGCCCCTGAAGACCAGAGGGGTCTTCCCTTGCAGGACAGGGACGGCCTCGGGGGCTGAGAAGATGGATTCTTGACCGAGAGCGCAGATTCCTGATGGCCACCCTGGCCGGGGAGACAGAGGAGGCAGCTGGTAGCTGGAGGGCCGTCCAGGAAGGGACTGTGTGAGCCAAGGACTCAGAGAACGGAATTCCCGGGCCCGTAAGTGTAAATCATGACCTAAACCTCCCTCAAAGCAGGACAGGCCCCGAGATCCATCTGAGGAGAGGCGCGTGTGTGTATGTGACTCTATGATAGAGGAATCTATTGAGAAACCATTATTCTGTGTCCCTGGCACTTATCCCAAGCATTCTTCCTTCAGATTGGGCATTCATGGAGCTATCTGCCTTCTGCTTGCCTCCTCTCCATCACTCTAACTGCTTTGAAAGGCCCAGTCCCCGCTGACCTCTCCTCTCTGGCCCCTGTAGCGCTTGCTGCTGGTGTCCTCCTGGCCTCCCCAAGTGCAGCGCGGGCTCCTCCGGGGAGAGGTCTGTCCCTCCCAGCGCCTGGCACGGTGTCTGGGTCACTGTGCGCCTCACCGCAGGGCCTACCTCCGGCAGGAGCCGAGACCTGTCTAGGCGCGCAGCTGGCACACTGCCCTGCCGCTTCTGCCTGCGAGAAGCCAAGCGTGGGCTCGGCGCACAGTAGGTACCTAACATACCACACACAGTAGTTGCACAGTGAAGGCCTGTTGTATAGCAGGGAGGGCAGCGCCAGGACTCAGAGCCCCTCAGTGGCCTCCGGGCGTCTGTGGTCTGGAA
>CM052543.1:136942539-136977121 GCA_028533065.1 Trachops cirrhosus
TGTAACTAGCAACACCTACCTCCGAGGTCTCCTGGGAAGCACCGAATGAGAAAAATGTGTCTAGTATGTGTTAAATGTTCCATAAATGCTGGTGTTGTTCCTTCCTTTCTGGAGAATGCGGTCTGAGAAAGAGTGGGTTTTTTTGCGGGGGCAGGGCAAGAGTGGCAGAGCCTGGAGCTGGGAGGCGGAGCTTGGAGGCAGAGCTGGGGGGTGGGCTGCGTGGGGAGGCCCGAGGGGCTGCTCCCTATGGCCCTGCTGGGGGGCCAGGCGACCTCTGCATGGCCAGTCCTGGGGGGAACTTGAGAAGACCATTTTGCCCCCAAAGGAAACTGTGGTTCAACAAGGAAGTCCAAGGCACCCTGAGCCGAGCTGACACTGAGGTGACGCAAGCAGGCTTGAGAGTGACACCGGAAGATACCGACCAGGAGGGGCAAGGCCAGTCCGGGTTGCCTTTGACCAAATGCGTGTGGATCTAGGTCTCCGTCACCATAGTTTTCCTGATGCCTCTGGAGTGGCAGTGTCGATTAGGGTGAGGAGCTGAGGAAGGTCAGTGTTGGGGGCACTCAGGACCCCCAGCCCCAGAGGCTGAAAACTGGGGCTGGGAACTCCCTCACAGGAATAGGATTTCGAGGCAGGGGGAAGAACCGAGATGGCAGGGCAACGATACAGCCACCAGAGGGTGCTGTCCCTGAGGATTGGTCCAAAGGGCACAGTGGACAGCCAGCTTGGAGTCAGACAGCGCTGTGGCCCCCCTTCTGCCCTCCCTCGCTGAGTGACCCTAGGCACAGCCCTCTCCCCAAGGCAGTTTCCTCATCTGCAGGGGGACAGCAATGCCACCAACTGGACAGGGCTGCTTCGAGCATCGAGATGACCCAGAGCAAGGCACGGAATCCACGTGCGACAGAGTTCTGATTCTGATAACGAGGGAGGCCGGAGAAAACTAGAAGCTGGCAAAGGTCGGTAAGGAGTTCCAGCAGGATTCTAGAGCCGGCTGCTTGGGGGGGTTGTCCCCCAGCCTGAAGAAGAGGAGGCAGTGTCACTGTGGGCAGCCTGGTGTCTTAGAGACAGGCATGTTCTCCTAAGCTCGGTGTCCTCCAGGATTAGCCAGGGAGCCCGGAAAAACGCACCAGAGCTTCAGGGCGCGGCGGGCAAGATCTCAGGGAGCTCTGTGGGGGGGACACAGGGATGCCGTGCCACAGAGACGGCTGATCTATGAGCTGGGAATGGCCCGGAGGACGCCGGAGACCCGGAGAGACGTGTCTAATGATGTGAGGCCCGCCCTGCTCACCACTGTCACCTGTGATTCGGATGACAAATGGAGGACACTGTGACTAAGTCTGTGGGCGACATAATGTTGGAGGGTCAGGCACAGGTCAGCAATGAGAGCAGGAACCTAAGAGATCCTAAGGGTCACTGAAAGACATGGGCAAGGTCTGGCCCTTGGGTCTCCACACCCAAGGGCCTCCCCAGGTTGAGAGGAGAGGGACAGGGGTCGGAGTAGCCGCATGACAGCATTGGGACCTTCCTGCTGAGACAGCGTGTGATGTGGCTGCCAGCAGAGCAGAAGCACAGGAGGCTGCAGGATCCCGGCAGGGGGGCTGAAAGAGGAGGGGCGGGGCAGACCGCACAAGGCTTCCTCCTGGAGGGTCACTGGGATGTCAGTGAACAAGGTGAGTGGGGCGCCTCTCTGAAGGTGACGGGACTAGGAACAATGGGCTCTGGGGTGTGGCCGGAGAACGTGGGTGTTCATCCCATGGAAGACTCGGTGCGGGGAGACTGGGACCCCCAGATGTCTGTAGGGCTGTGCTATGGAGGGCTGAGCAGACAGGTCTCTGTGTACCCCAAAGGGAGGTCTGGGACGCATGGGGGATAACAGGGAAGGCTTTTGTTGAGGTCACAGCTGTCCAAAGAAGGCCTGGCATGCTGCAGGAAGGGGTGAGCAAGCCCCCAGGCCCATTCCCATGTAACCATTGGCAAGGCAGAAGAACTTCCTGGGAAGGTGTGATTTGAGAAATTTGTTATGAATCAGGGAACTGATATTTGGGAATAACTAACTATTCAAAATAACCCTAAGCAGATCCACAGTCACTCTCCCTCCCCTGCTTCCTCCCAAATGTTTTCCTGAGTAGCAGAGACGATGCTCACAGCACCCCCGCCCCACTCAGCCCAGCCTGAGGTCTGGGCTGCCACAGGCTGTGGGCAGCGCCTGCTGAGAAGCTGGGGCCCAGGGAGGCCCTAACACCCCTCCCAGCCCTGGCACAGGTGTCTCTGCCCATGGGAGGAAGTACACACCTGGGTTGTCGCTCTCCCTCATCTGTTTGGAGGGCGGCTCATCAGTGTCCCAGGGCGTGGACTGATTGATGGGCGTCTGCCCCCACCGGATGCTGGTCGTGAGTCCCTGGGCCTGACCGTCCGCTTTGGAGATGCCAGGAGCCTGGGGAGAAGCAGAGCAGGAGGGTGAGCACAGCCTGGCGAGGGTCCTGCCCTGGGATCCACCTCCCCATCCCCCCATCCCTCCCACTGCCCCAGCAGTTCTGCTGCCTGAGCCACGGGCTGGAGGCAGACACCTGGCCCGAGTCCAGTCCCGGGGAAACTGCAGAGCATTTTGGCACAGTGGTGACCTCTGCTACACCCCAGCCTCCGGGAGCACCCAGCTCAGTGCCTCCCTGGCCACTCCCTCTGGGGCCACTCCCTCCTCTGAAGCTACCACAAAGGAAACAGCATTCTGCCCTGAGATGTGAAGTCCCCCGGCCCCTGGGCCATTAATAAACTGCAACAACATCCGTGGGCGTGTGCTGAGCGCCGACTGTGTACTCAGCCTGGGCTCGGCGCCACCATATGCCTGGCCCCTTGACATGGGAGCGAACGGCTCTCCAAAGCTCAACTACCAGGCTCCATCCTGCCCTCACTCCAGCCTCGGAGGCCCAAGAAGCCCTGCTTCAAAGGGGACATGGGGAGGGTGGGGCCCAGGCTAGCGGCAGGACAGCTCCCACGCGGCCACCAGGGTGGGAAGGCGGGGAACACCTGCACCAGGCCCCTCGGTTCCTCATTCTTCCCGGAAGGAAGGAGGCAGGCTCCCGGCTCCGGGATCCGACTCTCTCTCTTAGATATTTAGAGCAAAGGGACAATGAACTTCAGGGTGCAAGAACCCTTAGGACGGCACTGGTCTCCCTGCGCCACAGCCCACGATGGAGTATCAAATAACCATTAAAAATCACATTTACTAAGAGTTCTTAACGAGATGGCAAAGTGCTTACACTGCAATGTTAACCAGAAAAGCAGGACACGAACAGACAGAGAGAACCTCGCCGTGCAAACACGTGCAGGAGGGAGACAGTAAAGTGTTAGCAGGGACTCTGTCCTTGGTGATTACGGGGAACTTCTGGTCTCTCGTCTGTACTTTTCTGCGCTTGCCAAGTTTTCTACTATGGCCATTACCATTATTATCATTTTCATTACAGAGTGGGGCAAAAGGAGGCTTACAGTTCTTTGTATGGAAAATAATACAATAAATAAATAACAACGCAAGAATAAATCCTGTGTTTCGTGTACTCACAACTGTAAACCTACTTTTGCCCACCTTGTATAATAATAATAATAATAAAAAAGTCCAAAAAGCATGTTGGGGAGCCCTGGCCTGGCTCCCAGCAGTGCAGCCAGAGCCCAACAAGTTTGGGGGTGAAGAGTGAGGGGGCGGGGACAGTCACAAAAGGCCGGAGGAGCCCCAAGGGGCAGCTGCAGACCTTTCTCAGGGGTGGCGTGGTCCTGGCGACCTCTGACAGAAGCTGACCCAGTAACCCAGCTGCGGGGGCAGGGGTGGGCAGGCAGCGCTCTCTCCTGGGCCTCTCGGACATGGACACGAGGCTGCGGGGTGGGGATGGGGGTTGTCGGGTGGGTACCAGCAGAGGGCGGGCACACAGCTCTGACTGGGGCTTTGATGCCTAAAGCCGAGGAGGGCCAGGCGCCTGCACTGGGGCCTGCTGGGAGCAGCGGAGCCGAGTCCCGTTAGGACCAAGGGCGGCACTGAGCTAATTGCATTAGGTGGCACTTTATCTCTGGCCTGTGTTTCAGATGCTTCCTATGAACAGAGTGGGGAACAAAGGGAAAGAGTGACTCTCCAGAGGAAAGAACAATTCAACAAACAGGCTTCCTTATCAGAGACTCCTGCCCCATTTTTGTCTGTGGGGCAGATGGGAGCCTGGGGTAGGTTGGAGGGGTGGGGATTTGGCCGCACTCCCCAACAGTCTTCAGGAACTTATGGAACAATGCTGTGGCTTCTAGGCCCCTCTCTAAATAGCTTTGCAGGGTGCCCTGTCTGCAGCCCTTCTGTATTCCCAGGTTTTCGGGGTGCTGGTGGGTTCAGAGGCACAGAGGTTGCTTCCCTGTAACCAGAGGCATCTGAGGGGGAAGAGCCTGCGTCTCATCCAGGGCCCTGACTGGGGTGAGGTCTGAAGGCAGACACCCCAGCCTCCTCAACTCCCTCCTTCGCTGAAAGACAGGTCCCCTCCTACCAGTAGGGGGTGCTGCAGCCCCTCTCTGCTACCCAGGATTTCTCAAGGCCTCCTAGAGCAGAGGCAGGTTTGGTTCTTAGGGACCGCCTACATTCTCATCCCTGCCCTGCTGAATCAGCCCCCAGGGCCCTGCCTGGCACCTTCACAGGGTAGGGGAGGGCTCTGGAAACGTGGAGGCCCTAGGCCTGGCCCTTACTGACCGACGGCACTGCCGCCAGCAGAGGCGGCCGGGGTCTCCCGCTCGCAGTAGGTCACCAGATTCCAAACTCTGCAACTTCAGGAGGTCCAGTTTTTGCCCTAATGTTGGTTCCAAAACACTCCTGCCAGCTCAGTCGCTTGTGCCTTCGTTGGTTAGTTGGTTTGTTCAGTAAACAAGCCCCGGGCCTCTGCCGGGAGCCCGGCCCCACTCTGGGGTCACTAGTTCCAGCCAACTGGAGCACTCAGCTACCTGCACAAACAGAAGGAAGCTGGGGTGCAGGGGGCGGCTGGGAGTGGCCACGGCTGGTTTGCTGTCTGGCTGTGTCTTTCATGAATATTACAAGCGCGTTCTTATGTACAAGAAATTTGTTCTGCTGTGAGAAGAAAAACAATCTTTTTTTTCTTTCTTAGGAAAGATAAATAAGGCCACTTGTATTCTACCCGGCACTAGCAACTTCTGAAGCTCTGTGCAACTTGCAGTTCAGGAATTTTTATTTATTTTGCTAAAGTAACGACCTGAACATTCCGTCCTCTACGCCTTCCAGAAAAAACACAGACACGGGCTGTGTGCTTTGCCGAGGCGCCTGGGCGCCCAGGTGGCAGAGGCACATCCGGTGGTGAGTCAGCCTGGCCCGACCCGGGCCGACACTCCTGCAGAAGGCTCCAGGTCCACAGTAAACTCGTGCGCCCGGGTTCGGAAGGCCTCTGGGGCACCGTGTGCGGGTCTGCAGCTCCAGCTCTGAGCCGGGCTCCTGCTAAGCCCTTCCCCCAATGACCCAGCATTCAGAGGCCCAAGACTCCACCAAAGGTTCTCCAGGCCAACCCCCCTGGCCCAAACGCCAGGCCTCCTGGAGTTCCAATTCTCGCCAGGGGGGCTGCCTGCCCACGAGAATGCCACAGAAACCAGGCAGGACAACAGCTTGGGCCAGGAGTGGGGTGGGGGGAGGAAGGTAGGGCTCGGAGAGCCTTCCCTTGCCCCCACCACTGCCTCAGTCTAGGACATCAGTGAAGCCACCCAGATATCTGGCCTTTCCCTGGCGTTCTGGCCGTGCTTCTCCTGTGACATGATGACACTTGGCAGAGAGAGGTAGACGAAGAGAGCCCTCCTCCTGCCTGGCACCTCGAAGTGGCCCTATCTGCCCATCATCCGGCGGAGCAGTCTTCTCTCTGCTTCCCTCTAATGAGATGCTAATGAGATGCATCATTAACGCAGCAGCTTTTAAACCTCGGCTCTTGTAAATTTTCAAAGGTCACATTTTTACGGTGGCTGACAGCATCCCGCTTCTTGCAGCGACTGAAGAACACTAAAGACCCTGGTCCTTAATGGATGAAAAAGTCTCCGAGGCAGCGGCACGGGCTGAAGCGCCCGCTGGGCGCGGGTCGGGGGCCGGGG
Organism: Trachops cirrhosus; assembly: GCA_028533065.1. Classification (NCBI taxonomy): domain Eukaryota; kingdom Metazoa; phylum Chordata; class Mammalia; order Chiroptera; family Phyllostomidae; genus Trachops; species Trachops cirrhosus. The sequence continues at coordinate 136,948,642 of CM052543.1, forward strand.
AAGCCCCTCCCGCAGCAGGCCCCCTGGGCCCTGGGTTGTGCTCTACCAGCCCAGGCAGAGCCGGTTCCGCGTTGCCCACAGAGCTGCAGCGGGGGCGGCTCCATGTGCGGGGAGCTGTGCAGGGCGCAGGCCTTGACACTGCTGTCGTTTGTGTGGTGCTGACAGGCTGGCGGGGACTGCCTTCCGCCAAGTGTCACTGAGGGCAACCAGCCCCGCCCTTCTCAGTGACGAGCCCTCCCCCTCCACGGAGCCCAGAGTCACCCAGGCCTCACCTCCGTGAAACCGGTCAGACAATGCCTCCCTGCTCACCCTCGGCCGGAAACACAGCTGGACGCCGGGGCACCGTGATGGTCAAGGCTCGATCCTGCCCTTGAGGAGTCTGCGCCGGTGGGACGGGGCACACCTGCACCAGGGACCCTGGAGGATGATGCAGGCTGGGACAGTGACCACAGGGCCACGATGCTGTGACAGGACACCAGCTCTGGAACCCGCCTTTTGAGAGGGCTCGCAGCCTCTGCCTCGGTCTCTCGGACCCTCCGGACCAGACCAGCGACCAGGTGAATACCACTGAGTGATTCTACTCAACACCAGGGGCACTCAGGTGGTCCAACCAAGCGCTCTCGGAGTGTCTGTGCACAGATTTGCGAGCTACTGTAAAATGTTGTTTAAAGCCATGAAAAATAAAAGGATACGCAGTCTACCGTATATATTGCAAAACAGCAAAGGATCAAACGTCCTTTGTCTGGCGCTCTTGACATACAAACGCCACAGTTTTGTTCGCATCCCTTTGTGTCCCACCTCCGGGAGGGGTCGGGTGCCCGGGGAGGAGGTAGCATAACTGGGGCAGAGACGGTAATCGCATGGATGCGAAAACTCAAGTTAGTGCGACCTCTCCCCAGGCACAGGAGGCTGGGTGGGGGGCGGCAGGTGGCCTTGGATGAAATCGGAGAAGCCACGGGTGACCTGGGCAGATGGCACTCTGAGCTTGCCCCTAGGGGTTCTCCAACGAGAGTGCCTGTACGTGTGTGGTGGGGAGGCTGTAAAGAAGGCAGGTTTCTGGGTTCACCCCCAGAGCTTCTGATTCAGAAGGTCTAGGACTGGGGATCCCTAAAGGTGGCTCCCGAACAAGCCTGCCAGGTGTTGCTGGTGGCCCGTGGACCTCATTCAGAGGTACAGTGACAGTCTTGGCCTCCAAGCTCCCAGGCCACTTGGGCCCTGACAGGGTAACCTCAGAGCTGAAGCTGCCGGGCAGGTCCTGGCTGGGTCAGATTTTTGCGTCCTGCTCACGGCACTCAGAGGCGCCAGTGCTTTGGTCACGCTGTCTCCATGGACTCCTGTCCCCGGCCTAGGTTCCAAGGGGCCAGGAGGACACGTTGACAGACACCAAAGCTATAAATCTGGGGCCTCCGGGAAGAACGAATGACATTTATGAGTCTCTCAATTCCCATTTCAGGATGGCTACTGATCTACAAAACAAGAGGGTAATTGCAGTAAAGTCCCACCGGGGGTTGGGGGGCGCTCTCTGGAGCCCCCTCCTGCCCTCAATAATGAGGCTGCCCCCTTCGGTCCCCTGGCCCCAGGCCAGTGCCCTTGGTCCCCCTTTGGAGCAGCACCATAACGCACTCTGGGGCCCGATGAAATTTCTAATAATACTAACCAATGATGTGTTAAATTGAGACACTTCTGGCTCGCACGCCGGAAACTGCATGATGGTTTAAAGGACCAGTGCTTACCTTTCTCTATCAATTTGCTGCTAAATTACTGCTTTCGGAGCGACTTACAGAAAAGTAATTCTTTATTTAAATTTTAATTTCAATCTTGTCATTTTAAATATATATTCAGATTCCAATCATATTACAGAGTATGATGATGTCTCTGGAGGGTAAGTGTTCCTGCTGGGAGCTCGGGTGGGGGCGGGGCGGGGGGAGGGTGTGGCTTGGGGGTGGGGAGGAGAGCTGTGTAAGGAGGGAGGGGCCCCAGGGACAATGTGCTGGGGTTTGAGAGAGAACTGCAGAGGCCAGCAGTCAGCCTGGAACCTGGCCCCGTGCTCCTAGCCTTTGTGTCCTGCCCTGAGCGTCACCTGCGAATACTTTGACGAAACGCCAGCCACTTCCTGTGCTGTCTCTCTCACTGGGTCAGCAGGAGGACCCAGCCATAGAGCCCTGCCGGGCACAGGTGAGACGGGGCTGCGGGCCTAACAGCTCACACTGACCGAGCGCCTCCTACCTGCCCCGGGCACGGGCACAGTGTGTTTCCTTCCGTGAGGAGTTCTGGGCTCTCGCCTTCATTGTCCAGGTGCGGGTCATCAGCCTGGAGAAGGGCAGTCCTGGGGCCCTCACCACCCTATGCTGTCCTGAGATCCTCCGGGGTGCTCTGGGAGGGCCAGCGCCTGCCAAGGCCCCCTCGCTCCAGCCTACCCTGCTGCGGCTGACGCCCCGTAGACAAGTGTGACCCTGTCGAGGTCGTGCTCACACTGCCCTGTGTGGGTGGCACTCAGCACCCCTCTCCTGGTGCCCACGGGGTACCCGCCACAGACTCCCCTTCCTCCACTGTGTTCCTCCCAACTGGGCTTCCTGCTGTGATCCTGCCAGCATGACGGGCTGGGGAGCCAGATCCCCAGGGGCTTCCATCATGTCCCCCAACCCTTCAGACCCCCTAGGCCCTAGGCCGCTGATGTATCCGGCCAACCCCTGCCCATGTGCTCTGGGCCCTTCCCAGTGGGGCCAGTTCTCCAGCCTCAGGCTAGGGCGGCGCCCCTCTCCAGAGCTGGCACGGCACCGCAGGGTCCACCCTCACGGCCTCTCTCCTGTGGCTTCCTCTCCATCAGCCCCTTCCCCCCCGGCTTTCCTTGTGTGAGCACTGCAGCTGCCGGTCCAGCCCCCATCCGCCTCCGCCCTTCTTTGGGGGCCTTTGCCCTCCCCGGGGCCGGGGCATCTGCTGTTGGACTCCTGTCACCCCTCATCTGTCACCTCTGAACCCTTCCCACCCCAGCACTTCAGTGAGGACATCAAATGACCCTTTAAATGACCAGTCACCTCTTGATGCCACATCAGTAGCATTTCCCCAGCCTGTTTCTCTGACCCCTCACACTGGCTCCCTCCCGTTTCCCTCGTGGAACGCCTTCCCTTCCACATCTGTCTCAATGCTTTTCCCAGCTCTCTCCCTCGTCGGTGCTGTTCACCGGCTTCTCTCGCCAGGTCTCCCACCTGGACACGCCCTGGGGCTCCTGCCAGGTCCCCCGTGCGCCTCTTTCAGCACCTTTGGGGCCCTAGCTTCTCTCACAATTATCTTTCTGACATGAAACACCTGTGTGGTGGCCATTGTCTCTGATGAGACCCAGCTTCCTATAGTATTCTGCAAGTACCTTTGCTTCCCGTTTCCTGACTTCAAAGTCTGCGCCTTAGAGACATTTTTGCTCAAAGTTCAGCACCAAGGGCTCCCCTCGCACATGTGAAACAGCCGCGTCTGGGGCGGTTTCTGCACCGCGCTCTCGCGAGTGCCCTGTCCAGGCCCCCAGAACCTCTCCCGGTGGATGGGCCTCGTGCACAAAAGAAATGATAAATCTGGCAGAACCTTCAACTCAAAGCTTTCAACTTTCCTCTAACAACATTCAACGGAAAACTTCTTAGTCCCATTTCCAAGTAACTTTTCATCCATTACAAAACCCACACAATTTTCAAAGGGGCTTTGAAATAAGATCACCTAGAAAAAAAAGCCCGTCGCAAACGGAAGTCTTTGAAAAGAAAGCGGCCCTTTCCTGTGCTTCAGCCCCCTCTGGTCGCAGCTTCCCTTTCATTCTGCTGCAAGGTGCAGGGCAGGCCTGGCCCTCAGCAGCCGCCTGTGATGTGAGGGAGCGAGTGGCCCAGACGGACAGGCGAGGGGGAGGGCGGGGGGCACCTGCTCGCAGCGCTGGGGTGGGCCCTTCCTCCACCCCCTTCCGTCGGCCCTCACGGCTTCCCCGACGGTCTGTGCCTTGTAACCTGCCCGGCCTTCACCCTGCTCACCCCGGCATTCGTGAGGAGGCAGCTCCCTCCAGGCCACGGCGACCCACCTCGTTCTGGTTGCCCGAGTGGGTGGGAAGGTAGGCATGGCCAGAGCAGCCCTGTTCGGGCCTTTGATGGGACGGCTCCCATGTGCCGGCCCTGCAGGCAGGGACTCTGGGACCACGCCTCGACCTCCTGGCCTCAGAGCCCGTGACATGCCTGTCCTCCCCAGGGTCAGCTCCAGATGCACAGACACACATCCGACAACAGCCATCCCGGGAGCCTTTGTTAAGGGCAGACTCAAAGTCCTCAGTGCATCTGGTAAGGAAAAACCCTCTGTGCGGGGCAGCTGAGCTAAGAGGGAGGGAGGAGATGTATGTGGGCCCCTCACTGAACACTGAGATGCTCCAGCTTGGCCTCGGAGGCCTTCCTGGAGGCGGCTGCTTGCCACCCCAGGGAAAGCAGTAGGCTCTTTGGAACAGCTTGGTCGGGGGCTGGCCTGGCCCCTCTGCCCCTGAGGGCCGTCCCAGGCCCGCCCTCGAGGGCGTTCTAAGATGAACCAAGGCCTCGTCGGGTGCAGGACCCACCCAGAGCCAGGAAGAACCCCAAGACTGAGTCCCCCTGACGGTCTGCACTCCCTCAGGGTCCCTTCTTCAACGAACCCCTAACACCCCTCAAAGCCCTCTCTGCCCACCCTTTGAGTCGCGGGCCGGAACAGAGCATCTCATTGGCTCCTCCCAGACAGACAGAGGCTTGCCGGCGGGCGCGGGAGCCGTTCTGAGTTCTGAAGCCGCTGCCGCGGGACTGGCACGGCGACTCTCCGAGTGGGAAGTCGACTGAGCTTGACTCTCACGCCCAGCAAGGAGGTGCTGACACAGACGTCTTCGGCGACCTCATTAGAGGCCTAACAAGAGGGAGGATTGTGTCAGGGTCACCCCGAGGTCAGGCGGGACAAAGAAACAAACAACGCAGCACAAGTGTCCCTGTGAGGCAGCTCCTCAGACTGGGCCACGCGGCTGAAGGAGCTAAAATAGTTTTACTGCCGGGACTTCAAGACTCACCGAGGCAAGTCCAGGCTGGAGTGTGTCTCAGGACTGCAGCCTGGATTCCGAGGCCCAACGGGCCTGGGAGCTCACCGTGTGGGACTGACTGCGCCTGCCGGGGAACGTTCCAGAAGCACACAACCCGGGCCCCCGTTTACATCTTCCCTGCTCTCCGGCACCCCCTCTCCACTCGGGCCACAGTCCAGCTCAGCTCCCTTCGTTCAGAACTGCGGTGGTTCAAGTGATTCTCCTTAAAGGGAACAGCATTGCTGAGCACCAGCTCACCTCTGTAGGCTCAGGAAAGCTTGCTGGGGCAGGTGGAGTCTATCTGAACCCACAGGAGGTCCAGGTGCAAGAGGGAAGGTGGTGCGATTCCCAGGAGGTGGTGGGAGGGGGCGGGAGGCACAGGGGAGCGGCCCTCTTGGGTAGATGGACACACAGACTTCTCTTCCTGGGCAGTGAGGTGGGAGGGCTGCGGCTCTGGGTGAGCAGAGCAGTGAGGGCTCTGCCCCGCTTGGCGAGAGGGTGGGGCAGCCACCGCTCCAACTCCTGGGGCCGTGGGGCCTGGTGCACCGTGGAGAGGCCTGCGGGGCTTGCCGCCTGTGGCTGCTTGCCGTGGACCCCTGGGCCGGGGGCGGAGGGTGGCAGACAGACGCCTTCTTCTGGTGCCCCTTCCTTAGCAGAGGCCAGACTGCCTGGGCCAAGGCTTCCTTCTTCCCTTCACCTCCCAGAAGCACTGCCAGCTACCACAGCCCTATCCATTCTGTGCTGGGGCCCACCGCCTTCAGGTGCATTGTTCATTCATTCATTCATTCACTCACCCCACACTTGCTGAGAAGCTAGCCTGTACCGGAGACAGAACAATGAATAGCCTCTGGCCCAGGGGCGAGCACAGGCTGATGGAGGATTCGCAATCCTAACTGTACCAGCGAATACTTATTGGACCCTCGGATGTGCCAGCTTATAGCCCTCAGGACCCAGGAGCTTTCTGAAGCCGAGGTCTGAGTATCCACCTCCATTCCCCACTGTATCAGTCACCTCGGCCGCAGTAACAAAACCCCGTAGACCGGGTAACGTAACAACAGAGATTTATTTCTCACAACCGTTCTGGAGACTAGAAGTCCAAGATCAGCGTTCTGGGTGGGTTCTCAAGAGAAATCTTCCTGGCTGCCTTCTTGCTGTATCCTCACATGGCAGAGAGAAAGAGAGGGCAGGGGAATTCTAGTCTCTTCCTCTTCCGTAGTCCTATCTTGGGGTCCCCATCCTCATGACCTCACCCAAACCAAATTATCTCCCAAAGGACCCATCTCTGAATGCCATCACAGTGGAGCCAGGGGTTCCACGTATGAATTGGGGGACGGGGGACGCAGTGGGTGCTCAGCAAACGCTTGCTGAGCTGCGCAGAGATCTGTTTGTCTGTTGTTTCTCTGCCCCACCTTGTCCCCCAGACCCCGGTGGCGGCGGGGGGGGGGGCTGGTAATAGAGGGACACTGCAAGCCCAACCAGCCTACAGCTGGCCCTCCCGCCAGCCTGAGCTCTAATTTTCTGATGCTTTGCTGTTTCCCCTCTCACAACATAATCTCCATGATCTCCAGTCTTTCCTGAATGCTGTGGAAAGGCTTGTTGTATTTATCTCCGGAGAATCTGCCGTGCCCCTGTGCAATTTTCCATTGTCATGGTTCATTTTAATTTCCTCTAAGGCTGTTGGCCACTCTCGTGTTCAGAAATAGCTTGTTCCACTTAATAAAAGCGCTTAAATATGCAGACATGAGAAGTTTCCTTGGCTCGCTCCTGAACCTCACAGCAAGGGGAGTGAGTTGCGCGCCCTGCCTTGTGCGGTTAGGCTGAGTGCACGGCAGGGGGCTTGCGGGGGAGGAAAACTCAGAATGAAAGCTGTGGCAGAGCGGGACCCAAGCAAGAGCTTCTGCGGAGACCCAGCCGGCCGGAGTGACCACGTGTCCGTCCTCCGCTGACAGTGCACGGGTCTCCCGACGTGCCTCCTCTTCCGTAATCATCGGAGCTCTGGCGTGGCAGGTGGAAGGGTTGGGTTCAAGTTCTGCTCCACCTCTAACTAGCCTTGTGATCTTGCACGGGTCATTTCACCTCTCAGCATCCTGCTTCTTCATCTATAACACTGGTATGATAATTCTTCCAAAGGCTGATTTCAGCGAGGAGTGAAAATCCTCTGCTTCCGGGGCCCCTCGCAGAAGCTGGGGCAGAATTGGGGCTCAGCAAACGGCAGTGATTGTTACTAGGAGGGGCCCCAAGAATGCCAGAAGGATGCCGCGTTGAAAGCAGTCTTCTATATCAGCTCTTTCTGGGTTGCTGGGACCAGAGAGTCCCCCACTGACTGGGATTACCAAGGTGGGGCAGAAGAGAGGGTCACAGGCTGGATCCTGCGTCCCTCACCATGTCTGCGGGAAGCCTAGCTGTTTGGTCATGAGACCAAAGCCAGGGTGCCACAAGCTCTGGTGGCAGCTGATCTGAATTGCAAGTCAAGGTCATAGAGCCGTGTTGAGCCTGTAGTACTAGTTAGCAGGGGCAGAGTCACAGGGCACCCTTCCTTGGCCTAAATAACAACAGTTAGGAGCCAAGAGTCTAGGGTGACTGCTATTTGGGAACAGGAAGAGGCAGGCACGAGGCACTGACTCAAAATTCCCAGTAGAACGGCCGCTGAAAGGCCTCGGTGTTGTTGGCTCCGAAAGCCAATTCCAGCCCTGTGGGGCTTGGCAGGACTCCGGGGCCTCCTGGCCCGAAGCTCAGCTCTGGGGTGGAGGTGGGGGCAGGGAGGGCGTTATAGAATTTCGGGTCCTAAGTGTCCTTTAGAAGGATGTCCCAGGCAGCCTTGTGCGGCTCACCCTCTATGCCAAGGGCCCCTTGCAAGCATCGCCCCTGGGGGCTCTTATATACCCCCAAGAAACCCGGCCTCTCGCGCATCTTCACCTAGGTCCGGCGCTGACGTCACCACCTACACTGCTCAGAGAGGGCGAATTTACAGAGTCACTTCCGGTCACAGACAGAGGCTGAGACTAACCGCTCACACCAGGCGTTATACAACCCCCGGCAACACACACGCTCACACAGCGCATGCGTGCACACGCACGCACTCACCTGCTGACACACGGAGCCCACAGCCCTGCACATACGCGCGGAACCCCGGCCGCCCAGGGCAGGAGACGCTGGCAGACGGCTCTGCCTGCCCCGCAGCATCTCCTTTCTTCCACGGCTCTGCAGCAGAGCCCCCACGGCCACTGTGCGCTCCACTCCCAAACACGTTTTCCCGATCCCGCTTCCAGTCTGACCTGTTCCAGTTCTACAACGAGAAAACATCAACAAACACGACGGAGGGAAACAGATGGCAACAATTACAGGCGGGAGAAAGCAGAGCCGTTCCCTCCACAAGGGCAGGCAAACACATCGTCCCCAGGCGGCGCGTCGTCCCAGGGCCGCTACCGGGCAGTCTGGGGGCAGGGCTCCCGGGCCCGTGCTGCTGCGGGGACAGGCCGGCTCCGGGGGTGGGGGGATAGGCCAGCTCTGGGGGTGCCACGAGGGCCTCCAAGCACCACAGGCAGGCCCACCAGGACCTGGAAGCCGCCGTCTGCTCTCCAGGGAGGGAAGGACAGCCATTCCAGCACATTCCAGACTACCTCTCCACCACTGACGCCGCCTGAGACCCGAGGTCTGGGGAAACGGCCGCCTTCCCAGCACGCCGGCGCCGCTGTGGCTGGGCGGGGGTTTGGGTCAGGCTGCCTGGGTCAAATGCCGGTCTTGACCCTTACAAGTGGGGTGCGCTAGGGCAAGCTAGTGGACCTCCCTGTGCCATCATTCCCTCACCCCTCACACAGAGGTGACTCTGGAGCGTACCCCACTGGATCACTATTAGCAGGTGCACAGGACTTCGTGCTAGCCTGGTGCACGTGGGTGCCGCACGCGGAAGCTGCCTCGTCGTTTCGCACGCAGAGAGCCGCTTCCTGTCTGGCACTCACTCAGCCTCAGGGGAGGCCTGCCCAGCGGAGGATGAGGAGGCAAACCTCAAGCCGTGCCCGGGAGGATGGACGGGGCACTCCAGACGGGGAAGGCGTGCACAGAAGTTAGGGTGAGTCCTGCTGTCAGTGCCTGGCGTCTGAGGGCCTGGCAGCAGACATGCGGGTCTAGGGTCCACCCCTGGGACCACCCTTCCTCCGTCCTTTGCGGCTGGAGCAGGACAGGGGCTCCGCCCTCTAGCAGATCAGGCTGGTGAAGGAAACGGGTGTAACTGAGAGCTACCCAGTGCTGAGACAGAGGGCGGCAGGTGCTCCAGCCCAGTGGGCCCGGGAAAGCCTCTGTGGACCCCGCCACCGCTGGGGGCTTGGCTCTCTCTCAGTAAGCGCTGGTGTGTCTCAGGATTCCATCGCGTTCTTCTCGTGCCTGCCTCTCCCCCACCGCAGTGGGATCCTGCTCACGTGTCTGGACTTAATTATTGCTCGAATGCCAGACCTGTGTCCCCTTCAAATGCCTGCTGGACATCTCCACCTGGATGTCCTGCCCAAACCTCAAACTCAGCGTGTGCACCCCTGGATACTCCCACTCTCCCCTCCCCAGGCCGGATCTGCTCCCTCTGCTGTGTGCTATGCCCCCCAAGGTGGCCCCACGCTGCTGTTACCCAGGCAGGGAGGGACTCAGCTTTAATGGTCCCCGTCCCCCGCCACCAGCAGCCTTGCTGATGCCGCCTCAATACTTCTCTAGCAGCCCTGACCCCCGGGCCCCCTTCCACCTGTGCTCCACCTGGCCTTCCTGTTACCTGTGGCATCCATCCTGATCTATTATTCTTTGTGTTGCAGCCGCTATTTTTCTAAGATGTGCATATGACCAGTCACTCTTCCCTCTAAAACCCTCCGGGCCCACAGTCTAAGGGGTCAAGTCCAAACTCCCTGGCTTGGTTCCCAAAGCCCTGCTGGCTTCCAGGGCGCCACTCCTGGCCACTCCTGGCACTTCACGAGCACCCGCATGCCCTCACAAGTTTGCTGCTTCCTGTTTCTACACGTTGGCCCGAGTGCGGGCTCCCTTCACCGAGACTCACTCCCTCTTGTCCTAGAAGACTTAGCATCTCCTCAGGGAAGCCTTCCCCAGACACCGGCCTGGGTGATGCCCGTGTGTTTGCATGGGCTGGATTCCGGTGGGCTTGGTTGTCTCCCCCTAGACCTGGAGGTCCTTGAGCTCGGGACTGAGCCCGATCTCCAGGGTGGGGCCTGCCAGCAAGTCCTCGACGTCGTCAGTGGGCTCCTCAACTTTAGGTGGAATGACAGATTGCAAGGGGGTGGGCGAAAGGAGTTTACAGTTGTGAGGACGCAGGACAGTTTATTCTGGTCTCGTCGTCTATTTCTGTGGCTGTCCACACGAGCGGCTGCAAACCCACTGTTGCCCACCCTGTATAACGAAGCCCATCGGTAGCACAGGCCGATCGACAGAAACAAGAGGTAAGTTCCTATGACATCTCACCAACATTGCAACTAAAGGACGTGGACAAAATGACGTTGTTCGAGGACCTGCTGTCGCTGTGCAGGAAAGGTCTGAGGACTGGAGTAAGCCTCACAGTAGGGCAGTCGCTCCGCGACGCTCTGAGCAGGTGGAGCGGGGCAGCCTGGGCTTAATGCTGTTGCTGGCTTCCTCGAGACCCTGGAAGTCCCTCCGCCCCTCTCTTCCCGGTGTGCGTCCAGGGCAAAGCGAGCGTGGCGTCCTCTCTAATCAGGCTGTCAATGGGGAGTCCTGACACCCGGCATTGATTTTTCACCGGAGGAGAGGCGGCTTTCCCTCTTCGCCTCGTGTCCCGGCAGTCAGTTCATATTTTTAGATCGTGTCTCTTCTGTCCTCACAGACCGTGGCCTGATTCCGGGCCACTGGGACCTGGGTTGTCAGTGCTCCTGTCCCTGGGATGCTCGGATTTCTAGAGGAGCCCCAGTCAAGGCCTGCACGAGTGGACCCACTTTCCTGACCCCTTTCTTCCCACCGCCACGTCACTCTGAGGCCGGGGCCCTTGGGGAGCACCTACTGACTCTAAATAGTCCACTGGCCAGGCTGGGCCCACGCGCTTATTGACACTTCAGAAAGGGCTGGCCCTTGCTCTCAGGTCACCTGGAGAAGCCCCCGTGTGTGACGTATCAGGCCCAGAGCCTGCCTTGCTGTGGGGACATCGCAGAATATTTCATTCACGTTTTCCTTCCCCTTCTTGCAGGGGGTGAGCAGAGGGGAAGCCACCGGGTCTGGGAATGGAGGAGCAGGGGCTCTGGCTGGAACCTGCCACCTGCCATCGAGAGGCTGCCCTCCCCTGGCCGCGGAGCTGCAGCTGCCGTGGGTGTGGCTCACCGCTCATCTCCCAGCAGCCACGGGTTGGTCTAGGGACAGGGCACAGGCAAGAGGCTGGAGAGCAGAGACCCACAGGTGCAGTGGGTGTGGCCCAGCTGCCGCAGGTGCGTCCTTGTGCTGTGCCCTTCTCTGTTCTCCTAAGCCAGGCGCCCAGGCAAAGGGTCAGATCCACCTGGAGGGGTGGCTGTGATGGCTAATTGTCTGTGTCAGCGTGGCTGCGCTGTGGTGCCCACATGTGTGGTCAGACATCATTCTGGATGCCTCAGTGAGTGTATTTTGGGTGAGATTAACATTTACATCGTTGGACTTTGAATAAGCAGACTGTCCTCTCTAATGGGGGTGGGCCTCGTTCAATCAGTTGAAGGTCTAAAAAGAACGAAAGATGGACCTCCCCTGAGCAAGAGGGCATTCTGTCAGTAAATGGCTTTGAATTTGAACTGTAACATGGACACTTCCCTGGGTGTCTGGCCTGATGACCTGCCCTGCAGACTTTGGATTTGCTAGGCTCCATAATCACAAGAGCCAGTTCTTTAAAGTAAATATCATGTGTACACACACACACACACACACACACACACTCACACTCATATTGGTGTGTACGGCATCTCCAGCGGAAGCCTGGGCTGGTCCTGGCCCGAAGGCTCCTCATTATGGTGGATGGGCTGCTGTGATGGTCTTAGAAGGGAGAAACACTTCTGTATCCCAGGCTGTGGCTTTCCAAGGTACGGAGCCTAGCAAGCCTCCCAAGCTTTAAAAACACGCAACCCCGGCCATGCCACACCTGTGTCAAGCTCCTCAGGGGCTCTCCACGGCCTTCAGGGCAAAGCTCAAGCCCTGCGGAGCAGCACACACGTCCCCCAGGCCTGGCCTGGCCTGGTCTGCAGCCTCATGCCTCACCACTCTCCTCACACATTCCTGCACCTTCCCTCCCCACCCCCACCCGTTCTTATCTGTCTGCCTCTGCATTCACAGTCCTCCTCAGAAGGCTCTGCTGCCACCTCTTTGCTTGTCTAACTGGAACTGAAGCTTCAGTACAGCCATTACCTCCTCCAGGAAGCCTTCCCTGACTATTCTCTAGTCCCAAGTCTGGGCTGTATCTTCCTTCTCTGGGCTGTAATGGGGCTCAAAGCTGATCTTGATCTTGGGTCTGCTTGTGAGCTCCTCAAGGGCCTGAGCAGGGACATAGTTGGCATAGCGTGTTTGCTGAATGAGTGAATGTGAGTACAAGTGAAATGGCCACTTCACATGGGGTTTCCCCACTAACAGACTCCAGTGGGTCACTCGGGCTCATGTTTATGCCATTTTCTGTGGACAGAATACTGTTATTTGCCAAGACCCTAGAGAAAAACACTGATGGTCTAAAGAGAAAGGCTAACAAAATTTATTGTGCACTCAGCCTGGTAAGGACAGAGCTAAACCTTCATTATTTGATTGAATCTACTCCTTATAATAAGGTTCACAGGCGCGCCTCAGAGAGGTTACTTAACTTGCTGAAAGCTACGATAGCTAACAAAGTAGAGTGGAGATACGAAGCTGGATCTGATTAGAAAAGCTGTGTGCTTAACCACCACTCTCCAGAGCCCAGTGTTACCTTTATTCTTGGTAATAGTGCCCAGGTGGGCTATGGGATCTGTGCCACCTGGAGCCCCCACCCCGTGTGGACCGCATCAACGGATCCTCCACACCCCCGCTGACCGTGGGGTGTGGGTGCTGGGACAGACTGGCCTCTGAGGCACGCACCTCAGCTCCTCTCAGTGCCCAGCCGGAGGTCTGGGCCTGTGGCCCTCCCTGCTCCGCCCTGTCCATCAGCCCCAGGGCCCATCACCTGGGTGGAAACAGAGGCTGGGCTGCTAAAAAGGAGTCGGGACCTCCCTGCTGCCCAGGGCCACCTGGAGGGAGAGGAGAGCTGCTGGATGGAGCCCGCTAGGGGCTTTTCTGTTTTTTTCACCAGAGCAGTCCCGAGGGTGTGGGAGGGACTCTTGCAAGGACCTGGGTCTGGATCCCATTAAAAGGGTGTCTGTAGTGCTTAGGTAATGCTGAGTTTTACTTCCAGGAGCTCAGCAGGACTGCATCGCATGGCTGGGCCTACTCCTAGGAGGCCGGGCCAGGCTGGGAGTCGGGGGCGTGGAGCTGGGCCTGTGTGTCAGGCCTGCTCAGCCTGGGTCCTGTGCTCTTCCAAGGTGCTTCCTGGGTGGGAGGAGCCAGGAGGTACCAGGCGGGAGAGGCCGGGGCTATGTGCATTCCTGGTCCCTCCTGTCACCCTCTCCTTCTTTCCCCTCACAACACAGTTCATAGACTCTGATTTTCTTAGCAGAGAGGTGGGGCCAGAGAGCTTTCTGGAGCCACTGGCCTCATTCTAAACACTTTGGGGATTTGGGGACCCTTTTTTTCTCATAGAGGACACAGCTGATCTGGTCAGGTTATGAATTCAGGTAAGATTTTAATATTTCAGTCCCTGCCTTCTTAATATCATCTGTATTACGCAGGTTCTCCAGGGAAACAGAGCCAATACAATATATACGAATATATGCAGGGCCCAGCAGAAATGACACCTGTGTGAGGGTGGTTGGTGGGGTAATGATATGGATGTAATAATTTATAGTTTTAATGTGAACATTTCACCTAAAATGTCATATGGTGTGTTTGAGTGTGACATTGTTATGTTACAGAATTACATGCTTATGATTTTGTAATGAAAAGGGGGTTTACTTGTGCTGGACCCTTTATGTAAAGACTGTGTGATAAGCAATCGGCCTGCGTGATTCCGGAAGCTGAGAAGTCCCAAGACCAGCGCACCGTGGGCAAGCGGGGACCCGAGGGGAGTTCCAGTCTGAGAGCTGCAGGCTGGAGGCCCTGGAGGAGCCGATGTTTCCGTTCGAGTCCAAAGGCAGGAAGGAACCCACGTCCCCGCTCGAACAGGCAGGCAGGAGGATTTCCCTGTCACTTGTGGGGGTGACAGTCAGCCTTTTTATCCTCTCAGGCTTCCACCCGATGACATGATGCCCACCCACGTTGGAAGGCGCAACCTTCCTACTCATCCCATTGATTCACATGGGAAGCCCCCACAGAAACGCCTTCGCGGACACGCAGACGGATGTCCGACAAACACCTGGCCATCCACCCCCTGGCCCAGTCACACTGACGCATGAAATTAACCAGCACCCCATCTGCTACAACGTCCACAATTCCATCACCTCTTTCAGACAAATCTGTGCTGTGGGTAGGGAGAGCCCAGGCAGGACAGAAAAAAGAAAGAAAAACAGCCAAAACAATAAAAATACCAAGCAAGGCTTGAGAATTCCTTCCATGAGGACAGAACTTTTCTCTGGCTCTTCCTTCCGAAAAAATATGGTCCGCTCCCAGGACAGGCAGGGTCTGCCTCTTTTCCACCCCCCAGCAAATAAAAGAAATAGCGCCGCTTCCCAGCCACACCCACTCCTGTCTCCGCATATGTGCCACACAGCTTGCGTCCTAACCGCTCAACACCCTTGGGTGCCTCTCCCGGCCCAGCCTTCCCAAGCGAATGCTTTCTGCATTACCCACGACATCAAAAATGTTCCACTGGTGGATTCCAGATTCCTAAAAAATAGATTCGAAACACTTGAATACTCTCTGAAGAAGCAATACGTCAGAGAAAAAGCTGTAACCTTTAGTGTTGCTGATACTGTCCAGACGGAGGGCAGATCAGGAGGGCTGATTCTCATTCTGCACAGCCACTGCTGGGGGCGCGCGGCACGTCCACCCGCCGTCCCGGCTCGCCGAAGGGCGCCGCTGGTTTCCCAGCGTTTGCCTGGTGCCCGGTTATATAACCCGAAGGAAGCGTCACCGTGCTTGAGGGCGATATTTTCCACGAAGCAGCCTTCCCCTATTAATGTGGCGGCCCTGAAAATAACACTAACGGTTTCTACAGCAATAACAAATCCTGCGTGGAACGTGTTTCGTCTGCTTTTTCCCCGTCACAGAGCCCTGCGCGCAGAGCTGGGGCTGAGCCCGCGGAAGCAGCTGGGCGGAGGGAAAGCTCAGTGAGCGGGTGTGGACGCAGGCTTCACGACCACCGAAAGCCAGCCGGGAGCCCCCTTCCTCCACAAAGACAGGGGCCCGGGGCGGGGTGGGCCTCCCTGCCAGGGGACTCCCTGGAGGGTGTGCTGCACCTGCAGCCGGGAAATCAGATGCTTGGACTTGCCAGGTTGTTTACTCTTGTTTCTTTCTGAAGGTCAATGTTATGGACAATCAAAGCAAGCTGAGGAGACGGGAGCCAGGAAAACGGAAACCTTTCAGACGAGTGAAAGGCTTCATTGGCCTTCGGCAAATGAGAGTATGTTTATAGTTTTACACGGATATTTCTATTTCACCAGCTTATGATTCAGACCGGGCTGGGCCAGCACGCTGCGATGCGGTCACAGCCCTCATCCAGAGAGAAG
This sequence comes from Trachops cirrhosus, assembly GCA_028533065.1. NCBI lineage: Eukaryota > Metazoa > Chordata > Mammalia > Chiroptera > Phyllostomidae > Trachops > Trachops cirrhosus. The sequence goes on from CM052543.1 coordinate 136,964,431, forward strand.
GCTCAGAAATGGGAAACAGACAGGAAACGCGGGGACCCCACCCCGTGGTCCTCCCGCAGCTCTGGGAGCCAGAACAGCTTCAGGCTGTCGCTGGTGCTGTAGGAAGCCCACCGGCCTCCTGGCTGTCTGCCTGCGTCTGGGCGGGGCTCTGCCACGAGGGCCCCCGAGAACAGGGCCGGGGCCATCCAGACCTGCTGCGCCCCACGGAGTCACCTCTCACGCGCTCTGTGCCCTTGGAGAGGTCGCCAGATGTCTCTGAACCTGTCTCCTGGTCTACAGAAAGTTCATGGGGTGAGCAAGGATGATGGAGGCCAGACCCCCAGGCCAGGGCCTGGCGCGGATCCCGCTCCTCCACAGTGATCGCTTGTATTGTTCTCATTATTCCAGAAAATGTCTTTGTGAATTGTTTGCTCAGTGATCGAAACTTTGTTCCTTTTTAATAAAATCTTGATTAAAAAAGGCCTGAAGGCACCTCTGTTTTCTTTATTCAGGGGAACCAGGAGCGTGGTGAGGACAGTATTTGGATACTCGGCAAATCTCTCACGCTGGCGTTCATTGCCACGTTTTTCTTTCCTCCTTGCATCTTTCCCTCTGCCCCCCACCCCCCGCCCCTCCGATTTAAGAAAGGTGAATTTAGATAAAATGAGTTTCGAGAGTCCAACAATCTCGACAGCATTCCTGTCCCAGAGCTGAAGAATCAGATGAACCAGGCTGGGTGTGGGTGTTTCGTGGGGCTCAGGAGAACAGAAGCCGGGTGAGAAAGGAAAAGGGTGCTGCTCCCCGGGGCCGAGGGTTGGTGGGGGAGCCTGGGGACATGCTGCCTCGTGGGGGCTGTGGCAGGAGCAGGCCTGGCTCAGTGGGGGGAGCAGAGAGGTCCATACGGCCGGCTGACCACAAGCCCAGTGAGGTCATTCTCATGGGCCCCGAGAGCACTGACCCTGGGATCTCTCACAGGGAGGAATTGAGGCCACCAGATCCGGAAGACCAGCGGCCACAGTGAGTGATCCCAGTCCCCAAAAGAGAAGCGGAGACACGTCCTGTGGGCCCTGAGCAGGGCAGAATGTTTGCTAGTTGGGGACAGAAATGAGCAGCGGCTTGTGCTGGACAAGGGGGACGGTGCCATCGCCCTGCTAAAGACCGGTGCAGCCGAACCAGTCTGATGGGGCCACTGCATTTTAATGGAAAGCCCTCAGCACCCGCCACGTCCACGCAGTGAACGGCGCGTGATCGCCTGGCTCCAGATGCCGAGAGTGCAAGCAGGCGCCCGGGTGTGGAGCTGCCCAGACTGGAATGAAGGGTTTTCTTCAAGGAGCCGGGCCAGGGGGCCCACGCAAGGCATCCTGTTCTTTCCCGCCCGCCCTGTGCTGCTCAGGCTCTGGGCCCACCCGCCCACCATTCGATGGAGCGCCCTGGTAGATGGAGCAGGTTCCACAGAGCCCGGGACCTCCTCCCTGGCACAACACCCCGTTCCACAGGGTCACTCTCAAGGAGAATGCCGTGGACGTGTGGGCTGTGGCTTTGGGCCATGAACGTGGCCGCCTCTGAGGGCATGCTGACTTCAGTGGGCTCTGAAAACTTCCAATCGCTTCAAAATCAAAGGCAGCGTGGGGGAGGGGGCGGGTATCTTCCCCCAGCAAGGACCGTCAGGGCGCCACAACCAGTAGCTACAGACGGGAAGGGCTGAGAGGAGTACTTTGACTTTTCTGCTCATTTTCCTCAGGCATTTCAAACCAGGTTCAACGTCAAATACACCCACCCAGTGTTAGAAATGCTACGCGAAGCCCACGGACTTGGAAGCACCAGGACTGAGGCTCTGGGGCACCTGCACCCAGAGTGCTCTGGGGTGTGACTAAGGGAGCATGCCTCAGGGGTCGGAGGCCCTGAGCGTGGCTCCTTCAGCTTCTCCGAGGGACCTCCAACTCATGTTTCTGAGGCTTGCTCTTCCCAACCTGAAAACGGGATACTAACCCCAGCCTCATTTCAATCATTCATTTACCAAATGTTTATTAAGCTCCTGCCCCAGGTCAGCATCATGCTAGATACTTGGGAGGTAGAAATAGTAAACAAACACACAAAACCCGACAAGGACCCTGTCCCCATCCTCAGGGGTCTAGCAGGACTGAGAAACAAATACACAGCGAGGCGATTTAACGGGCACGAAGCTGTCAGGCGGCGACGAGTGGCGAAGGTCTAGCCCGGGGGTGCTTGGACGTGCCTCGGGGAGACACCCAGGGTCCTGACGTATTTTCTGGGCCCAGAGATGCCCACAGGCGGGGACAAATAGCGGGGACCGCTGGAGGTGGCTGCTCTGGAACCTGGGCCACCCGCGGAGCCTGGCGTCAGCTCAAGCAGAAGGCAATGTGAGCCTCTGGAAGGGGGCTGAGTTTTTCCGTCTGCCCCATGGGAACAAAGACGCCTGTCTCCAGGCTGGCGAGGAGGCCACGGAGGGCCTGGCGAGGCCTGGCGTGCTGCGACCACATACGCGGGGGCCTCGGCGTGGGTTCCTGTCCGGTTGTCCTGCTGGCACTTTGCAGAGCCTCTCGAATCGGTGACTGGATGTGTGTTTAACAGTCTAGAGGCGCTGTCACCCGCCATCTCTTGAACTACTTGCTCTGGCCCCTTTCTCTCTCCGTGCTCTCTGGAATTCCTATGACACCTGCGTTCGCCTTTTCACTGCAATCCAGTGTCTCCTACCTCCTGCTTTTGGTGTTTGTCCTCTCTTGTCCCTCTGTACTTAGTGTTCACTGAGTGTTTTTTTCTAAGCAGTTTTTTAGTTCACGGTTCTTCCTGTGGTTGCACATGTGAAACCCATTACTGGGTTCTTCGTCTGGGGTGTTGTTTACACTTGGTTCTCTGCTGAAAGCCCGGTCCTGTCTTTGAACGCCTCAGCTGTGATGGGCGTGGCTAAAGCTGGTGTCTGGTGACTCCGACGCACCTGGAGCTGCTCTGGGGCTCCGTTTCTGTTTTTGTTGCTTCTACTGATATTTGCTTGTCTCCTTGTGTTTGGTTATTGTTTGTGTGTGTGTGTGTGTGCGCGCACGCGCGCCAGATTCTGTCTTTGCACGTTACTTTTTTAAAAAAACCTGAGGCCTTAGGGTAAGGTTATGTTCCTTCCAAGATCGTCGGTTGGGCAGCTGGGTGCCCAGCGAACTGAGATCATCTGAACTCAGTTTGAAGGACTGAGGTGATTCGACGCTGAGAGGGCCCAGTGTGCGGTCCTTCGGAGCCCCGACCCAAAGCAAGTGCAGGGGTCACCGGTTTCTACCGGCCCCGTGGGGGACTCAGGACTCCGGTCCCGGCCCTGTGGTCCTGCGGGAGCTCGGCTCCCGGCTGTCCCTGCAGAACTGGCAAACCGTCCGAGGGGAAAACGGCCGGAGGTGCCGGGCTCAGCCCCATGGGCCTCTGCCCTTCACCACGGCCCCGTCAGATAGTTCTTCACCACCTCGGTAACGCTCCAAGGGGCAGGAGGATTGGTCGGAATTTCCTAGTCCACCGTTTGGAACATGGAACTCTCTGGCACTTCTTACCATCTAACATGTTATATATTTTCATTGCTGATTTTCTTTTTGTCTTCCCATTTGCTAGAAGGTAAGTTCCATGAGAGCAGTACGTTTTGTCTGTTTCGTTTACTGTTCTCCCCAGAGCACTTGAAACTGTGCTCGGCACACAGTAGGTTCTGAACACACAGTGGGGGAGTAAATGCATGAATCTGCAGTCTGACTTCGCAGCCGCAGGACTTACCCAACAAGCAGGGATTTCTGTTTTTGTAAGACCATCTGAGATCCAGAAGTAAGGGGACTTGGGCCAAGTTTCCACAGTGACTTGGGACACAGTCCGGACCCAGGGCTTCTGAGTAGCATTTCGGATACTCGTCCCCACTGCACAGAGCCAGTCTGCTGTCCTAGGACCAAGGACGAGGCTGGAGTGGTGACAAGGAGCAACACGCTCATCAGGAGGCGGGTGAAGCTGAGAATTTCAGGATCAGCCCCACCCAGGTCCCACAGGACCAATGCAAGCCCAGGGCCCGGGGGAGGCGGGAGTGGAGGACATGGCTGTGTTTTTAAACTCGCCGTCCCTGCAGGTCACATGGTGCCACACCTCCAAAAACACCAGTTTATGAACCTCATTCTGGGAACAAAATGAAGAAAATTGTCCATAAAACTGCTCAGAGAGTAGCGAACTGTCCATAAACGCTCCCTCAGATGGGACGAGATGGGGTGCTGTGAAATCAACTGGTTCTCAATTGGGGTGCACTGGGCCCCTGGGAGGCCAGCGGCAGTCTGGTCTGGGGTGTGGGCCAGGCGATGGCTCAGCAGGCCCAGCGAGGACAGAGGGAGGAGGCAGCCCCGCACCCACCGCCCTGCTCCTGGGTATTTCTAATCCTTGGGGGTAAGGGCTTTGCTGGCAGCGAGAAGGACATCCTGGGGACGCAGGCTCCCCACTGAGCCCTGAGGGACTGTCTGGTGCATTTGTCACAACACTCATCTGCTCAGCGCACCCTCCTACCTGAGTGACAGACCTCCCATCACCGGGTCGCTGGACGCAGTAGTTGGGCCCCTGGGCTCTGAAATCAAGCAGGGATCTGGGTTCGAACCCAAACAGGAGCTTGGTTCACATGTTAGTGGTGTGTCTTGGGCCCATTAATTAACTTCTTTAGGTCTTAGTTTCCTCACCCCTAAACGGGGCTAACGAACCCGACCTCACAGGCTCTGTTCAAAGATTATACCAAATCTACACGCGCAGTGCCCCCTGCTGGGCCTGGCACACAGCGTAAGCTCCTGGAGTACGTGTGCTTGTTACTATCGCCGCCCTTCCCGAATGGTTCAAACCCTCCCGTTTCCCTCTTCCCCACAGCTATTATCAACATCTAGGCCCCATCACCACGAATTTCTGCATCTGGATCCACGCGGGGGTCCTCACTTCCTGTCTCATCGCGACACAACACAGCCAGAGAGAACACTGGGAGGAGCATGCCTGGTCACCATTCCGATAAAACCTTCAGTGGCTCCCCGCCGCCCTCAGGATGCGGTGCAAACCGGCCCGTTCCGCTCGGGCCTGACTGCTGCCCTTCACATGGAAGGGATCAAACTACTTTTAGGCTTCCGAAGTGCTGGGCTCTTTGCCAGCACTGGGCCTCTTTCATCTGGGTGTCTCCCACTCCTCCCTCAGCCTCAGCTTGGACAAAGTGCCCACGTAGCTTGCAGTACCCGCCATGGCCATCGCCAGCCATGCCGTACCTTGCTGAAATGGACAGGCCCCTGTCTGACACCACTCCCAGCCCCAGAGAGTGGGGACATTCCCGTTACCATAGCGCCCCCCAGCATCCAGCACACTGCCTGGCCTGCATGAGACACTTAATACATATTTGTCAAATGCACAAGGGACTGACTGATGTCGGGGAACAGGTTAACAGACTCACAGACCCGCCTCAACTCCCAGTCAAAGAATCTTCTGGAACCAGCTCTCATGGGAACGTCCATGTAATTATTCTAGTTCAAGGCTCACTAAAAACTGGTATTTTGTTTCCTAATTGCTTCTCTGCACCTTAATCACACAGTAGTTTTATGGTTATTGTTATCATTATCGTTATTATTAATGGTGATAAATAAAGCAGAGCATAAAAGGATTTCCAGAAAAAGAATGGCATGATTTAGAATTTTTAATTAGGACGAGGCGGGGTTTGTCCCGGTGCCCTGTGCGGGAGCAGATCATGGCAGCGCCTCCCCCGACAGGTTTGGTATCTGAATGCTCTGTATTGTCGTCCACGTCCTGTGGGGCCACAGCGCTCGGAAAACCATCAGTTCTCCGGTTATCTGCTTCCTATCAGCGCTGCTTTCTCCAAATGAATGCATTTCAATTAAAGGAAGAATTTACCCGAGTCCACGTGAGGTGTGTATTTTGTGAATTATAGCTCTAACTTTGAATAAACACCAAACAACAAACATCTTCTGAGCTCCCTCGATATCCCGGGCATTGAAGATAAGACAAAGAGGAGGAAGCCGGGCCCTCCCCCCAAGGAGCCTTTCTGGGGAAGAATGTGCGAAAACCCAAACGGCCCGCCGTGATTCGGGGCGCAGGGTGAGACATCGCACAGGCTGTGTGGGAGTCCCTGGCACAGACCACATGCTAGGGACGTGTTTGGGGGACAGCGAAGTGAAAGACTCAACTGCACCGGCAGATAGCACCATGTCAGAGTTTATAGAGCTTCGCTGCCTTTTCTGTACGTGGTAGCATCTTCCACGTTATTTCTGGGCATTGCCTTTTGCTCCCTCATCATACGGGGAACAGAGATGGATGTTACTGTCCTTGCGAGGACCCCGACGACTGGTAACCTCCAGGCTGCAGCCTCGCCGCCCCTCCCTTCTTCCCACCCTGAGCCAGTTCAAGGGCCCCGAGAAAGGGAGGGGTGTGTGAGAATCTACACTGGCCAGACAGAAAAGCTGGGGACCAGCAGTTACGGCAGAGCCCCGCTCACGGGAGGGCCCTTGAAAGAATGAGGTTCCAAGTCTATGTATTGTATAATTGGATACGATTCGATTTCAGATGTTCAATTAAAAGTTAAGTGTTCCATTTGGTCCAAGACTGAAAACACCGGAGTGAGTCACGGGCGGCCCCCCTGCCCTTCCCCGCCCCCCTGTGTGCTCCGGGCTGGGCCGCTGCCTGGCCAGCTCCGGGCCACCATCTCCTGTCAGTAGAGTGGCACCACGCTCACCTCTCCTTGGGCATCTGAGGTACAGGGGACCCTAAACAGAGGACCTCCGCATCTCACAGCAGAGCCTGCCGGGTGGGGACCAGGCCTCCCGGCCCTCCTGAGCACCTGCTGTGTGCAAGGCCCAGCTCTGCAGCGGAAGCACAGCCTCCACTTACGCCACTTCCTGAGGGTCAGGGGAATATTCTGGAAGCAACCAATCCATCTCTCTCTTTCCTGTCATACACATACATGCACACCCATGCACTCACACTCACAGGTTGACCCTGACCCTCACCCCCATATTCTCTACCCTGTCCTTCAAGAAAAGTTTCCCAGTCCCTGAAGGTCTGGGGGAATTTCACCATGCCGAAGTACCTGAGAAGAAGAAGGTTCTGGATAACTTTTCTGCTTTTATTAGAGTTCCTCTTTCTTTCAGGCCCAGAGGCTAGGATACAGGTCAATTTACATGGGCAATTTGATCAGTAAGGATTTACGTGTTCTGAGGACATGACCATGATTGACTTTAATCTCAACAAAACTGAGAGAAGATAAAGGGTGAGGGCTTCCTCCACGTGTCCCTCACAAGACAGCCGGCCTTTGGGAGGCAGGGACGACATTCTACAGGGAGCCTGGTTGGACCCCTCGGGGCCTCCTCTAGGGCCACACTGTCCTCCACGTGGTCAAGGGCTGACTCTGGGGTCTTAGAGAGTAAGGAGGTCAGGTCGGGCTGGATCAGGCTCCAATAGACAGGGTGGGACCCTCAGCTGACGGTCCCGTAAGACCTTCCTGCTTCACTATCAGAGAGGCCCTGGGTTCTGCAAATGGCCACGAGGACAACTGCTTCCAGGACTCAGCTGCAGCCCTGGATGAAGGCAGGGAGCCCAAGTCAGGACAGGACCTCAGCCAGCCAAAGAGCAGAGAGGAGGCAGTGTGGGAGAGGAGGGACAGGGGACCAGCGTGAAGGAAGCGGTCCCCTCTGGCTTCAGAGGGGCGGCGTAGCATTCGTGCATATTTTAAAATTCTCTGGTCTGGTCTCATGTCTGTTCTTGGTGTTCTGTATTTACAGGGCCTGGCAGAAGTAATGCCTGCTTGAGTGTGGTTGGTAGGGTAATAACATGGGTGTAATGATTTACAGTTTTTTAAATAAAGATTTTATTTATTTATTCTTAGGGAGAGGGAACAGGAGGGAGAAAGAGGGAGAGAAACACCAATGTGTGGTTTCCTGTCACACGCCCCCTACTGGGGACCTGGCCCGCAACCCAGGCATGTGCCCTGCCTGGGAATCTAACTGGCTACCCTTTGGTTCACAGGCTGGCTTTCAATCCACTGAGCCACACCAGCCAGGGCAATAATTTATAGTTTTAATTTGACCATTTCACCTAAAATGTCATGTGGTGTGCTTGAGTATGATATTGTTATGTTACAGCATTATATGCTTATGATAACAAAAGACTTTGTAATAAAAAGGGGCATTGTTTGTGCCAGACCCTGTATATGATGAACTCAAATGACCCAAAGTGACCTAGTCTTTCCACATTGCAGATGGGCACCCAGTGGTCCAGTGGCCCGAGTCCTCAGGGCAAGTTCAGTGTCAAAATCAGAAGGAAGAGCCTTCAGTGTCCACCTCCGGGGCTCCAGCTGCTGCCTGGAAGGGGCGCTGTCTCCCAGGAAATCGCCACTTTTTCATCAGCATCGATTCTCTGCTTCGCTGACACCCTCCTCCCAGCGGGACCACTTACCAGCCGGCCTTGGAACAAGGGCCTCAGTTAGCAGACGAGAAATGATTGCCCAGCCGCCCAGCGGTCCAGGGTCTAGACGCCTCGTGCTGGGTGGCCACAGGGGCTGTGCTGGGGCTGCCCCAGCCCCTGGGCCCTGAGTCCAGACCCACAGCAGGACTGTCCCCCAGGCACACAGGCCTGTGGCGCTGACGTCACCACGAGTCCAGGCACCTCCTCTGGGCACAGTCCCCCGAGGGGAGATGGGGACGATGTGGGGCGACCAGGGGTGGCCCTACAAGACCCATTCCTGCACTGAGCTCCTTGTGGAGCCGAGCGCAGACTCCTTTCCCCTGTGGACCCCGAACGCAGCTGCAGCAGGGTCTCCGATAAGAAGCCCCTGGGCTCCATGGGCAGGCGGTGCCTCCCTGGGGCCGGGCAAATGGGAGACAGGCCTGAGGGAGTGGGCAGCAGAGTGGGACGTGGACTCAAACGTCTTTGACGGCTTTCCCCAACACCGGCCCTGGGGGAGGGCCAGCTTCCCTGGCCGCACCACCTCCGTCTCTCTCTTTCAGAAAGCCCACCAGGAGAGATTTTTCTTCCGAAGGCCTGCCCCTCAGAGCCCTCCTGTAAAAGGGTGGCTGGGTGGGAGACCTCGAGACTTCTGCAGGCATCCCTGATCTTTGGGCTGAGCCGCAGAGCTCAGGGCCAGCGGGAGGCTGCCCGAGGCTCCAACTGCCCAGGGCCAAGCTGACGTCTTGTGGATGTACACCCTGTCCCGGCCCCTCGACCCCTCAGTGCCCGGCCCAGGAAGCTCCTTGATTACTGGGTGGGGGCAGGAGGGGGCTTTCGTCTGAGGTCCACCTCGGGCCGCCTCTTCTGGCCCAAATGGCCTCAGGCACGCAGAGTGGAGCAGCAGGTGCCAGAACCCCACAGGCTAGGCACCCTCCACTTCCACCACTCCAGGCCCTGAGGATTCTGCCCAACTTAACCTCTGACCTTGGACCTGCTTTTCTGAGCCCTTACTTGCCTTGGGGGGTGGGGGGTACAGTGCCCTGACCTGGATCTACCCTGAGGAGAGGCACTGTCCTGACCTGTGACCTCACCCCAGATTGTCACCACAAGGCAGGGCACAGAGGACCATTCTCTCCATATTCAGTGTCTCCCTTGCCAATGGGCAAGAGCTGTGACATCTTTTCCTGGGCAACCAGAGGGGTCCGGAATTTCTGGGCAGTCCGAACTGGCCCAGGCTGGGCAGCCCCCCTCTGCTTCCTGATCTCTCCGAACCAGTGGGGTGCAGCACCCACTGGGGTGCAGCCAGGCCTGGGTGGCACCCGAGATCCAGACTGACTGCCTCCCCAGGTCCTTCTCTCTGACTCCAGAATCAGATCCTTGGGAGAGCAGACAGAGTTCCAACAAGCATCACACTTAGAACAGCTGTCCTTTGGCTGTGAGGGACAGTTGCCAACTTATATGCCACAGCCACGACTTTCCTGACTCCCCTTTGTGCCACTGACCTCACCCAGGGCCCTGGGCAGGGTGAGAAGAAGGCTCCCTGGGCAGGGCGGACACGTGGGCTCAGGGTCAGCCCGTGGCCGCCCAGGACGGAATGTCTCCAGGAGGCCTCGGTGCAGCCGCCCCGCCAGGGCTGTTACTAAGAAAAGCCCAAGGAGAAAGGGCAACACCGCACGCCTGCCTCGGACAGGGCCTGGGGTGGGGCGGGGTAGGGGCAGATGACTCAGGAGATGCTCCAGAAGACACGGGACGAAGTCGCGTCTAATTGTCCAGCACAGCTGTCCCCTTGTTTGTTAGGGTGAGGCGGCCCTGTGCTCTGCTTGTCTCCAGAGTCTGCAGAAACCAGGCTTGGCCTGGCAAGCCTCTGGGGCCCTAGAGGGTCGGGGGCATCCTTGGGGGCCCTTCATTGCCCCCGGGCCTGGGTGAGTGAGTCTCTCCAGGGCTGTGACTGCCATGGCCATTGGAGCTTTCTCCTTCTGCCCTGCCTCAGCCTGGTCATTTGCCCTCCCCTGGGCCAGGGCCCACGAGCTTTCTTCACTGGGTGACACGGAAGCAGCAGCCGTTCAGGGAGCCCCACACGTGCCCAGCGCTGGGGAGGGCTCGGGTGTGCCTCCGGCACGACCCGGAAGAGGTTCAGGCATAAACAAGTAGACGCGCTAGGATATGGGTGGAAGCGTGGGGCATGACACAGACAGGTCACCAGGCAAGACCACCTCAGCAGTGCGGTGGGCTTAGCTGAGAACCTAACAGCCAAAGACCCGCTGTTTAGTGGGGAGGTGGCTGTGGACTGAAGGTTTGTGCCCTCCCCCGATTCACTGTTGAAACTCTAACTCCTAACGTGATGCTATTAGGAGGCGGGGCCTTTGGGAGGTGATTGGGTCAGGAGGGCAGAGCACTCCTGAATGGATTAGTGCCCTTGTAAGGGAGACCCCTTCTGGTGCTTTCTGCCACGTGAGGACACAATGAGAAGTCAGCAGTCTGCAAGCTGGGAGAGGGCCCTCTCATCAGAACCCCACCAGCGGGCCCCCCCATCTCGGATTTCCAGCCCCCAGAAATATGAGAAATAAAATCCTATTGTTTGTGAGCCCCCCAGTCTACACTACTTTTGTTCTGGCAGCCAGAACTGAGACAGAGGTGCCCTCACGTTTCTGATGGGATATCTCAGAGCGACGGGTGCATCCCCTCCGACCCCCCACTACATTGGTCTTCGCTCAAGGAACGTGTTCTTTTTCCAGAACCAAGAAGCTGGAAGGAAATCACAGCTCAGCTCGCAGAGACCCTGACCTGGCCCCGAATTCCCTGGGGACTGAGGTGGTCCGCCCTCATCTGAGTGCAGAGACCCCAGAGGGCCTCATTCACAGGTACGAGTGTGGCGTAACAGGACCCCTCACCGGCCCGAGATTTCCCTACGGCAGACCACGGGTTGTGGCCTCATGAACACACACGGCTGTGCCGGTGTGGAAATCGGCTTCCTGGCAGCCACATAAATGGCTTCATCTCATTTAACTGCCATTAGCAAATGATTAATATACATCCACGTACCCAGAATGAAATCACTGAACTCAGACATTTTACTATCAAGGATGCTTTCCTTCCAACTGAAGCCCATTTAAAAAGCATGTGAATGTCAGCCGTGGAGCAAACCTCACGTCCTCACTCGCTGAGCCCTAGAAGGCGTTTACCAGCTCGTCCCCCGTTTGCTGCTTTCCGTCCAGTTCTCGGGCGCGGGAATGCTCACGGGTGACGGCAGTATAGCACGGTGGCCGGGCCCCCGGACTCGGGGCTCTCATGGATCCAAATCAACATTTCAAACATTCTGAACGTTAGCCAGCTGTCGATGAACTTCATTCGGCCTTAGTTTTTTTTTTTAATCTGTAAAATGGGAATAACAATACTGACACCCTAGGATTATTGTGAGGCTTAGCGGAGAAGATGAAAAGTTCTGGGAGCGGGATCAGACACCCTGCAGGCACTCGAGGACAGCTGCCATTGCGGCTGACGTTACGTGTGCACTAAGGAAAGGCGTTCTGACGCAGGGACAGGGAATGATGATCAGAGGCGAAGAGCAGACTCTGGCGTGGAGGGTGGAGTGAAAGTCAGGCCCTTTTCACCTCCTGGCCCCAGGGATCCCACTTCCTTCTTTCTGGCAGGATTCTCCCATCCGGAGAACATCCCCTTTGAGAAGGGTTGCCCCTGCCTCATCCGCGAGTCAATGGAGGCAATTTCATCCCGAGGGCAGCGAGCTGTGGAGGGGCAGGGCGGAGGCCTTCACAGGCAGGCCCGGGAGCCCTGCCAGACGGATGCGGATCCCGCGGCAGAGACACTCATTAGGCCAGAGAACGGAGCCGTGACGGCCCAGCGCCCAGGTTGGAAGACCAAGGCCTTTCCGCCTCGGCAGCAGAGGCTTTAAGCCTCTAAGCCTTTTCCTCTGGCTCCACTCCTGTTTTAACAATAATGTTATTTAACATGGGTCAGTCTGAATAACTTTATTCTCCCCTTAGATCTATGCCTATAAAAAGATGCTGTGTTGTCCAGGCTGCCCGTAATTCATTATGCCGGATTCCCTTCCATCTGGAGGCTTATAGAGTTGTTGAAAAGCTGTCACTATAACCTATTGTCATTGCAACCTTTTATGAACCAGCCTACATTTTTATGTCAAAAATTTATCTTAATGGCCTCCCAGCTCTTACCTCCAATTATTTTGGTGTCACCCACCCACCTCCGGCGCGGGCTGTGTTCCAGCTGATAGGCGGGGATAAATTCCCTCTTC
>CM052543.1:136977621-136996989 GCA_028533065.1 Trachops cirrhosus
ATATCTTCTCTATGAAGTGCATATGGTATATGAGGATCTAACAGCTATTTAAACCATTTAAAGCTATTTCACCACTTTTGAGGTGGACGGTAACTGAAAAGGTGGCCCAAGTCACTGGCATTTCCCACCATGCCTTTGTTCCTGTTAGTTCTGGTGGGAAAAGTCCTGGCTTCCTCATCTGGGGGGCTCCTTGGCATTTTCTACGGCTGCCTGTGAGCTACTCTGGGCTGCTGTGCTTCTCCCACTTCACAGATGAGGAAGAGGGGACCGAGACACTCTGAGAGACTTGGGCAGGCTGGAGGCACGCCTGGGCCTGGTGCCCCGAGCTGGAGCTCAGCCAGCGTCCCCGGCCCCGGAGGCAGACCATTCTGCATGCGCTTTTTTTCTCCTCTTGTTCTCTGATATCGAGCAACCTAATGTTCTCTACTCCTCTTGCCCCTGCCTGCACCAGTGTAGCTGCCTAAGTAATGAACACCTCTGATCTAGGAAAGAATGCTGAGATAGGAATCTGGGGGTGTCCTGGGACCCTTCCCCAGGCAAGCTGGCCTGAGCAATGGCACCTCCTGGGAGGCTCCATGCAGGCCTGGCTTCCCCTGGCCCCCAGCCCCCAGCGCCTTCTGGGTCTGAAGAAGGCCGCCCTGTGACCTGGCAGGCACGGGCATTGTGGTTCTTCGGCTGCAAACCTAACTTCATGCTCATCCCTGTGAGCTGTCGGGCTCCCCATGCCAGTGCTGGAGGCAGCACAGCCCCGGGGCCTGGCCCAGGGAACACTCTCGAGCGTGAGCAGGATGCACTGTGGCCCGGGCCTCCAAGGAGCCTTCCCCTGGGCCGCCGTGGGGCCACAGACCCTGCTGGGCTGTGAGTCTGTGGTCTGTCCTTGGAGAGGGGCCATCCGTTCTCTCTGTGACTGTGTAGTGACAGCTTCCACGCAGCCATCCGTGGCTGTCGGGGCGCTGCGCATCGGGGACCGTGGGCAAGACCAGGACAGGCCTGTGTGTCCATGCACAGCAGAGGAGTGAGTGTGCCCATGTGTGTGCAAGAGGGACAATGAACGCCACCTGAATTTTCAATCGGCTCAGGGCAAACACGAGGATGTTCAACTCTTGCACAGTCTTGGAGTCAGATGAACTTGAGGTCCAAACCTGGGAGACCACTTACTATGCAAATGATCTTGGCAAACAACTTCCCTATATCACAGTTTTCTCTTAAAATGGGGGTAATAATACCCGTCCTACAGGATTTGACACAAAAATGTGTGCATGGCACTTACTGGTGCCTGGAAGGGAGTAGGACTCATTGCATGCCAGTCCTCACTGTGACTCGCATGCCCAGTCTCTCCTGAGCTCTGTCGGGTCATTACTGTCCCTGTGATGTGCCCTGAGGTGTGCCCAGCTGACTTCCTGGTGCATCCAGGTCCCGCACACCCAGTGCCCCCAGACTGGGAAGGAGCTTCACTCCTGGCACCAGGCCCACAGGTGGCCAGTGTCCAGAGGGGCAGCCAACCCAGCCCCAGGTCCCGGGCTCCACCAGTGGGGTGGGGGACGGACTCGGAAGGCGCACCTCCTGGAAGCCTCCCGTCTCGTCTCTTCAGAGGAACCGACCAGGGCTCCCCACGTCTGGTCCTGGGCTGGCAGTATGTCAGGGCCAGAGCGGACCACACAGACCCCTGTCTGAGAGGTGGTGGGGGGCACACAGCGAGTCTGCGGCAGAATTTGGAGGGGGGCCAGGGCCTCGGACCCCAATTTTGGGCCCGCTTCCCTATGGGAGCTCCCCAGGGCATCGGAACCCCTGCCTTCTCCTCTGACCCCTACACAGCCTCATTCTCCCTGTTCTCTGCTGGGTACCATCTGCTCCCAGCAGGCAGCTGCTTCTGAGCATCCCGGTTCACTCTGCCTGCCCTTCCCAGGCTCTGTCCACCCCCACCCCTCCTCCTCAGCAACCCCCCCCGCCCATGAGGCCCTCACGACTGTTGTCGCCAGAAGCCTGATTACAACTGACCTCATCTGGTTCCCTGTCTTGATTCTTGCCTCGTTTGGCCCCTGCAGCCATGCTGAGGGTTCCTGAGGGCAGGTGCGGGGCTGAGTGCAGGAAACAACATTCCCATCAGAGGCTCCGACCCATGCGGACACAGCCCACAGCCTGGCGCTGGGCACACAGAACCGGCTTTCAGATTTCAGAGTGGGAGGCGCATCTCTCCCCAGCTGCGGATCCTCAGTCGCCAGGCTTCCCTCTCTTCCTCCACGGAACAGGGCACATGGTAAACAAATGCCTAATTGCACCTTTTAAAAGGAACCTGAAAATACCTTTTTAATGCACGGGTCTGGATTTCAGGGGGAGTCTGCCTCCCACAAGCCAGGCCCCCTGTGTAAAGCAGCAGGAGACCTGACTCTGAAAGCTATTCTATTTCCCTTTTCGGTGGGAAGAGACTTCACCATTAACTGCTTGGCTGTAAATGCAGCCTGGAGACCTGAGACGCCCTGCCTCCCCAGGCACCTCTCCGGTTGGCACCAGCCTGACAGCACCACTTAAGTTAGTGCCATGGGCAAGAAGGAAGAAAATCTGAAAAATGGGTAAAGTATACACCAGGAAGCTCTCAGTTATCAATGTCCTCCTGGGGGAGGCTGTGTCGGAGATGGAGAAAAGAATCTCATCATTCTAGGGGAGAGATGGCTTTGCCCAGCATCGACGCCGCCCTGGCTCCCTCATTCTGAGGAAGATGCTCTCAGGAGAGGAATTAAAGGAACGCTGAAGAGGTACGTCCCCATTGTGGCAGGGGACACCCCCTAGCTCGCTGTAGTCCTGTGAACGCGATCTCATGTCCCGTTATGGAGAAGGACGACTCTGTAAGCTCTATTTTCTGCCTAAATTTAAGCCATGAGGTGCGCGTGGGGAGTGTGGCAGGGCCTCTGATAAACTGCAGCGTGCCCGCGTCCGAGCTACTCTGCACTGTGCTGACAGGAGCGTGGGTTGGAAACAGGTGCCTTCCTTTCCCCCAGGACACAGCCACCCGGACACAAGGACTTCTGCTTGGGGACCCGGTCTCTGAGGTGCTGATTTGCAGCCAGAGCCTATACGGGAACTCAAGAAACCCCCTGCAGAATGAAGCTGGCCACATTTAAATTTCATATGCTTTTAATCCCTGCTCCTAGCCCTAAGGGATGGAGATGCGGCTGGCTGGCTGGCTGGGTCTGAGTGGAGGGAAGGGGCAGCAGCCCAGGGGAGGCACCAGCGTGAGAAGCTGCTGTCCTGGCTGGTGGGCAAGGGCCTTCCATTACCACAGCACAGCTCAAACCACCAAAGGGCCCAGCTTCTCCATGGCAACCCCAAACAGCCTGCTCATTCCAGAGGCGACGCTGGCAGCAAACTGAACCTGGTCCGGTGGAATGGTGTCCTCACGCCGAAGGCTGGGGAGTGTGGAAACGCAGCCTGATTGGCTCTCTGCCTTCCGGGAATGCTTCTGGGGGTGAAGCCCACCCAGGGAGGGCCCGGGAGGGCAGTGGAGAGGCAGGGGAGAGCAGATTACAGACAAGGAAGCTCGGCTAGGATGGGGATTCTCCATGCACTGTGCAGGGAGCTTATAATTGCTGACCCGCGGGCTCCCTGAAAGAGATGAGGATCCAGGTGGAAAAACGAGTGGGAGAGAGGGGAGAGGCACTGGGGAGGGGAGTTCCCCCCGACTCTGCTACTCCAGGGTATCGGGAATAAATTTCCTGGTTGTGTGTTGGGGACCCTGCCCATAGGCACCCCTGAGGGCCTCTGTGCCACCCCCACCCCCCACCAATCAGGATGCTGCTTTGTCTACCAGGGTTTACACAGTCACAGCCACAACCTGGCCAGTGGCTGCTGACCTCCACCCTTCCTGCCTGTTCCCGGCTTCTCTGTTTCTGCTCCCGTCCATGCTGGTCAAAGCCCCCACCAGCTTCCACCCAGGCCTGGGTACAGACGTCAGGCGCTGAGGAACAAGCCAAAGAGCTGGGCCCTGGAGTCACCTGCTTGGATCTGAGCCTGTCACTTGGATTTGAGAGGTCTCGGGCAAGTCAGTCCCTGTGCAGGAGACTCAGATTTCTTACGTGTAGAGGACAGACCAAAACACTGGCTTTGAAGGAGACTCTCAGGGAGCGAATGGGATGATACCCGTAAAAGCCAGTGACCCCTCATGACAGAAGGGGGCCGTCTCTCTTGCTGGCATTCTCCCTTTCCACACCCACGGCCCTCCTCCCTCCCGGCCGGCCAGCGGGGTCCCTCTTCACGGGCGCACCTGCACGGGATGACCAAACCTGGGGGAGGAGACCGCCGGAGGAGGCTCGGAGGAGCTCTGCCAGGAAGTTCCGAGCACTCCGTCTCCGTTGTGGTAAGCAATGACTTTAATTTACAAAGCAGACGAATACTAAATCTTCATGAAATTAAAAACTATATTATTTATGTGAGCGGAAACGGAAAATGTTCCGGAGCTAGCAGCGATCCTGCTTTGTAGGAGGAACACTAAAATAATTAAAACCGTTCGTGCTTCAGTAATAAATAATGATAATAAATAAATGTCCTGACCTTAAGGGAAAATATAAAATTAAAACCCATTTGGTATGTAAATTCATTCAGGGCGCTCCCAGCCCGAGATGGTGTGGGCTGGAGGAAGCATGCACTACATGAATTTTGAAAGGAAAATGAAGGAACAACAGACTTGAGTGTGTATCGACTCATTATTCTGCTTTAATTCCATCTAATGCTGTGTGGAGCCTCGAGGCTGGGACATTAATTTCCTGCTTTTTTCTGTTTGCACCAGTTCCTCACGGAGACTGGGAAAAAGAATTTCAGACCTGGAGGCTGAAGCCAGGGGAGGCCAGGAGACCGCAGGAGAGGCGGAGACCTGAAACTTGATTTTGAATGTGTTTACACAAAGACGAGGAAAAGAAGGGAGCCGGCCACACCGGCCCTGGTCCTGGCCGGGGGCGGGCTCTCCAGGGCTTGCCACGCAAATCATCCAGGGGAATGAAATGTCCTTGGTCCTGGGTCGAGGTGGGAGCCCTTCCAGGACCCGCAGAAGCCGGGCAGGAAGTCTGTGGTCGGCCCCTGACTTCAGGAAAACCCCAATCAGTTCCAGATGGTGATGGCGCACCCCTCCCCCAGCCCAGCCCCCGCTGTGCTGTGACATGATGCAGGTTCTGCCAAGCCAGCAGCTGCTCCCTGAAGCAGAAACTTTCAACCACTGCTGGAGGATAAACATATCAACACCCTTGTCCGCTGTGCCCCCTCTACCAAGGCCTGCCTCTCACCTCGGTCTTATAACCCCCTTGGGAGGTGGGCGGGGCACAGGTGGTTGCTCCAGTTGGATGGGGAGGGACACTGGGACACAAGAGCTCAGAGTAAGTGAGTGAGTGGTAGGGACAGGCTCAGAATCCTGCTCCCCGGCTGGTGCTCTGGTGGCACCTCTGAGTGGGGAGGCACGAGATGGCCAGAAAAGCTTGGGGACAACGGGCACTCGATCAGCAGACCTGCCCAAGTGCACCACTGATTTCTCTCACTCCTTGTGGTTCTTAGGGTCCTCCCTCAGAATTCACAGCTTCCGAGCCGCTGCACGCTGTGGTATCGGCAGAGGGAGAACAGGCAAGGGAGGCCTTCCCCGTGGGTCGACGCTGTGTTTCAGAGACTGGGTTTTAGGTGCCAAAGCATCGGCAGGTGGGGACAGGCTCACTGGACCTCCCTGGTCCTGACCCCATGTTCCCTGAGGGGTCCGGCATCCTGCCATCCCCTCACCACTGCCCCAGAGGCATGGTGGGAGAGGCCACCCCGTGGGGAAGAGGGACCCAGATACTCTGCTCTCAAGGGGACCCGGAATGATCGGCACCCTGGGGAGACGGGCCCTCAAGGAGGGAGAAAGGCCCGTCCGTGGCTCTGTTCCACCCAGAGCCCCGGTCCCTCTTCTGATACGACGCGACACTTTTCTAGCAGAAAAGGAGGGGAGACATCCAGCCCAAGTTTTTCAGTGTCCGAACGGCTCCAGACCATCCAGATTTGTAAACAAAACAGTGTGGAAAATGACCGATTTTCTCCACTTTTGAGTCTCAGACATTAGAAGTCACCGACGTGTCGACAAGCCACCGGACGCGGTGCCCTGATGACCGAAACGCTCTTTCTCCCGCCTGGGTGACTGTGGCTGCCCAGCGCACCAAAGCACGGGGGGGTGGGTGGGAGGGGTGGGGGGCCTGTCCCACCGGAGGTCTGTGGGTGCTCCAGTTCGGTGAGGGCTCTCAGGACTAACCCCTTTCTTCCCGCCTGCTAATCTCTGTGACTCCTTGATGGGTTTGGGAGCAAGTCAAGAGTCGTCGTTTCTCCATTCGACACTTCCATGGGGCCTGTGTGTGTTGGAGTCTCGAGAGACAGAAAGGAGGGAAGGCCGTTCCAGCTTTCCGGGGTGGGGGTGCAGTGGGGGGGGTGGCAGGAAAGCCTCTCCTTCAGCGAGGAGGCGATAGGGTCCTGAGAGAAGAGCGAGCGGCGGTGGGGGCTTGTCATGAAGAGGAAGGACGGGGGAAAAGGCTGAAGTGAACCTGTGTGGTGACCGCGCTGCGCCCCAGGAGGCAGGCGGGGTGCCAGGGTGAGGAACCGCAGGGCTGGGCGCTGGAGTGAGATGCAGGAGCAAGACGGAGGAGCAGTTCCACCCTGCTGTGGAGAGGTCTCCGAGTGGGGAGACTGGCTGGAGAGGCAGGGACGGGACTCGGGGATGCGGGGAGACCCATTCGGAGGCCTTGCGGCAGTCCAGGGGAGTCTGGGTGAGGACATTGGTTGGCAATGTGGCCACCGGGAGGGAGAGGAGGGGACGGATGGTGATGAGCCACTGGCTGTAGTGGGTAAGGGGGACGGAGCAGTCAAGGAGGGACACGCAGGCTGAATGTAGGGGTCTGAGTCTGGAAATGCAGCAGGAGGCTGCCAGCAGAAGGGCTGCATTTGGTGAGTTGGAGGTGCCCAGGGGCACCCAAGGCTGTGCCCGGGAAGCAGCTGGTCGTATGGACTGGGAGCCTAGGAGGAGGGCTGGTCTGAGACTGGAGGGGGTGTGGGAGCCTCTGCACCGCGTCCCAGCTCTGCCCCTGCCCCTTTCAGGTCTCTCCCTCCTGTGACGGCCAGAGGGGCCCAATGCCAGCGCCCGCGCGCCAGCCCCTCGCCCACCCTCCCACAGGTCGGCACACTCCTCCCTCGGGCCTTTCCGCTTTCTTGTCCATCTGCCTCAAATGTCCCTGTCCAGGACCCACCTGGCTCCCCTGACTTTCTCCAGGTCTTGGGTCAAATGTCATCCAAACAGGCCTTTAAAGTCGCAGCAACCCGCACTTCCCACCCTGGCATCTCTGGCCTCCTTCTCCGCTCCGTTTCTCTGGAGCACTTTTCCCCATTCGACCTTCACTTGTTTATTTTCTCATCTGTCTCCATCCCTTAGCAGTAAGCACCCTAAAGCAGGGGTGTTTGTTTTGATTAGACACATAGTAGGTGCTAAATAAACATGTCTACTGAGTGAGGAATGGACACATTACTGTCTGCTTGCTGGCCCTACCCCCACCTCCATTGAATAAAGGACACCTTGGTTCACTGCTGACTCGGGCTGGTGCCCTCCTAGCGAAGCTCTGGATCTGGGAGTGGAAGGCTTCAGGTCCTAGCAGGGCTACTCAGGACCCTCGGTTCCAGGTGGCCTGGCCTTCAGAGGCTGCCCCTCCCTTCTAGGGACTGAAATGCAGCCTCCCCCTCTCTGTGGGTGGTGCCTCCAGCCCGTGCTTGGCCACCCCGGGGCCTCACTAGGGCTGGAGAGGAGGGCAGAGCCTGGGCACGGCGCCTGGAGTTTGGATGGAATTTATTGCTCTGAAGGCTCCCTGCGTTCTAAGGTCTTGAACAGCAACCCACATACTTGGGTGGGGGCAGATGCAAAAAATAAAACCCCAAACCGACAGGAAATAATCTGGGGAGAGCTGGAAGGGGAGCTTGAAATGGACAAAACATGTGGGCCAAAGTCTGAACAAACAGCAGGCAGAAGAGCCCGCCCAGCCTGGGGCCTTCCAGAAACACCACAACGCGGACTGCTGCCTGGGAAGAGACGGAGAACTCCAGAATAGGGGTCCCTTCGAGGCTGCCTCCCTCACTGGCACCAGCGCAGGCAGAATAGAAGAAGGATGAAACAGAAAAGGTAACAAGAGGCTGGAGGGGCCCAGGGGCCGGGAGGCCAGGCTATCCAGTTAGCTCTGCCACAGATGCTGCGTGACCTTGGACACGTGCCTCCCCTCCCCAGGCCTCTGTTTTTATGGGCACACGAGAGGTTTAAACCCTGTGCCTCCCGGCTCCTCTGCTCCGGTTCTTGGTATTTAGGCAGCCTTCTCCAGACGGGGAGCGGGCTCTGCTGGGACACCAGCGGTGTCCCTGTACGTCCCCACAGCACGGCGGGACCCAGAATGGGAGTCACAGTCGTTTGGTGCACAGTGTGCCCGGCGGTGCACGGCAGCCTCATTGTCCTGCACGTCCAACCCTAGCACCCCTTTTCAAGACCATGAGCCCCAATATTTGGGAAGGCCCCTCCGAGAGCTGTTCTGGGTAACGGGGGTTCTGCATTTAGCGTCTGGGCTGCGGCGCACCCAGATGGCTGCCGGGTTGGCCCTGCTCTGCTCCGCTCAAGTCTTCCTCTGAAGCAGGAAGGAAAAGCTCACTCCCCTGCAGGTCCCAGGGGTGCCCTGCTTGCTGCCCTGGGCGGCGTCCGGCAGGAGTGTCAGGAGTGCTTCGCCGGAGTCCTGGGTCAAGGCTGCTCAGCTCTGCGCCCTCTTGAAAGGCAACCAGGGTTGACAAGGCCACATCTCCTGTCTCTCTCTGCAGCGGCTCGAAGCAGAGCCAGCCCAGCTGAGCGAGGGTGGGCGGGATTCCAGAGTAACCCCCCAGGGCCCAAAGCTCCAGGGCGGCCCCACGTGGCCACCTCTCCTCCCCGGACACGCCCGAGCTGCCCTATGAATAGACCGGCCGTAGCAGCGCCGCCTCCTTCAGTTTCCATTTCTCTAGCCCTGGATCTGGCCGTCCCAGTGGGGACAGCTTCCTTGCAAAACAAACAACAGGATCAATATTTCCTTCGCCAGGGGAGGTGTAGGGTCTTCCCATCACGGGTCAGGCCCCCCCTCCACGCCTGCTGGCTGGGTCCAAGGCAAGGGGCACACGGTTCTGCCTCCACAGTGTGATCTGATTACATTAGATGAACAGACGTTCATTGACCGCCATCAACACGTCAGCCCCACTGGCTCCGGGGAGAGAAGGATGAGGAAGATGGGTCCCGAGCCCGGAGGGGCATGTGCGTTGCAGGAGACCCATCTAAGTGAATGATGGTTCGGCATGTAAATGGGGCAGGCAGGCTGGGCCCAGGAGGACCCCGGTCTGCAATCACCCATCCTGGGCACAGCGGGTGCCTGACACAGAGGTGAGCCGGACCTGGCACAACCCCAGGGTGCTCATATCCTGAGCGTGCGGGAAAACAGTCTACCCCGCTGTTGGTCGAGGCAGCACCCCAAAGTTCACCAGGCCCGCCCAGGGGGAGTGCTGGGGGGAGGCAGCTCCTCCCGGGGCTGGAGGGTCTCCAGGTCGGGCAGAGCAATTTCTCTCTGCTTCCTCTCTGTCTCCTCCAGCCCACCTGCGGAGACAGTGGGAAGGATGCTGGCCTCAACCCTCAGCGTGGAAATGCCCTGGGGGAGACTGTTGGAGACACGGATCTCAGCTGCAGCCCCAGAAATTCAGCACTGGTGGACTTGGGCTGGGGGAGAGGCAGCGTCTAGGAATCTGCCTGTGACGCAGGCAGGGGACGGGCCTGGGCTCCTAGGCAAGGCCAGGGACCCTCATGCTCCCTCAGCTCCTGCCACTTGCCCCTCCGTGCCCCGCAGCCCCTCCCACCGCCCCACCCAGAAAGGCAGCAGTGGGTGAATGCAGTGTTGTCCAGGACTCTCTCAGGGTGAGACAGTGTGGGTGGGGTGGGGGCACAGGTGGGTACAGAGCTGACCCCAGACCGCCAGCCTTCTAGGGCTCATGTCTCCACAGCGCACACCTGTGGGGCCAGGCCTGGCCCCAGGGAGCCGTCCCCGACAGCCACCAGAGGGTCTGCCCAGCTCCGCACTTACCAGCCTCAAAGTCAAAGGCGAGTAAGTGTGAGGGTGTGTGTAGCAGTGTGTGTTGTGGGCGTGTTTATCAGAATCCTGGGTCCAAGAAGGATCCAAATTCCACGTTCCCCAAAGATGCTACTACAACCCAGCCCTTTACCTGCCCCTCGGGAGCCAGGAGCGATCTGAGGGTGACGGCAGCGGTGGCCCCAGACGCACCAGCAGCCGCGTCCTCCCAAGAAGGCATGCTCACTTCTGTGTGTTGTTATGTACATACAGAGATGTATGTACGTAAACACACCTACATTTCTGGCCGTCCTGAGCCCCACTGGGCTCCGCTGTGGGCAGAGCCTGCCTCAGCCTCACCCCTGGGCCCGCGGAGGGCTGGGCCTGGTCCGGCACCAAGACGGCCCTCAGCAAACTCAGCTGACTCTCCTCCAGGCTGAGGCGGCCCTCACCTGGCCGCTCCGGAGCCTGCCCCCCAGAGAGGTGGCTGGGCTCACCAACTGCCCCCCCAGCCCAAGGTGGAGGTATGCCCGGGCGGAGCCTCTTTCAAAGGCAGCCGGTCAGGAATTTGGGACGCAGAGCGTTTTTCCGTTTTGGGGGGATGGAGGCACTCTGCACACACAGTCTCATTTTTCATCACAGACTGGGGGACCGTGTGACTGCTTTGCAAAAGAGAGTGGATTGCTCTATCTCCCCTAAAAACAGCTCTGTGACGACAGCCTCTGTTCCCAGAGAGTCTCTGCAGGACCGGTCACAAAAGTCATGGGAACTGAGAAACCCAGAGGCGCCACTGTCACTGTGGGCGGGAAAAACCACACAGGAGGGAAAACGGACCGAAGGCCCAGGGAGGCCTAGGTGCGCCGGGGAGCAGCCCCTGGAGCTCCAGCCTGGCAGCCGGTGAGGGGTCCTGAGGCCCCAAGACTCTGCTTCTCGGCCCGCTCCCAAGTGGGTGGGTGCGTCTTCCCACTGGGCAAAGGGAGAGGCCCGGGCACCCTGTGGCCTCTTCCCAGTTCAGCCTCCCTCCTGCGGCCCACTTGGTATCCTCGTGGGAGGTGGTGGGAGGCCAGGAGGAAGGGCCGGCCTCACCACTGGGTCCCCTGCAAAGGGAACAGGCCAAGTCCAAGTGCACAGTGGGAACGAGCAGGTTCAGAACTGTCGGGGCGTCTATGACCACTGACTGGAGCAGGTGGGATCTGGGAGCCAGCGGGGTCCGGGTGAGCGGAGGTCAGGAGAGGCTTTCTGGGAACAAACCGGCCCAGAAGAACAGGCTGGAAGCCACCGGAGAAGAAGGTTCCAGTGGGGCCGGCACGCAGGCCGTCCCTTCTCCAGCCCCTACGTTTTCGGTCAGGAGTCGGTGCGGGGCAGCTGCGAGAAAGGCCACCGGGCTTGACAACCCGGACACGGAGCAGCTTCGCAGGCGTGTTTTAGGCTAATGAAGGAGACTAATGGAGAAGCGGGGCTTCCATCCCCGGGAGCTGTGATTAAACTCTGAGTATGGGGGACACGTACGGAGGGGGAGGACACAGCACCGGGAGAATTCTGCCAGCAAACATTCTAAAATATTCATGAAACACGGGACAAGGCCTGACTGTTAACACTGCAACTGGTTCGCTCCAATGGAGTGACAAATGGGCGCCAAGCACTGTCATCTGTCCCTTTGATCTTTCCAGGTCCCTCCGGGGAGCGGAGGGGGCAGGGAGGCCCAGGGAGGCTGCGGAGGAGGGGCCGGAGCGGAGCTCTCCGGGCGGCTCCCATTTCCATGGAAGAGGGCGAGAGAACAGTGAATTTCTTCAGTACTATAAGGCAAAAATAATTGATTCTCCAAGTCTTACTCCATCCAAAGTGATTAGTGGGGGGCCCTGGGGACTCCACTGCACCGCACTAGCCTCCTTTGTGAAAGGATCATCGTTACGTACACAAATCTCAACGAACAAACGAACGGCACCGGCAAAAACAAACTGTTAAAAAAAAAAGTAAATTGGCTTTCGAAAGAAAATACAGAGGAAAAGAATAAGACGAACTCCTGGCTTCCTTGGTTAAGAGCTTGCTGGGAGCCTCCAGACGCGCTGAGAGGGAGCCGCAGTGCGGACCGCTGCAATGTAACCGGCGTCCCCTTACCAGCAGCGACGCGAAGGGCATTTTCTGCCTGCTCTGGGTTTTGCTTCTTTCTGCGCAGGGTTCAAAAGTGTGACAACTCCAGGACAAAGAGTCATGTCCGCAAACAAGAAGCAGCAGCACCTTGGCTACTAAATTGTGAGTTTGTGTGCCCTTCCGCGCCATCAGTGCTGCTGAGGCTTGCTGCGTGCCAGCTGCTGGGCTAGGAACTGAGGTCCCAGAGCAGAGGAAGACACTGGCAGGGCCATGGGGGACGCGGAGAGAGTTCAGGCAACTCGAGTACAGCGCGGCGTGTACTCGGGCAACGGAGCCCGCAGCCTCCCGTGGACGGGGGGTCACCAAGCACCGGGCCCTTCTCCCTCCCACCGCGTCGGCCAAGTGCACATTCCATGAGTCAATTCTGTTGCCTTAAAAAAAAAAAAGGAAGACTTTCAGGGAGCCGGGGGTGGGGGGCGCCTGCCAGACGGCACTGGGTCTTCTTTTGGGTAATACAAATGTTCTGGAGCTGGAGAGTGGTGCAGGCTGTAAAACCTCGCGAACACATGAAATGCCACTGAACTGTGCAATTGGAAACAGTGGCCTTCAGCCCTGGCTGGTGGGGCTCAGTGGGCTGAGTGCCGACCTGTCAACCAAAGGTTTGTCAGTTCAGTTCCCTGTCAGGGCACGTGCCTGGGTTGTGGGCCAGGTCCCCCTCTGGGGGCGTGTGAGAGGTAACCACACATTGATGTTTCTCTCCCTCTCTTTCCCCTCTCACTAAAAATAACTAAATAAAATCTTAAAAAAAAAAGAAAATGGTGGATTTTAGGTTTCTGTATATTTTACCCCAGTTTTTAAGAAGTCGTGTTTTCCAAGGTCTCATTCCATGTCAGCGCTGGGTGTCGGGTTGGCCGACAGCCCGCAGGGGGGTGGCAGGGTTCAGACAGCGAGGCCTGCCCAGAGGCTGGCCGCTCGCTGGCCACACAGTCCCGGCCCCCGCCTGGACTCCACGCCAGAGTTGGAAGGGCCCAGCAGGCCACGTCATGGCCACCCTCTGAAAGGCCACCACGAACGGCTCCTCGCAGCCTGTTCTTTGGAGCGGTGCCTGCTCGAACTTTAAACCCTCTCCTGGGGCAGAGCTACTCCGTCCCTTGAGAGGAGGCCGCTATGGTGAAGAAGTTCACTCCTGGGAATGTGGCCTTTGGGCTCCACCGCCTCCTTCCTCTCCCCCCTTAGTGCCTCCGGACACCGTCCTCCTGCTTGGGGGCGTCGCCAATCCAGAAGTCTGGGGAGGCCGCCAGGGCTAGGGTGCTGGGGGGAGAAGAAAGGGAAGAGGTAGACATGGAGCTTTCTTCCTTCGCCCTGGCAGGGACCCTGAGCCGGGTCCTCCCCTCGGATTTGAACTCAGCCACCCAGCACTGAGCTCACCGTCTGCGTCTCCCTGCTTCCCGTGACTGTGCAAATATTTAGCTTCACCTTCGTCCAGCCGGCAGTCCATCTGTTAACACACTGGCCAGACCGGGGCCCGATGGCACGGAACTGACCCAGAAGTAGGTATAATCCTCTCTTCTAAATGTGCTTAATACCATCGATAATCTTGTCACATAAATCTCCCGGTTAGCAGTGAGCGGCAGCGATCGCCGCCAGACTCCAAGAATCTTTCAGTAAGGGATTCCACCTCCTGTAATCCATCTCCTTTCTTATACCGATTTCAGCTGCCATGTTGCTGAGCGCTTGGGAGAACCGCCCTGACCTTTAGAGGCACCGTTTTTCGGAGCAGTCTCGTGCAGACTAGGAAAACTGAGCCAATCCATTCTTCCGTTTGGGCTTCCTAAGGGCCCCTCGGGGTCCCTCTGCTCATCTGTACCCACTGATGGCAGCTTCTACTGCGGGGCCTGGTGGGGAGCATGGTCGTGTCTTCCACTTAATCACCTTGTTTGAGAGTAATTTTCTCCACCAAGGTCTCTCTGTCCCTCACGGTCATCCCCCAGCCTCTTCGCCCGAGGACTCTGGCGCTGCCAACGTGGGGCTGCAATGCCACCCCAGGCTCGGCGGGACATGACCAGCCCGAGGGTTCACATGTTCCTCCAAGGAAACTAGACCCAAGTTGTTAAGTCACTTCTGAGTTAGCAGTGTGAACACCACTGGGCAGCACCTACACTTCCCCAATGCAGACTCCCTACCCCCAGAGTTTCTGTCCTGATCCTCAGCAGGCAAATCAGGGAGGAGGTGTCTTCTTCCAGGAGCATGGGACACGGCTCTGCGTCCAGCCCCTGGTGGTTAAAGGATAAATGCCCTCTGACCAGCACTGCTGCCTGCCCCGGTATGGGCTGTGGGCCGCCAGCAACAGCTGGGTAAACAATTGGGCTGCAATCTAATTTCATACCCAGACTCAAGGGACAGCTGCAGGAAAGACACAGCCCAGACCCGCTAGACTCACTGGAGCCTGCCTGGGAATTGCTCTCGTTCTGAAATAGGCCATAAACCTCGGCTCCATTTGGGTACGGTGTCACCTAGGTGGGTGTGTGGGTTTGGAGAGGCCTTGTGCCCGAGGAGGGCCCACCTGGGGTCACTGGGACCGGCGACTGCTGGAAATAACATGGTCAGAGTGTGACCTTTGAAGATGTGGAATATCCAAGACCACAGCTCTGGCAAATTTTTCTCCTTTCAATTACCGCGAGATACAGAGAAGGCAGCAAAGAGAATCTTCTTCTGAGTTAAAGTCAGTGAGAAGAGGGAGCAGTCGGTGCTTGGTGCTTTGACTTGGCCTGTGTGGTTTTTTGATTTAAAGAATTTCCTTGAAGGCTCTCTAAGTTTGATCAAGAGCCTTTTGCCGGAGGAGGAACCAGCAGAGCCTGTCCGTTTCCATTTTCTTACTCCGGCTGAAGAAGAGACCTGACAGAGGCTCCCTCGGAATGGCGGCCCCGGCAAAAGCCTCGCCCTGCACTCCCAACCCCGGCTCCCTCTGCAGACAGCAGCATAGGTGGGTGATGTGCTCCCATTCCAAGGGGATGCTGCCAGGCTGTGGGAGGGGCCACAGGCTGTGGGAGGGGCCACAGGTTGTGGGATGCTGCAGCGTCTGGCTTTAATTGCCTGTTGAAAGTTTTCCGAATGGGAGGCATGTGTCATAGGATGCAGGCAGCTGGTCACCAGGAAGCCTGTGGCCACATTTTCTGACCTTGAGGAGAAAGGTGCGATGGTGTTTCGTCTCAGCGCAGCAGAGAGGTTGGCGGGTCATCCGTGCTCCTGGACTAACCTCAGAGCATCAAGGCCAGCCCCCGCTAGGTGGGCCTCCTTTAAGGAGATGCTGGGAAGAGAGCCTTTCACGGAGTGCGGTCCCAACAAATTACCGCAAGCTGGGTGGCTTAAGCGGCAGAAAGTTATTCTCTCTCAGTTCTGGAGGCCCAAAGTTCAAATTCAAGGTGTCAGCAGGCCATGCTCTCTCTGAAGGCTCTAAGGGGGAAAGCTTTTATCTCTTGCAGCTTCTGGAGGCTGCAGGCTTCTCTTGGTTTATGAGAGCATCACTCTGGTCTCCTCCTCCATCTTCACACGGCTGCCTTCTTTTTGCCTGGGGTCAGGCTCTCTCTCCTTCCTCTTAAAAGGATACTCATCACTAGACTTAGGGCCCACCCTGATCCAGGACGATCCCATCTTGAGGACCTTAGCTTAACCACAGCTGCAAAGACCTATTTCCAAACAAGGCCACATTCAGAGGCTCTGGGCAGATGTAAAACTTGGGGGACGCCATTTGAATCACTCTGCAGGCAGTGCCCTGAACACACTGTCCTGTCTACCTAACCCTGCTTTCTTATTGACTCAAATGTTTAAAGAAGAGCTGAGCTTCTTTGGAGGGAGCCCACCCTAAAGTACAGCTTCAAGCCCTACCTGAATGACCGGGGAAGGCGAGGAATCTAAGTGACCCCACAAGTGGCCCCAGGACAGGGCTGGGCACAAAGCCTAGACCCCCAGTTGGGAACTGTGTCCTCGGCCCACGGAGCAGGAGGATGGCTGCATTCTGAGAAGCCCCCTGTGGGGCGGGGGTCTCAGGCAGCCGCGGAAACCAAAGTCAGCCCTACAGTACAACTCCTGACTTGTGGGCACCTGTGGGCCTCGTACTCTCCACCCTCCATCACCATTCCCGGCTCGGTGTCGGCACCTAGAAATGTTAAATAACAATAATAATAATAACACATTTGAGTGTGACGTTTTAATAGCCAATCTGTCACTTCCCCACTTTATTTCTGAGGTTGTAAGAACTGTGCCCTTCCTGCACAAAACATCAGGGTGCATTTATATTAAAAAATGAAACTAATTAAAATGTTGGAAAACTATAAACCACACCACCATAAAACAGCAGCAGCCCTATTTTTTCCAGTCTAAGAAGATTTTCTTCCTTCATTCTGTGGTCTGCCATGCTGAGCAGAGCACTGTAGTCGGGGGGCACTGGAGGTGGGAGCCTGGAGGCAGGGGTGCGACCTGTGAGCGAGGCCTCTGGTCCCCTGACCCGTGTGGCATCTGAGGGAAGCAAGGGCCGGGCAGCAGGCAGAGGGGCGGACTCGAATGGGGAGGGCTGGAGGGCAGGCTGCCCCTCGGGTCATCAGGACTGGACCCGCTTCTTCAAAGGCAAACGCCCGTGCTTAAACACACAGGGATTCTGAGGCTCCACGGCACCCAGTTAGCAACGTGTGGCTGCAGCGGAAGGTCTGTAGGCCGTCACTGTCTGTGACTTGGCACATCCTCATCACAGACGGGGTGCGCCCGAGGGGGAGGTTCCTGGGGTTATTCTCCAGTAGGGAAGCTGCCCTCTCGGAGAAGCATGCCCAGCGGGCTGGGCCAGAAGGGCCTTCTTTGTAAACCAAGTGTGTGTAATTTATGAGCGAATGAATGAGAGGGCACCCATGATATGCAGAACCCCGGGCAGGTGGAGGTGTTTGGGGGCGGGGGCTGGGAGGACGGGCCGGCCACTCACACTAAGAGGCTGGAGTTTCCCTCGAGGGACGCCACGGGGCAAGAGCTGTGTGACACTCGCAGAGGAAACAGAAGAAACCAGCAAGACGTGGTTTAGATGCTCAGACTTTGTGTTTTCTCAGACAAGAGTCCATTTCTTTGAGAAACCAGCCCCCAGAGATTTGTCTTTAAGGGAAAACTCATATTTCACATACTGTCACCACCGTCCCCAGCTGGTCATTGGTAAGCCACTGTTTGCCCAGTGATGGGCTGGGTTTTTTAACTTACAATTTCCCTGGTTCATATACAACTCCTGCACCTTAAATATGCTGGTATCCCCATTTTACAGACCAAGAGAGTGAGGCCACAGGATGGTTCAGCGACCTCCAACGCTGTGAGCCCCAGGCTGCCTGTCTTTAAGGCCTGCGTTCTTCCCTGCGCTCTGCTGGGCACAGCGCCACGGGCCCACACGCACGCGCCAGCCCGATGCACCTGCGTCAGAGTTGGGGCTTGCAGATGGCGTTTGGTGGAAATGTGGGATATGAGGGGTGGAAATCCACAGGTGAGAGACAAGGCTTGGTGTGGTGCGTGGAAGGGGGATACCCAAGGGCCTTAAGTCACTTTATCTTCAGGGCAAGTGTGGAGTAGCTGCATTTTTTTTTTAAAGCAGAGGTATGACAAGATCAGATTTGTTTGCAGTGGTGGGAGAAGGCTGGGAGGCACGGGCAGACTGGAGGCAGGCATGTGGGCGGGGACGCCATCTCTGTTCCCTGGGTGAGGTTGCTTGTGGCCTGGGTTATGGGTGCGGCAGTGGCACTGGAGGGAAATGGGCAGGCTGGAGAAATAGCTGAAGGTGGACCTGATGGCAGGAATGGGACAGTGAGCAGAGGGGACAGTCCCCGGTGTGACGTGGCTGGAGGACCTGCCTCTGAGCCGGGTGGGCAGGAGGAAGGAGCAGGTTTGAGGCTGAGGATATGGAGTTCAGTTCTGGGCATGTCACATTCGAGGCTCCTGGAGGCTCTCTAGACGCAGGCCGCAGGAAGAAGGACTGGGGGTCAGAGCAGGGGCTTCGAAGGGAGAAAGGCCTGGATTCAGACCCACTTTTACCACTTGTGAGGCAGTGCACTGAGCCCCTTCCCCAGGCCCTGAAACTCAGATTCCTCACATGTAAAATGGGGACAACTGTTGACCCACCGCCTGGGGTTGTTGTAAGAACTGTGATAAAACACATAAAGTGCTTGGCCTGGGCCTCTGTAAAGGATAAGGAATCAAAACAAAACAACACCAAAAAACCACAACTCTCGCCACAGCCACCAGCACACAGAGTGCGGGCTGCAGCCCAGGCCTGCCCGGGCCACGGGCGCCGGACTCGAGACCGTCAGATACAGGAGACAATGCTTCGTGTCACGCAAGCACAGCAATCGCTTTGCATGAGGCCTTGCTGGGGGACCCCTCGAATTAGTGAGGAGCCGCGTGCGTTTCAGATCTGCACCTCGTGCGTTTGTAGGCTGCTGACTGCTACCACGGAGATGCCGCCCGCAGCACGAGAGGCGGCCACAGAGCTTCTCCGCGACGAGAACATACGACTGCGGACGAGTGGAGTATGATTTTCAACAGTGCACGGCTATTTTTTTTTAGCAAAGCAAGTGCATTTCCATGACTACACCTTCTTCTACCCACAGTTCACTTTGATAGCTCAACACAGATTTCCAGCGTCCGTTGCGGGCAGCTGTAAGATGCTAGCAATTCGAAACCAGAGAGGACAGGGTCGTTCGGTGAAGGCTGCTTCCCAAAGGCCATGGTCATAATAACCGGTCACGCCTGCGGAGGAGGCACCGGGCTCCAGACACTGGTGTAGACATTTGCGTTGTTAACTCACTTAATCCGTGCCCCCCCCACCCCGCCCGATGAAATAGATGGTATTATTATCCCATTCTACAGAAGAGGAAAGCAGGCTCTGAGAGGGGGAGTCACTTGCTAAAGGTCACACAGCTAGAAAGCAGAAGGGGCAGGATTTGAACTTGGGCAGTCTGCATTTGGAGCGTGGGTTTCCAATCCCATCCCTGTGTTAGCAAAGAGGTGTGTTACGTACTTGTGTGTGTGGTGCGCAGCAGGCATCCCGACCAGGACCGACTACCAACTGATTATTTCACCCGACGCGTAAGAAAAAACAAAACCAAAAAACTCTCTTTTAGCCCTGACTACCTCTTAAATGTCAGCCTTTTCT
>CM052543.1:136997489-137075634 GCA_028533065.1 Trachops cirrhosus
GGGGAGAACTTTGAGGCACTGAACCAGCGTACACTGACTGGGCAGTTCCATGTCCCATACGTGATGACTCTAGAATGTCAAAAAGTGTTCAGAAAACTAATGGCTGTTGACCCCAGCCCAAGAACAATGAAACATTGTATCCTGGAGGATACAGTGAAAGATCCACGGGTCAATACTGGCCAGGCGGGGGAACTGAAGCTATACAGCGAGCTTCCCTGGGGTGACATTGGCCCCCAGGTGACAGAAATAAGGAAGAAGCTTGGGTTTAAGCTTCATGAGATACAGGAGTCAGCAGCAGAAAGAAAATATAACAATAGTGTGGACAGCTATCTGATACAAGACACCACAGGAAAGATGAAAGGCCGCACCATCAGGGTTAGGCCCTGCCCCTCCCTGCACTCCAGCAGCTGTCCTTCCACAGCCCAAGGGTTCAGGCATCGGGGCAGGAAGCCCACACGTCTGCCGGCCCCGACCCAGCTTGAAAGCAAGGATGACCATTCCCGCAGCCAGCCTGGAAACAAGGATGGCCATTCCCCCAGCCAGGACAGAAGCAAGGATGCCCGTTCCCCCACCCAAGCCAGCGTCAAGGACCACCACTCCCCTAGCTGGCCTGGAGTCCTGCACGGCCACCCCCAGACCAGCCCTGCAACGTGGCCCCGGGGCTCCCCCACCACCCACAGAAGCAGCAGCCCCAGCAGCCCCAGAGGGAACCACCAAAGAAAACTGCCTCCAATGCTTGATGATGGGGCCCCAGGATCTCCCTCTGGCTACAGCCAGGGCCCGCAGGGCTTGGCTAGGAGGGTCTTCAGGTTTTTCTTAAAGTTCTTATGCTTTAGTCCATCCACAAAGAAGCAGCATCTCAAAAGGACCAGAGTCAAGCCAACATAATTCTAAAAATTATGGATGGCCAGGGCAGGGCCACGGTTGAAGACGATGGGGAGATCAAGCTGCACTCCCCGCATTTTAAATGCTGAGCCTGTGGTGCCGGCCACGCGGTTCAGGGGCTGTGCCCGAAGCCGGCGCAGACAGCGGCGGTGAGAGCGATGCCAGAAATGCACGCTGTGTGTGCAGGCGAGAGGGCTTGGTCCACGGACGAGGGAGGTGTGCAAACTGCGGCAGTGTGCTCTGCACGGGTATCTGGCCTCTCCATGGCCTTCAGAAGTGTCTTATCCAAAATATCTGCTGATTTGGGAGGGTGGTCTGGAGCCCCCTGGGGGTCAGGAAGAGCGGCTGCCCTCCTATGGGTCCACCCCTGAGCCCCCACCTGACTGAAACTTCAGAGACTGGACTATTTTTCCTGAGGCCCTTCTCGCCTCCCCTTTGCGCCCATGTTTGTGGGGGTTCTTATTAAAGCATTTGATGCTCCCCAAACCTTGGGTGGCAGGTATTTAAATTATATGCACATGTGTGAAGAAAGAGCTCTGGGATCTAGAAAATCTGGTATTCATGGGTGGAGGCAGCCGTGCCGAGGGCCAGGAGAGAGATGCTTTGGTGCAGGTCCGGGGTTAAATCTGGAAGGTCTCCCAGAGGTGGGCGTTTTATGTGTGAAATTTGGCTCTGGCCTCCACGGTCCTGAGTGGCTATGCTGTTTCTTCACCACACTTGCTATCCTTTGCACCATCCTGGGGATGCTGGGATGACAGAGAGGAGGAAAGGGGGCCGGACCCTCCCCAGAGGAGGGCAGAACCCCATGTTGCTTGCCTGAAGTCTCAGGCTGGCACAGAGGCTCCTAGTTCATAACAGGAGGTCTCACGAGGGGCCCCACGGGCAGGCATCCGGGTCTCTACTTCTCAGAGCCAGACCCAGATTCAGAGACATCGGAGCCTGGGCCCAGGACACCGCTAAGGAAGCCGGTGGCCTGCTGGCTCCCAGGCTCCTTCTCTGTGCCCCCTCCTGTCCCCCAGGGAGCAGAGGACCTCTTCACAGAATCAGAGCCAGCGTGACGATGGGGATGAACGTGTCACTACGATGGCTGCCTGGTGGTAAGTGCTTCTGTGAGCGTTCGGCCATTGGTCCTGCTGCCCACCCCTACCACACGCTTCCTCGTTCTGAGCCACACCTGCCCCCCTGAACACACACATGCACACCCCCAAATCCAGGGATGGGCTCTCCCAGCACCCCAGAAACTCAGCAATGCTGCACTGACCAGCTCCGTTGTAACTGTCAAGCCCAATCACCTCACAGCTGAGATGACCCCTCAGAAATGGTTTAGAGGCTATCCTGGGTGTGCCCAGTAGCAGCCCTGATCCTCATGAGAAAGACATTCACCCCCCAGGGCCCCTCTCTGGGAGAGAGGGGGGGTCTCTTCCTGCTGCGTGCCCCACTCCTGAGGGGTGAGGCGCAGGGCCCCGTGATGCGCACTGCTCACCAGAGAGGCTGCCCCCCACCCAAGTTGGGCATGCCGGGGCCCCCACACACCTGCTGCACCGTTGGGCTCCCCTGCATCAGCAGTGGCCAGAGGTCAGCTTCCCTGCCTGCTGGGCTAAGCCCTCCCACTGGCCAGCACCACCTGGACCCTCGAGGGGCTGCAGGAATGCGGGAGGGACCACCTGCCCCCAGGCTCTTCTGGTTCTCCTGCAGGACACACCGTGTTGCTAATTAGCATAAAAACCAAATGCTCCTGATATGCAGATAGGAAACATGCTCCAGCTCCACTCTGCTCCCCAGCCTCCCTTTCCTTGGCTTTGCTGCACTGTCCCAAAGGGAGCACCCCCTGCTTGCAAAGAGCCCTACCACCGGAACAGGCCTACAACTCCAAGGCCAACAGTGACTGGGCAGGATCCAGGATGAAGATGAAGGAGACTGTCAATTCTGATGCTGTCGGGTGCCTGAAACACACAGCCATAGACGCCCTGAGACCCCCTGTCCTAGGTGGGCTCTATCACCCAGGGCCACTAGGATCACAGACTGGGCTGGGAGGAGGCCATCCTCAGCTGAACGCCCACGGCTTGGGGATGTCAGGACCCCCAGGGCCTGCCATAGATGGGCTTCTTCCTGTAGCTCAGGGGCACCCTCATGGACTCAGGCCCAGGCTCACGGAAGGCTTGGGCTGCCCAGGGTCTGACGATGGGGAGGGGAATCAGCCGACAGCAGGCTCAGCCCCGGTGCCCGGGCTGTGTCTTCCTCATTCCATCTCCCGGACACTTGCTGGATTACCAGACAGCTGCCCTGCTGCACAGATGTGCCTCAACATGAATAATTCATGAGTAAATAATTAAGAGTTTCATGTGTCACTGTCACTTGTATTGTCCGTGTGGGGCTGTGGCATGGTGGCCACCAGCTAGGAGCCCTGTGTCCAGGGACCCACGCGGTATGCTCTGGAGGCGGGTTGTGGCCTGCAGCGGCGGACATGTCTCCCGTGCGCACGCTGTACCCAGGCTCACGGGTGGCTAATGACCCTTCCCTCGTTCTTGTGGTGAAGGCGTGCGGAGGAGTGGGTGCAGGCTGTGAGGGCCCCGAAGGCATCATTAATCCACAGGAAGGTAGGGAGCCCGAGATGCCTGCGGACGGGGAGCTGAGGAATGAGACGCAGCCCGTCCAGCCCCGAACGGAAAATGTATGATCGCCTCATTTGGGGGCGATGCGCCGTCACGCCGGTTGGAACAGCCTGTGCCCATCTTTCTTATTTTCATTTTCCTCTCTGCATCTTTTAGCCTTTCTTCTGGAGCAAAATAATAAACAGCAGCCAGAACACCATCTCGGCAAGTGTAACGCAGGAATGTTCTGGGTGGTCCTGTCTGGAGACGTCGGCCAGGAGTTGGCACACTTCGCTAGCAGGAGCTGGAGCTGCCCCTCGGAAGGGCCCCTCTGCTTCCTGGGGCTGCTCCAGCTATCACGGACCCCCATCCCCACTGAGCCCTCACTAACCCAGAAGCCTTGCTTCTGGCTGAGGCTGGGGCGGGCGCCAGCCTCCTGCTACAAGAGGCCTTCTCTGACCAGCCCTCTCCTGTGGGAGCTCACACTGGCGGGCCTATGACCCAGCGATAGACGGGCACCTCCCCCCTGCCCCACCCCCTCCCGTATGAGTTCTGCTCCTGCGAGGGTGCTCCCTAAAGAGAGGACCTCCCATTTCTTCCATGCAGCTTACTGAGCATAGACTGGGTACCCAGGGCAGGGCTCAGGAAATGCTCCCAGGTTAAAGCGACAGAGCCTTTCCAGCTTGGGGCACATGGCAGGGTGGGGACCAGGCTGAGGCAAGACAGGTGCCCAGGGTGAAAAATGCCAGGAGGCCTCCCCGGCAGGGTCCCCTCTGCGCTTCCAGCCCTGGAAGGGAACCCTCCTTACTTTTTGCCTCAGCCATCTTGGCCCAGTCCTGGCCCTAAGGGTAAGGTGTTCCTTGGGGGGTGCCGGTGTTCAGTACCTCCAGGTGGGCATGAGATGTGCAGGTGGTGGGAGCCAGCAGAGGGGCCAGCCTGGGCCCAAGGCCTCATTTCAAGTCCTTCGGACCGGCTCAGGAGCCAAGGGAGCTCTGAAATAGTCACAGGCTGATGCCAGCCTCTCCCTGTCCCCTCTGTAGGAGGAGTGACCTAAGATGTAGTTTTACTGTTCATTTCCTCCTTAAAATACCAAGGCCCCAGTGAAATGAACAGTCTTTGCTGTCACATTTCATATCTTCTCTCAAAGGGCCCTTTCCTTCCACCTCGCCTTGTCCAGCCAAGAGCGACCACTGTCTGCCTGTGACACTCTCCTCCTGTGACAACCCCCAGCACCCTCCCCAACCCTGAGCCTGCCATCACTGGCCACCGCCCTTTAAGGCCTAACTCAGCAGAGCCAGCGTGGGGACTGCCCAGCGCAGGCGCCAAGCTGGAGCAGTTCACCCCAGCCCTACTGCTTAGCTTCCAGCAGGTTGCACTAAGATACGCCGCAGCTCCAGAGTCTGATGCAGTCAAGCATTCTCCACCAGGCCCTCCAGGCTGGGAGGAAAGGGGGGGGCCAGGGATGTGACAACTCAGTGACCTCTGACCTCTGCTTCCACTCTCCAGGCAGCATCGGCCTCTGTAACGGGGGTGTCAGGTTTATCTTTAAAAGAAGACACACTCCGGGGTGGGTCTGAGGTCTTGTGGGCAGAGGGAGCTGGTCCTGGGGGGTCCTGAGCCTCGGGCTGGGTGGACGCTGCTGCGGTGGGCTTCCTCTGCCCAGTTCACCAGCTCGCTGCTCTGGAACTATAGCTATGAGAACGGGAGCCTCTGCTGTGCTCGTCCCCTTCCGTCCCAAGCCACCTCCTGTCCACTTTCTGCCCCATCCCAGCCCGGGGCAGCGGAACCAACTTCATGTGCCTTTTAGCACCCTACGCCAGTGAGAGACTGGGCTGAATCCCGTCTGAACCAAAGTGCCAGACAACCTTTGCGATGCCTCCACAAGTGGGCAGTGTGACCGTCCTTCCCTCCCCCAAGGGGGGTGGGTGGGTGGGAAGCTTTAAAATTCACTGTGCTGTGCAAAAAAATTAGAAAAAAAAGAAGACGACAGGGAACCTGCTTTCTTCACCGCCAGCTACACTACATTTATTTCTGGTCTCTGTCTGTCCAAAGCTTTGGGGGAGACACAAAGCAGCAGACCTGAGGCCCTACTCAGCGGGGGTTGGCAGGGAGGCAGCCCTGCTTTAAGGTTCTGCAGTGCTCATAGGGCAACGACAGTATGGGCTTCTAGGGCCCTGGGTCCCTACCCTCCACCAGCAAGGTGAGTAAGGGAGCCCCACGCTGGCTGCTTTCCACAACTTCCCCATGGTGTGGGCAGGGACGCCCTGACACATTTCGTAAATGAGCAAAACGAAGAGGAGAGGATGAAGCTGAGGGCTGGGAGAGGGGCCTCAGCCCCACACCCACCCACAGTGCTGGCTCTGTGGTTTGCACTGTCCACGCCACCTGGGTGCTTGTTACAAACCCGAACCTCAGTCCCTGCCCCCACACCACGGAGTCAGAGTTTGCATTTGTGACAAGATGGGGGTGGGGTGGAGTACCTTGGTGGGGATGGGACTCCAGTGCAGGCTCGAGTCCCAGATCTGGCCAATAGCAGGACTGGAGTCCGCCCCAGGACCCAGGCATCTCCACATCCCGTTAGGGCTCCCTGCTGCACTGTGGTCCTCAGAGGGCCAGGGGGAGCAGAGGCACTTTTTGGGAAAAGCCATGTGACCTGAAAGACGAATGTTTCAAAAATGCTTTTCTGATAACAGATTTCAGGAAACAAAGCTACCGATTCCTTTTCTAGGCACAAAGCAGTCTCCCTGCTTCAGGAAGGTGGAATAGCCAGAGCCCGTTCCAGACGGGCAGTATTAGAAGAGCGAGCCTCCTGTTCCCTCCCTTCCCTGGCTCACCTTTGCTTTGACAATTCTGGCTGTGGGTTTTGATGGAGTGATATTTTTTTTTTCAAAAAGGCACACGTGATTCAGAGACTTTTCTCATGAGACTAATTGACTAGGCATTTGTGCCGTTGCTACGGGTGTAAATCATTATAATGGTGATACTGAAAAATAAAAAAAGATATTGGAAAATGACAGTTGGCAACATAGCGTCAGCATAAATGAGGGAAGAAGAGAGGTGTGTATAAATTAGGGGACCGGGAACACAGGATCGATGAGGCCCCTACGGAGGGTGGATCTGGTTCGATCGCTTCGAGGGGGATTAACCAGGGTTATTGTTACGAGCTGCCACCTTTGCTCCTCCTCACTCCTTGTTCTTGGTGGCTCCATAGACAACAGACAAGTTATGCTTTGGCGCCTGCCTTCTCACCGTCCTGCAAGCACACGACTGCAGTGTTGGAAGCTAACACGGTGCAGCTACTCCCTTCTCCACGCCGGCCCTCTGCCTCTCGCAGCCCACACCTGATTATTCCGAGCCTTGCAGAACTGACGAACTCAACGAGATCTCTCTGCCCAGCGAATGGCGTTCATCAGTGACCCAAGCTGATGGATGAACCCTACTGGGGGCCAGACCCAGAGCAAGAGTGGCAAAGAAGAAAGACGGATGCTCGCTCTCTATGTGGCTGCCACAAAAAGGCTCTTGTAATTTGCTTGCTTCTAGACGAGAGTCTATTCAAAAGTCTATTTGGAAACATTAGGGAATGGCCGTCACACGACAGGCAGATCACACCGCCTATGACAGGATATTATCTTCCTTGGGAGAGACTGCACTGCTCCTTTATTTCCCCAAGTGAGCGGCGTCTGGGCTGGCGGGCTGCAGAATGGCTCCAAGGTCCGGGGCCATTACAATCCTCGTCCAGGGCGAATGCAGGGTCTGCAGAACCTTCATCAGCGCTGGCGGGAGCACACTGCTTTTTGTCTCCACCCCCAGTGTGGGCTCTGTGGGGTCCTGTGTATCTGAATCTGTCCTCGGGTAACCAGAAGGTAGCTGACTCCCCTCTTCCGGCTCCATTTCCAGGAATCAGGACTCTGTGCCCCCCACCCCCCACCCCAAAGCAAACCCCTAGGCATGCTCTTGGGTTAATAGGAGTGCTGCCCTTTCATGTTTAAATCCCATCAATTTTGCTGACTGCCCTGGGGCTCTGTGCAAGACCCTGAAAGCCGGCCAGGATGGCTCCAGCCTTTGCGGGAAGTGGGGCTGCTCAGAAGGGCAACCCACCGTCAGAACACAGAAGAGCAAGCCAGAGCTCAGGGGAGGGAGCAGCCAGGCAGGGCTGGAGCAAGCAGGGTAGCCCAGCTTCCCGGGGCCCTACTCATTTCAGAAGCCAGACAGAGAGGGTGGCATGTGGGTGACAGAGTAGGAGCAGCACGGCCAAGGTTGGAAATGTGGCTTTGCCTGCCTTGCGTCGGGTCTGCTGAGCTGCCCACAGGTGGGCGCTGCAACACACCTTCCTCAACAGATGGGGGCGCCACAAGGGCCTTCACTTTGACACTGGGAGCAGAAGGCCCATCCCGCTCACTGGGGCCTCCTGGATCAGCAGGGGAGGGGAGGCGTGTTTTGGGCCACTTGGGAAAGACTTCTGTCCTCTGGTTCTGACCACTGACCCCTTGTTTTGGTTGCACTCTGGCTAACCTCTCAACCGAGGCCTGGGCTTGTCTCATATCTTAGGGGCTCCTCGGCCTTTGTTTTGGGAGCTGTTGCCTTATCTTGATATACTGCCTTCAGATTTTCACTATCTTTACTCTTTGGCCATGCTTTTAATTTAATTTAATTAAAAAAACCCACCCAGACCAGAGGGCAGCCTGTTGCGAGGTTATGTGTTTTATCGCCACCCAAGCATGCAAATGAGGCAGCCTCTGTTGACAAGCTCACATCTCCAGTGCAGAACTGGCTGTTTGAACAGCTTGTGTGCAGTAATTGAAACATAGATTTTTTGTTGCCTATCTGTTTATTTTTAGATTTACCAAGCAGAGACGCTTGGCTCCCAGGCTGCCACTTCCTCCCCTGCCGGACAGTCCGGGCCCACTGGCCCTGTGCCTGCTGCCAGTGCGGATCACCATGTGCCCCCTGGGGTCCTGTCCTGGGTTTGTCCTGCACCTGACCTTGGGTTTGCTCTTCACATGGCCCCCGGGACCCAAGGCAGGGAAGCTGATGATGCAGGAGGCCCCCCAGCTATTTCCTGACTCCCGGGTCCCCGATGACCACTCCGTCCACACTGCGCTGGCTCTCATGGCAGCTCTGGGGTCAGCAACGCCCTTGGCAACAGTGGTGACAGAGCACAGAGTGTTGGGGCAGCGCTGGAACTGGGCCCCAGACCTGCCATTCCGGGGGCAAGGGGGCTCTGACAGAGGAAGGGCCACCTGGCTCAGAGGAGATTCTTTCAGAAGCAGTTTTCTAGTCATGCCACTTAAAAAAATATGGTTACATCAGCCTGGAGAGGCGAG
This sequence comes from Trachops cirrhosus, assembly GCA_028533065.1. Classification (NCBI taxonomy): domain Eukaryota; kingdom Metazoa; phylum Chordata; class Mammalia; order Chiroptera; family Phyllostomidae; genus Trachops; species Trachops cirrhosus. Next base: position 137,006,290 of record CM052543.1, read on the forward strand.
CTGTGCTACGAGGGTCACACAGCCCCGATCTCGGTGGCTTATACTACAGAGTGTGCTCGCCACTGTGCTCCCTGCTCGCTGCCAGTCAGCTGGGGCCTGCTCCAGCTTACCCTCCCCCAGGAGCTGCACCGGGAGAGTGACCCTCACCCGGCTCTGCACGCTTTCCCCGGAAGGGACACGCATCCTTTCTGCTCTCAGGTCAGCGGTCAGACAAGCCCCACGGCCACATCTAACTTTAATCGGGTGGGGAAGTGTGACCTTATCATGTGCCTAAAAGGAGAAGTGACTCTGGGGAAAAGACAGTGAGGAAAGGGTGTGTGTGTGTGTGTGTGTGTGTGTGTGTACACAGAATGTCCTGACAGGGCTGGGTTCTTGTCCTTTGAACCCTGCAGCATCCCTGAACCCTTCCATCTTGGCATCAATGACATTCACTTGACATTCTATGATTTTTGTCTTTCTATCCCAGGAGGCTGGCAGCTCCCTGAAGGCAGAACCTGCCTCCTCCTCCTCATCTCATTGTCATAGGGACCACTGTCGGCTGGCAACATGGCAGGGGCCCCGTGATGCTAACTGAGCTGAACTGCCCCCAGGGCAGGAGTGTGACCAAGAAGTATGTGACATGCAGAAGCACCCTCAGACCACTTCCCTCTCCCAAAAGGGTATCTCCACCTCTGCCTCCCTCAAGGCCTTCCTCTGTGCCACTTCTTCCTGGAAGCCCTCCTAGACCACCCCGATAGTAGGGCAAGCCACTTCAGGCCTTCCTCAGCACCCAGGACTAACAGCTCTTTTCTCCTTATAGATCTCATGAAATGATAATCATGTAAAGGGATTATTAAATAGGCTGAACTGGGTGGAACAGCAGCAGCAAACAGATTTCTTTTGCTCCCACTGCTGCCTTCAAACTATCCTGTTGCACCCTTCAGACAGCTTCTATCATTACTACCATCATCTTATCACTGCTGCTACTGCTTCCACCACCGCTGGCCGATGCTTACTGAGCATTTGCTGTGCCTGGCACTGTGCGAAGGGCTGTCAGCACGTCAGCTCTTTTCATCCTCAGAATAAACCTATGAAGTGGATACTTTCATTAAAGCACAGAGTGGCTTAAGTAATTTTTAGGTTTAAGTGACCTATGTGGCCACACAGCTGACTGGCAAGGTCGACTCTAAAAACAATCTCATCCTTGACTTCTCATGGCCAAGTCCAATCTTTTATTGGAACTTTGATCTCACATCCAATCTGGAGCTCCCCCCGGGCCCCGCTCCCGCTGACGCAGGCTCAGCCTCCTGCCACGGGTGGGGCGTGCGGCATTTTCTAGGTCCTGCTGCCTCCTGTCCCACTGATTACTGCTGCTTCTGGCTTCCCTGCAGGGGCCAGGAGGGAGGCTGAGAGGACAGCAAGGCCTGACGGGAGCACCACCCGCACTGGGTGGGTCTCAGTGTGGCGGAACCCCAGTGCTGGCTCAGCTGCCTGTGGGCGCTGCCGAGGGCTCTTTGTCAGAACGGCTAGGACGGTCCGGCTGCGCTCTGATGGCTCTTCCAAGATGGCTCGGGTCTGGCTCCCTGTGCACTGTCCACTCTGGAATCATGGCATGACTGTGGCATTACCTTGACCAGCCAACTCGTCTTGCAGAGTCAGGCGTGGTCTTGGTGCCCCCAGCTGCAGAGAACACAGGTGATACCCTCCCAAGTGCTCCAGTCTCAGGGTAGCGCCAGGCCCCACAGAGGATTGGCCTGAGGTGATGGCAGGTGGGGGTGCCTCCCCGGGATGGGAGGGAGGAGCCTCAGCTCTCCCTCCTAGGACGATGATCTTCCCAGGAATGATGTTTCCTACAGCCATCACCAGATTTCCTTGCTTATGGGCTAGGGGAGGCAGGGGCCTGGTCCTGGGGCTACCTAGGCCCCCTTTTCAATGTGGGGAGACAGAGTGCCTTTCATACTCAGCCTTGGGGTGAGTCTGAGACTCCAAGACATAGGAACAATCTAACCGAACATCCTGCTATGGATGAGTCAATCATTCTCCAGCTTAGTTCTCACCTCCTCCAGGAAGCCTTCCTGATGACACCAGGTTACTCAGTTGCCTTATCCTCTTGCCCCACTGCAGGGTCTCACATGCCTGATCACACACTATGCTCTGAAAACACACAGCATTGGCCACTCCCCACTGGCTGCCTGCGTGGGAATCCTATGTACACCCACCAGTCATGTCCTTTGTCCACAGTCCCATTTGTGCAGGTCCCAGCTGCACAGAGCTCAGTCCCAGGGTCTACTGATGGCAAGGGAGGACAACTGGGGACGATGGGGTGCTGGGAGGCTGTGTGCGGGCCAGATCTCAGCTGCGGTGGCCTGGGGGAGAGGGGTGAAATGGCTATCTGTCTAGGGCTCCACCCAACCCAGTCTGCACACACAAGCAATCCATTTACAGAGGACCCGCCCTCAGCAGGTGCCCAGCGCAGGGCCGACACCCCACTGTCCGGGTTCAACAAAGGATGCTGCGGAGGTCTGGGCTTGGATTCTGAGGGAGGAAGGGAGTTCCTGCCCGAGTCGGGAGGACTTGGGTGTCAGATACCAGCCTGGCACCATCAGGATGGACTTCTGGGACCAGAATAAAGGCCGCTCAGTATTGCTCATGCCAGAAGAGAGGACTGGCTTGGCACCCATTCCCTGGCCACCCAGGAAATGACCCAGCCCCAGAGCAGCTTGCAGGGCATGCTAAGCCCTCTAGAGACTCCCACCTATGGGGGCAGGGGCGAGCCTGGTGAGTCTCCCTGTGAAGTCGGAGACGTGGGCATGAGGTGGGGCCTGCATCACTCTCCATGCCTGAGCCCTGCTGCGGGGGCCAGCCTCCTGACCGGGGGACCCCTCTGCTGTGTGGTGCGGAGCTTCCTCACCTGGCCACAAAGAGACAAAGCAGAGGAGGGGCAAGGAGCACTGACTAAGCACCTGCCGCACGCCTCTCCCTCTGAAAGTCACTGTAACTGTGAGTCGGACCACTGCCTACACTGTATAGAGGGGGAAACTGAGGCTCGAAGATTAGGTGGCTTGCTCAAGGCCGCAAAGGGAGGAAGTGGCAGTGCCGGGGGAAGGTTCTTGCATTTGCCTTTGAGGCCAGTGCTCCTTCCGCATCCCCTCTGGGCCTCACATCTGGGCTTGCGCTCCCTGACAGCCCCAGCCCTGCAGATCTTTCCCCGCAAACTTACCACGCTTCCCACAGGTCCAACCCCCTTGACTGACAGCTGCCAGTCATTTCCTGACCCCGACCACTTCCACCCATCCCCATCCCAGCCTCCCTGGTCTGAGCTGCTATCCCCTCTCACCTGGGTTTCTGCCCTAGCCTGCGAACTCGTCTTCTTCTTTCTCCTCTGGCCCTTGTTCAGCATATTCCCCACACAGCAGCCAGGGCGATCCTGACAAAGCCCAAGTCAGGTCCTCTCACTCTTGTGTTCCAGTACCTGCAGTGGCTCCCATAGGACCCTGAGCAAAAGCCAAACCCTTACAAGACGCATACGACCCTGTGGCCCACTTTCCTCTCTCGCTTTGCCTCCCCTCCAACAACTCTGCTCCAGTGCACTGGCCTTTGATCAGCCCCCTCCTGCCTCAGGACCTTTGCACGTGCTATGCCCGCTCACCTGCCCCGCTCGAACACACAGGGTCAGTACTCGCATTTCCTTCAGCTCTCTTCTTAAATGTTGCCTTCTCAGTGAGGCTTTCTCAGACCATCTTATTTTAGGGTGGCAAGCTCTTTCTCTGCTTTATTTACTTATTTACTTTTTATAGCTTTGATTGCCTTTTTTGAGACAACACAATTTACTTGATTTCTTGGCCTCCCCCACACTGGACTGTAGTTTCTATAACGGCAGTGAGTTACAGACATGGATTCATTTAAAGCACATACCAACCAGCCATTATGACGGGCACATCCATTTTCCAGATGAGGAGACCAAGAGACTGAAAGGTCCAGCAACTTGTCCAGAGTCGCCCACCCAGCCAGCACCTGGCAGAACCAGGTGCAAGCCCAGGCAGCGCAGCGCTCAGCTGCCATGAGGCCCACCCCCAGCTCTGCTCACGGCTGTTCCTCGGCTCAGACAGGATCTGGCCTCTGGTGGGCGCTCAGGAAGGAAGGAAGGAAGGAAGGAAGGGACGCTGAAGTCCCACGTAAGGAGGCTCCTGTGCTGTCTCCTCTCCCTACAGACAGACAGATCCCGGACTGAGGACGCCTGCTTCCCCTTCCTATACTGCCCAACCCACCTGGACACTCATACCTGAGGCAGCCATGTCAGTCAAGGTCAGTTAAGGGAATGCATCTGCCCTGAGTCTTAAAGTGGCTCCTCTGCCCGTGGCCACAGGGAAGGGCCAGCTCAGGCTCCCTGGACAAGTCATCTCCTCAGAACTGTGGTCAAGGTCCCCTGCACACAGACAGGCTCCCATCCCCCCTTTCTGTCCAGTGTCCCCCACAGAGCCCTGGAGAGCCTGCTGGGTGGGTCTGGGGGTAACATCACAGTGCGGGGTGGGCAGACTTGATGGGCTCTGGCTGCTCCGAGCATCCTCTTCATGACGCACCCGAGCGCGAGCACTCGGAGGGAGAGGCCGGCACGCCCCCGGGAGCAGACACATCCCTGACGCAACGTCCGAGGAAAATCGCTCAGGCAGCCGTTTATTAAACACAACCGCTCCCGAGGAGGCCTCTGGGCAGTGGAGACGCCAAACAGCTGTGGAGCCCCAGCCGTTCCTGGAACCGACGGGGCAGGCTCCTAGGCACGGTCCGACCCTTAATCAGCCCGCTCCGTCCCCGTCTGCGAGGGCTAGTGAAAAGTTACACTGCGAGGAAACAGAAATAAGCGGCTTCAGAGGTGAGGGACATATATTTAATTCCTTGCCTTGGTCTGCTATTTGCATAAGCCTCAAGGGAATGAATAACCAGCGGGAGAAAGAAAAGAAAAATGACAGTTTCTTCGTGTCTCCAGGGCCAGGCACTGTGCTTGAGAAACGACAGAGCGCTGTCTTTAGCCCACACAGGCGGCCAGGGCGGGGCTGTGCTACTGCCATCTGGGTGGCAAAGGCCACTGGTGCCTCCCGTGTCGTTGGCCCCCTCTTCCTTGGGGGAATCCAGGGGGACAACACTCCTCAAGTCCACCTGATTCTAGCTGCGACCACGCAACTAGGTCTCACCAGTGTGTGCAAGATGTGTGCAAGTGGTGTGTGCGCCCCAGGCCTGCACGGCTCCGAGCAGGGCTGCCTGTCCCACCTTTTCTCCTTCCCTGTCCACTGCAGGGGAGGCCGAGGCCCCGACGTCAGAGACGCATGTGGAAGAAGCCTTGGCTCCTATCGGGGTCACAGAGCAGAGCTCCTTCTTGTCAGCCCACCCTGTGCTGGGACCTGAGAAGGCCGCAAGCTTCTCTTGGAGGAAGCCACTATGCGTGTTGGGGCTGTGTCGGCAGCTGGTCTGACCCGACTGATGCGGTGTTGGCTTCACAGGTGGGGGAGCGAGGCTCAGAGTTGAAAGTGACTTGCCCCAAGTCACCGAGAGCCTGGATCCAGCCAAGCGGGAGCCGTGGGCGCGTTCACTAGGCCTGGTTCCCACTCCCCCTCAGGTGTCCTGGGGAGAGGTCAAGGGGGCTATTCTGAGCCCATCCTGCAGGTTCTGCTCCCCTGGGCTGAGCAACACGGAGGCTGACGCCTTGCAGATCCAGGCAGGAAACTGTCCCTCCCCTGTCTGTGCCCTGAGGAGAAAATGCAGGGAGGACAGAGACAGGACACTGGCTGCCCCAGGACCGTCTTCCTCCAAATGCCCGACTAGCCCTGTGCAGAGCGTGAACTTTGCAGAAAAGATCAGCTTCAGAGAGTAGGAAACTCGGCCAATCCCCAAGGGGCCAAATCCCGACAGTGGCCGCCCCACCCGAGCACACATGCTACATGGACACGGAACAGGAGTGGGGCAGAGATGCGGAGGGCCTCCCCCAGCAGACCTGGTGACGGCCAGCGGGCTGATCCCCGTCCAGACGGCCCTCTCGTCTGCGGGGTGGCCTGCGTGTACAGCTCCCAGACACGAGGCTCTGCGGAGGCCGAAATAAGTCCTCCAGACGCCCAGGGAATTGTTGCTCCTTGATGAACAGGCGCGCAGAAAAAGATGCGATTAAAGAAAGGAAGGGAAAAGCTCTAACTTACTGGGGAAGAAATATAGTTGCCAAGTCTGAGAGGCTATTTTAAACAAGAGATTAGAGAGATGGGAATGAAAACAGAGCAAAACAAAACCCCACCCCAACCCCAGCTGCCCAGCTGAGCCCTTTAGGCTGGCTGGTGCTGCTCAAGGCTCAAGGGGACGGGGGAGGGTGCAGACAACCCTCGCCCACACCCTGGCCTCTCCCAGGAGTGCTAATTACTTCCCAGGATTAATTCTCCCTTTCACTAGACAGTCCCAGGCGCTGTGGTGCCTCGGAAGCTGCCAGAAACGCGAGTTTCTGCAGGGAAGACACACCTACTGTTTCCCTGGAGCTGGACTTGGGGCCAAAACCCACACATCCTGCCCGAGAAAGAGGCGCCGGCTCAGCTGCCATTGCCAGGACACCGATTCTGTGGGTTTTTTAGCCTGGACCTTTATTTCAATGTGTGTTTTTAACTGTGAGGTGTTTCAGTAAGAATGGTGAACGCAGTGTGTCCGGGACCAGGAACTCCAGGTGAGCTGCCGCTGCAGACGCCTGGATGAACCCCGAGTGGCCGTCGGCTCCTGTCTCACTGTCCCTCTGGAACAGAAGAGGCACAGAGCTGGGCCAGACGTCCAGCCGCCAGCCGGCCGCGCCAGGGCTGCGAGGGGTGGCACGCAGGCACTGGGCAGAGGGCTGATCTCCAGGAGGGCCTGTCTGGCAGGGGTAGACCAGTCCTCAAGGGCCTCTCAGACCCTCAGACGGGAAGTGTTGCTTCTCTGGGCATGAGGGTGAGCCGCCTGAGTTCTGGGGCCTGGTTCTCCCCTCCTGTCTTCCCCACAGAACCCCACAGTGTTACCCAGGCATACACGTACCCACCCTCCTGCTCATTCATTCATCCCTGCACTCACCCACCCTCCCACGGATCCAGTTCTGCACCCATTAGTGCATCGACTGTTTGCTGAGCATCTGTGCAGATAGATACTCTGCCAGACATCAGGAAGATTACCCTCGAACGAAGGTGAGAACGCTCCCGAGCGGAATTCCGTACTGAAATCTGTGTTTTCTCTCTGATATTCACTGCCCCCTCGCTTTCGTCTGATAGTAGATTACTTCCCACGTGGAGCCTATTAAATACGGCTTGGGTGTTTTCAACTCACGACTGGGGTAAGCACGTGACCAGGCCGGGCAAATCAGCACACTCTATTCCCCAGCCGTAATCCCTGATTCTGGGTTCGTGGCCCAGACAGACCCGAATGTGATACGTGCACTCAGAAACAAGGGTCTGTCTTCCCTCGGGATCACGGCAGGACCGACGTTGTAAGCTAGACCGGCTCCGGGCCTTCTCCCTGGTCCTGGGGAGGAAGCGCCCTGCACAGCGGAGCACGAAGCCAGACGCGGAGACGAGGGGAGAGGAGAGGCTGACGAGCCTGCGAACGTCCTGTGAACTCCTAGATCTCACTGTGGCAGAAGCCACGAAAACTAATGCATTCCCTTTTTTAGTTTAATTTCATTTGAGCTGGGTGCCTGCCTGCTGCATTCGAGAGTTCTAATGTGTTCTAACTTACTCCGAAAAGAACTAAGTTCTGTGCTGCTTAAGATGAGGTTTGGGGTATCGGGAAACGTCTTTGCGTTTCTGCGGGAAACAGGGAGGATGCAGAGAGAAGGAAGGGAAAGAAAGATGCTGAAGCACTAGCGTGGCCAGCACTCTCCCACAGGGCACCCTGCAATCACGCCAGCACTACCATCGGTGCTACCCAGGAGGGTAGCCGCTAGCCACACGGGGCTCCCGAGCTCTCGAAAACTGGCTATCCTAATGGAGGGATGGAATTTCAAAAGTTTATGCAATTTTAATTAATTTATTAAATGTTGATAATACACCTGGCGGGAGGCTACCATGTTGGACAATGCAGTGTGGACAAAGGCTCTGGGGAGAGAGTGTGAGGCAGAGGGCGCACACCTGAGGATGGGGCAGACACGAGGCAGGCGGAGTACAGGCGGGGAAGTGGAGGTGGGGACTACCGGGACGCCGACGCAAACAGCCCAGGGAGACTGATGAGGGTCTGACCTGCAGCAGAGAAGACAGGGAGGGGCCGGGAGGGAGACGTTTCAAAGGGGAAAGACACCAGAACTGACCCGCAGGGCGGGGTGGGGGGAGGGTGCGGCCACGCACTGAGATGCAGCATGCCAGGCAAGTGCAGGACTTTGATTGGGGATCTATGGAGTCACGGGCAGGAGGACATCAGGATGCAGGTCATTTAAGAGGAAGGCAGAGGCTGGAGACACAAGTTTTTGGAGGCATCAGGGTGCGGGGGGTCAGACTGGTCAGACGGTGGGAAGGTAGAGGCATGGCCAGGCTCAGACTGGCTGATGCTCCCGTTGAGGTCGGAGAAAGAGAGGGCAAGGAGAAGAGATGCATGCAGTAACCGGAAGGAGGCAGAATACGGGAGGATAGCATCACCCACACTCATGGGGATGATGAGTGGACGTCTCATTTCTCCCACATGCAGACAGTGTTTTTGAGATAACTGAAAGAGTCCTTTAAATGTCCAATCTCTAACAAGAACAAAACATCTTCGCTGTTTTAAAGACAGAATATTCTGAAATATCCTGCACACTTCCCGATATGCTGAGCAGAACTCAAGAGAGCAGAGGCCCTGGGCTGTGGTGCAGCATCACGGTCAGGCCCAAAGGGCCCCGAGTCCCCTCACCGCCGGGCCCCAGGCTGCAGCGCCTCCCAAGTGCACGCATCGAAATCTAGAGTTTTGCAGCTGCTTCACCTCTGATCACCTTCTCGCAAACGTTTCCTGCTTCTGTCTGTTATCTTTCTGGCCCTTGTTGCTCTTGCAAGATTGGGAGCTTGCAAAAATCGCTTTGAGTTTAGAATCCAGGTAATCGATCGTATAGCCAATCTGGATTTGTTTAAAAACAGAGCAATTATGAATTAAAGCCCGAGGGGCTGGTGATGCAGAAGGAACAAGATTTTGGGTGCGCACCAAGGGCGATCCTTGTTTGTTCCGTCAGCCTCTCAGTGCTGCTGCCCGGTCTCTTCTCAGTCCAGCCTCCGAGAAGGAGAGGTTTCCGATTAAGAGAGAACTGGTAGGAAGAGCAGAGGCCCTGACAATCTTGCCAAGAGGGTCTGTGATTCTGAAAGACATCAGCGGCACACGCTGTCACGTCCCCACAATCGGCGATGACAGGAGCGATCTGCGGGAGTTAGTCAAGCTGCAGCGCAGACAGCTCCCAGAGTGACACGTTGCACAAAGTGTCCCCCCCACAGCCAGGCTCACTTCTCAGGCTCACCCCGCAGAGCCACAGGCACCCTGCTCGCAGCGTCTGCAATGCACTTGCTCGGCACGGGTCCGGCTTCCCGCCTGCCAGGGGCGGCGGGGATCTGGGCAGCAAAGAGCTGACAAATGGTGACAGATAACCTCCTTGTTGGGGGTCTGGGCCAACAGCTTAGAGACATCTCGGTGAAGATAAAACAGCACAAGAATGGAGCCAAGCGGATATGACAGAGAATCGGGATTCCCCCTTTGCACTGGAGCCCTCTGGCCTTCTGGCCCGTGGAGCTGTCTTCGAGCGCCTTTGTTTCTCAGGGTGCAGGCCAGGCCCAGCAGCACTGGTGAGGCTTCCCGGGAGAGCTTGGTAGAGATGCAGAACCCCCGCTCCGCCCCCAGGTGCGGACTCAGAACCTGCATTTGAACGGGTCCTCAGGTGAAGCGGGCTCGCTTTGAGAAGCACTGCCTTACCCGGTTCAAAACCTGTTCGTCACCCAGTCCATTAAGCTGGTCAAAGGACTCCTGTCCCGGGGGTCCAGAGAAGCCGGGGCTCCAGGCCTAGTTCTGCCACTCACATGTGGTGTGAGTTTGGCTAAGTGTTTTCCCCTTTCTGGCCTCCATTTTCCCAAATGCTAACTGGGGTCCAGCCCAATGGGCTCAGCGAAGCACCCGAGAAGTAACATCAAAGCGAGGTCTGCAGGCGCACTCCCTGCCAACAGAACCTTCCCTCTACACACCAGAGCCTCCTTCACCCTCGGGGAACGGATGTCTTCAGGGGATTCCAGAAGTGCTTCTGCCTGTCCCGACGGCTACGGAAGGAATCCTGACATCCTCTGGACACATTCTAAAGCCTCCAGCAGCCTAAACACACCATACCAAGGACCCAGGGAGCATCATTAGAGTCGCGCCCTTTATTCCGTGATGGTTGCACAGAAGTGCTGGGCTGGACCGACTGACACCTGCCTCTCCATCCCTTTCCCCGCACAACATTGGGCTTCTTGGAGGTGGTTAAGCCCCAAATGCCAGAATCTCAGCCAAGAGCTGCTGGACCATTCCTTCCCAAAGACTCAGATGGGGCTCGCTGCTTCCTCTAGACCCTGAGGTTCTGGGCTCCACATTCTGCCAACAGAGGAATCTGGTATATTTTTATCATTCGAACAAGTCTGCATTCCAAGCCCTAATGCCGCTGACATACTCTTGGTCACGAGTAGTTACACAGCATGCTGCCTGTTGATCTGCGGGAGGCGTGTGTGTGTGTGTGTGTGTGTGTGTGGGGAACTGAGTTACATGTAAAGTGTCACGGAGTCCATGTCCCTGCCCACTACAGGGATCTACAGCCCAAACCCAACCGAGAAGTTATTCTTCCTTCCTGCAGGGCTCTAAATGCCGTTCCCATTGCAGTAGCAAGGTGGAGGAGGCAGAGGGTAGAAGCAGACCCTCCCACCTCGAGTTCGGGCTCCCATGGGGGGCAGACAGGCGGCCACCCGAGGGCCATGGCTGCAGAGGGCCCGCAGAACAGATGCGGGAGCGGAGACTGAAAGCCAGATTGCAGGAAAGCGATAACCAGGGGTGGGCTGGTGTGGGGTGGCAGCAGAGCGCACCCACCTGGGCTCCACACCACGAAAGGGGACACCAGGCAGGTCCAGAACAGTCCTTCCCACCACATGTGGGAAGGGCGCGTGTGATCATGTGTGTGTGTTTTGTGTGTGGTGTCTCGTTTTCCATTATTCATTAGGTGGGAGGAGAAAACAGAGGTTTGTCTGAGAATGTCATTGCACATGTTCCCCTGCAGTGACCGGAGGGTAAATGGTACACTTTCTCCCCCTGCCCGGGTTCAGGCCTTTTCCGCAGGTCCTCTCTTTGCTCCTCCCAAGGCCTCAATGTCTCATGGAGAGAGGTCAGGGCTCCACATTCCCGGTTGGTTTGGCAAACAAGAAGGCTGATGGCCTCTTGCTGTGCCAGAACGCTGCTGTGCCGGATGTCCCCCTCTAGGGGTGCCAAGCATAGGGGTGGGTTTGAGCTGCCTACGGGTGCAGCATTACGACATTGCAGACAAATCCAATCCGGTCCCCGAGGCAGAGGTGGGCAAGAGGCCCTCCTTAAATCCTCCGCTATGTGCCTGTCCTGGGCTCGGCTCCCTGCTGTGACAAGTGCTAGATGTCACTCTGCATTACCGACCAAGAACCAACCCACCCCGACAGCCAGGCCCCTTCTACAGACTGTGCTCTAATTCCTGCTGCTCGGGGCCCCAGGGGTTCTTGAGGTCGGGGTCACCCCAGTTACAGTGCTGGGAGTTTCTGGAGTGATGAAGGAAAATTCACCCCTTGGTTGTCAGGTTGCGGCCACATGCTGCCTGAGCCACTCCAGGTGAGAAGGTCAAGCTAAATCAGTGGCGTGACTGTGTCTGTGTTGACAAGAGGACCCTGGCTTTCAGGATGGATGCTTGTCACTCTGAAAGGGCTGCACCCCGACTGTAAGCAGTGGGTGGGTGGTCAGAGACGGCCTGTGCTTTCCACACCTTTGTTTTCGGGGCCGGAAGTGAGATCCTCGGTGAAGCCACACCTCTATCCGACACCTGAAATAGATGTTGGAATTTAGGGAGGCGGAAAGCCGGCTGGTTAGCCTCTGGATATGTTTTTTCTTTTCTTTAAATTTTTTTATTGTGGTAGAATACATAGGACACAAAACGTACCATTTTAACCATTTTAAGTGCACACTTCAATGGCATTAAGTACACTCACGGTGCTGTGTAAGCACTGCCGGTATCCGTCTCTAGAATGCCACATCTTCTCCAGCAGAATCCGTTCTCATTGCGCGGTAACCATTCCTCCCTCCGCGCCAGCCTCTGGCCACCGCCCTGCGACTTTCTGTTTCCAAGAAACCGTCTGGGTACCTCATATAAGTGGTACCCTCCAATATCTGTCCTTCTGTGTCCAGCTTATTTTTTTTAGCATAAGGTCTTCCAGGCTCCTCTGTGTAGTAGTAGATACCCACAAGTACAGTAGTTTCTCCCTTTTTAAGGCCAGGTAATATTCCGTTGTATGCCTGTACTGTATTTTGTTTGTCCACTCGTGCACCGATGGACACTTGGGTTGCTTCTGCCTCGGCTGTTGTGGACACTGCTGCTACGACTACGGGTGGCAAATATCCATGGAGGGGAGATATGGGGGGCTTGGGGTTTACGTTGATGTTAACCCTCCCACTTGGACACTCCCACTTGTGGCTGAGCAAGACTGCGGAGCTGAGAGTCAGCGCTCGACAGCTCTTCTGAGGCAGGCGAGGGTGAGGTCCCGGGGGAGAGGGTGGGGAGGCACCTGTGCCCCGGGCCCAGCTCAGGGTTGAGGGGATTCCTCTGAGGCTGTTCCGACCCTCTCCTGCCACAGCAATCCTGTGACATGCCGGCTTTAGCCATACTTCCTGATGTCACCTCACCCACAGCGGAGGGAGAAGACAAAAACCAGAGTAGGCCCCTCTGCCTGGCTGCAGTTTTTGAATTAACTAACCTTATGGAGGTATAATTTCCATACAGTCAGATCTTAAGCGTACAGTCTGACTAGTTTTGACAAATGCATCCTCACAACCACCATACCCTGAAGACCGTGCCCATCAGCCCAGAAATGACTTCCGTGCCAGGCTGTATTTCAGCAACTTCCTCGAGGCCAGCCCATCCTGCTGCAGCATCGACAGGGTTAGGGGCCTTACACAAAGCCGGTTGTGGGCGCTAGGCTGCGAAGCCTAGAATGCTCAGCTCTGTGCCATCACAAAAGGCACTTTTTCCCCCTTTCTAATTTTGCAGTAGTCTGCCAAGGAAAGTTCTGAACCACTGGCGCCCCAAACAGACTGTGGAACCTCTGTTTCACACAGCAATTCAAAGCCTATTCCCTCTACAAGCTTGTCTCGAGTGCCCACTCTGTGCCAGGCGTGGGGCTGGGTGCTGCCTTGACAGGTAAAGAAGGGTCCCCACAGGCATGAAACTCGGCGTGGCTGCGGAGACACTGAGCAGAACAGAGAGAAGAATGACATCTGGCCTGGGACACGAGTTCGCATCTTGTGACACTGCAAAGGCGTAGGTCCTTCTGGCTGAGGCCAACGAGGAAGGCTTTGTGGGGGCAGGGATTCAGGTTAGTCCTTTAAAGCATGCACAGGGTTTCAACAGAAGGCAAAAAAGAAGAAAATTCCAGGCTGGGAGGACACCATGTGCCAACGAAGGAATGATACCTAATAAGAACCATCATGTAGTTCACATTCAGGATCTCGTTTAACGAAAATAAAATAATGATGATGACAAGTGCCCTTACAAGGGAAGTCATATGAGGTGCAGTGCGGCTAAGTGACTTGCCAGGTTTACAAAGCAGAGCACCTAAGACTCAAGCCGGGTCTGGATGTTTCTGAAGCCCACGTTGTTCTACTGTTTACTGTGCTGTGATCATAATGTGTGTGGGAAGAAATACACTAGAACCGAAGCGTCACCGGCCGCACAGAGAGGAAGTGGGAGAGGGCCTATCGCCTTGAATGGGGACTCTCAGTGGTTTCTCACTTGGCTCAGATTTCAATGAAAATGGCAGCAGCAATAATAGGCTCACAAAACCTGTAAACTCTGCATTTTTTGAATGTCATAGGGAAATCGTCATTTATTTAAAATGAACGGGGGCTAATTAGTAATGTCATTTTTTCCTAAAAGCAGTCATTTACACAAAATGACCCAAAGCAGGCTCACAAAGTTTGGAAGCACAACTGGCCTGTAATTAGTACAACTGTCCAGAATGGATCTTCCAGAGAGGGTGCTAGCACAAGGAAATTTTGTTCTCTTTGTTACCGTGGATGTCCCCGATTCTTGCTTATACTAACAGTATAAGGGGGGGGGGGGCTCAGACTATTACAAATGTTATCTCCCTCTTCCCTTCCTCCCAAACACCCCACCCTATCCAGAGCCCAGAGCTGCCAGGAGAGCACTCCAGGAGCTCCCTGGCTTTTATCCGATGGTCAAGGTCAAGGCTCCTGAGAGGCTACACAGAAACCGAATCCATGACCTGGAGTTCCTCGCCTCGCATCAGCTGCTTAGTTCCTGGGAGGGGCTCACATATTCTCTGACACCAAATGCCACGAGTCCTGCCCAGCCCGGAGCTTTGAGTCTCCTCAGCCTCCCAGCCCAGCCCACCCCAGCCTCTTCCCCAAATGGGTAGAGCACCAGCCTGGAAGGGTGCTCTCAGGAAGACAGACATCCCCGGGGATCAGGAGTCCACATTAAACCCGCAGCTCCAGGAACGGCTGACAGGCAGCCACAATCTAGGGCACTGTTTACTTTTACATGTACAAACCTATGCACACATGTGCACACACACACAGCCTATACACACTCGTGTACACACACAGTCTCTCTGCTGCCTTTGGACAGCCTGGCTTGCTGTATGTGTATGCCCCTCCCCCAAAGTCTCCGAACCCTTTAGGCTCGTGGAAGGACTAAGAGCTGCCTCTCAAACAGAGAAGCTCCTGGTTAGCAGAAACCTCTTGAGCTCCCCAATGACTTGGCCATGTAACCCCTTATGCTCCTCCACTCGGGGTCTCTGAGCTGCAGAGACATGGGGGGAGGGCTCTCCCCTGGGCCCCCAGATGTCTAGCTGCCAGCTGAGCTCCTCCTCTCTGCCCACATGCACACGCAGCTGGAGAGCTGCCTCCTTTCTCCACAAAAGTTCATCTCTCTCCAGTTGGGAGTCTGGAGCCCGGCCAATACACTCCTCCCCGCCTCCCTCGACTGGGTTTGCATTTGCAGAGGTCTGCAGCAAGCAGCGAACAGGGAACAGCTCTGCTCCCCGATCCTGCTCCCCAGGCGGCTGACTCGGGGGACACATCTCTTGCTGCCCCAGGCGCACATGCTGACCCACACACCACGGACTCGTGTGCGAATGAGCTTCCCACCCCCCAGGCCTCAGCCCCATCTTGTGAGCTCATCACCCCCACGGTCTCAAAAGAAGTCATTTAGCCTTGAAAGAAAGCCCAATTTAGATTTTAACACAGGAGCCAGGCATAGTCTAACCTTGGAGATGTGCATCCTGTGATGGCCTGCTTGCAGGGGCTTGCTCTTGACCTGGGAGCAGGAAGCAGAGGCTGTGTAGGCCCACCACCCACTCTGCCAGCTCCCACCCGCCTCTGGGCTGCTGCAAGGGGTGCAGACGCGTTGCAAACGGGGTGCTCGTCCTCCCTGCCAGTGAGCCGCTGCTGTCTCTGTGCTCCGGGAGGAGGCCATTACAGGGAGTTAATAGAGTTTTAAATTTGTTTTTAAATTTTATAATGCAATTCATCAAATTCAGTGTCTGAGCACAGCATTCACATTCGGCTCGGGCAGCGTATGTCACAGCGGCCCAGCCTTCCCACCCTCATCCCCCAAATGAGGAAAGGCTAACTCTCTAGGGTAACTGCCAGGCGTGGCTCCGGAGGGGTGGGAGGAAGGGCAGCAGGGTGGGTTCTGGCCTCGGGATTGTTCTAGAATCAGCCTCAAGGAAAGACTGGTGACTTATCTGGGATGTTTTGGGCACCTTTCATTGAAGGGAGATAGAGGCTGCCCTAGGCCTTAGTTGGCTTGCCGGGATGGCCATGTGGGAGTAGCCAAGGCTTGGTTCTTTCAGGCCCATGTCTGTCATGGTACCGGTGTCAACAGCAGTGAGAAAATAGCCACGGCAGAGCTGTGGGACGCAAAAGGTGCAGTCTGCTGATCAGGGGCCCGTGTGAGAACATTTCTGCGATTTTTCACCCAGAAGGATTTCCTGTAAGGACGTGTTTGGCTGAACTTAGGATCATTATTGGAACTTGGGATCAGCTGCAGCTGAACTGGAAAGAAGTGAGGTTTATGGGACCGTGGTTTTGCAACACACATTGCAGAGCTTGCTGCAGATTTTCTGTGTCCCTCCGTGCAGCCAATCTTGCCTTTTATTAGGCTTTAATAAGTGACTTCAGTTCTAGGGAAAGTTCCGAACTAGACATTGTCGGCAAGTGAAATCCTATTGGTCCCAGAGCAGGATACAATAAAACAGCTTCCTCCTGGTGATTCCGACAGCAGGGCCTTCAGCTCACCAAAGCCACAGAGGCCCAAGAAGGAGGGGAGGGTGTCCTTGCCCAGCTCCACTTGTCAGTGGGTGGGTGTCGGGGGCAAACTCTCAGAGCACGGTCACCGGCTCTCCGCCCTGCACAGCATAGGCCTGACCTTGGCGCTGGTCTGCTTCGGAAACATGCCTGCTCGCAGCTCATGGCAGCCACGGGGTGATTGCACCTGGCCCCAGCTGTCTGGGCACGGGTCAGGGGTTGGCCGTCAGGTGGCAATGACTTCCAGTCACTACTGACTGACTGCCTTATCTGTGCTGGCGCCAGGCAGTTTGGCTGAGCCTGGAACTGGTCCCCCCCACCTCACTGAGCACCCAGGTGTCAGCCTGGACCTGTGCTGCTGGAGAGAGACAGATCACGAATAGAGAGGTAATGCTTCCTGGTACCCATGCGCCCAATTAAACACCCTGTACTGCTTTCCAGCTCTTGGGGGACTTCTGCCCAGAGTGTTGCGCCCTTCCAGAAGGAGCCCAGAGCTCTCATCCTGCATCGCTCAGACCTCCTGCTTCTCATTTCCCGAGAATGGAAACACTAAGGCGCGGTGGGGCAAGCCCCTGTGTGGCCTCGGCGCTCCTGGGCAGGTTCAGAATCAGATGCTGAGACCTGGGCACAGGTGGGATGTGGGGGATGGGGAGGGGCTGGGATGGAGGGAAGAGCATCTTGAGGTGATGGAAGTCTTTTTGCATTCAAGGGCTTGCTGGCCTCCAAATTGCTACTTATTGCATTGAAAAATATTCCGCACGATGGAAGAACTATTTTCCAAAACAAAATGCTGGTATTCATCAGGAGGCGCGGGCTGTGCAGCGCGAACAATTCACTTTCGTTAAGTACCATATGGCCGCTGGTAGGAAAACGCTAACATGTTTCAACAGTACAGCTGGGGTAGGGCTCCTTTATTCACCGTGCAGATGGCTCTAATTGACATGTCTCCTAAAACAGGTCTCCAGAATTTCTGCAGGATCATTAGAGTAATTAGTTATTAAGTACCATCACCACTTTTAGAGAGGGGGTCTGATCCTTAGCAACATTCCGCCACAATGGAACTGACGGGTCTCGGAGGGGCACAAGCCAAGAAAAAGGCGTGCTCGTTTCGGGGGCAAAGCCTGGGAAGGACAAAGACTGTGCTGATTCCAGAACGGTTCCCTAGAGAGAACTCGGGCAACCTAAGGGCTTCGGACCAAGATTCCAGAGCGGGGTCCTGTTGTTTTTAACTGTGTGACCCCACCGGCGCCCCCATCACTCAGCCCCCATCACTCAGCCTCAGCGTGTTCGTCCCTGAAATGGGGGTGAAGAACACCTGCCTTCCCTGCTGTGCAGAGCAAGGCAAAGAGCTGGAAGGTAAAAAGGGAAGTGGTTGAACTGGTCTCAATGCTTCTGTTTGAGACGGGGTGCCTGTGCTCAGCGAGCCTTTGCTGGGTTGTGGCTGGAGCCCCGTCTGCACTGCTGGCTGTCTGCGTTGTCTCCGGGAGAAGGGGTCTGTGGGAGCCCCCAGCGCCAGGCTGCCAGGCAGAGGCTGGTCCCAGCTGGACTGCATTTCTAGAGGAGAACTATGTTCCATCCCCAAAATGGCCCTTGAAAGTGATCAGGATATGTATCAGGAGACAGCCCCAACATCTGCCCCTCACTCTCAAGTATGCTCATTGCCTCGCATCAGTCTGGGCTGGGGGAGGAGGGAGGGCAGTGGGGAGAGAGGAGGAGGAGGCTGGGAAGGACCACGGCCACTGTTCTTGCTTATGGGTGAAACACCTAAAGGGCTTAGCAAACTCCATAGTGCGGTGTGCATGGTGGGGGTTTGACCCAGCCTTCACATGAGACTTTAAAAAGGGGCTTTCCAGCTAGTGCTATGAACTTCGGCCTCAGACCTGGTTAGGGGGTGGCCCGGCATTGATGCCAAAGAGGAGTTCCTGGTCACTAGGAACAGCTGAGGGCAAGGATCACCCATGCAGCGGAAGCACTGAAGCCACCCCCTCACACACCCCAAGGACCAAGGGTCTGCTCTGCCCCCGTCACCTTGCAGACTCGGCTCCCCTGACCTACCTCCACCTCTCAGAATGCATGCAGGTAGCACTGCGTTGTCTCTGCGGGAAAGAAAGGGGCCTGTGGGGTGTGTTCCCTCCTAGGAGTTCTCCCAAAAGGTAAATACCTGTACCCAGAGGGTAACACAGATGTAGGAAATGGCCTTCACTTTGAACTCTTTCCCCACTGATCGAGGGAATAGCATGACATCAATCGTTTACTTTCACAGTCTCATCAGTTTCCTGCTTTACTGACCGAAGGACTTGGACCCCTTGTAATTTTGTGAGGCTGACAAGTAAAACTCTCGGCTGAAGGAATAAAGCTAGGTGGCTCTTGAGCTCCTGGCCTCGTCCGCACGGCTCACCAAATGGGGGCCACGCAACCCTCAGGTGAGCTAACCAGTCACTTTCCTTCCCCTGACTCGCAAACCACGTGGAGGGCACAGCACCCAGACCTGCCAGGGGCTACAAACGTGCATGCAAAAGGGAGACCAGCCTCGGAAAAATCCCCTCGCCTGGGTGACACCAGAGCCCAAATCCACCTCGAATGCCACTCTGTGCCCCAAACCGGCCAGGGGCCCCCTTTGCTCAACGCCCTCCATCAGCAGGGCTCCATCTGTGCGATGGAATTTTTTTGTCACTTTTTCAAATCAGAATAGAAACAATTTTTAGTCTATAATTATCATTTCTTTTCTCAACAGACAAATGTTTCCTTTTAAATTGTAGGGCGGAAAAAAAAAAGCAAAGAACAACATTTTAAAGCAAAAAGAAAGACTAAAATTAATTTCCTCCTTACAGAGAAATAAAATACAACAGCTCCAGGAAGCCAGGTTTTTCTTTTCCCAAAAGAGCAACAAATGCAGCCGTGGATTCATTACCACCACTAATGCCCGTTTTTCAGAAAGCCAGTCCTGGAGGGACCGTGGTCACAGGATTTGCAGGCCTGTCTCTGGAGTCTCCTGGATGGAGATGGGGCTGCCCCTGATGTGTGAGCTCACTCGGGATGAAGGATCTGAAGCCCTCAGTTCAGGGAGCCAGCTCAGGATGTGGGGCCCCAGGAGTCAGGGTGGAGGCCTGGGGTCGACCAGTTGGCCCGCAGTTTCCTCGTCTCTAAAATGGGACTGCTACTCCTTTGACAAGGCTGTTGGGTGGGGTCTGTGGACCAAATGCTTCGTGACTCTCAGACACTGATCAATTCTTAGTGCTTTCACTATGCAGTCAAGACTAACCAGACTCACTGACAAGGAAGAAAAATTTTACCCTTTGTGACAGCATGGATGGACCTGGAGGACATTATGCTAAGTGAAAGAAGCCAGTCAGAGAAAGACAAATACCACATGATTTCACTCATATGTGGAATCTAATGAGCAAACTGAACTAACAAGCAAAATGGGGACAGACTCATAGATGGAGAGCAGGATGACAGTTAGTGGGGAGCGGAGGTGAGGGGGTGGAGGGACTGAGCAAAAAGGAAAAAGGACTCATGGACCTGGACAACAGTGTGGTGCTTGCTGGGGGAGGGAAGTATAAGGGGACTAAGTGGTAACGGGAAAAATACAGTAACAATTTATAAGAATAGAATGAAAGAAGGCCCTGCGCGGGTGCTTTGTCTACCAGCAAGCTCCTCTGCCCACCCAGGCGGAAGCAGTCCCGCCCCACCTGGCTGCCAGGCTCTGCCAGCATGCAGAGGGAGAGCCACAGACAGGTGGGCATGCACCGAGTCTTAACCCAAGTGCCAGCCCGGCCCGGGGTGTCAGTACCCAAGGCGGCAGGGGCTACATGAGCCCTCGTGAGGGGTGAGCTGAGGACGACTCCGAGGGAGGGATGGCACATGCCAAGCGTGGAGGAGGAGAAGCAGATCGTGTTTAAGGAGCTGAAAGTAGCTCCACGTGGCTGCGGCAGAGCCTGCTTAGAGGAGAATGTGGAGAGGCTGGAAGCGAACATTTCTTCCAGGTGAGGAGTGCCAAAGGTCTTGGAGTCCTGGCTGAGGAGTCTGGTTTCAGGATGGCCAACACATGGCTGAGCCTGCTCACCTCTCCTGCCGGATGCCCTGCACCCCGTCCGCCCTCCAGCCTCCTCCGCAGGGCGGGGGCACAGCACGAGCCCAAAAGGCCCTCAGCCAGTTCAGTGTGTGCCGCTGCTGACCCCACTCCGATGCCTCAGCAGAAAGCCCTATGGGACCTCCTCGTCTCCCGGTGCTGCCGTGACCAATGTCTGACACTGGGCTCTGTGGATGGGGACAAAACACACACGCAGATGGAACAGCCGGACCGGGGTCTGTAGCGTTTGCCAGTCTCCATTGTGTAAATGCTCCCACTTTGATTTCGAGCTAACGACACGACGCCACTGAACATGGAGCTGGGGAGAGATGCCAACCATGGGAGCACTGGGGAGGCCCCAGCTCACTGTGTGTGGGGCACTTATGCACGAGAGGCGGAGGGCGGGGCCCAGAAGATGCCGCCTCAAGCTGCTGCTGCTGCTGCGTGACCAGGAAGACCCCACGCCACCCTGGAGCGGGGAGCAGGGCTGGCCACCCCATGCCTCGCTCCTCCCTACCTCCCTGCTCTGACCCCAGTGGTTTTAACCTATCAGGTCACGTCCAAACACCTCACGCGGCATTCAAGGCTTTTCACACCTGGCGCCACCTCACACTCTTTCCAGTCTCTTCTCCTGCTGTCCCTGCAGAGTCCTGTGTGCCGGCCTCACTGTCTGCTCCAGGTTCCATCACGCCTCGGGCCACTTCCAGGCAGGAGCGCAGCTAACGAGGTTCCCTCTGCCTGGGGCCCTGCCCCTCCCGCATTCCCTGACCAAACCCTGCCTGTCCTTCAGGGCTGAGCTCACGCACTGCCCCCTCTACACAGCTTCCTCTGAACGCCCACAGCTCTACGCATCTGTGGGTAATGAACTCCACGGTGTCCACCGGCACGCCCCCGCTTGATTGCACTCGCCGTGTGCCTTCCCGGTAGAACAAAGACTCCGGGACCTTCTGCTCAATGAGTCACCACTCCCTCACTGTGGGCTCCCAAGTCCCGACTCTTTCTGAACTGACTTCACCTTCTGACCTTTGAGAACTTTCTCTCACAGAAGCACTAGTGTCCATCGTCTGTGCTTCCCAGGGGGAAAGTGACTCACTGGCCAAAGCCAGGCCGGGCCAGAGAGATGGCTGTGGGTTATATCGAGGGAGCTCAGCGGCTGCTCCAGTGCAGTGAAACCCTCATGGCAAACAGGCGGGGCCTGTGGAAGAGACACAGGATCCCCATGATGACACCAAACAGGTGGAAAAAGGCAGCTGGCTGTCCTGTGCACCTGATAGCTTTCTAAAAATAGCTGGTGGGCCCTGGCTCTGCAGGCTCCCCTCTGGGTAGGGGCAGGGTCTGGAGCTCCTGGCTACTCGGCCACTAAGTTTCAGGGGAGTGAGACAAGTCGCACCGGCTCTGGGCCTTACGCTGCCTGGGCAGGGCTGAGGCTGAGCCACAGCCTGACACCCACGCTCAGGGCTGGCAGCCTGGGCCCGGCCCATCACCTCTGGTTCAGCTCTGCCCACTGCCCGGGGGAAGGAACTGTTCCTTGTCTATGGGTCGGTCATGTGAAGGAGGAAGAGAGACCAGGCAGCAGCAGAGGCCAGCAGGCTCCGGGCACCGTTTCTTCTTGGCCAAGGTACCTGGGTACACAGACATTCTCCTCAAACCAAGGCACTGACAGCATTGGACAGAAATGACATGATCTGAAGCCACGTGGCAGGAGGAAGCAAGAAAAGAAGAAAGGAATTCTCCAGGCTGAGCCCCAGAAGTCTCCCCTGACCTGCCGAGGGGCTGGGCTCTGGGGCAGGCGGCAGGCAGTGGGCAAAGGGAGAGAGATCGTCTCTGCCAGGCGCAGGCTGGGCCCTCCCTGGTTCTCAGAGCCCCGGCTCCTCCGGGGTTTTTCTCCCCGTCTAGACGGAAGACTTGGCTTTCAGTGCCCTGAAATCGTGCATTTGGGCTCCCTTCCCCAGGACCAGCGCTGCGGCTGCACCCAGGCCTCCCCTGGCACAGGGAAATCGTTTAAAAACAAATTCTAGTCATTGCAAATAACAGTATGTATTCATTCTTACAGGCCAGCAAAATTTGGGAGATCACTAAGTCGCCCAGCTGAGAACCCAAGTCTGAGAGGGTTGGAAGAAAAAATTATAGGGAGCAAAATTACTTTCCAATACGATCCCTGGGAAATGAAGGTTGCCTCCCTCCTTCCCCCGCTTCCCCTGAGAATGCCTTTCCAATTCTTCTGCTGAGAGGCAAGGGAAGTGGGAGGCTTTTGTTTTCCCAGAACGTTTTCACACCACATGTGCCTCCTCTCACTGTGAGGTCCTTCAGAAACTCTGACTTTTAAACGTGGTTTTCTTATGGGGTCTTGGGGAGGACATACGGCATTGCTTACTCTGAAAAAGCCATCCAGGGCAGCAAGGACAAGGGGACAGAAAGGACAGGGGACGCTCCTGACAGCGCCCGGCCGGCCCCAGCCCCGGCCCAGGCCCCTGTGCAGAAGACCACAGACACCGGCGGGCGCGTTTTCCCTCTTTCACGCTGCGCCGAGATCAGGTTGCTGACATGCGATGCCTGGGCTGCCGGCCGGCCAGTGGCGCGGCCACCCTGGCACGAGCGCACACACGAGCCACCCACCCGGTAGCCGCGAACATCTATCACCGTGACTCGGCGGCGGCGGCCCGGCTTCTCTCCTGGGCACCTCTCGCACGTCCCGGGTGGCTCAGCATCTCCAGGTTCCCCTCAGAGCAGCAGCTTCTGCACAGAGCCGAGGGCCCCCGTGTCAGCCCGGGCCTCCTGCCCTCCCGGCTGCCGGCCGGGCGTTCGGTGCGGTGGAAAGAGATGCAGACGGGGAGCCGGGCCCGTGGCCTGGGCGGGCTCTGCCACTCCCTCGCTCAGCCCCGCACGGTCATCTCCCCGCTCTGGCACCAGCTGCCTCCTCTGAGGACGGGGAATACTCAAGTCAACTTGAGGTGTCTCGGGGAGAAAAACAACCCCAGACGGGGAGGGAACTTGGAAGGGTGAAGCACGCTGGTAAAACAGTCCATTAACCGCTACGGAGCAGGGCCGAAGGTGTCCAGGCAAGCCCCGGAAAGCGGCAGAAGCCTTCCTCCACGAATCGTCTCTTTATAAGTACTTACTTCAAGGTCCCGGTTCCCTCTTGCTAACAGGAATTGTAGAATGCGTGCCAAGTCCACGCGGTAGCGACAGCGAGGAACCACTTGGACGAGGAGCCTGTTGAAATGAGTCTTTGCTGGGGACAAGGTCGGCTGGCAGGCTCGGCCTATAAATCAGTGCTCCCGCCCCAGCTCATTGGCTCCTGCACGAGACGAACTCAGCTCAACTCTGACAGTTCACGGCTCCTGCTCCGGACCCCACACACAGTAGGGATTTAAACAATGTGCGTTGAATGGGATAATTGCAGAGGCAGCTGGCCATGTGAGGGGGCCAAGTCCTGTCCACTCAAGTTGGAGATTCTCTCCATAGTGCCAAGGCAAGGGGACAAATCCCAATCAGACAGGACTTCAGGCTGTCTCGGGAGTGGCAGTTCATTCTGCCAGCCTTGGCTGAAAGGGATTTCAGGGGGCGGGGGAGCCGAGGGAGGTTAGCATTAACATACTTACTGTATTATGTTGCAGTGGTGATAAGACTAAAATTTTAGGATTTTTCTTAATGAGACTCCTGCATTCACTAGTTTTCCTTATCAGCACTGGCAAGAACCATAGTTTAGCATTTATGTCCTTTGCTTGAGAATGGAGGGAGGATCATAAGAGGGATTCAAAAACTCTCTCTGGAGAATACCTAGGCACCCTTTTTGCTCTCCGGCGAAATGTTGGCCCTCTGGCCCCGCCCCCGCCCCACACGCACTGCGCCCTCACCCACAGGCACCCAGCCTGCCAGCTTTCCTGGCTCCGAGTCTGCTGAACAAAATGCAGATTGAGGCTGGGAAAGGAACCAGTGGAAGCTGGGTGTCAGGCAGTTCAGAAGGCCTCCGCCTGCCCTCCCTCTCTGGCCCCAGGCTCCGGAAAGTACCCCAGCCCCACTATCACCACCTTGAGGGGCAGTTGCAAAGGTTCTAACACTCCACTCCACAGAGACAGTGCTGACAGCTCCCCGTGGGGTCAGCTCCGTGGGGACTGTGACCAGGGCACCCACAAAGTCAAGCCTGTACAACGAGTCCTTACACCTGCATGGCACTTGCGGCTGCTGTGGGGCGGGGTTTATGCTCTGTGCATACTCACAGGGGTGCTGAGGGGACGGCCGGCCACAGGCCCATGTGACAGACGTGCAGCTAGCCCCTAGGGATGGCAGATGACTTGGTATCATTCAGGGGAAAAGCTGACGTAGGGTCTGGACTTAGGGCTGGGTTTCGCGGAGATCCACCCGCTCTGTGGGAAGGCCTGCCTCACTTTCCCACCCCACTTGGATGACTGTCCAACTTTGCAAAAATGTTTTTTTTTCCTGCTCAGATTTCCCCAAAGGTAAAGAGACTCCAATCTGTCCAGACATAAGGAACCACCCTTTCCTTCCTCCCCCAAATCGCCGCAGGTCAAGAAGCACTCAAACAGAGCCTTAAAACAGGCAAACTGATGGCATCGGGGTGCCAAAGTTCCTGGCTCACAGACTGCCCGGGGCTCCTTCACAGCCTAGGAATACTTCCTTTGCACACAATTCTAACAAGCGAGTCCACAGCAACAAAGGCAGGGGGCGCTGTTGCTTCAGGCAAGATAACGACCGTAGCAAGTTTAATGGATGAGGATGACTGTGAAAAGCAAGAGCAGGCACGGCAACCTTTGGTCACTGAGTCCACGGTCAAACACCCTAACTTCCCCCATGGGACCACTGGGCACCAAGGCATCACCGCACAATAAATGATACTCTTAAGGTTGCAAACTGGTTAAGAGTGTGGGCTTTGGGACTCAACGGAGCCTTGTGTCCTGGCTCTGACATTTATCATCTGTGTGTCCTTGAGCAATTGGCTTGACTCATTGAGTTTCTGTTTCCTCCCAGGAAATGGGAAGACAAGTGGCTGCCACTTTTAGCTGTGGGAGGAGGCTGCCTGCACAGTGCTTGGCGGACCACGCCTGGGTCGGGCAGAGGACGTGCTCGTATATCCAACATGCCTGGAAGAGGAGAGCGGGTGCTTTTCCCAACATCAAAGGGGCTTTATTGGGGGTAGCAGTGATAGAAGAAGACCCAGAGGAGAAGCTAGAGGAAGCGGGGGGAAGAATGAAGACAGGCACAGCTCCCCCATCACCTGCAGAACACCTGTGGGTTCTAAGGTGCTTGACATATTTTATCTAATTCCATCCCCTCGACTTGGTTGCAGTTATTACGAAACTCCATGTTACAGATGAAGGATCTTACACAGGTGTGAAGACACTCTCCTAAGGTTACCCAGCTCATCAGTGGGAGTCAAATACAAATCATCTGAGTCCAAAGCCAGGTCCTTAACCTCTACCCCACGCAGGAGAACGTGAGGGAAGGGCTCGGCAGCAAGTCCAAGGGAGGTCTGTGTAGACACCTGGCAGGTGGTGAGAGGAGCAGTGCAGGAGCCTGGGCGGGCGGAGCATCTCCCGCTCACAGCCCCCCACTGGCCCTGATGCCAGCACACGGGCCAGGAGGGCAGGCTGCACCTGCAGCGTCAGCGGCCCAGAGAGAAGGCCCTGGACCCTGAAGCCCCCTTGTGAAGTCTGAGCATCCTGCTGGCGATCTGTGACATGGCTGAGGGGCAAGGAAGCCCACCAGAAAACTTCCAGACCATGACCCCCCCCACAGAGGGCGCCCTGCAGGAGCTCCATTCCCTACCTCCGGCAGGTAGGGTCCAGCAAGGAGCCCTTGGGCCCAGAGCCTTCTCCAGGGCTGGGAAAGGACTGCCGAAAGGAGGGTCCTCTCGGGGAGCCCCCCACGCACCCTCCTTGCTCAGGCTCCTCGGCCCAGATGGCTGGCAGGGGACGCAGGAACACTCCGCCATAAACTCTCCTAACGTTCATCATCTGGATTGTGCATCCAGCAGAGAAAAAGACCTACAGGGAAAACACCGGGGTGAGCGAGAGGGGTCTTTGTGAAATGTGGGCAGTAATCAGAATTTGTATCCAGAGGAAAATGATGATTGTTAAAACCTTATATGCAGCCTGAACTCTAGTTTATGATAATGTAACATTTCCAGCAATAATATTTGGGGAGGAAAAGAGATGAAAATGAACTGAACTTTATTCAGGGATCTCATTACTCAGTACGGTTCCTTTTGCTAAAATACAGAAATATCTATAATGAGAATTTGTATTGTCCTAAGGAAAAGAAATATATGAAAAAGTGACCTTAAAGCACGGGACACTTTCATATGCTGTAATAGAGAAGTTCCTTTCCCCCTGAAGAGTTGAATTACGTAAACAGTCCATTGAAAGAAAAGACTTGGGCAATCGGTCCCTGGCATCTCCCTCCCCCAGTGCGTCCTGCTCTTCTCCTGGTCTCGAGACCCAGGGAACAGGAGTCCGGGTGGTACCCTGGCCTTGACCTCCAGCAAGGACTGGGAAATCCCAGCGAGTCCGCTCCTTGATTCCAACACAAGCAAACAAGGCGTGCTTTGTTCCCCTCTCTCCACCGCCTGGCCGGCTCCAAGGCTTCGTTTTTGCTTTAAATGGTCAATGAATTACAGAAGGTCAGCCTGAGAGGCTTCTGCATGCTCCTCTCTGTCCAACCTTCCCATTGCACATATTAGGAACCTGAGGTCCTGGGAGGTACCGGCGCTTGCTCTGGATCCCATGAGATTTCAGAGGCCAAGCCTGAGAAAATTAACCCGGTGCATTCCCCATCCTGTACCCCATTTCAAGGGGACTGGCCCTGCCTGGGCTGGAGAATGTTTGACAGAGGACTTTACCGCCCCCCACCCCCGACCCCGGTGGGGACACGGGTCCCCTTCAAAGAGATGGGAGGTTTTCAGTCCTGTCCTGCTCTCCCTGCGTCTCCCTTACTTGGCTTCTCTCCCAGGCAGGAGGGCGATACTCAGAGGTGGTTTATGATGACACCCCCTCTGCTGACAGCCATCAGCCAGGGTGACAGTACAGTCCTGGGCCCAAGCCCGGTCTTGCCATGGAGCTGGCTTGGGCTGGCTGGGGGCCGCAGCAGCTGTCCAGAGGCCGTGGCCCTGTTGGCCAGCAGGGAGTTCACAGATACCACAGAAGGCATATTCTGGGGCTGAGCTAGCAGGTGAGAATGCCCAGAAGAAGGAGGAGGAGAAGGAGGAGGGGGTGAGGGTGGGGACAGGGGCCCCGGGGTCTCAGAGACTGAGGCGGTGGGAGCTGCAGCTGGCTGGAAGAAGAGTCCTGGATGGAGGCGGGCAGGGGAGTGGACGGGCTGCAGGGGAGGAGTGTGGCACAGGGCCAGTCTTCCCAGGGAGGCCCATGCCCGCCTGGCGGCTGCAGCTTCTGCTGGAGCCTCTGGGCACAGGCTGCCATGGAGCCTCAGAACTTCCCTGGGCCCGGAAAGTGCATCTTAGGGCACTGTGTGGAGAGGAGCTCCTTCCCAACCCACTGCCTGGCAACAGGGGCCCGGGCCAGGCTCTTGGACCGCACCCTGTCCCTGTGCCCCAGCAGTCACTGGTCAGAAAGGCAAGCACCGCTCTGAGCACTCCAAGCGGGTGGGACACTTGGGTGCTCTGAGATCTGGCCTGAGTTACAGCTCCCACACCATCCACAGCCTCCCTTGGGAGACAGATTCATGACATTCATGGGGGTCAGAGAAGAAAGGGGAACAGATATGGGGTGGGTCAGCCCTGGGGGTGGCTGGGGAGGGCAGGTGACAGTCCAGGGTTCAGGAACAGGGACAGGGGTTGGGTGGGTAGCACTGGGCCAGGCCCAGTGGGGAGTGTGAGCTGAGCGCAGACAGTGGCTAGGGAGGAGCTGAGAGGTGTCCCAGGCAGGGGCACAGGACCGAGGGTGCTAAGGCGTGGGGCACAGCACCCTGGAAGGGGCTGTGCCGGGGACTGGGCCTGGGAGAGGCCCCGCCGGCATGGAGGAGACGCCCAGAAGCTCGCTACAAAGATGATGTCTGCCCGGGCCTCAGCAGGATTTCTGGGGTCGGCTTTCCCTGCCAAGAGAATGGCAGACACACAGCCCAAGTCAGGAAGGTGGGGCTCCTCAGACAGAGGGGCGGAGCATGAGCGAGCACAGAGCACCTCCTGGAGAAAAGGGGCCAGATTCCTTACGCCCGTGGCTCGGAGGCTCACCCCTCCCTAGGTGGACCCCAACTCTTCTATCTTTTAAGTGAGAAAATTACGGCGCAGTGAAAACCCCCTGGGCATTTAATGCAAAACTTAAAGGGTCAGGGTGACAGGAGAAAAGGTGTCACAGGTCACCTTTCGCGTCTCCTCCATTGTAGACCCTACAGAGGGGCTGGGGGAAGGAGTTTCTGGCCTGTGCCTGGGGTCTGCACTAGCTCACAGCTGGTTCCAGAGAGCTCCGGTAGGCCGAGGAAGGAAGCCCCCAGCCCACCAAACCCATCTGCTCCGCCACAATAATTACAGTATTTACTATAATTACCACTTCTCACCTACCCTTTATTATGTATTTCTTATGAGCCACACAGTATCTTATTTACTCCTCGGTGCAACCCTCTGAGACCAGTATTTGTGTCATGCCCATTTCATAGATGAGAAAACTGAGGCACAGAGGTGAACAATGACTCGTTCATGTAGTAGTTAGTGGAGTAGAGATGGGAACCTCAACAGTCTGGGGGAAACCCAAGCACCCACTTCCCCGCTCCATATCACTAACCTCAGGGAAAAGAAAGCCGAGCACAGCTCGGAGAAGGCATTGTACTCAAGTGCTTTTCTAAGGGTGGGAGATGGTGAGCAAACTCGGTCCTAGTGGCAGGCCCCTCCAATGCCCATCCAGCCACGTGGCGTGGACTCCTGACACACGAGATGCAGAAGTGGAATCCCACTGGGAGAGACACGGGAACCACGGGTGTCTGGTGTCTGCTCCGCACATTGAGAAGATGGAAGAAGAATTTGGAAAGGCTGACAATTTCAAATTTTATATTTAATTGAGTTTAACACTTTTTTCCTAAGAAATTGCTTGTGTTTCTAAGTTTAAAGAAAAAAAGGAGTCCGCAGATGGCAGGCCACTAGGCCAGAAGAAAGCGACTAAGAAAGGGGACTCCTGGGCCTTGACCTTGGACACGGCTCATGGAAGCACACCAGCACTCTGCTCCACGCTCACATCCTCCCTGTGAACCTGCGGCCTCAGCTCTGAGAAGCAGCTGACAAAGGGGCCAGCCCTGCACTCTGTGTGACAGGCAGGGGCACCCAGTCACCACGCTGCCCGAGCCCACTCTGTGTCCCCTTCCTTAAAGCCCCACTGTCCACCTCAGAGCTATCAGTATAGACACACGTGGGTGGGGAGACTTGGTTCTGCACCCAGGACAGCACCGCCCCAGCCCAGCCCAGACCCCGAGAGCTTTGGAAGCAGGGATTCTGCGCACTAATTCCTCCCGGGCCTCCCCAGGGCCCGGACTAGAGCGGGGTCCCTGGGGATTTGCTGATTGGCCAACGGGCCCCAAGGTCCACTTCCCAGGCCCTCTCTTGTGAGCGGCTCAAATTCCAAAAAGTCTGCCAGGAAGTCAGCTGTTTGTGAGTCGGACTGTCCTTCCCTGTGGAGAGGGCCGTCATTGGTCATGGGCCTGGCTGCCTGGCAAGACCACAGAGGCCAGCGTCACGGCCTAGCTTGCTGAGCCTCGGCACAAAACCCCAGAGTGCACTGGTGCACTGCCGGGTGGGCGGGAGGAGAAAGAGAGGAAAAGGTCTGCTTTGTTCCTTCAGCATTCGTGTGGGTGTGCACACGGGTGTGAATTAAAGGGAGGCTTGCTGAAGTCGACTGATCTGGAAACTGTGACACTTGGTCTTGACAAGTGCGGTTGCTGGGCTGTGTGTCAGCGACTGTCTGCTCAGCTGCTCCCAGTGAGCCCAGGAGGTGGGTGTCATGGCCCCAGGGCACCCGGGGGGCCAGCTCTGTGTGTACGACGGCCAGGGCTTGGGCAGTCGACCAGAACTCATAGCTTGAGAATCGAGCCTGAACATTCACCTCTTCAGGGAAGCCAGCCCGACCAGTCCCATCCTTGGCCAGGGGGAGATACCAGTCGACCGGTGAGGCCAGGTTCTGCCACACTCGTTCACTCACTCACAGAGCCTCCTCGGAGGAACCTCTGCTCTGTACTCAGATGCTGCTGGGGCTGGAGCTGCTCAGGCCGAGTCACTGCTGTGAGTGTTCAGGCCCTCGAAGGAGGCAGGATGGACAGGCGGTCGTGGGCTGTGCACGGAGAGGTGTGGTTTCCTCGGGGAGCTGCCTATGAACTTCCTCTAACACACACTTGTGTACAGCTTGGGACTGCAATTCGCTCATCCCTCCACATGCTCTTTGGGCCTTAATGCAAGTGCAGTGTAGACCCAGGTTGACGGAATACCTTCTATGGGCCAGGTGTGCGGGGGACATTAAGACAGACAACATAGGTGATCCTGTCTCTAAGGGGAGACATTCATAGTTTATTGTAACTGTGACAACAGTTATCACAGAGCAAAACACGGGGCCCCCAAGCCCAGAATCACAGTTGGAAAGGGCTTCTCCGAGGAGATCGTGCCTGAGCTGTCTTCAAAGGCGTGGGGGAGCCAGGTGAAGAATCAGTGCAGGACATTTTAGGCAGAGAAAGCCACCTGAGTAAGGAAAACAGGCAGGAATCTGGAGGGTGTATTCAGGAACTGAGAGGCGCTTGGGGTAAATGGAGCCAAACAGGCGAGGGGGGCCTGGGGAGGTGGGGAGGTGGGGTGGCGGGGGAGCAGAGATCCAGACATGGCCTCGAATGCCTGCCGGACCCCAGAGCGTGGGGTCTGGCAGGACCGGCCAGCTGAGAACAGTGAAGGGACGCTGGGGCAGTGATGGCGGGGATGGGGACGAGGGACGACGTGGAGAAAATCGTCAGGAGGTGACCTTGATGAGCTCTGGCAGGGGACTGGCTATTGAGTTCATTAATTGAGAGTACCTTCTGTGTGCTGAGCTAGCAGTAGGGTGGAGGAAAAGAGGTGTCTAGGATAAATGTCCGTTTTTAGGCTTGAGAGACTGGGAGGGTGGTGGTAGAATCCTACTGAGATGGAGAATATTGGAGGAGAGACAAATCCAGGGACACCTCTGATGGACGCAGAGGGACGTGACGGCCAGGTGGGTCCTTCCCAGGTGAAGTAGGTGCGGAGGACTCCTCCAGGGCGGGGAACCCACAGACGCAACCACAGTGGGGACAGATAGAGCGTGGCCTATTTCAATGAAAGAAAAAAAAGAACTTGACCCCCTTCACTGAGTCCTAACGTTTGAGTTCTGAGAATGGGAACTCACCTGCCAAGCCCCCGATGACGACCCCTCAAAGAAGCCAGGCAAAATCAGCGATTCATTGACTAAGGATGACTGCGCGCCTGTGGGGCAAGACGCAGGCACGTTGGCCAAGCAGCTTCTCTAACTTTGCAGGGCCACCAGGAACACTGCCTTTAGCTGCCCTGGGACCCTGCGGCCAGCACTCATCAGCAAAGCTGAGTGGGCACCGGTCGGGATGGGCGAGACTGAGGGAAACAACCGGCGGGGGTATCAGGGATTTCCAGGGAAAACCATCTGCCCGCCTTCCTTGGGGGCTGCGGCCGTCCACCAACCCTTGCTGCACTCCCGGAGGCCACTGAAGGGCTCTCTGATCAGGGGTGCTGTGGCTCCGTGACCTCCCCCTCCACCGCCCATGCCTGTGCTCCTCTGCCCAGGTCTCTGGAGGAGTCTGGAGGTTTCGAAGAACCGGAAAAGCGGAAAGCCCAGTGCACGGCTCCTCAGATGAGAAACAGGTGATTGCGTTTCACATTCCTCGGGGGCCCCCCAGCCCTGCTCCCTGGCAGCGTAATTACAGATGCCTCCCCCCTTAAAAACCCTTCCTACGTGCTGCATAACCGAGCACAATTTCTGCCTGTCCAAATTACAAGAGACCGAAATGCACAAAAGCAATAAACACAGGTTTTAACAGCAATCAGATACCACTTATCGTAAACAATGGTTTTTGTGATTTATTGCGTGTGAAGCAGGTTCAGCATTACTTCTTAGAAGATTTGGTTAGTCTCGTTTTCGAGCAGCGTGGTAGGCAGCCAGCTGACGTCAGAAAAAATTGTTCGAGCGCAGCAGATTTCAGAAATAGGGCCAATGTGGTGTTAAAATAATGATGATAATAGAAAAATTGGGGTGGCTGTAGGCTGAGGTGGAAGTCTCAAGACAGAGCCGCTTGGGGTTTTCAGGCTCCCCGACAAAGCCCACACATCCTCAGTCTGTCCTGCAGGTGCCTCGCCCTCCCTTCCTGACGTCCAGCGCTTCTGACCCCTCCCACTGTCCTCCTGTCCCCTGAGTGATGCAGGAGGGAGGAGGAGACCAGAAACCAGAGTGGGCCAAGGGACAGTCGGGATTAACAACACCTCAGGCTACTCAGCTCCCCTGCTTGGGTCTCAGTCAGTGATGGTCATCAGATACTGGGCGAGTGTCGAAAAGTCAAGTTCACACAGCACGTCTGCACCAAGAGGTGTGCCGTGATTATCCGAAAGGGAGCCGGCCTTATTCTGGCGGGGGTGGTCCCTCATCTCCTGGTCCCCACCCTGTCTCTTTGCAGGGAAGGCACTGTGGGCACTGCCTAGGACAGGGGCTGGCTGTGGGAGACGGGTTTAGGAAGCAAGGAGGAGGCCCAGCCTGGAGCAGTTTTCCAGCATCCTAGGGCTCCAAGTGGGGATGTCAGGGAGCTCTGTTTTATTAATCGTCTCAGGTGGGTTTCTGTAAGATTGCTTGCCAAAAAAAAAAAAAAAAGGATTAGAGAAGTAATCCCCAAATAGGAGTCAGGCAAGTTCTGCCTCTTTGGTCGTTCCCCCCTCTCCTTAAATTCAGCATGTCACCATGATTTTAAAGGACAGGCACAGCAAAGAACTCACTCTGAGGCAGTGTGCCAGCGAGGACCTTTGGGAGGAGCCATGCCCCCAGGGGGCCAGGGGCCCTGTCCTCTCCTCTCATGGGACCATCACATGGGACTGAGGGTGAGTGACAGTGGACTACTCGAAGCCACCTTGGCTGTACCCATGGCCCATGCACAGGGATGTGGTTCCAAGGGAAACTGAGGCAGAGTGAACAGTGTCTCACAGGAAGCAGAGCCCCCATTGCATGGGCAGAAAAGTTACCTGGGCGGGCGATGTGCTCCTGGATCTCCTGGAGCTGGAAGAAGCCCCCTCTAACCAACACGCAGCCCCCTCGGGCCCGAAGGAGCTTGGGCTCACATGCGTACGCACGCACACGCACCCAGCCCGTGGCCCGCCTCCGTGCAGGAAGGCCGTGACCCTGTCTGTGCTGGCTGAGGCCTCACTTCAGTCTGGGAGACGGAGCTCTCTTGCCTTGGCTTGGAGCAGAGAGCAGAAAAATCACTGAGCTCTGCAGATCACAATAAGGAAAATGGATTTGTTCGTGACTACCCAGTCCCTGGGGAACAGCCGGGATGTCTTGTTTGAAGTAAATCCTCAGAGCATCACCAAGGTGGAAAAACAAATACCGTATTTTGCTGTGTAAATGCACTCCGTATGTATTGTGCACCCACGTTTTGGGTCCAAACTTTCAGGAAAAAAATCTTTTGTTTTTTGAATTCAATTATTTATTTATTTATTTATATTTAGAAGCAAAACTGATTATCATATTCTAGGGTATCATTTTGCATATGGATATTGTTATTGCTTTCCAGAGTTTCACTTTTAATGCAAAAGCATAAGTAAAATAATTAAAAACATTTATACAGATGTGGAATTAGTACTACCCACATATAATGAGCATCCTTATTTTTCCCTCAAAATCTTGGGCAAAGAAGTATGCATTATACATGGCAAAATACGGTACATTGCTTGCTAACATTTACTGCATACTTCTCTTCCAGGCACCGTCCTAAATTCCTTTCATAGTTAACTTAATGCTCACCACAAAACTATGCCATAGGCATTATTATCTTCCCTAGCTTGCCGAAGAGGAAACCGAGGTGCAAGGGAGGAAGGGAACTTGCCAAGGCCACTCAGCCAGGAGGCATGAACACTGTTCCACGGCCCACAGGGCTCGCCGTGGTTCCTACCAGTCCTGCGCACACTCCTTTCCACGGACAGCCCTGAGGGGTTTCTTTCTGTGTGCTCCCCTGCCGAGTCTTCCTTGGCCGGGACCACTGTGTATGTAGGAAGATAGGTGGGACGAGTGTCACTTAAAACAATGATGTCACAACTCACCTGCTACAGTCAGAAGTTGCCAGCAGCACCCATACCCAACCTGTCTGCTGTTCCCCGGCTGAGTGTTCCTGCCAGCCACGCGCTTCCCTCTCAAGCAATAAAGCCACCAGAGCCACACACCACCCAGAGTGTCCCGACTGTGCGGTCAGCAGCCCTGAGCTGAGTGTCGATGTGTCGGGCACCGATATCACACACTGAGACAGCAACCGGAAAAACACAACAAAACTTGCTTTCCGATGAAGACAAAAACGATACACTGCCCAGAGACAGTCTTAACACTGAGACAAGTCTTTCTACAATCCCCACATCTTCCAGCACCCTGCCCGTACAGAGGTCTAATAATCCCTGGCCTTGGATTGTCTTTGTGCGAAGGAAGATTCGAGGAATATCGCCCTCCGGGACTGCTTCCTTAACGCTCCCCGTTTCACTGGAAGCCCGTTCCTCCCATGTCACCGTGGGTCCCAGGTCTGTGCTGTGCGGTCGGTCACCTGACGATGCACTGCAGTGTATTTTCTCTGACCATCTCATGTAGGTCCTTTCTTAGACGAGGGAGTCCTGGAAGGTGGAGCTGTGTCATCTGCATGGTCACCCCTGGCCACCCCCTCCCCCACAGCAGCAGTTTAGAGGGGGGACCAAAATCACCTGGGGAGCTAATTTAGTTTATTTAAAAGCCAAATCCTGAGCCACACTCCTAGAGATTTTGATCCAGTAGATCTGGTGTGTGGCTCAGAAATTCACATTTTTATTAAATTGTCCTAAATGCTTCTGAGGTTGGCAGTCCGAGGTTCACATTTTGAGAAACACTGCTAGCTGGTCTCTCCAGGACGGCATCATATGGTCTGAATTGTGTCCACCCCCCAAAGTCACACACTGGAGTTCTAATCCCCAGAGACTCAGAGTGGAACCCTGTTTGGAGGAAGGGTCTTTACAGAGGTGATTAAATTAAAATGAGGTCTGTAGGGTGGACCCTAGTCCAATACAACTGGTGTCCTTCCAGAAGAGGAAATCCACCCGGACAGATGCGGAGGGCACAGATGGGAAGATGGCCATCCACAAGCCATGGAGAGAGGCCGAGAGCAGATTCTCACACCCTCAGGAGGAACCAGCCCTGTCAACACCTTGATCTTGGACTTCTAGCCCCTAGAACCATGAGAAAATAAAGCGCCTTGTTTGAACCCCTCAGTGTGGCTGCTTTGTTCCAGCAGCCCTAGCAAACTAGCACAGCATCCACACCAGATATTTACAAATACTTTTTTTTTGGTGCAAACTCATCTTTGCCAAACCTCTCAACTGCCCTGAATTCTGCACCGGCCATTCCTACCTCAGGGCAGGGACCTGTCGTCACCAGCAGCCTGCCAGGCCTGAGGCGGCAGCCTGGCGGAGGGGCAGAAGACGGCCGGGAAAGGCATCTTTCACCAGCCCCGCACCTGCCACAGCACCCTCTCCAGGGAGATCCGGCCGCTCATCGCTGTCACCCGCCACTCACTAAGCTGTGCTCTCCGGGGCCAGATGCCACCCAGCTCAGCCACCTCCTCTGAGACGGTGTGGCTGTCCTCCCCGCCTGCCAAGTAAGCGAGGCATTATTCCCTGGAAGGCCTGGCTGGTGACAAACAGGGGCCCTGTGGGCAGACAGGCCCTTAGGAAGGTGCCCCCTCGGCTGGGCCCGCCTCTGGTGGAGAGGGGGCAGATTGGCAGGCCTGTCGGAGGCTCTGCTCACAGTGACAGCCCACTGTCACCCCCACCATGCCTAGGGTGGCGATACACGACAGACCATTTAAAGGTAAGGATGCTGGGATACCAAACCCAGCAACTCCAGTAAACTGGTGTGTACCGGATGAGGGAGTGGCTCGTCCCCAAACCTCAGCAGCCACAGTGGCCACCAGCCCTCCACCTCCCAGACGTCTTGTGTTTGGAGAGTCATCCCTCGCAGCCACGACTAGAAAGAAGGCTTTCAGCAAGCAAGGTTTAAACTGGCGGACCTCTCCTGCCACCCGGCTCGGGGCTTTGTGCAGATAAAGGGTCATTAGGGTGCTCTCAGATCACCTTCTCACTTCCTCCTCTCCTTGATCCTGTCTGCCCCCGGGGGTGTGGGTGACTGTGTAGCCCGGGTAATGAACTCTGCTGGGACTGTGATCTCAGGAAGGAAGGGGATGGAAATCACTTTTGGAATATAAATCAAATAGGATTTCAGTTGAAGTTATTTTACAAGAAATTAATTGACTTGTACCTGCCACAATACACTGATAAGAGTTCACTACCAGGCCCATCAGGAGTAATGAAAAAACAGTTAATAAAATTGGGCTGTCAAACTCGGCCCACGCTACACCTCTCTGGGGACGTCCCAGGGCCCCCGGTCACAGCGGGGGGTGGAGCACGCTTGTGGGCAGGGGCCACGCTCCGGCTTTCTGTGTTTTCTTCTCGTGTGGGGTTATGGGAGTTTTAACACTGCAAGATTCTCAGGGCTGAGACTTTCTCCCGGGCTGCTCTGTATGTCTGTGTCGTACTGTGCACATATTAAATTGCAACCGGAGGAAGGATTCAGGCTAGATAAGGACTTTTTTGCATTCAGTAGTGAGTATTTTTTCATTTGCAAGGCTTTCTAAAGAGATATTTCTCCTCCCTCGTATTGACTGTGAATGACCTTAAGGAGGAGGGAGTGGCAATATTTAATTAAAGCCACCTCCAGCTCTTCCCCTCGCCCTCCCAAATCCATGGATGAGAAGAAGTTATAAACTTAAAACACACACACACACACACACGCAAAGATGAAGGAAGGTAAAATCTCTACACTGGAATCTAATTCAAGGCCCTGGACTTAGCAGCCCGCCCCGCCGCCCCACTCAGCACTTCCCAGCTCGGGTGGGTGCTGTTTGTCGTTTTCACCGGAGATGTGAGTCTTTGGGAGGCAGAGGCAGAGGCAGAAACGGTCCCGAGGACTGCACGGTCCTCCTGGGCACCCGAAGCGGCTGCTTCCTGTCCTCGGCTCTTCTCTTGGATGTTTCGTTAGGTTTCACGGTGGTTACCGCAGGCCGAGCACCACTCCAGGCACCCCCACGCCCCTGAACAGGGAATCGTTTGATCCGTATGGAAGCTCCACAAAGAGGAGCCTTCAGGGCACTGAACCGGGTGCCTGGCCAAAGTCACAGGCTGAAGCCCTGCGAGGATGTGACGGTGTTTGGAGGTAGGGCCTTTGGGAGGTGATTAAGTTTTGACGAGGTCAGGGGGTGAAGCCGCAGGGAATGGATGACAGGATTAGTGTCCTTATAAGAGGAGACAATGGACAGCCACAGGAGGCTGCCACGTGAGGACACCACGAGGTGGCCATCTGCCTACAAGCTATGAAGAGAGTTCTGGCCAGGAAATGACCAGGGCGCCACCTTGATCCCGGACGCCCAGCCTCCAGACCAGTGAGAAAATGAATGTCTCTTGTTTCAGCCACCCAGGCTGTGGTATTTTGGTGTGGCAGCCTGGGCCGATGGCTAACGCAGCAGGTACCATTTTTATCATCCCTGTTTCATAGATGAGGGAACAGAGGCACAGAGAACTTAAGTCACTTGTCCAAGGTCACACAGTGAGCGGCAGAGCCAGCCCTGGCACATGGAGCCTAGCTGAGTCTCTGCTTTTATTGCTGCAGGGAAGCTGCCTTTTGCTGTGCTAGGCTGTGCTTTGTATTAAATGTTCCCACGAAACGTCATTGTCTCTGGGACCTGGTTTACTGACATTCTTGTATTCAGTCCATGGGCCGTGGGAACCGAGGGTAGGAATCCCAGATGTGGTCAGGTCCAAGGAAGGGATTCAGAGCAGACTCACGAGGCACCATGTCAGGGCTGTGGGTTTCTATCTGCAAAACAGAGGGACCTACAGCAGGGAGGCTGTGGCAGACTGTCACCTCATGCTTTCCTAGATCCTGTTCCTCCGCCATCAAACAGCGGGGTCTGATTTCCCTCCTCGTGAGCGTAGGCAGACTCGTGATTCTCTTGTAACTGCCAGAACGGAACAGGAGTGACAAGGCGTGTCTTCTGAGGCTGTCATCAAAGGCAATGTGGCTGTCACCTGTTGGTTGGGACGCCCCTTCCCCCGGCTCTGTGTGTCCATGTAAGAAGTCCACCCCCTTCGGGCCACCATCCTGTGAGGAAGCCCCGGCCGAGCGGAGAGGACTTGGCAGGTGTCCCAGCGGACGGCCCCAGCAGGGGTCCACGTTGGTGGCAGCATCCCTGACAGACACGGGAGAGAAGCTGCCTCTGAGATCCAGGGTCTGCAGTGGAACCACCCAGCTGAGGTCCTAGGCGTTGCAGTGACAAGCTCTCCCCGCTGTGCCCCCGTCTGAAGTCCTGACCCACAGACTCTGAGCAAAATGAAACGGTTGTTACACCTCTAGTCTGGGGGTGTAATGGCTGGACCAGATGCCAGGTCACATGGCCTCCCTGATGGCTGCCACTCACCACTCCCCGCCCCTGCTTAGTTAGCATCAGGCCACAGGGGGCTCGGGCCAGACCCCAGCTGGGGAGCTGAGAGTAGGAGCCTGACAGACGGATGGACAGATGGCACCACAGGAGTGAGCGCACTGCCCCGGGTGCATTTCCAAAGGCCAGGCCTCAGGGGGGCCACAGAAATGCACATCCTGGGTCTCCAGGCTGGGCTCCTTGAGTCAAGAGATGGGTAGTCGCACTCGTGAGTAGACGCTAAAAACTGAGGCTTAAAACGGGTCACCTCTTCCCAGCGGCTCTACAACATCAGGAAGCTGAGTGAGTCCCTGGGGATACCAGGTCCCAGCAAGCGAGCTGTTGCGACTGTCGTCACAGACGTGGAGCGTGAGCAGGAGGCCGGGCCTCCCACTGTCACGCAGCGCAGACTGGGGCTGGCGCTGAGCCCCTTGGCGCTAGTGACGAGGACTGGGTAATCCTATTAGCCGGCGGGTCGGAGAATACAAACAGCCTTCTGCCCTGGGCACTCCTCCCTCGGGGGTGATCTCCCCTCACCTGAAATGTTCTGCAAGTCTTTGCTCCTCTCTGACATTACAGGATCCCAACTCGCCCCGTGCAGAGAATCTCTCTTCAGTGCCAAGTGGGGGAGCCTGGCCCTCACTGTACTAGTGAAGGCAGAGCTGCCCGAGTGGCAAAGGCACGCAGGGCGATGCCTCTACGTTGCACGTGTGGCTGCAGGGTCGGGATGTGAGCCTTCCCGTCTCTGCAACTGCACAGATGCAAGCAGCTCCGTCTTCTAACGAAGCACCTGTTCGCAAGGCCAGCGCGGCCCAGCCTGTTGGAAGGTGGACCCCAGTGACGGGAAGGGGACTCCATGTGGAATGTGCGTGGGCAGCGTCGACTGCCCCGGGGAAGCTGGCCTGTGTTCTCGCCATTTTTCTTAAAGAAGAAGAAAGGATTCCGGAGTTCGCTGGCACGACGTGCTCCGTCCCCGCAGAGGCTGTGAAGCCGGTTCTCATACCTGAGCGCGCAGCCCCCCGTGGTCGGCTGGGTGGGGAGGGGAGGCTGACCTAATTAGCTGGGCGGCGAACTGCCGTTGGCAGTGACAGACGGCTGGTGTTCCGCAGACACCTCCAGGCCGGGAGGCCATCCCCAAACTGGGTCAGGTGTCCTCTAAAGCCTGCCCTCCAGGGAGGGGCTGGGAAGGAGCTTCCGATGCAGAGGTAGCCACACAGCCCTTCCAAGTCACCAGTCACTCTGTCCTCTCTTCCGAACCACGCCCAGCGCTCTGCTCACAAGTCAGGGTGAAGGTGCACCGCCCTGGAAAACGCTCCTTCCGGCCACCCAAGCTGGTCCGGTGGGACCTTCCCCTGTTCTCTGGACCTGTCTGTAGGTGGTTCTGAGGAGGTACGTTGGGGAGTTCCCCTTCTGGATGATGGGGCCTGGGGAACAGACTGGGCTGGGGTCCCGAGAGACTGTTGGGGATGCAGGGAGGAGGCGGGACTCCCAGGCAAAGGCAGCAGCAAAGCCAGGGTCACCCAGGCATCCCACCGATGTGCTCGCTGTTGAGGACAAAATGGGGGAACTTTGCACGAAGGACGGCCAGGAGAGTGGGCTCTGAATGCGGGGGAGGAGCAGCTTAGCCCCCAGCCTCAGGGTCCCTGGTGGGAGGCCTTGTCCCTGCATCTGAGAGGGTGCTGGCCTCCCCTGCACCCCCACAGCGCACACCAGGGAGGAGAGAGCCCCACATGATGGGAAGCAGTCCCTGGGACAGGGGACACTCAAGCTAGATATCCTGAACAGGGCCCTCACCCTCAGCCTTCCCCTCAGTGCCCGGGCCGGGCCTCAGTTTCCCCACTTGCAAGGGCATCTGGCAGCAGAAAGTATGGAAAGATGGTGAACAGCTTACACTTCAAAGGGTGAGCTGTTTTCAAGTGTAGCATGTAAAAGGCCAACAGGACCGAAGACCAAGCATCCTAGCTGAAGGGAGGAAAGAAATGAAAGGTGTCCATTGTCTGTGGGACGATGATGGACACAGGGCCTTCTGGAACAACTGCCTCTTGGTGGTAGGTTGGCAGATCACAGTGCCCAGGCTGCCCATGGAGGTTCGAGTTGGCTGCCTGGTAGAAGATGAGGACACCGAGACCACCAACCGAGGCTGAGGGGCTTGGGAGGAGGGGCTGGGGGCACACCCACGTGCCAGGGCTTCAGACCATCAGCTGGGAGCTTCGGGGAAGCAGTGCCAGCCCAGCCGGGGCTCCCAGCCTTGTGCCCAGGATGTGCTGGTCTGAGGGCAGGCCATCCCCGGGGATCGCCAGAACCACGGTCTGATTGTGTACCCGCCCCGCACCAGAACCAGATGAATCCATTGCCCAGCCTCTTCTTCTGGCCCAACTGGTGCCTGTCCTGTCCCCCGCTAATTCCAGCTGCAGCAGGAGCTATGACCCCCTTTCCGAGGGGGCCCTGAGCCAGGCTCTACCTCCAGGACCCCTAGACGGACATCCTCAGACTTGCCCCGGAGCTCCAGAGGGCACGGCTGGCCAGGCTCAGCTTTGCTGCTCCACGGGACACACAGAGCTGAGTCCCTGCCTATAGCCACAGGCCTCTCGCTGCAGGGACTGGGACGGGGACTGGAGCAGGAGTGCCCAGGGCGCAGCGGGAGCACCAGTGTAGACACACCCAGGGCCCCTGTGTCACGCCCCGGCACCCCTGTCCGGGCCTCACAGGCCCCTGCTCCAAAGCGCTTGGGCTGCCGGGCTGCCAAAGCACCAACTCTCTGACTAATTCTCTTCCAAACGGGTGAATTTCCCAGGGAACTGACATTTGTCACTTTCAGCACCAAATGTTAATTTTAAAAAAAGATTGGCTTTTGGATGGAAGGTACTTCTGAAATATACTATCAACTTGTCTGGATGTAAACAGAGCATATTGAACATGACATTCTCTTCCCTCCATGACCTGGGATTGTCCCAAAGAAGACCTATTACTGTCTTGAGTTGTCACCCAGCTAAGCTGTCAGGGTCTCTGGAGGCCTCTCTGGCCCCAGATGAGTGTCCTTGTCCTCGGAGCCAGAAAGTCTGGGGCACATAAAGGGGGGATGTGGTGGGTGCGAGGGGAGCAGCTTCTGGAAAGCCTGATCCCCTCTTAGATGGACCGCCTACCAGTGAGCCTTGGAGCCGCGCAGCGGTGTCTAAGGAAAACACTGTTGGGGCAGAAATACGTTCAACACTGATTCCGCAGGCCGAGGAGTAGGCCTCTGTCCCTCCCTCCCTCTGCTCCAGAGCCCTCCGCTCAGCAGGCACCATAGCGGGCAAGAGACCCTGAAATAAGCGCAGAAGGAATTCTGTTGCCGTCCACTGTGCTCGAGGCACTGCCAAGGTCGGAGACCCAGATGAGACTTCAGACGAGCCCCACACCTGAGCCAGAGGGCTGGGCCACCTCTGAAGAATGTGCCCCCCGGGCCTGGCTACCACAGCCGCACGCGGGTGCTCAGGAGCCAGTGAGCTGCAGGCGGTGTTTTAAATTAAAGCCACAAGTTCGAATGCATCTTAAAAACGAACCACTGAGTGGCTGCTTCTGGAGCAGAGGAGTTGACCGGGAAGGGGCGCGAGGAACTTCCTGATGGAAATGTTCATTTTCTCGATAGGGATGCGGATTGTGTGGGAGGCTGCGTTTGTCGGTCAGTGTGTAACCGGGTGAACTGCACGCCTAAGATCTAGGCATTTCGTTGGGCGGAAGTGGCACTAAACTTTATTTAGACAGGAGCTTCAGGGTGGTCGCCATAAGGAATTCTGGGAAAGTGAATTTTGTGATAAAA
This sequence comes from Trachops cirrhosus, assembly GCA_028533065.1. Classification (NCBI taxonomy): domain Eukaryota; kingdom Metazoa; phylum Chordata; class Mammalia; order Chiroptera; family Phyllostomidae; genus Trachops; species Trachops cirrhosus. Next base: position 137,049,387 of record CM052543.1, read on the forward strand.
ATGGTAACAGTTTAAAAATCAGGAACACTTGTTTTAGTTTCACTATGTTGGCTGCAACTAACAATGCTGCAACATTCTAAAACTTAAAACAAAACAAAACAAATAAAACAAACTTTTAAAACTCCTTTGCTGACGTCGGCACTTCAGCCTGAACATCAAGGATTGGGCTGGATGAGGACGGAATTAAACATTTTGTCCAGAAGTTTCTCTCAGTGTCCACACTGCAGAGCTGTTTCCACTGCTGTCTCACAGCGGCCTCGCTCTCCACCCTCAGTGAGGCTGCCTGGGCTGGGTGGCTAGGTAGGTTAGAGCGTCATCTGGATACACCAGGGTTGTGGGTTTGATCCTCGATCAGGGCACATACCAGAATTGACCAATGAATGCATAGATAGGCAGAACAGCAAATTGATGCTTCTCTCTGTCTCTCTCTTCTCTCTTTCCTCCCTCTCTCTCAAATAAAAATAATTAATACAAATTAAAAGAAACTGCCTGTGTTTGTACCACCTCTTTCCCCATAACCAGCAGCCATCACTACAGTGGGTCTCAATGAGGTTCAATGCAACCCCCATCAGCCCGTACTCTTGCCCTGGAGAAGCTCACAGCCTAGCAAGGAATTGCTAGACCCCAGTCTGGACCAGAAGAGATGCTGGTTCACGTGTGCGTACTCGGAAGAGCTGGGGATTTCTGGCTTGAGTCTGGACTGTCAGCCACCTTGAGTAGCTGTCTCCTGCGTCCTGGATCCCCGAGATGACCCAGTTCGTCACTGCGCTGACGGCCCCAAACTACCAGGAAGCAATTTCAGCTAATCAAGACGCTCATCAGCTCTGCAGACGGGGCCACAACTCCCCCAGACGGCACATGCGGGCCGGGAGACGCTCGCGCAGACAAGCAGATGCTATTGCCACTTTTGTTCTCATTAAACAGTAGCATAATCATGACTTATAAAAATATTCAGCTCTTGAAAAGCATGTCAAAGTGCAACCTCATCAACTGAACTCAAAAAAGTTACTTGCTCCGTGTGCATGATTTGAAATCGGATTAAAAAAATAGCTTCAACGAGACATGGAGTTGGGGAAAGTAATCAGATTTTAAAACTCTTTTCTAGGAAATAGTTAATTATGCTTCCAAGCTCAAAATAGGTTTTTTTTTCTAAACCTAGAAATCAACTCCCAAAAGCTTCAAACAGGTTTTTAAATCAGAGAAAATGTGTTAAAAAGTAGTTTCAGAGTCACAGTTGATTGACTGTCACATAAAAATCATGTCGCTGCTGCCAGAAGCTTGTCTGTTTCCCTATCTTTCTGGCCTGGGAGGGGAGGGAGAGGCTGGTGGTGCTCAAGGGGCATCTCTAGGGGGACAGGACAGAGTCTTTCCCTAACATGGGTCTTGATTTGCTAAAACCACAAACCAGGATCTAATAAAATGATACCAGGTGGTTTACAAATTCTTAAGGTTTAAACATAGCGAGCATATACCCAAATAACTGCAAATTATAATAAAACTTTCTCCGTGACTTCTCATCAGTTACCTGCTTCTTTTTCCCACCCCACATCTTTGTTCTAACTATTGAATAGCTCCTGCATTCTTTCCAGATGTCGGAAGGCTGCCTATCTCGAAACCCAGGTCAAGTTCGCCCTCTTCCAGGAAGTCTTCCTCCCGGACTTGCTGCCTCCTGCAAACCAGCGCCGGGCATGACCGTCCCACCCTGTGCCCTTCCTTGCCAATTCTGTCTACATATCTTGCTCCTCCCTTCCAGGCCCTGCTAGGAAGAGTCTCTCCTTTAGGACAGAGATGATGTCCTTCACTGTCCCCTGCTGGGGGACAGACAGCACAGGGCCTGCCATAGAGTAGGTACCAATAAATATTTGTGGGTTGATGAAGAGTCCCAAATCAATGAATTGCTCCCTCAGTGCTAAACCCAAAGCAAAGGCACTTAAATAAACCATTAAGCCTTGTACCCTAGGAAAAGAAAAAAAACACCCCATTCATCCATTCCTACCTTTCTCAACCAGGGGGCATGGGCTCTATTTCTACAGAACGGGCCTCAAATATTAAGGTTTTAGAGTCCTAAGCAGTCCATGGAGAAAAGATGTGTCATAAACACAATGAGATTGCCAAGCTATTTCCCTTGCCCCTCCACTGTCTCCTAAGAGACCACGCCAGGGGTCTGGGAGATTCTGGGCTCGAAGTCCTGTTCCACTCATAAATCCATTCCAGGTTTGCCCCCTCAGGGGTGGGTGGGAATGGGGACCAACCATATTATCTAAGGGCTGAAGACCTGTTTCTCTTCCTTCCAGTCCTGACTCACATTCTTATTACCCCATCAGTTACCCCAGAGCCCGGACACTTTACCAAACCACCGAAAATCCAGCCACTGCTTGGGCCTGACAGCTCTGGAGCGAGAAAATGCATACTCTAGACACTCCCAACTTACACCAACCTAACTTATGCATTCAGTGGGATGTGCATCAAATCGCCCCCATCTGCCCAATTCCTACAAGTGGTGGCAGCCAGCCCCTCAATTCCCTCTCCAATCATCCCCAAAAAGGGACAGATGGGGACGACTCTAAACTGTCTATGGAAGAGCCTCACTGCCTTGGGCAGGAGTGAGCCCCGAGCAGCCAGAAATCAAAGGGAAAATGGGAACCCAGAGACGACTGCAGTGGGCACGCCGAAAAAAATCCAAAAAGTAATAAAGCCTCGCCACGCCGTTGCCTCAGACAGCAGGAGGAGAGGAAACTTTGTGAGGCAGCAGGAAGGGCTTTGGGAGAACCTGCAGGATACTCTCCGTGCAGCCGCAGTCCTCCTCACCGCCAAAGGGGGCGCGCTCAGCCACAGGGACCTCGGCAAGGCAAGCGTGGGCCCGGAGGAAGTTTAGGGTAACTTCTCCCTGACGGCTCCGTAGGCTCTGCCACTTTAAGGCACAGAGGAGGACAAAATCGAAGACCTCCCGGGGTCTTGGGAGGCCTGGAGCAGCCTCACCCAAGCTCTCCATTGGGTCTCCCGGGGTCAGGCTGCTAATACTGTGGCTACTAGTCAATGAGGCCATTTCAATTACATTTAATTTAACTTGAGTAGAATTAAAAATTCAGTTCCCCAGCCAGTCCCCTGAACCACATGCTAAATGCTCGGCTGCAGCAGACAGCAGAGCACAGAGTATCGCTGTGACTGAGGAGAGTTCTGGGGTGTGGACATGCCCGGTCGAGGCGGCCCCTGACCTGTCTGAAGTTGCTAGTGCAGGCGCCAAGAATGTGGCCGCGTGGCTGGGTGCTGGGTGGAGCAGAACCAGGTTCCCCTTCGGGTCCACTCAGTCCCTCCACCGCTTCCTGACCCCGACCAGCGGGCTTCTCCGTGCACGAAGGTCTGAGGCTGCTGCTTTGCAAAGCATGGGGAGGTCCAAGGCAGCGGTCTCTTGCCTGGCTGGGCACCTGCTCTAATCTGCCACATCCTCGAATCTCCTCATCGAGAAGGAGACCCTTGCCTGCTTTCCAGGTGATGATCTTTACAGGAAAACAAACAGACAAACAACTGTCGTGCCCAGCATTTGAGTTTGGGAGCCTGCAGGCTCTTGGTTTCCCTGCTAGTATATGAGGTCTGTCTGGAAAGTATCCAGCCCTGTACTACGAAAAACAGAGATATTTATTGAAGATGATACAAGATACAAGAAACATCATCTATGGACAATGACGCCTCAGTCCCCTTCAAAGTAGGCACCTTGGGACCTCACACAGTTCTCCCAGTCACTATCAGCTGCCCAGTTGTATTTTCCTGAATCTCACGGATGGTCTGAAATCTCTTTCCTTTCAAAGATGACTGTAGTTTTGGGAAGAGCCAGAAGTCACGGGGCACCAAATCTGGGCTACAGGGGGGCTGAATCACCCGGGTGATTTGACGTTTCACCAAAAAACTGCACGAGATGTGATACATGAGCAGGCACGTTGTTGTGATGAAGCTGCCAGTCACCAGTTGCCCATAGCTGCGGCCTTGTGAATCATCCAAACAGTTTCCATGAAGGAATGTTCAAGCTTAATGTAAAATGCAAATTTGTTGGTCTACTCCCTCAGTCATTTTGAATGCAACGGCCACACGGCACACATGCTCACTCAACGGCATCTACCGTCCCCACTGACTAGTACAGTGAAGTCGTCATTGTTCACACATGCATTCCAGTCCACTCTCTCTGGATGCCAGGTTACATCGATGTCCTCCAAACCATTGTCGTCATATGAACAATGGTTGGACTTTTCCAGACAGACCTCATGTAATAAGATCCTACGATTCTGGCCTGCAGTCCTGAGTCAACCAGTCCTGTCAGAGTCCTTAGACCAATCTTGGTCCCCCTGGACACTCTCTACTCAGTGCCCACATAACACAGGCTTCTTTTCCAGAAGGGTTCCATGTGGCTGCTTTCCCTGGATGTCAGTGTGGAGGACAGGGCGCCAGGCGGCTGCCAGTCCTGGCCACAGTCGTGCTGGCGGCTCAGAGCTGGCCTCCCGTCACGTGCACACGCACACCAGCCTCTTCTCTACCCAGCTGGCGTTTTCGCTCCACGTGTCTCCAGGATGCGTGGTTTTGTAGGAGCCAGTGGGAGATGCTCGGGGGCCTAACAGACCCTCCCTGGCTCCTCCAGGCTTTGTTTCTCTGAGATCCCAGGGTACCTTTCAGCCGGGCTCTGTCTCTCTGGGCCGAGGTAGCTTTGGGTCTATTTGCGCTCACCCTGGCAGAGTCATCGTGTACTGTAGTGCCCACGGGCTTGGGCAACTGGAGTGTTTTCTGGGGGGTGGGTGGGATACGGGGGAGCATGCTCACATGTGCACAGTGTGAGGTGCTCAGTGCCCCTCCACTCCAGGAAACATCGGCTCTCCGGTGTGGTCTGGGAATTCTGAACAAGTGAAGGAAGGAGAAATGGAGGGAAAAGAGGAAGGAGAAACAACCGAAGGATGGTGTGCACTGGAGAGGCCAAACCAGGAGATTGCCAACAAGGAGGAAAAGACCAATTTCTTTTGTGTTTTCAAGTACTGGGTTGACCAAAAATCTGTTTAGTTTTTTTCCATAAGGTAAAAGATACACTTTTCATTTTCCCCAATAACTTTATTGATTTGGATTTCGAGCATGTCAGCTGTCTCCCCTGTGTTAGAACGTTGATTGTTCTCAATGTCTTGATTTGATCGCTATCAACTTCAACTGGTGTACCCGACCGTGGAGCATCGTCCAGCGAGAAATCTCCAGCACGAACCTTCGCAAACCACTTTTGACATGTTCGATCAGTCACTGCGCCTTCTCCACACACTGAGTTTCAGTTGCGTTTTTACCTTTCTTGAAATAATACAGCATAATATGCTGAAAACGCTGTGTATTTTCTTCCATCTTTAATATTAAAACGGCTACCCAAAACTTCACCAATTTTGATTTTTTTAAATGCATGCTGATAGGACAGCTGTCACAATGTAGTCTGACAAAACTGTTTCGAATGACGTAAACAACTAAGTGCTATTCCAACCATCTTATGGAAAAATCCAAACGGTCTTGTTGGCCAACCCGGTACCTTGCAGTTGCCACGTGTGAGGACAGAAAAAAAAAGTCAGAAATTTTGTACCCAGAGAAACAGCCCAGTCGGGTAGAGGTGGCTATGACAAGATGTGAAGTCCTTCCAAAAGGGGTCATAGTTTTGTTCCATTTTGCTTCCCACCCTGGGAGAAACTCATGACTCTTATGTGGTGGCAGAACTAATCATATAACCATGACCTAATGTTTCCCAATATACGGAGCTGATTGCACGTGCTTTCGACAGGAATACGATACTTCTGACAATCACAATTCTTCTCAATGCCGGAGTGTTTGGAGGGCAGATGTCGCACGTGCCACGCTGCCTGACTTGAGTTTAAGGCCTCCTGGCTACGTGAGGCGCTCGCACAGAAACGCAGCGTGACGGCATCTAGGGGTGCGGAGCCTGAGCACCTGTGTCTGCACGCTGAATCGACTTCCTCCCCGCGCTGCCACGGGCGCCAGGGGAAGAAGGAGACATGCCAGGAAAATTCGCCAAGCGGAGAACACCTGCCTTGTCAGCCTCCCCGGACGTCCTAGGGCAGCTCCGGCCGCTCCTGCTGGGTGGGAGGCTGCCAAGGCCTCGCTTCCCGGACAGGCCCCTCTCTGCAGAGCGGAGGTGCTGCTGTCGCCGACTGGGGGCTCCCTGGGAGAAGGCCCTCGTCTTCCAGATGACAGCAAGCTGGGGGAGGGGACAGGTGTCCGGGCCAGTGTTCGGCCTGCAGACTTCTTTTCAAATTTAAGGGACATTGAAAAGAATTGAGCAAAAACAATAGGTAACTTTAACAGCTTGGCACTAGTCTTGTTCTTAAGTTTCGAGGTAGGATCAAGTGTGTTCATTTTATTGTCAAGTTATGCAACTTATCAAAATGTTGCATGTGTTATTTCAAATACATCTTGTTACCTCAGAAATCATAGATGGTACCCAGGAATGCCTGATGTCTCAGGATGCAAAATCAAATTTCTGAGATCTGTCTGGCTCCGGGAACTGTGCTGTCAAACTGTCTTCGCAGGCATGGTTAAGTTCTCTTTGGAATCAAGCGTGGCTCTCACTAGCCCTCTGAGGGGCACAGGAAGCCAGGTGACAGGTAAGTCACTTGAGGTCACGCCGTGGGTGACCAGCTGCAGCCTGGGCTCAGGGAGTAGTGGGCCAGCCGATGAGGCAATAGCTCCAGGATTTGGTTTATAAGTAAAGACAAGCAGAACAGCTGGTGTTGAGTCTGGTGCTAGGATTAGTCTGCAACGCTAATCACAAGAAGTGGAAAAAATTAGGAGGTCCTGCCTGCCAAGCAGGTTTTCAGACGCTTGCGTGTGCTGTAGTCGCGGCAGGATTAGACCCTCCCAGCGCCAGCGAGGCCGGTGCCCGCAGGCACGAGCCAGAGCCGGTTCCTGGGCATCACACCCAGAGCCCGGTTCCGACACAGGCGAGAAGGGCTGGCATCCTGCTGGGGTGCGGGCGCAGAGGTGACGGTGCGTGGCACAGGCCAGCCCTCCCAAGCTCCTCTGTGATGTCCTGGAGAGAAGCTGGGACCGGCGGGCGGTGGGAGACAATGTCCCCGATCCCAGTGGACGCAGCAGAGTTGAACCTCACTCTTGCGGCCACCCAGGGCAGAAGGTAATGAGCATCCTCCAGGCTGACGTGAGATGATGTTCCGGACACACACAAAAACCAGGGGGAAGCCTCGACATCAGAAGACACGGCCCTCAAACACCTCTGCGGCAGCACTGTCACGTGCCCCTGAACCAGGTGGCACAACGACGCAGACCCACCTGCCACCTCCTTCACTGCCTGCAGGGCTCCCTACCCCCTGCCAGAATGCCACTCCAGGCACAGGCATGCTTCCAGGAGGCCCTCGCCTCTTGCTATACTTTCCTTTAAAATGGGTTTTCCTTCCGATAGAGGAGCTGAGGCAGCACTGAAGCCCCAGGTGCTTGGGGCTGAGGATGAATGGGGAAGGAGAGATTAGCCCGCCAAAATGAAAGGAGCCCTGGCTGGTGTGGCTCCGTGGATTGAGTGCTGGCCTCTGAACCAAAGGGTTGCTGGTTCGATTCCCAGTCAGGGCACATGCCTGGGTTGCTGGCCATGGCCTCAGTGTGGGGTGTGTGAGAGGCAACCACACATTTATGTTTCTCTCCCTCTCTAAAAAAATAAATCAGTACATTTAAAAAAAAAAAATGAAAGGAGGACTCCAAACCTGCTATGGACTGATTGTGTCCTGCCTGCCAAAATTCATGATGAATCCCTGACCCTCAATGTAACTGTATTCCTAGATAGAACGTTGATGAGCCTAATCAAGGTTAAAGAGGTCCTTAGGGTGGGGCCCTGATCCAATAGGATTAGTGTCCTGATAAGAAGAGATCCCAGAGAGGTTCACCTCCCCTCCCTCCCTCATTCCTCCCGGACTTGGGAAACATAGCAAGAAGGCAGCTCTGGGGAAGCCAGGATGAAAGCTCTCCCCAGAACGCAATTCCACTGATCCCGGACCTGCAGCCTCCAGAACTGAGAAACGAAACGGCTGTTGTTTAAGAGACCCCGTCGGGGGTGTATCCTTACGGCAGCCCGAGCTGACTAAGACAAAAACTAACTTTGTATAGAACAGAGCAAGGCCTGCATGACACGCAGGACAGAAGGACACCCTGATGGCCATGGGGCATGGCAAGAAGACAGAAGGACCACGAGTGGTGGGCAGAGGACCAAAAAGCGGAAGAGAAAAGTAGGTCACCAGAACCCATCCTGGGCGAGACTGGTAGCCCAGTGATCCTCAGCTTCAGAGCCACGATGAGGGGTCGCCCGCACAAAGGGGTGAAAAAAGGGCCTGCGCTGTGGCCTGCCTGCCCCCAGGCAGCTTTTTGTTAAGGTCCCAGGACAGCACTTTCTCGGAGGAGGTGCTGGGGCAGAGGTTCCCCAACGTCCTTCCTGCCGCTCGCAGCATCCCTGAACCCCCACTCCAGGGCTGCTGTTTGCTTCTCCAAAATGTGAACCTTTTCAAAAGACATTCAATTTCCTTTGTTGCTATTCGGTTGCCATAGTCAATTAAAATGTATCAATGCCCCTGAATGAATGTGTGCTAGGTGAAGAAAGAGCCGCCGCGCAATCTCTCGACATGATCTCTATTACCTTATGTTACTTTAATAGCTAGAGCAATAGTTTGTTATTAATGGAATTAAGCAATTTAGTTCGAGCTTCCCAGAGGTCTTATAAGACAACTATTATAATTTGTATTCTCAGATTTTCTATTGAGTAGATGCCATGTGTTTTACATTACTTGCTAATATTTCGAGAGATAGCAGTGGTATATTTAATATCTGGCATTGTTTAACGATTCTAAGCCTCTTTCAATGTAGGTGAGTGCGGCTGGAATTTTGAGCAGTTGAGAAGTCTCCATCGCACAAATAATGATCTCGAGTATTATTCAGCCCGATTTCAATTTGTACTTTCCTGTCGCCATCCATCCATCCTCAAGATTTGATCCAAGTGTGTTTTCCACTTTTCTCAACAAAAACAGCCTCCTGTCCCTACGGAGAAGATCAGAAAACAATGTACATTCTTCAGGTGACCACACAGACACATACGTGTGTGCAAACACACGGGTGTGCGCACACATACCCATCGCCACTCACGGCAACTCAGCAATCTGAATAGAGTCATATTTAATGAGAGATTTAAAAAAAGCTTTTTTTTGATGGTTGCAAAACCTGTTTTTAGAAGAAATAAATGTATTCACTGCATTATGAAACAGCTTGAGAAAACAAGATCTTACAATGTACACCATCTCTGTATTTAAATAGTTTCATTTCTATTCATGAGCTCCCTGATTAGATACATGGAAAATATCAGTAAAATATGAATAATTCTGACAAATTAATAGCCGATTTTTTTTAAGAATGAAAATATGTGTAAGCATCTCATCTTCATTAGATAAAGCTGCTATCAGGGGTGCATGCAAATCTCGGCCTGCCTGGCCACGGCACAAATCCCTCTTAAACAGCAAGAAATGAGAGAAAAGGCCGTGGTGCGGGCCTGTGGGGAACGGTGCGGAGCCCACGGGGCCAGTGGGAAAGGGCAGCGCTGTCGGCCAGGACGGGGTGGGGTCGTCGCCCAGCTGGCCAAGCAGGGAGGGTTTTCTACTCCCCATCATTCCTGGGTGGTGGGCAGGGCACGGATGACAGAGCTGCGTCCTCTCAGAGCAGAAAAAGACCCCAGAAATCATCTCATCTAACTGCTCCTTACAACTTAGACTATGGCTTTTGTTGTAGGCGAGGGAGAGAGTGATGTGACTGATCCAAGACGATACACCCACAGTGGAGAGATACGCCCACAGTGGAGAGATACGCTGACAGTGGAGAGAGGCACCCACAGTGGAGAGAGGCGGGACTCGAGCTCTGGCCCCAGGGCCCGGGGTCCCGTGCCTTTTCTAAGGGCTGCGTGAAAACTGAATTGCACCCGTCAGATGCTTGACGCCTGTGGATGTGCCAGAGCCTGTGGTGGGCAGTGGGGGGAGACAGTGAATGGACGCAGTCCCTGTCTTTGAGGAGCGGAGACCCGATGGGAGACAAGGCACAGCGAACACAGCCAAAGGGACCGGGTGCAACAGGAAGAGGTGAAGAAAGAGCCTTGGCTGTGAGTGAGGAAGATGGCTTGCAACCCAGCTCTATTGCTTCCTCGCCCTGTGACCTGGAGCCTCAGCTGACTCAACTGTAGAAATGGCAATTTTGACAGCTGGTGAGGGTCTGCTGGACCAAGTCAATAATTCTGACTTGGCTGGATGACTGCAAAGCACTCAAAAGTAGTTGTTCCGATCAGGGTTCTTTGGCTTCCCTACAGACAGCCCGCCCACACCAGCTCATGCTAAAGGGAGGAGTAGTAGGAGCCCAGAGTCAGGTTCCAGGGGACACCACAGACGGGCAGAAACGAGAAGAGCTTCAGGGACCAGCCACCATGAGCTCTGTCTCTCACCCAAGGTTCTCCTTCTCCAGGGACATCGTCTCCCTTTTTCTTTCTTTCCCAATCAGTTGCCTTTGAGACTGCACCTTGTTATGCAGAGAGCCCAGAATAAGCGCCCTTGTCTTGCGTATGTGCTACTATTTGGCCCCAAGTGGAACTCACTCTGGTTCCCTTAGTTCCCATTCCGGGGGAGGGAGATCCTGTTGGTCTCGCTAACGGGTGGGTCTTAAAGTCAGGACCCACCCATCCTGTAAGCTGGGGCTGGAAGACGGAGAAAAGGCTTTCAAACCACTAGGATGGGCATGCAAGAGGCAGCACCAGGGAGCTATCTGCATGGTGGTGACAGTGACGTGACTGACACCTCCCACCTGCCCTTCCTAAGAAGAGCTGGAGGCCACTTAGGACCCTGCCACCACTTTCTTGCAGGACCCAGGCCTCACCTCCACCTTTTCATGAGCAAGCAGGCGTTGAGTCCCAGGAAAAACTTGTGTTGAAACCCCCAGTCCATGTGTCCCTGCACTAAAGGTCTGTCCTGCTGAGCCCGGGGCTGTCAGAACAGCAGAGCTGGAGGCTGAAGCGGCTCATGCACCCACAAGCCCAGAGGAGGGTGGAGCTCTTAAGGGGCACAGGGAGGGTGAGACACTTCCTGGGCCATCGGGGTGTCCTCGGTCCTACTAGGGGCAGTGGGCTTCCACAGAGCACAGGGGAGAGCAGCTGGCCTCCCCAGGGGCTAGAGCCCCCGCAGCCTCTTGCTAACAAGGACAGCCATCTTCATACCAGGGTCTAATAATGTGAAGGAAGGAGGGGTAGGGTGCCGCCCGGCTTCCTAGACCGGCACCACTGGCACCTGGCCCAGGCCCGGGACTGCCCTCCCCACCCTCAGAGGCTCCCGTGACCCCGCTGGGGGGCCCCCTCCATTTAACTAGCCTTGAGGGGGGTGGGTACACAAGCCAGCATTAATATCGAATGACTGCCACTCTGTTTACTTTTACAAGCCCCAACTTCCCATAAATCCAAGTCAGAATCAATCATCTTTTATGGAAGATATTAATGGCAATTCCATTATTTAAATCCAATCAATGCTTTTTTTTTTTTTTTTGGTTCCTTTGTGTTGAAGCCAAGTAGTTTGGAGGGGGCTACTGGCCAAACAATGGAAACAAACACTCAGATGCTGGGGCTCACATCTCGGGACTCCAGCGAGATAACTGCTTAGGGAACAGGGATTCAGTTTCTCTCCATTTTTCCTACAGAGCAGGACGGTTTTGATTCCACTGGCCTTGGTAAACATAAAGATGCTCCCCTTCTTCAGTGCACCTGGTCTGGGTGCTGCCAGGCACACTCGGCGTCACTGCTTTTCAAACCCAGAGCTCAGCTGTGGTCTACTGTTCCCCAATCAGATTAAAACAGAATCCCCCCACAAACCCGACTCTTCCAGGAACGGGCTTTGATGGCCTACAACGTAGCTAATGTTCAGCAGGAATGAGTGGGAGTCATTGTTCCCAGAAGTGACAAGGCACAAGTACAAGACAGAAACCGATGGGTCCAGGAGATCAAGAGGCCAACAGGCCCCCCCTCCCTGAATGCACGGGGGAATGACGGCGCGATGGTGTGAAACCCTCTTCTACCATCCGCTGAGGCAGGCCGGGAAAAATCTGCTCAAGCGCTGGGATAAAGGGGAATATGAGGAAAAGAGCTATTTTTTCAAACCCGAACATGGGACCTGGAGTGGGTGAGAATCCTGCTGGTATCTGTCTGAAGGGTCCTCTCTTTCACCTCTCAGCAGATGTACCTGACACCCTACTCCGCCCTTCAGGAAATAATGTGGGTGTCACCTCCCACAGGAAGCTCCCCAGCATCCCGGCCATCGTCCCTCCTGGCACATCCCTGTGTGGCGCTGATCCAGCCACACGCCCCTCTCCCTGCTGCGTCCCCTCCGTTCACCCCAGGGGCCACCTCAGCATCGTACCCACCGGAGGGGCTCTGCCCCCTCCAAAGCACCCCACCTTGGAGCCTGTCCCCTGTGCTAATAGGAAAGCCATTCCTTGGAGGCTTTAGCAGGTGGGGCTTCAACAAGGCAGGTTTCTGAGAAGGCTTCAGCTAGGCAGGAGGGACGAAGGACTTCCGACTCACCTTGCTGTCGGAGGCAGCTGGGGACTAGCTGCTCTCCCTTCCACTCAAAAACAAAACAAGGGAAAATGGGCTTAAATTGCAGCAAGGAAGATTTAGGTCAGATAGCAGAAAAGCCTGCAGGAGCCACCGGAACGGGGACTCGGGGCTGATGGAATTTCCCTCCCTGGAGAGCTCTGGGAGCAGCTTTCGAAGCGGGGCTGACGCGTCCCCAGGGCGGGCTGCAGGCCTCCCTGTCCAACATCACTTAATAGCCCTGTGGCACCCTTCGCTGGGAGCAGGAGGGCAGATCATGGGGGGGCTGTTGGAGGTTGTGCCTTCTATCCGTCACAGCCCACGGAGAGCCCGTGCTCTCTGCCTCAGGACACAGGCTGATTTCTCTCTGTCCTGAGATTCCCCTTCTCTAGATGACAGTTTCGTTTGCTGTCTATCACCCATAACCTGGCCAGCACGGAGAGTCATGGCCCAGTGGCTTCCTCACATCTGTGGAGAGGCATGGCGGGGGAGGGGGAGGTGCGGCTCAGGGTGCAGCTGCCAGAGAAACAGAAAGTAGGAGCCCATGAAACAAAGCCCTGGACATGAGGGGTTGTGCACCCCTCACGCCCAACTTTTGGGGGTAAGCAAGAGGTAGAGCTCACATGGATCAGCAGAAGCCCCAGGCAATTCCAACGGGAGGTCAAGGTCAGAGGCACAGCCGCACCTGGAGGCCAATCTGAGCCCCACCTGTGGCTAACAGAGAGGACTTTCTGCACCCGGCTTCGTGGAGACAGCCGCTCCTGCACCATCTCCTGCTCCTCTCTCCTGCTTTTCCTTTGCATTGTTTTACGTGAGTCCTTCTGAGTCACAGCTTTCCTTTCTGGAAATCAGTGAGGAGAAAACAAACAGAAGAGAGTCTCCCCGCTTTTCCCAGGCTGGGCCCTGGGCACAGCTCCTGCCCCTGTGGGGCCTCTCAGGGGACAGGGTTGGAGACCCCGTGCCCACCCATAGCTCGGGGGTGGGGGTGCCTCCCTGTTCTGGGAACCCTGCGATGGGCGATTGCAGCCAGTTCTGCCAGGAGCTCTGCAAGGCCCAGGAAAGAGGCTCGGGCAGTTCACAATACCTGTGTGCTGACATACGGGGCTGGGGTAAAGAAGGGCCTGATGGGGGGGCCTCCCTCTGCCCAGGACAGTGACGATGCCATCCCTGTCTGCCTTCCTCGGTCTGGGAGACTCGGCCCCACACTGAACAACACACTGAGGTCATCACGCAAGGGCAGGAGCTGCCCAGAGCTGGAATCTTTCTCCATTTCTGGAAGCAAAGGGGTTCAGGAAGGGGTCCATCGGTGTGGGAGCCTGGGGCAGGAGCAGAGCCTCCTGGGATAAGGATAGGAGGAGGCTCCCGCTGTTTCAACCTGTTCGGGATGCAGCAAGGCGAATCCTGCCCTTGGCCTCTGCATCTGCCAGTCCTGACCCAGAGACCGCTGTAGGAGAGGTCAGAAGGATAAAAGGGGCCGCTTCTTGAGCTGGTGCCTGCAGTTATTAAGAAACGAGCATGCCTGGAAACCACTGTGGCTTCCTCTACCACAAGGCCTGGCCACGAAGGTTTGAAACATTCCAGATGTGGGACGATTACAGGGCCCAGCATCCAGCCGCTCTGTGTGTTCCTTGCAGCTCCCGAAGGATGGCGCTGGTTGCTGAGAAGTGTAACAAAGGCCCTTCAAGACTCCAGGCCCCGACAAGGCTGGTTGTATGGGTGCTGATGATGTGACCCTACTTTGGAGAATCCAAGAGTGAAGACTCTCAACAGTGACAGATACCCTGCAGGGGCCCCCCCGACTGGGAGCCTCTGGGCAGGTCTTTGAAACGGGGGCCAGTAAGGGTGGCAGAGGAGTCTGTCTTGGCAGAGCTAAGCCAACCAAAAGGCCAACTCATTCTTCCCAAGTCCATGCCATCTGGGCCAAAGCTCTGTCCCCGTGTTGGAGCTCTTCATGGAGCATGACCTGAACGCTGTCCTGGGCCCCCTGGTCAGGAGAAGGCACCAGGCTGTGGGAAGATGGCATGTTCAGATACAGGGTCCTGAAGACACCTTCTCCTCCCCGCTCCCCTGTGCCCTTGGTTTGGCCTTCCTGACAAGCCTAACCACCCCGCCAACTGGCTGAGCAGCCCCGTGAAGCTGGAGTCCGTCCGAGACTGCTCTGAAACCCCACCGGGGCCCCTCCCTTGGTGAGGGAGACTGGAGGGAAAACTTAGGCCTCCGGGGCCCCCAGTGTGGGTTGGAGGGCACAGATCACAGGAAACGAGGCCAGACAAGTGACTGAGAGATCAAAGCTCATAGTGGGACGAGGTGGGACATACTGGTTTAGAGTGACAGCTCTCAGGGCCCATGAAACTGAATCCCAGCCCTAAGGCTGGCTGACCTAGGGTCAGACCTTGACCTCTCTGCACCTCACTATACTTCTCTGCAAAGGGGGACAATAACAGTCCTGCCTCCGTAGGCTTGGTCAGCACTCAATACCCACTGTTGTCATTCCAGAGGTTAAATCTCTCTGATTCTGGGGAGGGCTTCCGGGAGGTCAGCCCCAGCCGGCTCTGAACTATGGGCTGGCACCACAGGTGGGGAGGGGCCACATCATCCCACTGCCCGTGGCCGGCCAAGCCTCATGCTAAATGGATTATTGTTTATTGGCGGCTTATCCCATCTCTTGGGTTATGAATTATTTACCAGATAATGACTTCATAATTGTTAATGACAGATGCCCCAAGGACATGCTGACATACCTTCTGAAGCCACAGTGCTAATTGTGGCAAAGTCCCAGAAGCCCCCAGGTGGCCACAGCCAGAGTCATTCCTAGGAACGAAGCCTGACTGGCCCTTGGGCCTCAGTCGTGAATCTAAACCCCTCGTGATAGAGATTAAAACAGAAAACCCTGAGCGCGAAAGAAGGATGGGGACACGCTTCCAGGTCCCAAAGCCAGCCAGCGTCTCTGGTGGTCATTTGTCCAGTGTCTGGGTTCCAGTTGCTGAAGGAGAAGTCCCCTGCTGACTGAATGGACTTAGCAGCAAGGGCCAGTCAGCACCACTGACTGGCACGGTGGGGGGCAGTGGGTGGGCACACCGGCACCCTCCTCGAAGGTGCACGTAGCCCTGAAGAGAGTATAAATTAAAGTCCATGGCTTGGCTGGGGTCCTAGCTCCTCAGGATAATAACAGCAAACCCTTGTCTAGAACTCGGTTTCAAACACAATTCCAGGCACTGAATTCAGTGAACTCATTTAATCCTTACGACCCCCACAGGAGGTAGGTCTTACTATGGTGTCTATTTTGCAGATGAAGACACTGAGGCACGGGGAGGCTCAATAACCATCTGGAAGTTGTGCAGCCGCTGAGGGGCAGGGATGGGAGTGGGACCCAGGCAGTCTGGTTTCACCAGCGGTGCCCTTGGTCGCTCTGCTATGCCGCTCAGTCCTAAACGTGTCCCGGATGAATGAAGACATGAACGCTGTGTGGCTCTGTGACTGTGGGACGCCCGTGTCTAAGTGCGGCTTAAATGTGAGATGGAGCGCATCGAGACCCTGGGCTGGCCAGCAGGGCCCAGGGCGGCCTGTCTCTCTCCTGGGCCATGACCTGTGCCGTAAAAGTGCGGAAAGGAGAGCCCTGGCCTGGGTGTGTGGTGTCCCCGGGGGACAGTGGCCTTGGAAGGGCAGAGTCGTGCACTGCCCTCCCTGCCCTGCAGCGGGCGGCTGTAAGCCGTTCTGACAGGTATGGCCGCCCTCGGGCAAACAGGTGAGACAGGCTACATGAAACGCCTCCAAGTAAAGCACAGGTGCCAACGCTCATCCATAGACATTCGGGAGCCTTCTTTGTGCCGAGCTTTGGGGGGGGACCCGTGACTGAGATACAGCCCCTGTCGTCAGGGGACTCCCAGCTGTCCCCCAAAGTGGACTAGAGAACTGCCAGGTGCCAGGTAAGAGGGTTTTGTGACAGAAGGGAAGTGGCGGGGCTGAGGGACCAGGAGCACAGCGAGAGGCCATGCGAGCTGACTTTTTCTGTTACCAGTTCAAGTTCGGGGTCGAGTGCGTGCTCCGCTCTGCAGAGAGCTCTCCCGCCCCACAGAGCTCCCAGTGGTCGGCGATGCGCCCTGAGCACACTGGACAGTGAAAGGTCTGCACGTGATCCAAGAAGACCCAAATGGGTGCTGGGGAGAGAGAACCCCCATGGGTGGGTGGCCCAGGAACGCTTTGCCAGGACATGGGTGGGGACGGGAGAGGCTGTTCCCAGAGAGTCAGGCTTTGCAGGGCAGGTGCCCAGCGGTGCAAACACACAAGCAGGCTCAGTCCGGAGCACAGGGACCTATGTGGACAGGAATGAGGCTTTGTGTGTGCTCACGTGTGCTCCCGTGTGTGCATGCTGGGGGTGGGGGTCACAGGAGGTGCGTTTGGCTCGCTGGTGTGGGGTCTGCCTCACTGTATCCGATACGTAAAGTCGGTGGTGCAGCTTGGTGCGTGCCTGAAGGATGGCAAAACACTCAGAGTGCATCTCAGAAAGCCTTGAACTGGTGCTAAATAAATAATCGCACTGCTTATGCTGGGATGCAGAGGTCCGAGGAGGCCTCCCCTCTTGCTAATGGGAGGGCGAGGCTCACTGGCTGCCTGGCTGGCTGACAGGGACTGCCTCGTGCGCATCCGTGAGCACCGGTCTGCGAGGGGACCCTGGACAGACCGCCTCGTGTCCTGAGTCTCATTTTCCACTTTCGGAGCCTTCTCTGTACCTAGAGAAGGGGGGCCAGGTTAATTGTTACCTCCTGTTGCTGTTACTAGGTTACTTTGTAAAAGCAGAAATATGCTTTTAATGATTTTTTTGTTGTCGTTGGTGCTACCTTACAAACCAGATGCTTTTATCTAAATGAGTTGCTACAAATCAAAAGGAGAGCAAGGAGGGTTGCTAAGCTGCGAGTGTCTCACGCAGGCCAGCTCCAGTGCAGGGAACCAGGGAACGAGGCTCTGGTCTCCCCCACTCTCCCAGCATCCCCCTCGCTCACAAGTGAGAGTGAAACACGCAGTGGCAGCTGTAATGCATGTGCCTCTGAGTGCCCTGGGTGGGCGGGCTCAGCGAGAGGACGCCGCCTGCCCAGGGAATTCCGCTCCCTGCTCAGCTCAGAACAGGCAGGTGACACCCCTCGTCTGGCTGCCCCACGGTCTTCAGGCCTCTTGGGTCATGGCGGGTGGAAGGAAGGCCAACCCAGTTGTGGTTCTTTCAGTTTTCTTCCTGGGTGGGGTTGGGATGACACTGAGACCCAGAGGATGGTCACTTGGTGCCGGGCTTGACACATAGTAGGTGCTCAATAACGTTCGTGGAAGACCGGCACATGATTGACACTTGCTTAGGGCGCTTCAGGCTTCCATTCAAGGACTGGCAGGTGACATGCAGGCAGGAGGTGCCTCCGGACAAGGAAATGGGTGACGAGGACTCTCGTTCCCACCCTGGTTTGAGTGGCTGTGTGACCTTGGGCCAGACAGTGACCTTCTCTGGGCCTCAGATTGCTGCTTGATATAATACATGGCAAGAATCATCCTTCTGGGACCCCCTTCTGGGCCAAGTTTAGAGAATTATGTGGAAACACTTGGCAAACTAAAAGCACTAGGTCACAGGAGGAGGTCAAGGAAGACCTTGGCCTTGGCCACTCTAACAAATCGGGGGTGGGGCAGTGACTGCCAGGGGTGTCCAACCTTTTGGCGTCTCTGGGCCACACTGGAAGAAGAAGAGTTGTCTTGGGCCACACGTTAAATACATCGCAACATGTAATCACACACACACGAAATCTCATGTCTAAGGTAAATTCACGATTTTGTGTTGGCCCGCACTCACTGCCGTCCTGGGCTGTGGGCGGCCCACGGGCGCAGGTTGGACACCCCTGGCTAGATCATGAGGCTGCCAAAGATTCTCTGAGCTCTGTTCTCTTTTTACATCTGCAGCCTTTGCACAAGCTGCTCCCATTGCCTGGAACCTTCCTTGCATATACACACACACACACACCCCTAGACTCCAATTTCCAGCTTCAAGTCTTCTCCTCTCGGAAACCTGTGGCTTTGACCAAGCTAAGATGTGAGCATCCTCGACCCCTCCATGGGAGTTCTGAGTCAGGGACCTTTGTCTCCTGTGGTCACTGCTGGGTCCCCAGTGCCTAGAATGATGCCTGGCATAGGGTAGCGGCTCCAGAAATATTTGTTGTTCTCCATAGCACTTTGTATAAATTCTTTTTGTTGTGTTTATCACATCTCATAAGAATGCATTGACTTGCTGGTGTCCCCACTGGTCTGCTAGCTTCTTGGGGACAGGGCTTTTCATCTGACCTTGCTGGACCCCGAAACTAGAACAATATACACTGTGGCTGAAGTAACAAAGGGATGAATGGTGGTAGGTATTCCTCCTACATACAGCCCAATTACTCCTGGCACTATCTGTCATGTTACGAGAGAGAGAGAAAATTTAAGCTTACAAGTTCTTTGGAGCGACCTGTGACTATATGAGAGCATTGAAAAGGGACAGATGCCCCCAGACTTAAGCACCTCTGCACGCTGGACAGATGCAAGTAAGCATGGCGCTTTCCCTGAGCAGGACTCTGGCAAGGCCACTGCTAGCTCCTTTGGCATTTTTTGTGCAAACTAGGAAGGCATCCCTTGCTCTGAGCACTCCCAGGGCAGGCAAAGCTTGCAGAGTGCAGGCTGGGGGCCACCCCAGGCCCCCTGGCCAGGTGCCTCCCATAGACACAGACTCACAACTGTCCCCGCAGCCCCGGCTACTGGGGCAGGTGCAATGTAAAGAAGGAGACGGGTCACTTGGAGAACCAAACTTGGCCACAAAAATAAACTCTGAGTCTTGCAGATGAGCTATTCCTAGTGCAGGTGCCAAATGAGGATTTGCAGCTCCAGTGAGATGCCGTGGGAGCCCCACCCCAGCCCTGTCAGCACAGGGGAACTGCCCTGTGTGTGTGATGTTCCTGAACCCCTTTGCTTCCAGAAATGGGGAACGATTCCAGCTCTGGGCAGCTCCTGCCCTCGCGTGATGACCTCAGTGTGTTGTTCAGTGTGGGGCTGAGTCTCCTAGATGGAGGAAGGCAGACAGGGATGGCATCGTCACTGTCCTGGGCAGAGGGACACCACCCCCATCAGGCCCTTCTTTATCCCAGCCCCGTGTGTCAGCACACAGGTATTGTGAACTGCCCGAGCCTCTTTCCTGGGCCTTGCAGAGCTCCTGGCAGAACTGGCTGCCATCGCCCATCGCAGGGTTCCCAGAACAGGGAGGCACCCCCACCCCCGAGCTATGGGTGGGCACGGGGTCTCCAACCCTGTCCCCTGAGAGGCCCCACAGGGGCAGGAGCTGTGCCCAGGGCCCAGCCTGGGAAAAGCGGGGAGACTCTCTTCTGTTTGTTTTCTCCTCACTGATTTCCAGAAAGGAAAGCTGTGACTCAGAAGGACTCATGTAAGACAATGCAAAGGAAAAGCAGGAGAGAGGAGCAGGAGATGGTGGAGGAGCGGCTGCCTCCATGAAGCCGGGTGCAGAAAGTCCTCTCTGTTAGCCACAGGTGGGGCTCAGATTGGCCTCCAGGTGCGGCCGTGCCTCTGACCTTGGCCTCCTGTTGGAACTACGTGGGCAGCTTGACCAAATTACCAATGTCTGGGCCCTGTCTTGAGACTGATCTGCTGTGAAGCCTGGATCTCAGGACTTTTAAAATGCCCCTCGGTGACTTCAACATGCAGCTAGGGTGGAGAGGCATGCCAGCACTGAATTTGTCACAACGTGATCCAACATGACACTGTGACAGTGGCTCCGGAGAAGAACGCATCTGTGCTTAAATCGGAGGCCCTTCTCCCAAGGGTCCCAGCAAAGCGGTCTCTGCCGTGACAGACATCACCTGCCACAGAGCCCTAAATGTGGGCACATCAATGTGATCTACAGGGAAACTAGACCCTCCAGCAGCCCGTTGGGCTCAGTTCCAGCATTTTGGGGAGGGGAGGGGTGAACGGGGGAGGCGGTGTGACGTCACCGAATACCCAGCTTTTGGATGGCTTGATCCAGAGCGCAGATTTTAGAATACCGGAAAGAGCAAATAGCTCCACATTATCCAGAATTTTGTTTCACAGAATCTCCCTAATTTGCACCCCAATTCCTCACAGCGTAGAGTGCAGGGATTTGCTGACACCCATGAGTTGAGAGTGGTGGTGGAGTTTCGCGATGCACAGATGCCCACCCTCACAAGGACGATTGAATCGGAAGATCGGGCTGGGGGGACAGGCAGCTGCATTTTCAAGGCTCTCCAGGTGATTCCAGAAGGTCGAGCATTGCCGCCCAGGGAGCCCCGTCCTCCCTCTGAGACTGCCAATCTCGTCCTGGGGGCGGGGACTTCTAAATCTCAAGCGAGGAGACTGAGGCACAAAAGGCTGCCTGGGGCTTGCCCGGAGTTCGTGTGGATTTGGGGTGAGAGCCCGGCGGCCTGCCTCCCAGTCAGAGGCCCCACCCACGGCACTGCCTGAGATGTCACTCCGTCCTGTGAGCCGCGAACTGAACATCACCTGATCTCACGACGCGGAGGTAAAAGAATGGCCCCTGTCCTCAAGCTCATGGTCCTGGGAAAAGGGTGAGGACTCTAAGGCAAAGGAGATACCGATTCACAGCCAAGGGAGGGAGTGGGTTAGGGAGTCCCGATGACTGCCTCAGAGGGAGCAAGGTGGGGGCCTGGCTTTGGCCAGGCTGAGTTTGAGATGCAACTTGGGGGGTAACTGATCCTCAGGACTCAGCTGAGGAAGTGGTCGGGGCCTCAGGACAGCAGGGCCCTCTTAGGGCCAAGCCCCTGGGGCAGCTGAGAGGGGGTGCTGAGAGGTAGCGGAGGCGAAGCTGGGGGCAAAGCCACCTACGTTTACAGACGGAGTGGCCAGGGGGATGGAGCGATGCAGCCCACCTGAGCCAAGGGGCTCAGTTTCTCTGTGAAGCCGGCCAGGTTGTGCATTTGCTGGCCCTGAGGTGGACAGGGCAGGCCGGAGGTCTGAGGACAATGGGAAAGGTGGGGAGCAGCTGCAGGGACCGGGCAGCGGGCAGACCAGGGATGCACAGAGGATACCTGGGCCGGGCTAAGGGTTTGGCTGAGGCTCCTGAGCCAGCCGGCGTGGTTGGGAGGGGCAACAAGGGCAAAGGACAGGAGGACGACTGAGTGTGTGTGTTGGCAGTAGCTGCACGGAAATGTCTGCCCACAGGTCCGTCCTTGGGGGGGAACCACAGAGGCCAAAGCGGGATGGATGCAAGAGAAAAGCGGGGAGGAGAGACTGGGAGCCAATGAGGCAACGCTGTCTGAAGCGACGGAGCAGGAAGGAAAGGGCAGGGAGTGTGGTCATCAAGGGCACCTCAGGACCGCTTTGCGGGGCGAGGCCGCTGTGAGTGAGGAAGTCCCAGGCACAGCATGCGGTGTCCTCTAGTGGGACAATTCCAGGCCTCGTTAGCTCTGGAGACATTTGCAAAGTGCTCCCAGGATGCAGGACTCGCAGGGGGACAGTCACAGGGATGGAGTCTGGGGATGACAACAGGGTGCTGCTCAGCACGGATGGGGACCGGCGTTGTCCCTTCATCACCTCCAGTGCCTCTGGCTCTGCACAGACCAGGTCCTCAGCTGCACCTCCTCTCGGCCCCAGCCCAGCCAGGGTCACCCACTGCATGCAGGCGTCAGATGTCACTCTTGTTAGCTGGTTCTGGCACCACACCCTCGGGGATGGGGGTGATTTTCATCAAATCACTGACGTGTGGAGAGCAGCCCTCCATGTCTGCATTTTGGAGCAAGACACTCACAGGTCCCAGTGATCTGGCCCAGTTTCCAAAGGAAAGTGATAGCTGGGGTCACGGCGGCTCGTGGAGCCTTCCTATCTTCCTGGGAATCAATGGGAGTCCGGCACGAGGGGAAAAAATGCAACCCAGCACCAGGCCACGTGCCGTGGTCCTCCCAGGAACAGTGGTAGCTGGGTGCGCAGCGATGTATTTACTGAGGGCCCGGCGGGTGCTGGGCGGGAGTGGTGGAGGGGAGAATACAGAGATAGTTCAGACGGGATTCCATCCCCTGGGCACTGGCCACGTTGGTAAGGAAGAGCAACAAGAGTTCGGGTGGGGACACCAGTCTGGGGGCTGCAGAGAGGTGAAGCTGTACAAGGTGTGTCCTGCCAGGTAGGCCCCGTCCCTCCACCACCCAAAAATACACGCATCTTGAAGGCTGGGATGAACAAGAGCCACGTGCCACCTACGTCATTGGTGGAGGACAGAAGGCCCAAAGTAAGAACGATCAAAACTATTGCTTGCGTTCTCTCTGTCCCCTACACCCTCTGCCATGCTCACAGTGCATGCAACTCAAAGGCCTGTTCCAGGAAAGCCGATTTCTGCGCAGACCATCTCCTGACTCTTTCCCCAGACTCCAAGTCCGCCTCTGCCCGCTCTCGGAGCTGGGAACGCCGTGGCCACCAAATCCAGGCTCGGCTGTCCAGTTTTCCAGCTCTCCTCCAGCCTGACAGTCACAGAAGCAACCAGGACAGCTGTCCAGCTGGCCCATACTGCCATTAGGCGTGTGCCAACAGCCCACAGCTCCCAAGGTCTGAAACCCATCTGCCCCTGCTGGCCGCCCCCTCTGGGCTCCTGGGTGGCGGCAGCAGGCTGCATTGCACAAGGGACATTTCTTCCATCTTGACAGCCAATCCAGGCCCGGCCGGGAGCCTCTTCCTGCTTCCTGCTGACAAACGACGGCTACCTACACCCCCCAGCTGCATTTTCTTGTCTCTGGGAATGGAGGGCCAGCCCCAACCCCACTGTCTCTCAGCCCAGAGAAAGCCCTCTGGCCAGCAGGGAGTTTGGACATGGCAGGAGCCTTGTTGGTCTGCTGCTCCGGCCCCTGCTGCAGGAGGAAGCTGGACAAAAGGCTGTCATTGGGCCCCAGGCGGAGGCCATGAGGGTCCTGGTCAGAGCACACCAGGGTGTGTGGTGCTGAGAACGCAGCAGACTGGGGTCCCCGTGGTCTATGCTTGCCCAGCACCAGGCCTCCTGTGTTACACAGAGGTGGCTTTGGCTCATGGGTTTCAAACAGTTCAAGTGCCACCAAGCCATGCTGGCCTGGGCCAGCTCAGGCCCAACTGTCTGAATCCAAGTATCCAGACCCCCACCTGCCCACTCTCTTTCTAGGCCCAGTCTCCTGACCTCAGGCAAAGGGAAAGGGGTGAGTATTGGCAACTCCAGCAGCAGGCTCCCCAGCTTCTGTTGGCACATTCCTGGCCTATGGCTGCGTGTGAGACCCCAGCTCTCGCTGCCTGCTGCCTGGTCTTCACAATCTAGGTTCCAGAATCCTGAATCAACACTTCAGGCCAGACTTCTATAAATTTAACCCAAGAAAACAATCGAAGGACTACGCAAAGCTATATGCACAAAAATGTCTGTTATGGTGTTATATATAGGAGTGAAAAATTAAGGACAAAGTAAATGGCCATCTTTAGGGCACAAGTTAAGTAAACTATGTAGATTATTATACATACATATATGAAGACTTGAAAAACGCTATAGATTTGTATTTACTGATATAAAGAGGTACCCGTGACATAACACACGTGAAAATAACATGTCATCCAGCAGCACATGCAGTACGATTCCATTTGTGTGTGTGCATGTGTGTGCATGCACAGGAAAAAAGCCCAGGAAGAGACACTGAAATACTTACTTCTCAGGATTGTAGTAATTCGTATAATGTTAATTACTATTTTTAAAATATTTTTATCATGAACAAATTATTTTAATGATATTTAATGATGCTATTTTAATCACAAGGAAAGTTAAATTACCAAAAATAGAACTGCAGTGTTGAGGAGCTTAAAGGTCACCTAGCTACTACTGGCTACGCCCAGATCCAACCCCCCGGGAACCCCGAGACCCAGGAAAGTGAAGACAAGCTACAACAAGGCTGGTAGGCTGACTCCAGGAGGATCGGGGCCCAGCTGGCTTAGCCAGGCCCTGAGCACCAGTCAACCCCACATCTGTGGTACAAATGTCACCCACCAAAAGGGTGAGGGGACGGGCTACGTTTTCCTCCCTTCCCCTGTGAAATCGGCTTTAGCATCGCCGGCCACGCCCGGATCTGATGCCTTTCTGGTTGCTCAGCCCAGGTGAGCGGAACAGAGACCTACCTTGCGCCGCACGTCCCTGGCAAGCTCGGGATTTGTCCCCAGGATGCAAGACCCTCGATGGCCAGCAGCACTTAGCACAGCGTGGGCATCACCAGGAGGCCAGGCAGTCTGGAAGCAGAAGGGGAGAAGGTGGGGAAAAGGTATATCCTCTTTTGCAAAAAGTTCTCTTTGGAATTCCAGTATCTTGGATGGTCGTTCCCCTAAGTGGAAGCTTGTCCCAGGCTTGGATTTCTGAGTGTGGATGGTCTCACTCAGGGTGGGCCCAAGATAGGGGGGCTGAGTGGGCAGCCCAGCACCGCCAGGGGCAGGCACTGCTATCCCTCCCCCTCCCCTCGACACACAGAGCCCTAATCCCCAAGGTACAGCCGTGAACATTGAATAAGGGAGGGAACAATTAGATGGATGGCACTGCCTTCCATCTAATCCAAACCAAGAAACTCCAGAGATGGAAATAACAAGGCATTGAAGTCTTTCATCTAAGGCTGAAAAGAGAACAGGACACAAACTCCAGAATTACAAACACCAATCATTAGTTTTTTAGACAATGGGCAAGGAGACCTTGAAAAGGCAAGAGATGGGTTCCCTGGGGAGAATGTTTTTTAAAAAGATATAGATTTAATACCTAGACGAAAGAGGCTATCTGTCTGTCGTGGGGAGGCAGGGCTACCGCTGTTCCCGCCTTGCCCGGCGGCCGGCGTGAAAGCCTCCCCGAGACAGGAAGCCGCACCCCGCCCTGCGAGAACGCACGGCTGCCATTACCTGCGAATCAATGTCTTTTTCTAAACGGAATATATCATTATCAATTGATTTTCCTTTTTCCTCTTAGCACCCCAGAGTCCCGGATAGCAGGGGCAAGCTTCAGTGCGACACACGAAGGATTTGGACAGGTAAATATGTTACTGCAAACTCATGCGCCCTTACGACGGGCTGCTCACCGGCAACTCGGCTGGCCGTCCTCAGAGCCGCTCACCCTGAGCTTTTTCAGCTGCCACTGACAGAGACGCACGCCGGCCATATCAAATAGCCATTTTAATAGCTGAAGGTGGCAAAAATATTATTGTCCCCAAGGAGAGCGTGTTCCCTTTACGGTGTGGGGAAGCAAAGGAAGCCAAGGTCACCATTTAGTCTTGACACAGAGCCAAAGCCGTCTGTACATTTCATCTGCCAGGCACATGTGAAACACATGGATAAATCTAGGCTTTTGGCCGCAAAGTATTGACAGTACTGATGATAATTGGAATAAGATGATCGATGTATTTCTGGGAAAGATCTTTGGCAGATACACGGTGGGGAAGAGAGAAGTCTGGGAGACAGTGGTCAGGCCATTTTTAGATCCTTGAGAAGCTCATTCACTCATTTAACCACCCATTCATTCCACAGATAATTACTGAGTGCCTGCTCTGCGTCAGACTGTAGTCTGGGTCCTGGGAATACACGAGAGAACATAACAGGAAAAAAAAA
>CM052543.1:137076134-137276659 GCA_028533065.1 Trachops cirrhosus
CCTGCTCTGTGCTCAGCACCAACCTCTCAGTACTGGTCTCACTACTCCTGGCCTCAGGGCAAGGCGCAGCCCCCTCATGCTGTCTTTGCCCACCCCAGCCAGCAGCTCTGCCCTTGAGGGGTTTCTAAGTGTTCTCAGCTCACACTGGCGTTAGTTCATAGCTCAGTGATTTTGTTTATTTACTCTTCTTGCACTTCTTCCTTCTACCCAACATCCAGTCCTGGCTGTCAAATCCTAGGCATCCTGAGAACAGACATTATTATGTTAACATTTAACCTCTGCTCCACAGCGCCCCCTCACGTGATGCTGTATAATAGACCCTACACTCATTATACTTTCTTCTTAGGAGACCTGGAAGCTACATCCAGGAACCTAAATCCCTTCGACTTTCCTGAGATGCATGGTATTTCAAGTGATTTTAAATTAAGTGACTAGAAACTGGTGTCTAGTAATAACTTTGTTCCCAAGCTAACCCTGTCAAAGCTTACGTTTTCAAAGATCATGGCTTGGGAAAATGAGGCTCAGGAATAAACCCAGGAGATCACAGGGAGACAGGTAAGGTTTCCATTTCCGGGTGAGGGGAGGGCATGACTTCAGGACTTGACTTTTGACATCTCCGGTCAAACAGACCCTCTCTCTTCTCAAGCAACCTGAGAGATGCTAGCTGAGTTTGACAGGGCATAAAGGCCAGTGTGAGAGCAAGACCCTCCAACAAGGTAGTTGGGCTAAATAACCGCCTCAACGCTAGGAGTTCTTAAACGTTAAACTCGAAGAAACTTTTGAGAGCCATGCAAAGTCTCAGTCTATAAATAAAGATGGTGCCTGACATGAACCAAATTGATAGCCAAGAGAATTATAAACAAGGGCCCAGGGATTTTTTCACTTCCTTATAAAAGAGACCAATTTGGGGGGAGAGAAACTGCCCTAAGGTAGGAGAACCCAATTAGGGACTCTCCTGTTTGACACAGGATCACAGAACGGCCCTGACTGGGTCCTGACCACGCTACCCAATTATGGCTCCAGCACTGAGTCGCTCACCCCCCCTCCACCGGCTGGGAAATGAGGATTCTTTCTTCCTTCGAAGAGAAAAGCAAATAACCTGCAGGCTGAAAACTGCAGTGAGGGAACCAGCTCCCACCCGCCCTCCCATCAGCCCAGCTCGGGGCCCTGCGCCAGCCCGGCACACGGCGAGAGGGCCCGTTCTGAATGCATCCTGCAAGGCGGCTCTCATTCACCTTCTTGCAAGAAGAGAGAGAAACAGGCCATCCATTAATACATCAACGATGGTTCACCAAAGCCTGTGGGCACCTTGCCAAGCTCAAAATAAACTCTCTTAGGAGGTTTATCCATCAGCTTCATGACAGATCATGGGCCAAGGGGTCCGGAAAGCAGTGCTTTTAAAAGGGGAGAAGGAAGACGCACGGACTGAGTAGCTCACGGGAGCCCACCCAGCAACGCAGAAAGTTCCTCTTTCCATTAAGGAGCCAGAACTGGCCACCGATGCGATCCATTACTTATTCTCAACGTTAGGAATGCAGTGCTTGGCAAGCTTTGTGTGGGCATGTGTTCTGCAAAAAAAAAAAACAACAACAACAAAAAAAACAAAAACAAAAAAAAAACTTCAGAGGCCACGACTCCTGATTGAGATGTAATGGCATTTTCATCACGCTCCAAGTTTAGTAAGTCTAACTCCTTCAGGTTTTCTCGTTTATCTCTTCTACCGAGTTGATGAGGCGATTACTGTTACTATTTCCGTTTTACAGACCAGGAAACCGGCTGGACAGAAGTAGAGGGGTCAGCAGAGGTCCTCATTCCAATCAGTTCCGGGTGAGCCCAAGGCAACCCTGTGACCCATGGGCTGCTCCCCCCACCCTCCACTGCCCGCTCCTCGAAGCCCCCAGATGCCCCGTGGGGCGGTGACCAGGCTCCCAGCTGTGCCCTCAGCGGCGCTGACCTTCCCACAACAGACTGCCCCCCACCATCTAACCACAAAACCTGTCGGCGGCCAGGCAGCTTGAGGCTTCTCCATGACTATCAACTCTGTGTCTTCTCAACCTTTTTCATTATCAGCCACCCCAAAGAGAGCATTTTAATTTAATTTAATTTATTTCTAATGAAAAGAATCCAATGCTAAGGAGTAAGATTTTGTCGGGTAGGGAAGAGCATCGGAGGGTCATGAACCGTTTTGTAACCTCTAAGGGCTTCGGCACCCTTCCCCACTCAGTAATCAGTCCGCACGTCCCTCCTGATGCGTTAATTGATTGACTTCCCCCAAATCTGCTGCTTCTGGACCTTATCTAAAGGCACAGCACTGTCACCTCCCTGTCCTTAAACCTCCAATTCCTCCTCCTCCCTCCAGCTCCCGCCACCCATAGCACTGTTCAGACCAGCGAGCACAGTGACCTGTCCTCTCTAATCTCCGCTAATGCTGTCTGGGCCCAGGCCTCCTGCCCCCCACCCAGACCACAGCAGCAGGCCCCCAAGAGGCCCCTCTGAAGCCAGAGGGATTGTGTTCAATCCCAGTGCGGGTCACGGCACTTCCTGCCCCAAATCCCTCCATGACACGGCCCCTGAGAACTTAGGCGACTGGACTCTTCCCTCTTCCATGTCCTGTGCTGGCCCGGCCTCCTGTCCCTCAGACACGCCCAGCTCTCCTCTGCTTCATGGCCACACCGTACCCACACCCCTCGCTGCACCCCCTCCCTCTGGCCTCCTCTCCTTTCCCTCCCGATAACTCCTCTCCAGAAGTTCTTCTCCACTCTCCTGAGCACAGACACTCGTGAGGCACATCGCTGGAGAACTTCAAGATAAGGACGTGTGTGCCACCCACAGAGGCTTCTTGGTGGCCCGTCTCGGGCTGCTCTCACCTCCTTTGGACGAGGAGAACGGGCCGATGAAGAAAGTGCAGGCTGACTAGAACCTGAGTTATGCCGAGACTCTGCCAGGAACCCAGACCGAAACATTCCAGAAAAAAGCTGCACCTCAGCACCCCTCTCCAAAAAAAGCCATTTGGTTGTCACACAGCAGACTCCTCCTCAGCAGTCCAATGAACTAGGACTCCCCCAACTCAGCCCGCCCTGCACGCAGGGCCGGCACAGGTGCCCCGCACCCCGGTTACCGCAGACTGGCTTCTCAGCGGAGCCAGAGCGGGCACGGCCCTTGCACGTTCGGAAGGAAGGCTGTAAGAGGGCCAGTGGCCCCAGCGGCCTGCCGGGCCCACGGCGGCACTGAGGTGTTGACAGAGCGTGCAGCAGCTGGCACGTAGTAGATGCTCAGCAAAGCTCTGCTGAAGGAAGGAAAATGCCTACAAGACAACTCGTTTTTGACAATGTTGCTTCGAACATCTGGAAGTCCACACCACAGTTTCATGAGCAGAATACAAATCACTTAAAAAAAAAATCAGACATTGCTTCCAGATTTTGCTCTTACAAACAGGCCTGCATCCGCCCTTTAAATTGCAGTAATTCCTTCCCAGATGTTGCTTCTCCTTCAGACCCATCAACTGAAGCTTTTCATGATGACGCCCCATGTTTGCTGGTGCTGTGGGCCCTTTGGAGTGTTTCTGCATTTCCTTTAGAGTGCTGTGCGGACCCCGGGAGAGGCAGGGCAGGCGCTGATGTCCCGAATTATGGCCAGCTGCCAATGCTACCGAGCCGGACAGTGGTGGGTATCGGTTTCCCTCTCCTTCCTCCTCCCCAGAACCTTCCAGGTCTCAGTGTGGGGTGGGCATCTGTGGACGCCCCACGTTGGCCAGAGTGGCATCGCCCACCTCACCGTCTGACTTGACTGGGAACAAGTCTCCTGCCTTGGCTCTCCCTGATACGCCAGAGGCCAGGCTGGAATATTTCAGCAGGACTTGTCTAGGGTCTTAGGGAGTCAAACAGGACTAGAGGCCCGGAGGTGGGTGAGCACCGTGGAAACAGGGAGTGGTCTGCGGCCAGGCAAGATGGCTCTCAGCCGTTCTGCAGGAGGGCCCATCCCACCAGCTCCGTGCTGTGGCCCCATCTAAGCACCCAGCACAGAGGAAATCATGCCCAGGCAAGAGGGCAGTTTCAGCCTTAACCATTCTTCCTCTTCCCCGCTCCTCCCCAACAACTGGGAACCTCACTCCGGGCCTCAGGGAAGATGTTGTATGGCTTCTGCTCCCTCTTCCCACTCTCCTCTTAACCTGAGCCCACAAGGCTGGTGGCTGGAAACCCCTTCCCGCCCCTAAGAGAGTCTGAGAGGCATTGCTTCCCCACCCAGTAAAAAGCTGTTTTATTTGAATGGATCTGAGCCTGTTCCATATTCTCAGAGAAAAAAAATTGTGAAAGAAAAGCCTTTGGAGATTACAGTACTTTTTACCCAGATATGATGAGTTATCCATTTAAAAATAAACCACAGACAAGCATGTTTCCCCATACCCAGGCAGAAAGCAGTCATTCCCAGGAATTTCTGTGAGTTCTCTGTTTTTCTTGGCCAATATAGAAACAGCCTAGGAACTGAAAATAGAGTTAGAAGCTAATTCAGTTTTCCTGATCTCTACCAGCGTGCGCAGGCAAGCGCCTTGCCTGTACCATGGCATCTGGAAAAGGGACAGAGCCACGGCCACCAGCCTCATCGCACTGCTGCAGACTAACCCGGCAACCCGTGAGTCCGGCCAGAGCCCAGAGCAGTCGATATGAATGCACCAAATCGCTGAGCTGCAGCCTGGCACGCCCCGTTCCCCAATACGGGGCAGGAAACCAAAGGTAAGGAAGGTGAGTGACAAGCTCAAGGTCATAGAGCTGAGGAACAGGAGAGCGAGGACGACAGCGCTGGCTTCCCGACCCCTGGCTGCTGTTCTGTCTTTCACCCAATCATCTCTCCGCGACTGAAGATTCCAGGAAAGTCCCCGGAAAGGTTAAACAAGTTATCACAGCCCAGCCTTCCTTCCTGTAGAAAGTCCCTGTTTTTTTCTCTCCTCTCCGGCGAGCAGTAAATCAAATATTTCTTGCCGCATTACTTCTCAAGCTCAATGTTTCGAAATCCAAAGACATCTATAAATAATACATACTCATTTATATGTACGTTTAAGAGATTAAAAAAAAAAGCCGTAACAAAAATACCTGTAGATTCTTCTGAATACTAATAGCCTCCTTAAAACGCAGTGGAAGCACGTGGATAATGGACACAGGCAACCAACCACACGACTGAATTTCCCTCCACCCACCTGGCCCCTGCCCAGGAAGGGGAGCCTTCTCCAAGCCCATTCCATTCACTGCTTCTCTCCCACCGTCACATTTAGCAGTCTGCTTCTTCTTTTACACGTGGGACTGCATGGGTTTTTTCCCCTTGCATTTTATATGAAACATTTAGCAATGAAGTAGCAAATAAAAATACTACATATCATCTAGAATTCATTTAAAATTATAGTTGGCTTAAATGCAGCTAAAGGTTGATGAAAAGAAACACATAGATGCTTCTTAAAGGCTTATTTGCGGTTTATTACACATTACATGCGTCTCACTCCACTGAGAAAATTTAGAAGTTGATGTGGTTCCGTCTGTCACAAGCTGGCAGGGCAAAGACTCTGTGTCCAGAGAATGCTTTGTGACACACCCACCTTGCCATCACCCCAGGCCACGGAGATGGCGCAATGAGTCCATCTGTACTCACACTAGTCTTTGAAAGAAGGGGGTTTCTGTACTTTTGCTTCCCCAAGGGGTGCGTTCTCGGCTTTCTCTAGCTACCCCATCCTCCACCCTGCTGGGCGCCTCTGGTCTGCACTCCAACTCGGGAGGAGGCTGGAGTGCTGTCAGGTCCCAGATGGACGTCCAGGTCCGCTAGCAGCTGGCAGAGTTGCCACCTGCCCCGTCACACACTTGCAGGCACAGATACAGTGTACAGAGCAAGAGCAGAGCAGACTTTCTGGGCACCTCTGACACCCCAAAATGGAGTCACTGTCAGCCATGACAGTTGTATCAAAAGCTTTGTTAAGACTGAGGTAATGGGGTATAATGGGAATGCCCTTAAGAGGGGCCTGGAATGCCTCAAACCACAGGTGTGGACACTTGGATAAGGACTCCATCTGGACACTGATATGAATGGGACCCCCACCCCATAAGAACCCAGAGCTCTGACCACCCAGCACTCAAGCTCGGCTGCACCATGGGTCACGCTCGGGGTCCGGCTGGACTTCTACTCCGCCAGATGCATGCCCCCACCTGGCTTGAGACCGATACCAGCCTCTCCATCAGTGGGTGTGCCCGTGACCAGGACTTCGCGCCAGACCCTCGCTCTGCTCACTTGTGTCACGTAAGCTCTCTCTCTTTGTGTGTACCCTGTGTGTGACTCTACTGGCTTATTGGGGGGGTCTCCCCTAATAAACCTGGCATTGTGGGAAGACACGGACATGTGTGGCTCCTTTTGGGGATGCACCCTTGCTCACGACTCACAGGATGACACCTGGCTGCAGAGGGTGAGCGCCGAGTCCACTATGCCAGCGGGACTTGTCGGTGGCCAGAGGAGGGGGAGCTCCCAGCTGCAGGGGGCTCCACGTCCGGGCGTCATCTCGT
The DNA here is from genome assembly GCA_028533065.1 of Trachops cirrhosus. Taxonomy (NCBI): domain Eukaryota; kingdom Metazoa; phylum Chordata; class Mammalia; order Chiroptera; family Phyllostomidae; genus Trachops; species Trachops cirrhosus. The sequence goes on from CM052543.1 coordinate 137,082,671, forward strand.
TCTGGGAGATGCCAGCGTCTGAAAGGACACATTCAGAGGGTCCAGCATCCTAGTCTGGCTTTGCCTCCAAAGCGGACCCAAAACGTGGATTTGAATGCATGCGTTTTTATTTGGGGGCGGTGGATGGGTGATCCAAGGAAGCAGTGAAGGAACGGCGATTTGGGATGGGGCAGGAGACAAGCCAGTGGAGGGTGCGTTAATGAGTAGGATGCCGCGGTGGGCAACCGGGGCTTAACCCTGCAGCAGCCCCCGCAGGTGAGGAAGGGGGCTGGGGTGTTTATTCACCACCCCTCCCTCTCCTTAGTCCATGGGTGCTTTTGGGATACCCATCCCCTGTACCTTCCGCCCGCCCCCGGAGTGGGCTGGGCATCCTCACACAGAGAGAGCCAGGACGCGGAAGGGGCTGGACCCTGAGCGCCTCCCTGACGGTGGGTGGGTGGGGCTCCCCGCAGCACCTGGCCTCCGGCGGGGACTGCAGCCTCGGCACCTGCTCGGTGCCTTGGTCTCTGGCACCCCGCCCTGCGGAGTGAGCCGGAGACACACACCGCCTGCCGCAGCGGCAGACCTTGAGTTTGCTCACCCCCACCGTACATGCCGTGTCGAATGTGTTTGTAATGGGATCATCTGCTATCTGTCGGCCGCGCAGCGACCATGTATGAAAAATAACGCCGAGGAGCGAATTAAGTGATCCGTCTGCCAGCAGCCTGTTGAGATGAGGAAGGGCTGCTGTTGACAAATCTATTAAAATTATATATAAATTATCTAAGAGCACATAGATACATGTTCAGAATGAGGACATTTTTCATGGGCATATTAAATACAACCCGGATTAAATCATCTTGTCTCCCTTGAATGGGGTAATAATAATTAAGAGAAGAGGTGGGAGAAATAAATCATATCCATTACCTTCCCATTAAAAAAAAAGTTCAGAATTTTCATGTTTCAGGATGATGATGCCTGAAAACGCCGAGGCTTCTGAGTGCTGCACATCACGAGTCACAGGATGGCAGGGTCCACGGAGGCCCCGGTGCCCTCAGGACGACAAGGAGAGGGTTGGGGGGCCAGGTGTGCGTCTCTTTTGAAGCAGAACCCGGACAAGGGTTTCAGGCAAGCGGTTTATTTGGGGCGTGATCCCAGAAAGCTCCGGCAGGAGAGCAAAGAAGTGAGGCGGGGAAGCAAAGGAAGCCCCCACAGACGGCCCTGAAGGAGCAGGTCACCACCGAGGACCCCAGGGCCAGTCCCACTGGGACCTCCGGACCGGGAGGGGCACGTCGCAGAGGTGTCCCACTGAGGTGGGAGGGAGCTGGCGTATCTGGCGGCTCCCGTTTCCGTCGGCTGAGAGCTGCTGCCAGGACAGAAACTCCCCGCACTTCAGGGCCGCCCCAGGCGGTCAGCAAAGGCTCTGGGGGCCCCGGGCTGGGAGGACTCTGGGGCGGCGAGCCTCCAACACGGACAAACACATTGTGCTGGAAACTCATAACATCTGATTACTTGGATGGAATTCAATTTGCCACTTTCAAACGTCTAACCAAAACAGACTACCCCCTACCCCCATGTAATCGCTGAATAATATTATAATCATTTCGCATGGAAATTGCATTATTTCCCTGATGGAAGCATAAGCTTGAAACCTCTCAGGGCTTTACCCGCTACATTACGTTTCAGAGTATAAAGTAGCAGGTTCCAATTATCTGAAAAAAAAATTAAAAACAGTAACAACACAGTATACAGTGTGATCCAAACGGAGAGAACACACATTTTCCAGGACAGGCACCTTGATTAGTGACTGCGACTGTTAAACACATTTCAGGTAATACACTGATAATGGACATTAATAGTAGCAATAGTGCTGAACTGCTGGGACATAATCATTTCTGATTATGTTACCATTTCCCTTTGTGAAGCGCGGTGCATACTTCCGAACGGCTCTGTGCTCATTAAACCACACAATAGCCCAGCGGCAGGTCGTGGCAGAAACGTGGCCGAAAGGGGCTGGGAATTCCTGGGGTCTGGCCAGTGGGGAAAGGCGGTGTGGCCAGAGCCACTGGGGGGCCAGGAAGACCCCCGCGGAGACCTGTGCCTACACTCACGGCCACTGGCCCCCGACAGGCGGTAAAGAATCGCTCATCTGCTCAAGGTAACAAGCTGTTAGGTTTGAAAGAATTTGATAAATTAAAAGTGTACCTATGCCCAAATACACAGCATCTCTCCCCATCCCTTCCCATCATTCCTAAGGGGAAAAAAGGGTGTTGCCTTATTTTCAATATGTCCAATATATCAATGGATAACTCTACGTCAGTAAAAAGACTCATTTTATAGTGCATTCTCCTACCTACTTCTGTTAACACAGATGTAGTAATTCTTGGGGTTATGGCGTCATAATTTCAGAAGTTGTTATGAATAAGATCTTTAAAGGCCATTTGAAAAAGAAACCCAACATTGGTTAATTGTTGCAAGAGATTGTGACTATTTGCCTGTCAGGAGAAAAAAAACAAAAACAAAAACTGCCTCAATTTATGAGAATTGAGACCCGTGGCTTGGGATGAAATTTTGGAAGAAGGTGTAATCCCCAGATTCAAAAGGTGCCATCTCTTGAAAACTCGGATGGAAATGAGGATCACCTGCTCTGAAAAACCTGTCAAAAAGCCACTCCAGTAATAAAAGAATACACTGGGAGTGAAACACACACACAGGAATCAAAACTGCACATGACAGGTTTGAGGAATGACCTGTAAAATATATAAGTGGAAAAAGGAGTATTTTAAAAATTCATATTTTAATTAAATATTTTAAGTCAACAGTTTCTTCTATAGTCTAAAAAACTTTGTATATTTAGCTTGGCTAAAAAATTCTTTTGGAGAGCTTTTCTTTGGGAACATGGGGACCTGCCTGATATTTGGGTGAGAAGTTAGTTTTTGGCAAAAGGCCAGCTCCATCCACAAGCCAAAGCCACTAGGGACACTAGAGGTCTTTAGTCCAAGGATCCCCTCATTGTGGAGATGGAAAACTGAGGCTCAGAGAACTGTCTGTCCTCCCACGGAACCCTTAAAGGAAGGAGTGAAACCCAGAAAAAAGCACGGGCAGTGGAACATGGCCTCGTCCATGGACGCCCCACATGACCGTGGCTGGGCCGAGGGCCGCTCATCTGTCAGGTGGGGATAGTCAGGGGCTGTGGACTCACAGACCAGACCCCAACCTCAAAGAATGCACCTGAGTGGGTTAACCCAGCCCCCACCCCCGGTAGCTTATACTGGGGGACCGTGACGCTTGCCTTCCCTTTCGGAGGGTTTTCCCTTGGGGTCACAGACAAGTTTGCCTTTCCTAAACTCTGCTGGAACCCAGCCACTGCCCAAAAAAGGAAGACACATTTCTTTAAAAGCTTACATAAAAGTGAAAACGCGTGTCCGATCTTCTTTGCACGCGGGACGAGCACTGCTGAAACGTGCCAGGTGGGACTCGTCCACTGGTCGCCCCTCAGTCTATCACCCTTGGCCTCCCTGAGCTGCAACAATCTCTTGCCCCTCTGGCTGTAGCAGCCTCTCCCAGCGGCAGGCCCTGGGCTCCCATCTGGGCGCCCTGGACCGGCTTCCTACTGGGAGGAGGAGTCCCTGTAATGAAACGCTGGGAAGAAGGGTCAGCATTGGCCAGTGGTGGCTCTTCGGGCCCTGAGGCCCACTCACTAGATTTCACTGGGGAGGCACGTCCACCTTTCCCTGCATCAGAGACAGAGGGGAAAGGGTGCGTCTGACAGTGGGGTGGGGTGTCCTGCTGGGGGGGTTCCCTGTGGTTACTGGGGTCCACATGAAGGTCTCGGGCAGCGAAGAGCAGTTTTGGTTTCCCACAAGCACACTTTGTTCAAGCATTTATCTTTCGATGGGGCGTTTCAGCTACTACTCAGAGCCTAAAAAAGTAAGAGGTGCATGAAAACTTCTAGTCAGAAAGAATGAAACTGGCTGTCTCCAGGCCTCGGTCCTAAAACTGCAAACCTTTGGAGCAGCTGCGGGAACCGCTGGACTCGGGAATTTAAGCTGAGGCCCCGTGGAGGCTCGAGTCTCCCTCCAGAGCCCAGATGCAAAGGCGGGGACGGAAAGAACCACCAGGTGGTCTGGTGCCTGTTTAGGAGCCCTGTCTCTGCCTAGTCCTGGCTCCCCCACTTACTAGTCACGTGACCCTGAGCAAGCCTCGTGACTTCTCTGCCTCAGTCTCCTCGGCCGTAGGATGGGGGAACAAGAGCCCTTCCTCCTTAGGGTCACAGGGGGGTTAAATGAGGTAATTCAATAAAGCACTCAGAGAAGTGCCTGAAACGTGGTAGATTCTCAATAACGTTAGCGATTACTGTTTGGTGCCCTCTGCCACCGGAGCGATCTCCTTAGACACGCATTGGTTTCCTCTCATCTGGGGTCCTTTTAGTGGTTTCCCACTGAATAGACACAACCCAAAATACTTGGCGTGATGTCTGTGGTCCCAGCTCTGCTCAAGGGACTTTGACCCTTACTGGCCGTGGTGCTCCCACTCTGAACTGCTGGGAGCTCCTGACCGTGCACCCTGCTCCCTTGTACTATGCACCTTCCACAGGTGTTGCCTCCCCCCGTCCTTCCTGGCTCTCCTCTGTGCTTGGCCAGCTGCACTGCGCATGCCCAGGCGCCCTGCCACTGAGCTCCTGCGGTTACTGTAGGCATACGCATTCATTGGGGCGCTTCTTGTCCTGTTCCCGTCTTGGACTGGATAATTCTTTGTTTCGGGGGCCAGTCCTGTGCATTGTGAGATGTTTGGCAGCATTCCTGGCCTCCACCTGCTAGATGCCAGGAGCATCCCTTCTCTCTCCCACCCCCAATTTATGACGACCAAGAATCTCTCCAGACATTGTCCAGCGTCCCCTAGGGAAGGGAAAAAAGGAAGAAATGAGCCCTGGTTGGTAACCACTGCACAAAACTGCTGTAACTTATTCATTTCCATATTACTGGGATAGGGTCCAGTGCTTGGCAAACAGTAGGTGCTCAATAAATGCCTATTGAAAAATAAAGGAGAAACTAAAAAGTAAAGGAGTACACTTGGTGCTCAGAATGTGGTAACTACCTCTCCCAAGGATGAGATAAACACGTTGGATCATGTAAAAATAAATGAATGAGACACAGAAAGGGTCTAAGTGACTAACAACGCATGCATGTTGAACAAATAAGTCTCTCTCATTGTTTCAACACCTTAAAGAAAAATTTCGGTGCCTTCCAGCTTCCCCTCTGCCTGCCCGCCTCATCTGCCCTGCATCCCATTCTTCAGGAATTGTCCCCCACCCCCCACACTACTTCCTCCCCTCCCATCTCCTCCTCAGCTCACTCCTCAGCCCACTGCTCCTTCTCCTGCTAAGGTCACCGACCAGCTCCATGCTGCGAAATCCAATGGCATATCCCTGCTCTTCCTCTTGCCTGCTCGCACAGAAGCCTCCAACACTGATGACCATCCTTTGAAAGCGGGGACGATGACTGTGACACTTAACTGCTGGTAAGACATGGGCACTGAGCAGCCACTGTGGACGCACTGACTAGCCCGAGAGGCTGCTGGGCATCAGCGGTCAGCCCTGCTGTGCTGGGTGTGCAGGTTCAACTCAAGTCTTGCAGGAAACACGTTCCTCCCTCAGCTTCTGTGACAGAGTAACTCCTCCATCTCATCCCCCTGGCTGTTATTTCTCCGTCCATGTTGCAGGATGACCCCCTCTGCCTGGCCATCAAATAGAAGAGCTAGCTCCTTGAGGCTTTGCTCCTAGGCCCTCTTCTCTCTCTTTCTCTCTCTTCCTACTCAGTTCTCTCCCCCGATGATGTAATTCACGCTCAGGGCTTCACTGACCCTCCGTGTGTGGCTGACGCCCCCCATTATCTCCAGCCACTCCCTCCCTTTCCTCTCAGCTCGGCTCTGTACTCTTCCCCTGCTTATCTGACAGCTCTAATTTGATGTCTCGAAGGCAACTCAACCTGTCATGCCCCTTCCTCTGACCCAAATACAACAAAACAAAGAAACAGGGACTTCTCCAGTGCTCCGGGTCTCGGTGGACAGCACCACGGACCATCTCATTGTACGAACCTGACACCTGGTCAAAGCTGACGCAGGGCCCGAGTCAAGCATCGAGGCTCGAGGACAGCCGTCCTGGACCTGAGACTGGAACACACCCCCATTTGTAGAGCTATAAGAATAAATCTTCCCTTTGAGTGCCAGTGCTCACCGTTACAATTTGTGTGTGATTACACGGCGAACTTCTGTTTTCCTTGCCTACAGCATGAGCTCCATATAGACAGAGACCGAGTCCACTTTTTTACCTGTGTTTTTATGGTCCAGGGGCAGCAAACTACGGCCTGTGGGCCAAATCTAGCCCCGTGCCTGTGCTTGCCACTCGAGTTTTACTGGCAGAGCTGCACACACGTGTTTATGTATCGTCCACAGCTGCCCCTGCCCTGCAAGAGGGGAGGAGCGGCGACAGAGACAGTGTGGACCTCAAAGCCTGAAACATTCTTTCTGCAGAAAACGTCTGCCCACCGCGGCTCTCGCCCGGAGCACCAGCGCCAGGAAGGAAGCAGACATGACGTACGAACTTGTTACACGGATGCATCCATGGGCAAGCTGAATAAACGAGCTTCCGAAGGATGCCTGGGCGTCTGCTGAGTGAGGGCCCCCTGCAGACCTGCGCTGGAGCCCGTGGGACTGTCATTCGCCAGCTGACCCTCGCTTTCTTCCCCATAAGTGGGAATCCTTGAATTCTCTTTGGGTTCCTCGCCAAGAGTTCACTCTGGGCAAGGAGGGGCTTTCCTCTGCCCGCAGGCCTCTTGCTCCTGGTGCACTGGGACTTGGAAACTCCCTGGCCGTCCCACCCCAGCTAGACCCCGGCGCAGTGCTGTGACAGCCCTAAGGAAGAACAGGGAATTCCAGAGACACCTCCACCTCGGGGACCCTGGGGGCACTGCATGGGTCTAAGGAAGTCTCAACTGCACCGCGGGGGTCCCAGATGGGGAAGGAGCTCAGAAACACACTGAACCCCCCAGAGTGACGGAACCGCAGGGGAGAAATGCAGGAGGAGAGAGAGAGAACTGGTGGCCCCGGGCTGTCCCTCCTCCCAGCCGAAGCCTTCAGGACCCTGCAGTTCAAAGCTCAACGTTCCTGCCACCCAAAGGGAAAGATGGTCGTAGCCACTCCAGCCCCCCTCCGAGGCCTGGCCGTTTTCTTGTTCAGAGCCCTCTCTGAGGTCACTCGTTGGTCACACATCACCCAGTACTTGTCCCTGTGTTTGTATGAGGGTCACTTTCTTTGTGCCCTGCACTGTCTCAGAGTGGGACCTGCGCTGCCCTCCTCCTGCCTCTGTCACCCCCGTTCCAGCTCTGTCCCATGGGGCGGGAAGGCACAGAGCGAGGCACCCAGGAGGGGGTCAGCGAACACCTGGGGAAGGTGAACAGACCTCGGAACGCACTTGATCCGAACTGCACTGCGCCTGACACCGGAGCTGCCCGGGCCTGCTTCCTCAGCGGCGAGCTCGACCTGGAGTGACCCCGCCTCCCTCCGCCCTCTGCCCAGTGCTGTCTCAGCTGGGCCCTGTCAGCACATTTCACACCAGCCTGGGTGCGTCCACTGTCCAGCCCTGCAGGTTCCTGGACTTCAGGCAGGGTTATTCTAAACCTGCCATCCCAGGAAAATCTCAAAGTCAAGAAGGAGCCACACTCCCCTCCCCCTTTTTTTTTTGGTTGGGGAAGCCTCCAGAATCTTAATATGCATAAATAAGTTGTACAAAATTCCCAAAGCAGCGGTAAGGCTGCATGCAGGCTGAAGCGTTAAATGCGGCAGGAGCAGAAAATGCAAGGTGAGCATTTGCACCGAAGCACAAATAGCCAGGAACCCACAGAGCTGGCGTGGAAGAACGCTTCTGGCTCTTCGCTCGTGGGTGCTAGACTCACACATCACGTGGCTTCACTAGGGAAAGACGCTTTGTTCAGGTTCATGGACAAGAGAACGGATACTCTTGAACAAAGCCCCAGTCACTGCTCCCAGGAATCTAGAACACTTGCTTCCACCTGCATCGTCCCAAGTCCCTGGCACGGCGGTGTGGACACTTGGCCACTAAGGGGACCTCGCAGGGGGTCCCATGGAGGCAGCTCTCTGTCAACCCTGCCCCTGCCGGGGGGCCTCCCTGTCTCGGCCTCTGCCTTTACAAAAACGGACAGGATGCTGACTTCTGTCGCCATCTGGAAATCTGCTCAGAAGAGGAATCCTTGGGAATGGGCTTGGTGGTGGCTCTGTTAGTCTGCTACGGCAGCCACAACAAACGACAACAGACCGAGTGGCTTAAACAAGCGAGATTTATTGTCTCACAGTTCTGAGGGCTGGCCGTGCAAGATCAAGGTGTCAGCAGTTTGGCTTCTCCGGGGGCCTCTTGCCTTGGCTTGCAGATTGCCTCCTCCTCCTTTTCGTGTTCTCGCCGGGTCTTCCCGCCGTGTTCGCACACATCCCTGGGTCTCTGAGAGTCTGAATCTTCTCTGTCTATGAGGACACCAGGCAGACTGGACGAGGGTCCCCCTGCCAGACCTCACTTAACCTTAACTCCTTTGAAGGCCCTGTCTCCAAACACCGTCACAAATGCTGTTAGGGCTTCGACACACACGTTTTGGGAGGACAAACTCAGCAGGTAACAGTGACTAACGAATGAGCCAAAGAGCATGCGTTGCCTTTGCTCTGGCCGAGAACATGCTCAACCAGAACCTTCTGGTCTAGGAAGCCAAGGGACTGACCCTCTGCTGATGTGTCCCCCAGTGGCAGACTTGTCTGTCCTCACGGGACGTCCCCGAGCAGAAAAGTGAATAAAACATGTAACCAGAATATCTTCCATTAGCTGGATTTGCATTCATTCATTTCTTTCTTTTTTTTTTAAACAAAGGCCCTCACTAAAAATAGAAGGACAACTCAACGATGGGAATTACAGTCATTGCAGACCACACCAGTAGCCAGCCATACCGAGCAAGGCCAGCAACACCCGTAGGTTCAAACAGGTTGAGGTTGAGAAGCGCTGTTTTAGACCTGGGGTGGAACTCTGAACTACAGTCCGTACCGTGTGTGTGCAATTATATATTTATAACGTGTATATTCAGCTCACTTTTCACAGAGTGTCTCAAGGGGCCATGGGCTACAGAAGCGGTCCAAGTTCATGGGTAAACCAAAACACTGTTTCTGATCATTTAACAGACTGAGGACAACTCTACCCAAAGGGGCCAGATGCAAGAAGGGAGACTCTTCTGGAGGCATCAAAGGGTAGTATCGTTTCATTCACAGTAAGTTTGTCTCCAGAGACTGCAGACTGACTGAACCCAGGGTGGGGACGTCAGAAAAGAAATAAATGTGCCGCCCCCCGACCCCATTTCTGCAAGTTGTCCAACTTAGGGTGAAACCCTTGGCTCTCTGTAAGCTAAAGGCTCCATGAACGGGGGGCTGAGCACCGAGGGACAGGTGGCCTGGCTGTTCACCCCAAACTCTATACCTGGCAGTGACTTGGCATGGAGTCTGGTCGGCAGTAGGCACCGACAAGCATCTGTTGTATGGAATTTAAATAAACACATTCACCGTGAAAGAGATCTGGGAAGGGGGAGGACTGGAAAAATGCAGGAAGAGGAGGTTAGCAAACATCACATCCCACCAATCATGAGAGATTGTGCCGATAAGTAAATCATTATTCAGTTTTTTGATTTGGTTATAAAAAGAAACAGAAAAAGCGGAATAAATAGCAGTTTTAAAATGTATAAGCTACATCTTTTCAAAAATAAACCCAGAATTTTGTAAAGAATATACATTAAGCATATGTATATATCAAGGTTATATAAAACATCAAGACGATACATTCCGTAGACCAATTTAAAACCTGAGGGTTTAAATAAAATCCACCCTACTAAGCATACAAATAAAGCTATTTTCAAAACAATTACTACATGAAATAAAGAATAAATATACTATAACGCAGTGAGTCTCTGCCACTGTGTGAACGGGATGGGAGGGTGGGGGGAGTTGGCACGTGAGGCCAGAGAGAAGGGCTGCAGGCAGAGCAGAGAGGGCCTAGGTGTGGGGTTAAGGATTTTGTACTTTCTCCTCTGGGAAGCGGGAGCCAGTAGAGGTTTTAAAGGAAGAACTGACCCCATCAAATCTGTATTTTCAAAAGATGACTCACTGGTTAGAAGCCCTGAGATAAGACAGTAGCCATCAGCTGAGACAAACACAGAACGGATGGAACCGAACAGGACCGTGAAGGTGGCCACGTCCGCTGTGCTGTCCTCAGTGGACACGAGCCGGCCAGTGGGCCACGGGCCCCACGCTCAGGGCTCGCCGTTCTGGGTTCAAACGGACAAAATCCCCGACATAAAACTTCTCCCCAGTGCCGTTCTAAAACATCTTCCTTTTTAAAGAGTAAATGCAGGTCAAGTAGAAAGTGCTGGAGTTTGCCCGTTGTTAGGACTGAGCCTGAATTTTCTTTGTCAAAGAAAAAAAAATGAAGCAAAATACCAAGTCTCTCTTATTTTATGATCTTGCTTTTTCTAAATATTCATATAAGCTGACCTTTTCAAGGCATCGCCTGGAACTGAAAACATGCTGGTAATAAATTGTGTTTCTCTGGCTTAATTGAAGCCGTGTCTTCGCCGTGAGTCCGGGGAGCTGGTTTCCATTTCTCAGGGTGCCCAGAGAAGCAGAACTCAGCGAGGCATCCATCACGGGCTGCCAGGACCCGCAGGGGCGCTCTCCCTGCCTGTGAGAACGTGTGTGTATGTGTGTGACCTGCACCTGCATTTCGCATCCCGGAACTGCCCCCAGGGCTTTCCTGGGAACTGCTAATAACCTAAAGTCACCAGGGACCACAGACACCTTGGCAGCCTGGGGAAGCCTGTGGACCCCTTTTCAGAACAATGCCTCCGCACGCGTACAATAAAGCACATAGGATGATAGCAGGAGCCAGCTGCTTTTAAACATAGCTATCGAAATATTAAAAAACAAAATGCCAACATAGGAGTGAGCATACTTTATTAATGCGTTCAGTAACAAAGTCTAGAGTCATGGTTAAGCTATGGACCCTAATTTCAAAGGAGAGATGATTGTAAATGATAGTGAAAATGCCTGTGATTCCCACTGGTGACACAGTCACGGGCACTGCTGATGCAACTGTGGTGTGTTGTGCATGCCCCTAAATTGAAGGGAATGCTAACTTCTACTTGAAAAATAAAAATATATTTCCCCATTCATTTTCACGGACCTCCTGTGGCAGACCATGTGTGGAAAGCAAGAGGTGCCCCGCCCCCCAAGTGTGGACTACACCACTGGAAGATGGGGGTGCTGTTCCCAACCCTATTTAATCCCCGAGCATCTCTCCCGACCTCTCTAGGGGTGCTACTGCTTAAACTCTGTGGGACTGCCGTGAAGATTTAACGAGCAGTACCTTCCCCTCTTTTTGGAAGGTTAAGACAGAAGTGGTAAGTGCAAGTGGTTAGGAGCTGGTGAACCCAAGGCCTTGACCTATACCCCTGGTGCCTTGGGCCCTGGCGGCAAGCTCCTTACCCCACAAAGAGGCTTAGGAGACTCCGGTGAGAGAATGCAGCCGCATGCTTTACCCACCAGGAAGCGCCGTTCCGACCAGGAGGGCACTCTGAGGATGGCGCTGTCATGCTGTGTTTCCAGGTGTGGCTGGTGTGGGCTTGCTCCTGGCTCCACCGTATGAGCTGTGGGCCTTTGAGGCTGTGTTTCTTTTCCGTGCCCCAGTTTCCTTACTGGCCTGGGAGCCTCTCTCCTTCACGGGGCTTTCGTGAGGATGAGACGCGCCAGTAACACACGAGTGCTCGGCCCAGGGCCCTGCACACGGCAAGCGTTCAGTACACACTAGCCTCCTTCACCATGCACGGTGGCCCCGGGTCAGGCCCTGAGGATGCCTAACGACACACATGCTTCTTCCTTCATCCTCCAAGTGTCTGAAAGAAGCAAAGGCTTAGAGTAAAGGGCGGGGCCTTTTCCCAGAATCTCCATAGGGCAGGGAAGAGAACGCAGTACATTCTTCTTTTTAATAGTGTTCCTACAACATCTCAATATGGGAGACGCATGATAAGCCAACACGATCCTGAAACTTCGGAGAAATCCTGCCTCTTGGTCTTATGTGGGTTATGACTGCATTTTCCTGTCACCTTATACCGCACAGGTGGTCCTAGGGGCAAAAGACACACAGCTGGACGGGCACGAGGACTAAGCCACGGTCAGATGCAGTGGGGCGGGGAGTGTCGGCCAGACAAGCCACGGACCCTCACGTCAATAAGAGCACAGGGTGGCCACAGATAAGAAACATGTAAAACTTTTACTTTTACTTAGTTTTTATCAAAAGCACCTTCCTATAAAAAGAGACAGCACAGTTCTTGTTCTTTAGAAGTTTACAGTCTCTCAGGGGAGACGAGCCCAGACTTGGAAACGACATGAAAACGCACAAACGAACCGCAGTCCCAGCCTGAATGCAGGAGTTACACCGAAGGGCAGCTCTAGCGCCCGGGGGGGGGGGGGGGGGGGGGGGGGGGGGGGGGGGGGGGGGGGCGGGGCACCATTTCCCTTGATTGTACCCTGTGACCTTTCTGAATGTCTGCACCACGTTTTTAGTTAATAATATTAATATATTACCCTGCGTCAGCTAGTAAGAGCAAAGGAAGAGAGACTGCTTTCACCACCGAGGGCTGTGATGACCCTTACCGTCTCCCCAGCTGACAATAAAAACATGGAGGCTTCCAAGGGGTGGGAGATAGTGTGGGTAGACCGGGCGGATGTCCGCCAGGCAGTCAGCCTCCTGGTCATGGCCCACCGGGTGGCATTCCCAGAACTGTTATATTTTGACCCTGAACTCCACAGAGGGGCCATAAGACTGCCTGGAGAGAAGGGGCGGGGAACAGGAGGCTCTAACCTTTGGGAAAGATGGTGGGATGAGAACGATGGTTTATTGGGCCCTGTGTCCCAGGCAGGCCCAGCTCCAAGCCTTCACCTGTGTTAACCGGTGCACTCTATGGGAGTGAGCAAAGGAACTCTCCTTCCCCTACTAAGATGGGGAAGCTCAGGCACCAAGAGGTTAAGCCATTGGCCTAAAGCTACACAGCTGGTGGGCTGTGGAGCCAGGATTCAAAGCCAGTCCTCTGCCTTCAGAGACTAAACTGTAAAATATGTACCTGGTTTATGTTAAGTGAAAGAATGCATTCGCTACAGGCCACGTGTTACATGGTTCCATTCATTTGATCCGTTCAAAACTAGAATGTCTACAGGGAAAGGAGATTAGTGGTTGCCAGGGTCCGAGGGAGGTGGGAATGGTGAGTGACTGCTAATGGGTACGGGTTTCTTCCTGAGATGACGAAAATGTTCTAATATTTACCATGGCGACGGTTGCACATATCTGTGAACATATTAAAAACCACCGAATTGTACATCTTAAGTGGGTGAATTATATCTCACTAAAGCTGTTATGATTTTTTTTGCTTAGTTAAAATTAATCTTTTAAGAAGGAAACCAGAGAATCTTCAACGCTGCTTTTACTGGGAACCTGAGGCAAGGCAACTCGACTTTGCTTCAAAGGGAAATGGATCCAAATGGAAAAAAAAAAAAAAAACAAGGGGAAAAATGCCCTTTTCTTTAGGGTCTTCCAAAATCAGAGCTGCTAATTGAACCCTCACCTGGGGGCAGCCCCTCCTGTTCTGCAGAGATGGGGGACGAGGGATCCAGGCCACACAGGAAACCTTGGCCTTCGCTCTGTCCCTGCAGCACGGCCACTGGACAGCTCTGCCAGGCTATTAAATATGAATTAAGAAAACGTAAGATCTGCCTGCCGAAATCTAAGCTACGGAAAAACAACCCTGACCCTTCACATGATCCTGTGGAGGGGGGTGAACCGTTGCCGCCCGGTGGCACGTCTTGCCTGGGCAGCGTGGCCGCGCCACCCGAGAAATCTTGGGAGAGTCGTGTTGTGTCTCAGCAAGACGCCAGATGAAAGCCGGATACAAGGCCGGCGCCTGATGCATGATTAACTGGCTTCATGTTCTTCCCGCCTGTGCTGTGAATCGCAGAGTTGTTTTCCCTGGTATTTGCCACACTGAGGACAGGAGCGTTTTAATTGGTGAGCGAGCAGACGTGCCGCTTGAGATGTCAAAAGACTGTCTTTGTTAAGAAGTGGCTGCGTTCAGGCAGAGGCCCCGCAAGTTAATGGCTGCGTCTCTGAATCAGCCTCGGAGTCTGGCTTGAGCACAGAACCGAACCAGCCACAGGAAAAGATGATTTAGTTCACGCAGAGCCTTCCTGGACAGCCCCCGGGGGCTGGATTCTGCGTTAGATTTGACCCTGTGGGCTCCAGAGGCTTGGCCCTGCCTGCCTTGCACCCAAGCAGTGCCTTCTGAGGCACGCAGGGGCCTGGGCTTGTCTGAGAGGCTGACATTATGCCTAGGTCCCTCAGTGAGGTAGAATGCTCACAGTGATGGCCCTGCCTAATGGCCTCTCTGTATCCATGCCCTTTGCCTTGACTTCGTAGTGCCCTTTACTCTCTGACCTGAAGCATGACCATGTGACTCGATCTGGAAGAGTACACACTTATTTCCACTTTCTCTCCCACTTCTTGGAAACTGCTGTTAGGACAGGCTGGAGGGGCTTACTGAAGGATGAGAGACCGGCCTACCCAGCCAGAGATCCATCAGCCAGACCCAAGTCCGAGAGAGTCCAGCCACAATAACAGAGCCACCTAAGTGACTGTAGCTGACCACACAGGCACGAATGAACCCAACTGAGACTAGAAGAACCAGCCAACCTACAGACCCCATAAGCAATACCAGATATTTATTTTCTTGGGTCACTGAGTTTTGGGGGGGCAGCTAGTTGTGCAGCCCTGTGGGGTCCACAACTAAATAATATGTGGTAGATGGAGATCATCCATCCCAGCCCCAGAGGGATTCAGAGTCCAGCTCTAGAGGTCCCCTTGTCCCATACGGACACACGGACCTGCTGTAGCCCTCCCGAAGGAAGAGCAGAGAAGATGCACTGTGGGGGGCCAGCAAGCCCTGGCGTGAGCATGTGGGGCAGGCAGGAGAAGCAGTTGAACTCACAGAGCTTAGACTCTGGAGCCAGACAGCCTGGCTTCGAATCTGGCTCAACCACTTCCTGTGCCATCTTGGGGAAGTTGCCATGGGTCGGTTCCATCAACATCCTCTCAACTGATGTGCCTTCTGGCATTTCAAATTTGGAAAGCTAAAATGGCATCCACCCTTGCACCGCCAGGAATCTAGATGTGTTTTAGGTTCGACTGAGTGGGCGTACTTATATGAGACCCGAGAGGGCAAGGAAGGGAAGTGGGCAGTGGATTCTCCTGTCTTCCTGCCAAGCAGAAGCAAGGAGACCAGCCACCGGCTTTGTGGGTGTATTGAAAAGCAGAGCATCCTGTAGCAGATGCAACTCGGAAGCCCCCAGGGGCGGTGACCCCTCCTGGTTCCTAGACGGCGGCTCAGGTGGGTGTTCCTGAGGCCCATAGTTCCCACAGTGGGGGCCCGAGTCCCAGCTTTCCCGACTTTGGACACAGCAACCCTGGCAGTCTGGTCCCCTGGTGTCATGTTGGGAATCATTCCCGGAGGCTGAGCCTAATCCTGACCCTCTAATGATCTGGGGAAACTCCCAGTCCCTTCTGTTAATTTCTGTTCAAATAGCCAGAGAGGTTTGTTTTTTGGCATCTGAACCCTAATGGATGCATTAGGTTTCCTAATGGAAACCTCTCTGGGCCTCAGTTTCCTCATCTGTAAAGAAGAGTGATATCTTATCATCACTAGATTTCTAGAAACCTGCTAGTGTCAGGGTACCCAGAGCTGATGAATCCTGGGGGCTGCCACATATCCAGTTACACTTTGCTTTGGAGACTTTGTTCTAGGCTTCACGCATGTCTTGTGGACTTCCCAGGGATCAGGAAGCCCTTAGTATACTGATGGCGTTTGGATATTTTCAAAGTCGTGGGATCATATACATTCGCTCCTTGTGGCGTGGGTTAATTCGGTGCATGAGTTATCTTGTCAGTCGTGTGGAGTGAAATCGCAGGCATCTCAAACCTCTGGTTTTATCCAGGTCCACAATCCCTTACGCCAAGTCTCTGGGACCAGACCTGTTTTTGGAATTTGAAATACAAATGCTGTGTATCGCCACACTCGCAGGAACGACACCCCGGAATCATACACATCACTATTTCTGTAGCAAAGAGGTATGAATATTCACACTTCGTGGGATAAAGAAGGACTATAAATGGACTCATGTCAGTTTAGGCCGGGTTTTGCTGTCAAACGACTCCCTGTTTCCAGGGCTTCTCCCGTTTCAGGTGTTTGAAGAAGGGATAGCAGCCTTTGCAGAAGGAGGAATGACACGGCAAGTGCGCAGGCGCCAAGGCTGAGGGGGGTGTGGTCAGAGAGTCCAGGTCCAGACGACCGTCAGTGTTTGCAAGACACGGCAGGCTGATCTGTGAAGGGCAACCTTGTGCAGTTTTAAGGATGCTGACCACATGCAGCAAAGGCAGGCACCTCCCAAGCAATGACTTCAGCAGAACCATTTTCTCTCTTTCAACATTGAAAAGAACAGGAGGACAAGAAACCAAAGGAAGACGCATCTAGAAGTGAAGGGGGCAGGGTCATCACCACTGGGGGAGGAAAATGAGAGAAACCGAGCCCATGAGGCAGTTGCAGGCTTTGAACCAGCAGTCTCCTGCATCCAACACCCATATGGTGGTGGCAGGAGTTTAATTCAGAGGTTTATTTTATACCTGCAGCCCTGGGCCTCCCTGTGGAGCAGTCTCAGTGCCACATTTCCTCACTCACTGTGTCCCCTGCAGAGCCTGTGCCGTGAGTGCTGGCGCCCAGGCCATCTATCTCAGCGCCCCTGCAGGGCAGGGTCCCTGTTCTACCCACGGCATTGACCACAAAGGATACCAGGGAGTGCTGGTCTAGCCTCGGGATTCTGTACACACACCTGCAATCAAGGTGCAGACGAATATATGAAGCAAGAAAGCAAGGTCCGTTTAGTCACCTTAGGTACAAGCAGGGCCCAGGGCTGGGGAGCTGCAGCGGAGAGGCTGTAAAGGGAATTAGGCCGCCAAGGCTCCCGAGAGACAGCGTGGTCTGTGCACAGGTTAAAAGGGCTGTGGGACCAAAGGAGAAGTACCAGGACGTGAGAAGACAGGGACCGGACGGTGATGAAGGCCAGTAGAAAGGTCTGCACCTGGACCACGGGGCAATGCAGTGTTGCCCCCAGCCTTGGCCCACGAAGGCCAAGGTGAGTCAGGGTGCAGACTTGTTCAATCAAGGCGAGCACGAAAGCCTCAAGCTGCCTCTGGTTACCAGAACACCTGTCTGAACCTGGACTGGCTGTAAAAATGCTTCTGCCTTTATTCCTCTCTGATCTAAAATGATAAGGTTTAAAGGATGGAAGCTGCTTGACCTGGAAGCAAATGTGTTTTTCTATATTAGGTAAAGCTGTCAAAGAGAAGCGCCTTTGGAAAGTGCAGTAAATGTAGCCCGAAATCAAGCACCACACACTGTTTGCACGCGTCAGCAGTGCAAAGCCATCGGCCTCGTGTGTCCCTTCCTGCCTTCCCCTCTCCCTTGAAAATATATGCCCCCTACTCCAAAACAGTTTGCAAAGATGCATTAAAATAAAAAAAAAAGATACAAGGAAATAATGTCAGGAAATAAGGATAGACATAGGAAAAGTAAGATAAAGCCAGGAGTGGGAAAGTGATAGAGTGAGTACTCAACACCATCCTCAGTTTCTTGGGGTTTTTCTTAGCATATTCCTCAGCATTGGACTATGACCTGTTACCAAAGTGTTATTCACTGAAAGCAATTCCACAGGGACCCAAAGTGGTACAGATTGGTACATAATGCCTAACAGTCCAGCATGACCCAGTTAAAGCTTTTGGAGCATCTTCCCCAAAGACTAGAGGTTCTGGCTGTCCCCGAGCCCCTCTGTAAATACTGTCGCACTTAATGAAGCTGCTGTATGATCTGGGTTGCATGCAGTCTGCTATGATGTCAACTGCCGCCCCACGATAGGGACCACAGCAGCTCCTCACTGAGGTCAAGTACTAAGTCATGCGCTTTCCCACCCTGGGGTTGGGCTGACTCTACACTGTGGAAGGATGTGACGAAAACACACTGCCCCTCCACCGAGAGGCGGGTGAAGGTGACCTTCACAAATCTCAGGGAGGACAGATGAGCAAACAGAATAGAAACCTGGCAAGTAGACCAAAGTATAGGTCTAAATTTGGTGGAAGTTGATCTGTGATAAAGGGGCATCCAAAACTTTGGGGGAAAGATGCAGGGCCTCTTGGAAAAACATAAAATTGAACCCATATCTTATACTCTTCGCTAGAATAAACTCCAAATGAAATTATACATGCACCAAAAGACATGGATGAATTCCTTGATAGCCTGGGAGAGGATGACAAAATCCAGAGGAAATACGAGATTGATAAATTTGTCTACACAGAAATAAAATAAGACAAATACATGGTAACATACATACAAGCAAAGTCAAAAGAGATGACCAAACTAAGAAAGAAAAATATTTGCAACTTATATCAGAGGTAGAAGTCTATTCTCTCTTGTAGAAAAAAATCTCAAAATTGAGAAAAAGGCCAAAAATGACAGAAAAAATGGACAAAAAAATCGATACATTCATAGAAAAACAAAGGAAAATGGCCCTTAGACTTATGAAACACTGCTCAACCTCTATCACAATAAGACAAGCATAAATGAAAACTAAACTGAAATACCATCTCTTACTCATCATATTGGCAAAATCCAAAAGTTCCACAAGCATTTTGTGGTCCAGGCTGTGGAGACCCCGGCATTTGCACGTAGCACCGGGAAAACGCAGAGCGGCACCACACCCAGAGAGCAGGAATCAGCAATAGCTGACAGAATTGCCTATGCTTTTATCATTCGGCCTGTTAATCCCACTTGAAGATATACTTGTGTAGGCATGAAAAGCGTGCTAGCGATGACAAATCATGGCATTGTTGGTGAAAGAAAAGATGGGAGACAACCCAACAGCCCATGGACAGGGACCGGCTGAATCTGCTCCGCTGCGGCCCCACGGTGGGGCGGAGTCACCAGCAAGGGCGCAGAGGTCAGCATCGACAGGCTGGGGGCGGGGGCATGGGGGGTTGGGGGGCCGCGAGGCCTTGCTGGAAAGTGGGCAAAAACATGCGAATATACGTGTACACCATGCTGCTCTTGTGTAAGGAAGCAGGGGATAATAGAATAAATATAAAATCTACTCATTTTCACAAAAAGATGCACTGGAAAGATAAATTAAAAGCTAACAAAAGGGTTACCTACATAGGGGAATGGGGTGAAAAAGACAGGTATGGAATCAGGATTTCTAGGAGATTATCTTATTATAAGGTTTTGACTTTGAAACCATGCAAATGCTTTACATTTTCTCAAAAAAAAACCCAAAAACAAACCAAAATCAATTTAAAAAGA
Organism: Trachops cirrhosus; assembly: GCA_028533065.1. Classification (NCBI taxonomy): domain Eukaryota; kingdom Metazoa; phylum Chordata; class Mammalia; order Chiroptera; family Phyllostomidae; genus Trachops; species Trachops cirrhosus. The sequence continues at coordinate 137,102,194 of CM052543.1, forward strand.
GGGACAAACCTTACAATCCAAAACAAATATCAACAAATTAACCTGTTTATCAAATTAATAACACAATCACACAGAGAATGACTGTAGAACACCGTACTCTGTACTTTCGTAATCAAATATGTTCTAAGGTCAAAAGAAACCCAAAGCAGAACTTCACTCCGCAGTTTTATTGCTGGGAATAAGACTGGGCTGTAAGTTTGAAATGATTTTATGTGTATTATGTACAAATAGGTACATATGTTACTGTATAGGATTCAAAATTTCAGTCTGAGAAGACAGAGACAAATATTTTTTAAAAACCAAGTTCAGAAAACAAGACTTTGAGTATTAAGTTTGAAGAGGAAATACGAATCTAAACACATCATTTATTAAATAAATACATTTCTTGCCTGTATCTGCTCAGAGGCCCTAGGATGAGCTTTCTAGTGCCTAAATCTGGTTTTTAAATTCTGCACTAAAAAGGCCCACCCACCACAGGATTTCTGCAATTTCAATCTGATGTGTCAAGAATCCAACCCCAATCTCACGGCATTAAATGAGGTTCTGAGATAAACTGCTGCTCCCAGATGAACTGGATTAGGATGATGGCTGATTTCACTCAAGGCTGTTGTTTTAAGTAACCGATTCAGGTGCCAATTTGCATATAGACTTGGCCTACTTACTACACCTATACTGCGCATTCCGCTGAACCAGGGCTTTCAATCAAGCCAGCGGCCCCGCTAACCCGTAGCACGGGGGATTGATTTTCAGACAGTCTTGATCTTGGCAATGAGCTTTTGATACACTGGGTGGAAACCAGTTACTTTCTCGTCCGTGGGAATTTGTGTTTGCAGTTTCATTTCTTTGGGAAAATATGCTTAAAATCGTTCATCCTCCATTCCCTTCCTTCTGGTGTACAATGCCCCTAGCTATTGCAAGGAATAAACAGACCCAGCTTCTAGTCAGAGAATCGGCACCCAAGTCTGGGGCATATTTTTAATTTATAGCTCCGGGCATGAAAACATTGACCTAGCAAGACATGGGCTTAAACGGTGCCCCAACGGCAAATGGAAAAAAAATCATTCTCATTTCCTCCACGGCTGCTGAAGCCTGGCTGCATCACCGAAGCATTTTCAAAGTCTACACGTAACCAACTTGACCCTGAGACCCTCAAAACTGTCAAGGCTCCCCTCCCTGCCTTGCACAGCTGCATGCACACCTGTGGCTTTGCACTGCTAACGACAAGAGCAGTCCGGCAGACCCGCACTTGTGACTCCTCTCTCCTCTCTGCTGCACTCGGTGCCTGAATCCACAGACTGTGAGAAAAGACTCAGTGACTCTGCTCCTGAAATGCAGGCTTCCACAGTGCCGCAGGCATTCACCAAACAGTTAATGCCACGTTTAAGGGAGAAAACACTGGCTCTCCAAGACGGCTTTGTAACACCAGCCTTCCAGGGACTGAAGGTAAATTCCTTTGATGATGGGAAAAACAAACAGAAGGCTATTTACATCTCTGGAATCCATAGGTATTTACTGGGTATGGGCCATGAGCTCAGTGCAGTGCTAGGCACTGTGGGTAATACCAAAGGGATCCAAAAACATCCCCCCTGCACTCAGCGCTCAGTCACCTGCAGTGAGGCTGCTCCCGTGGAAGGGACTGAAAGGGACTGCCAGGTAATGAGGGAAGCAGCCGTCACAATGGTCATACACTCCATTTTAAGAAGAACTATAGATCTGAAAAGCTCGGGGCAGAAGATTAGAAAGAGCAGGACAACGAGGGTCCTAAAAGCTCGACAACTGAGAAATGAGTGCTGGCAGCAAACAAGGGAAGAACAGGGAGAAGCAAGAGCTTTTTCAAAAAAAAGTTTTTTTTTTCCTTTTGAGAGAAGATCCAGAACTTGCTAAGTACAATAGCCCGGGGCCATTCGGTGCTGGGGCCACGGGTCCCACGCACTCACAGGCCTTGTGGCAGGAGACAGGGAGGACAGTCACACGACTCACAGCAGCAGCCCCACCCCGTTATGTTCCCTTACGTTCTGCTTCCTGTTCCTAAAAAGGCAGAGGGTGGTGTTCAATGGCCACTGTTCAGAAAGCTTTCTCTCCTAAGAGTTCATTTAGGTTTGTGCACTTAAATAAATAAACTTAGTGGAATAGAAAATTGATTTGCGTGTAACAGCAGCTCATTTCCCACACTTGGGAGTTGAGGTTCATGTCTCCTTCACCTTGTCACCCAGAGACAGATGCCCAAGTCTGGTTGGTTCCTCGTCGTGCCCACGGGGCTGGTCCTGTTCACTGTTATCAGAGCCACCTGGACACTAGGATGCCCAGTGACCTCCAGCTTCTCCCCAGTCCCTCCAGCTTTAGCCCCCACTTAGCAGACACCTTTCTAATGTGATGCCATCTCTCACATGCTTGGGCCCCTCCAAGTGATACAGAGAGACCTGGCCAGACCACACGGCCCAGGGAGGGAACTACCCCCAGGCAGAGGCAGCATCGCCTTGCCCTGGCAACCAAGCTAGCATGGCACTGGATGAAGTCATTGCGCTGAGCATGCACGAGGGTGACTGACACAGGAAAAGGACCTCCTATCCCCTTCCATTCCCTGGTTGAAGGTGAGACCAGAGGAAGCGCTTATAATGTAAAGAAAAGGCAGGGGGCAGTGCTGTCCTGTCAGTCTAGCCTGGGAAAAGGACAGGATTGGCTGCAGGGGCGGAGTGGGGCGGGGCAGACCCTCCTAGAGTTTGGCCAGGAGATTTAAACCAAGGTAAGAGAGAATTATGCTCTCTTCTTCTGGGACCTACCAGTGTTGTGCGGGCTGAAGGGTTTGCGGGATTGGCTAGGTCCCTGAAGCCTTGAGGCGATGTAGTGCCGGCCCTACATTCAGACTTTGGGAAGGAGCCTGAAGCCGGAGCGCCATCCCTTTAGCAGCCTCCGGCTCCAAAGGGCAGGTAAGGATTGAGCAGGATTTCTGGGCATTGCTTTGGGTTTTAGTCTTTTGGGGAACAGATGGGCTTAGTATTTTGCGGAGGACATAAGCCTGGAACTGAGGAGTCCCCAGTCCTCCCAGATTGTGTAACCTTTTAATAAATACCTCGTTCCTTCCCTACCAGCATTTGTCTTCGGAATTTGCCTGTGGGTGGCAGCAGGCAGCTGAACCCCACTTTTGTTCAGTAATACAATTATACAGCTCTAAGGAGCTATATAAACCTCAGATGGCCTTGAAGATCATTGGGAATCTGACTCTGTCTACTTCTCCTGTGTCCTCTCCTGATACCCTTCTGTCTGCCTATACCCCACCGTGTGGCTTCGATGTTCACTGTCCGTTTTCATGTCTCCACCCCCTGGGTCACATGGCTCCCTACCCAGGAGGCACCTCGCCTGTTCTGAAGCCCACACTCCAAAGCCACCACTTTTAGGGTGCTTTCACCAATGAATTCATGATACCCTCGTCATCCCTCCATCACACCTAATTTCTGCCTCACACTAGCCCAGTGCATGGAGCTATGAGCTGATATTTCCACGAGCTGTATGAGGCTAGGGGGTAGGTCTTGTTTATGGCAACACTGTAGGTCTCTTCAACCAGCCCCAGCCCAGACGTACTCCCTGCTTTCCAGACCCTCCCTCAGGCAGGCAGTAAGAGCTCGTTTCCATGGCCACGCACTACCCGGCACCCCAGGCCCTGACCGGCACAGCCTGCCCACACCACATGACGACAGGGCGTTCGCGCCCCGCTCACAGCCGGACCAACGGCGGATGGAGCCCGAGGAGGAGGAGGGGCGCAGTCACGTAATCGCTCAGCGTAGCCTGTCTCACTCTGTTATGGACAACTGTTTACAGCATGTCAAAACACAGTCCCCTGCAAAGCCACTTCATCTGACCCAAATATTTGTCCTTTTGTAAAAATGTGTATAAAACTCTAGTAACTGGTTCACCAGAAACAGCCCAGGGAAAGGAACCTCAATCTCTCTCCCTTCCTGTCTAAAGGGCCCTAGCATGAGATCCGGAGGGCTTCGGCCCCTCTGGGACTGCAGTGCATCGACTGCCTAGAGTTTTATGAGGCTGCATTCTTAACTGGTGCTCTCACCTACGGGCAGGGCTTGGACAGGCCTTTCTCTCCCACTTAGAGAAAACAAAACAAAACCTTAAAACGTGGCTCTGGGCTTTGTCAAAGCATGGAATTCCTGGCTTTGGACCATGAGCCATGGGCCTGGCTTTTCAACTTTTATTTTTCATTTTTTCTTTAAATAATTTTTAATTTTTCAGTTGCAGTTGACATACAATATTATACTGGGTTTTAAAAAGACTCTCTACCCTCAAGGAGGGAGGAAACTGAATTCACATTAGCAGCTGCATGTTCTGTCTTTCTAGAGGACACCGCTACTGTCTTGAAAAACCTGGAGGCATCTGCTCACCTCTGGGCTGGGCCTCCTGTCAGGCCCTTCCCATCCCAGCTACGGCGGGGGTGCAGCTCATGCCCAGTCCCGTATCCCACAGGTGCCCAGACACCTGGGCAGCAGTGCAGGGTGAAGTGTGGGTCTGTGACCTCTCTGGCCCCTGCCCTGCCCTGCCCCCACCCAACCCCACACTCCCTCACTGGGGACAGTGGTGCAGCAAAAATCTTAAAACAGGATCTGGGCAACATCCAAATAGGTCTCTAGCTGCCATAACTCAGGTGTCCTGGTACCTAAGTAATGAGATTTTCATACATGCTTTGTAAGACTTTCCTTGTCACAGAGTTAACCCTTCTGCTGGTGGAGACCCAGGGACGTCCACCTTCCCAGGGCCAGAGAGACCTTGCAGAGGAGGCAAACCCTGGCAGATCCCAGGGTGCCCTGCACCCTGCTGAAAGGGCAGGAGGCGCCCCTGTCATCATCTGGACCCCTCAGGGCTCTTGCTCCTGAAATGGGCAAGGAGGAAGCACCAGGCTTACTCCACTGATTCCTCCTTCCCTGCTCCTCACCCAAGGCTCCGATACCATGTCCTGTGGGTTCCGACTGCAACATAAATCTCGAATCCTTTCTTGTCTCTTCTTCCCCCCCACCACGGCCACATCACATTGTCCCCAAAAGGAAATCTACAAACTGACTGCAGTCTGTGGGGTCCCAAGTGCTCTGGCCCCACCCACCTCTCCAGGCTCTTCGTAGACCAGTTACCCCCAACTCCTCTTCTCTGCCTCCTGCCCATCCTTCAGCCACACCCCCTTCTGCCTCAGGCCATGTGCTTGCTCAGTCCTGCCTTCCCATTCCCTCCTCCCTCAATCTCTCTACAACATTTCCCTGTGGATTTTGTACAGCAATTCTCACAATCTGCTGTGATTTGAAACATTTACTTGTTTCTTATTGATGAACCATGTCCCTTCTCTGGAAGTGCAAAGACAGGGACCTCGTTGTCCTGTGTGCACTACTGCAGCCTCAGCATGTGGCACATAGCAGGAGCTGGGTAAACATCTGCTTGAGCCAATAATAAATCAGCTTCCCCATTTAAAAAACACACAGTGAACTCACTGGAGGCACCTGGGCAGTGAAGAATGATGGGCACCGCTCAGAGGGCAAAGTGTGAAAAGAACTGGAACGGCCAACAACAGAGGTCTGTGTAAATCAGTGCTTTGGCATTAATTGGTGAGTGCTGTTCAACAAAGATGAGTTACATCTTTAAGCATCGACATGGGAAGGTGCCCAAGAAACTCTAAGTGTGAATACAGGTCACAGTATGCATAGGCACGATTTCATTTATGGTAAAAAAAAAAAACAAAACCCAACCCCTAAAACGATAAATAGCATGTTTATATGCACTTAAAAACCGTAAATGAAAGAATGAGGAAAAAGAGGAAAGGATGATCTGAAACTGACACCCACAGTTTTATGCTGTGGTGATCTTTAGGGTGGATGGTATTATAGGGGTTTTCATTCATTTATTTCTTGTTCATATTTTCTGATTTTAAATAACGAACATGTGTGGCTTTTGTAATAAAAAAAACTAACAGTAAATTTGAAATGTAGAACGGTCTTCCGCCACTCATATTCACAGTGCCACCGAGGAGTAATAACTGCAGGCGGAGGGGCTGCGGGAGCGGCGCCGCCAGGAGCCTGCTGTGCCGGCCTCCCGAGCGGCGGGGGCAGAGGCGGCCCAGGTGGGGCCACGGGGAATAATTATTCTCTCCCTGCTCTGGGTCTGCTTCAGAGAAAATACACTTGTTAGACAATAAACAGAAGCCTCCGGGCATATTTCCTTCCCACAAAGAAAGACCAGCTGTGGCTTTCTTCCACATTCCTCACCCCCTTGGCGCTCTGCACCCTGCGCTCTGCACACAGATCACACTTTTAGGTCAAGGACACACCTGCAAACTCTGTGTCGTGAATGTGTGTTTTGTGGTTTATAGTCCTTCCTATGAGCCAGCCTTCCATTCCTATTCAGGTCGTCTGATCCAGGCTGTGAGAGCCAAAAGTCCCATAGGTGGCACCGACACCCAGAAATAACAGGGAGCCCACACAGGTGACTGTGCTATCGACTCAGCTTTTATTAATGCAGATTCAATCCAAATCCACACTAACCTAATACCAGTAATACTATCCTAATAACAGTAGTCACTCAGAAACAATCAGTAATAGTATCACATAAGAGAACTGGGGAATAATGAACCTGAGTCCCAAGGGTTCAGATCACGTCCCGTCTGGGAGGCAACCGGGCTGGGTGGCCAACGTCTTGCAAGGCAGAGTCAGAGGGACGGAAGTGCAGCGAGGGTCTTCCTCTTCCCACGCTGGACGTGCAGGACATCTCAAAGTGACCCGCCCGCTGGTTGCATCATCCGTGGTCTGAAGTCTGCTGCTTTTATGCTTCTCTGGTTGCAAAGTCACGCTGATTTTTGCACAATTTCTTATAAACACGTTTTTCTTACTTTGGATACGCACACGTTGCTTCCCCCAGTCCCGATAAGCGTACGTAGTTTACGTTGCTCCACTGCGCATGCTCTCAGGGGGTGGCGTTACCCTTCAAAGGAGCCCGAGTTGCCTGCCGTGCGTACTGTGCACGCGGCGGGGCAGTATCTTCCCCTCTTCCCCCGAGTCACTGCTCAACTGCGCATGCTCTAAACACGGCTCTCCATCCAGCTCTCCACATTCCGGGCCCGTGTGAGCTCTAGCTAGGCCTTGGAGAGTTGGAAGGGCCCAGGGCGCTTCCTTGTGAATGTTTGAAACAGACCCCATACCGGTGCTACAGAACCTGCTGGCCAGACTGTGGCAGTGGCTCCGGCCTGGGGTGGGAGGGAGGAAAAGCTGCTCTACCAGGTCTATTTCAAGTCTGCGTGCTTTCAGTGTACGGGCATCTGGGATGTCACTTAAGTAGTAAATGTAAATCAGCTGTAAGGTCAAAAAGCAAATCTATAGTTGTCGTGAGTTAATTCAAAATGGAGTTTATAGGGACAGGGCTCTGGTGGGGTGGGACTCAATTCTCTTCACCACCGGGTGTCCATTTCATCATCTGCAAAATGAGGGGGGTGCTCTACATGTCCTCCAAAGACCTCGCAGCGCTGATGGTCTGTGGCCCTGAGATCTGAGGATCACTCTAGAAGAGCAAAATTCACTCCCAGGTTCTAAACCAGGCCATCGACCACCATAGCACCCACGTTACTGTGCTCAGCAAGGAAGAACTCCCTAGGAACTGGTGCAGGCAGGGCGGGCTTCCTGGCACAGGTGAGAAGTGGCTTGTGCTATGAAGAATGGGTCAGATTTAGGTACCTGGAAGTGGCGCTGGGCACTGATGTAGTGATCCAAGGTGTTGTCACTTTTGGATCAGCTGGAGGGTCAGAGAGCCCTTCTCAGGAGGGATTTAGCTGTGGGTGATTTTCCTGGTACTGAGCTGAAGGCACGGTTTGTCAATCCCAGAGCGTCAAACAGATGTCTTTTAAAGAACACGCGCCATACCATGGAGCCACTGGAAGTGATCTTTGGAAGCCACACAGCAGGGCAGGGGAATGCTTTCGGAATGAGCAGGGAAATCAGGATCTAGAGCTTGGTTTCCACAAGGAAGCAGTCGGCGCAGCCCCGTGGTTCTCTAGGAGTGGATCCCCAGGCCAGCAGCCCCCGGGCGCATGTAAGAAATGCAGAATCTCAGGCCCACACCTACGGAACCACAAGCTCTGGAGGTGGGCCTAGCAATCTGTGTTTTAACAAGACTTTCACGTGATTTTCATACAGGTGACATTTGAGACCCACTGTGCCCGTGGAAGGAGAGGTTCTGAGGTCACACAACAAGGGTTCAAGTTCCAGCCCTAGCAGCTGAGTGTCCTCAGCAGCCCGCTCACCCTTGGGCTGGTTTTCTCCTCTGTACAATGGGGCCCACTGACTTCTATCCAGAAGGATTCTTGCAAAGAGTCAAGTAGTTATACACACAGAGTGCCCAGTACGGTGCCACGCATGAAAAAAGAATTGTAAAATGCACATTGGAAGAATCATGAAATGTGAACTTACAAAATGACAGTGGTAGCTGCTGGGGAAGTGTTCTTACAGCTGATTTCCCTTCCCCTTCTCTCTGTGCTCTGAACTTTTGGTAGGGCAGTTCTGTTACTTATGATGCAAGAGAGAAGCATTTATACAGCACAGTGAGAGCCCACGGCTGGGGCATTGCTCTGTCCTTCAGGAAGGCATGGCGAGGCTCAGGGTGCAGAATGTGTAGGTGCCCAGGCCCCACCACCAGCAACCACAGCCCCCTGGGCTGCACAGATGGGACTCACGTGGAAGGGACAAACCTCGAGCTCATCAGTGAACAATCAGAACACTGCTGAGCACGTGTGTGCACGTGTGTATGTGTGTGTGCCAATGCAAGTGTAGGCTTGTGTTGGTGAGAGGCGAATGTTCACAATCACAGCTCAAAGAACCGGTCGTTCCTTCCACACCCCCCTGTTGTGCCCCTGGGGAACCTGAGGCCCACAGAGGAGCAGATGTGTGCCCAGCCAAGGTTATACCTTGAGTTAGCAACAGCGTCGGGAAGAGAGCCCAGAGCCCAGCCTCGCTCAAGCCTGGGCTGAGAAAGCAGGCACCCTGGATCGTCGGGAGAGGTGCCTTAGGGGAGAGATTGGGGCACTCAGAAAGCAAATGGCAAGGAAGCTCTGGGAGGCCCTGCTGGTGCTGCCGAGGGAGCCAAAGCCCTGAGATTACTCCCTGCATCTTGGGAAATCTTGTGAAATATTCAGGGTGTGCTGAGCTCCAATTAGACACAAGAGAAGGGCCCTTCCTCCCGACTCAGGCTCGAGTTCCTGTTTGACATGTTTCAGCCACTTGCCCTGAGCGTCCATCACAGCTCAGCCCAGGCACCGTAACAATGAGTGAGGGGTGTGGGGGGCAGCAGGGCATCCTCCACGACCCCAAGGTGAGTATAACCCACATGCACTCTGGCAGTGGTCGGCGCACACAGGCAGCCATGTGGTCATTGTCAGTGTAGGCAGATAATAGCACATACCCTCGTCATGCAAGACAGGTTAACGTGGTTACGGAATGCCAGGAAGGAGGGATGGAAGATGGGTAAAACCAGTAAAGTCCTGGGCCCATGTCAGACGCTAAAAGCCTCTGAAACAGTTCTAGGGGAACATGAGCCTTCCAAACCCAACGGGCGGGGGACAGAGAAAGACGCAGCAACCTGCTCCAGAGTGGCTCTGCGTCCCCCCGCTTCCGCCCGAGCTGCCCTCCACGGCAGCCCTAGGACTCCCAAAGATGCAGCCCGAATCCCTGTCCCCGCTGGATGACTGCTGTCACGGGTGAGGACGTGCGGCAGGTGCTGTCATGAATCCGTCAGTGGCGACAGCCTGCCACGCTCCGTCGGGGTGTGACATATTTCAGCGTTAATCAAGAAATGAGCTGTGAGCACGCTGATGGCTAATCAAGGCTCCAGCCGGGGACACGCTGGCATGCTGGTTAATGGCACTCTCTATTAAGATGGAGCCACCCAGGTATAAAGCAGCTACCCCGATAGGAGCCTCTGCGTGCTCGGAGGACGGGCAGACAGACAGCTGACGGGCTCCCAACATGGTCTTCCTCAACTACAACAAGCCACGCTGCTCCTTCCGAACAGAGTCCCATGTTTAAAAACATGTCACAGAGCTGCCATCGAGGACCTCGCACGAGCAGGAGCCAACCAACAGGATTTTACATTTTTATTTTTAAACCTTTCTCAGGAGGTGAATTACTCAAATTAGCCCATAACAGAACCCCCAGGGACTGCGTTTAGCCAGCTGAGTGTGACGCCAGAATGCCTAGGACTATAGGCGCCATTGGTCCTTGTAGTCCTAGGCAGTGCCCGGGCCTGTGAAACACCTGAGCACGAGAACTGGGTGTCATCAAGTAAATCCTTTACTGTCTCAAGTCCGTATCGCTCTGTCAAAGACGGACATCACTCTTCTGGTTGGAACAGAAAAAGGCCTTGGAAAGAAATGCTCTTTCTGAGCGACACGTGGGGTCCTTGGTGAGGTCCGATTCTGCGCCCATTGCACACACCTCATCCCCACGCCAAGCCGCACCGCCCCCGCCAGCACCCGGGTGCTCCGAGGAGAGTGGTCCGCGGTGACTAGGTCCAGCTGTTCGTTGGGATTTGGCACCGACAGCTGGCAGCCCTGGTCATGGCCGAGCTGGCCATCGCTCCCAGTGCTGCCTCTGGTTCTCGGGCCACACTTGCAGTGGGATGTGGACAAACTGAAGCTCACTGAGAGACACGTGATGCAGATGCTAGAGGGACGTGAAAAGTCTGTGTGAAGAGCAGGGGAAGGAGGTGTTACTGCTTCGTCAACGCTCAGTTGCAGCTACAGGGAGGGTCTCGTCACTGTCTGCACGCACGGGAAAGCCCATCCCGTGGCTAGAAGCCCAGGTGTGCTCAGGCAACCCCAGGGGGCAGAAGGAACTGGAGCTGGAGGGGAAAAGCTGGTGGCGGGGGAGGCGGGCTGCCCCTCAGGGTGCACCTGAAGGAATGGACAGTCGTGGGGGCAGTGCGTTCCTGCCCCCGGAGGTGGCCAGCAGTCACTGGGAAGTCACTCGGCAGGGGAGCCCTGGGGAGCTTGTGAGTCAGTGATTCTATAAATAATTGTACCTGGGATTGATACATTTGAGGATGGGCTGTGGCAGGTCAACCAACTGGAATAGATACAAATAAATGTTCCTGCAGGAGGGGTCAGAAAGTGCCTGTGGAGCCCTGACTACAGGAGTGTGGTTTCTGCTGTTGCTTAACTTGACCCTCTGCCCTCAACATGTCCCCTCCTTCCAGTCTCTGCTGTCACCCCTTCCCCCCAAGAACCTTTCCCCATGACCCTGAGACCATCTCCCAGGGCACAGGGAGGGTGCAGTCATCCTCTGCCATTAGTACCTCTTAAATGGCACATCGTCTTGAACTAGACCACTCTTGAAGATTCCCTGGAAGAGTGCACGCACGGGACCCTCTTGGGCTACCATGAGGCTGCAGGCAAGCCTCTTCCCACCGCTGGGCGGGACTGGTCCCCTGTACACAAAGACACCAGCTCGGAAGGCCAGTGCCCTGAAGCCCTTCCAGCTCTCCCAAGAGGTGCTCAGAATGAAATCCTGCCTGGCTGCTGGACTCCTCCCAAGTCACGTGACAGCCAGTTCTTGGAAATGACGTCACCTGCACCCTGTCCACCCCATTTAATCTAAGGCGGGCCGGCAAAGCAGCTTAGCTGGGGATTAGCCTCGGAATGCACCTTGTGGAGCTGATGTCTGGGGAGGCACCTGTTAGTGGTGGCTACAATAACAGGTCCCAGTTCTACGGCCCGCCTGGGGTTGCCGACTCTGAAGGATGCACTTTCACTGTGATGCACTTTGAGGAAGGAACACTAATCAGTGCCCTCACCCCTGTCTAGCTTCTGGCATCTGTCGTGGGGACAGGCTCTGGTGGGTAAGAGGGGCATTTACTGGGACCCAAGAAGACATGGCTGGCTCTGTACTGCCTGTGGTTGGTCCCTTCCTGTCCCCACCTGGAGCTCCCCTGCCTGTCCCTGCTCCCCTGAGCAAGTCCCCTACAGGGGTCTGTGTCTCTAGATCAACATTTCCAATCCTGTGTTTGACTAATGAGCTCCATTCACAGTAATCTGTAATTTCACAAACCCTCTACAATTATAAAAAATCATTTTATCATTTTTGCACGGCTTATGGTAAAAAAGATTTTTAGTTAAATATTTTATATGACTATATTATTCAAGGATTATATTAAATAAGCATTAAAAGGCAATTTTTAATAGTGTTCATTTTCTACATAAGGACACATTTCAACATTGTTCCACTTAACAAGTGATAAGCAACACTTCATTTCCTTGAAATTAATTGTGCAAGGAATTGTTGATTTGTTGACAAATAAAAAAAGGACATTTTGGTCTTGGGGCCAATGTATGTTTAAAACCTAATTAAAATTTAATTATGTGTATCAGCTTCAAAAATAGATGAAACTGTTTTTTTGACCTTATCTTTAGAATTTTCGTATTTTGAGCTTAAGAAAAATCAGCTTGTATTATTTTGGGGATGTTCACAGGCTATCTATAATAAATGATGAGATAAAGTGGGATTCAGAGACATTTGTAAGTTCTTCAAATAATGCATTGCTGGCAATAGCTTTTTCCCAGTCAATATGGGGAAAAAGCTGGTTAAGCTGTCTCTGCATTCTCCGCCCCCCGTTTCACGCACTGAAACATTTAGACGACCGCTATAGGAGAATTGGGGTCGGGCGGTTGCAACTCATGGATCTGCAAACAATGGCTCCGAGGCAAACTTCCAGAAGTATTGTTCTCAGGCTCCTTGCTAGCTCGGGGTGGTTCCACATCCATGTTCTTTATGTTTCCTGTCTTTGTCACTTGCTTATGGCCAAAGCAATCCACTTTTGAATTGTTTTTGTCATTTGTCATATGGCTTCCTTCAGAGCCAAAGTGTACAGCAGTCAGAGGGAACCAAGGTGATAAGCCAGTTGGTGACTCACGGGCATGATCGTTTGATCGCCACCAGCCACGTGTTCTCACATGACACACGCACACACACATGTGGACACATGTGCTCGTGCGTGTGCACACTCAGAGGTCCCCGAAGTTCCACGTTAGGAAAAACTATGTAGATAGTCACTGTGAAAATATGTAATTTAAAGCAGATGCATTTATCATCTTTGATGACAGTGGACCCCAAGCACTTGATCTAAAGGATCCACTCTTGGTTGGAGGAGGAGGGGTGGGTAGTGGGAGTGACAAGGACAGTCCTGCAGGGAGCTGTGCTCGGAGGGGACAGCAAGTCAGACCTCTGGTGGGGTGGGGGGAGGTGCCTGAGGAGAGAGCCAAGGCAGGGTGTGTGGGGAGCAGGATGGGCAGTGCCTCGGACAAGGACACTCCCAGGATGTGAGAGGGTGTGGGGACACACCTTGGGGACGTGCTGTGTGGCTCCTGCCGCAGCCCTTTCGAGGAAGCCTGTAGCAAAGCTCCACCTTATTCTCCAGGGAGAAAGACTTGCTGTTGCTTCACATGCGTTACGGCTGGAGGCTGGGCCGTGGGGGATGCGGCTGTGTCCTAGCCACTTGGCTGGGACACTCCAGGACGCAGGAGCTCAGAGGGAGCCCCTGCGCATAGGCCACAACCCGGGAGGGTGAGAAGCTTGCACACACCTGCCCGTGAGCTCCTGGCTCCCTGCACCGAGGCTGGTCTCTCCTCTCAGGCCCGCCAAGCTGTAGGAGAATCAGACTCTCCAGAAGTCACAGAGGCCATTTCCCCTTGAGGGAAACACGAGTCTGGATTTCTTTCAGTTGTGTAGGAATTGGAGAGAACAAAAGGCATCAATTCTGCAGCTGCTTTAGAAGTTCTCAAAGGGGATTTGAAGGCAGGGGCTGACAGAGCACTGGGGAGCCCCTAGCAGGGCAGAGGAGCCCCTTCCATGAAGAGAAGTGACCTGGGACTGGAGGAGCTGGCCCACAGGGGGTCCCCTCCGTGAAGTGACCAGGCAGGGGTGTCGCCTTGCTCAGCCAGCCACAGAAGAGGCTCACTGCCCCAGCCCCAGCCCCAGCCCCAGTGTGGCAGCTTAGGAGAGTCCCACTGGCTTTTACAATTCTACTTTCCCAGAGAGAAGAGAAACAGTAAGTGGCCAAAACCACTTGCCAGCACGCAAGCAGCTTCTCTGAGGACACCTGTGGAACCCAGCCAGCGCCACCGCCTCAGCTGGGGCCTGCGGCTCTGGTGGAACCCAGCCCTGCCCAGCCCTGTGCACACTCCGCCCACACCCGGGAGGCCCCTGCTTGTGTGACAACGCCGGAAGAGTGTCAGGATCACCCCCAGAAGGGTACTCACCATGACCCACCCACACATGTTCTAAGCAGCCGCAGGCTTCAGCATGGGGTCCTGAGCCTACACACCTTCTGATTCAGCAGAACTAACCCATCCCGGGGGTGGAGGGGTGGGGTGGGGGGCCCTCTCTCATCCTGCCCAAGCCCTCACCCACCTCTCGACACATCCAGGCACCGGGAAGAGCAACAGGCACCCAAGGTCCAAGCTCACTTCCAGGCGGACCAGCAGGTGGGCTCCTCGCAGCAGCGCCGCTGCTCAGCCCCGGGTGCCGACCTGCTTTCTGGCGGAGCCTCCGGTGCTCGGAGGCCACCCTCACGGTCCCAAGAGGCAAATCTGAAAGACCCATTCACAGGCTGCTTTTTTGAATGACTTGAGCCTTTCATTTTTCTAAGAAACAGGGACATAAATGGCTTGCTGGCATTTTACTGACAGAGGTGTGGGCGAGTGCCTGGATCCCTCCCAGGCTAGGCACCGAGCGGGAAATCAGAGGCCTCCTGGGGTGTGGCACAGCGTCATCCGTCAGGAATGCAGGGCAGCGCCCCGCCTGCCGGCTGCCCACCTGTGCGCGCACTCACACACGCAGACGCCCAGACTCACACAGACACACGGCACACACAGCCACGTATCACACATACGGGCACACGGAGACAGACACAGACACACCCAGGCCCACACAAACAGCCAGCCAGCCAGACAGACACAGAAACACACACGGACGCATACTCTCACACACAGATGCAGACACTCAGTCCAGCAGGCACGAAGAACTCTGTCCGATGGGGCAGTGCCAATTAGCTGAGCCCGCCAGACTTTCTTCCCTTGGAATTTATACCAAAAATATACACATCGTCAGCAGAAAGAGAAAGCAGGCAGACAGGAAAGCAAAGGCAGGACTGGGAGAGGGGAAGGCACTGGGTGAGCAGTGCCCTGAGACAGAGACGCATGAACACCCTGCTGACAGGAAGGGCCCCAACAGGACCGTCTGGTCCTTGCAGCCAGTAGGTCTTCAGTTCCCAGGGGTCCCGCCTCCCATAAATGTCCCTCTGACCCTTGGAGCCAGAAGAGCGAGAGGCAACAGTAGCACCATCAGTGTGGGGGTGAGGACATGGGCAGCCAAGGGGCAACCAAGGCGTTGGGTGCGTTCCAGCTGTGGACCCCGAGTGGCTAAGGAGTTGGCTTACCTGACAGCGGGTGGGGGCGTCCATGAGGGTCAATGGGCAGGAGGGGACACGGTCAGAGCTGGTGGGGCTTCAAGGTCATCTGGCCTAGAGGCCGGCTGAGGCAACAGCCACCACGTGCTGACACATGACCCCTCAGTCTCTGGGGCAGCCAGCGCGCCCAGGCCAGTCACCACGCACAGCACGAATCACCGTCAGGGAAAACAGTTTGGTCCATGAAGTGGAGAAACGGGAGGTGCTGACCTAGCCTCTGCGGGTTGTGAGAAGCCACCCAGCCAGTCGAGAGTCAGCCGGAACCAGAACCCCAGTCCCACAATGACAGACTGGCCCCACGTCCCTGCATCTCCACAAACCACCATGGACCGGTGACAGAGCACCCCGGGGTGAGAGAAGTAGGCCCACATGCAGAAACTGGCCGCCCCCGAACCCGCAGCCGGACCGGGGACCACGGCAGCTCTGCTGCAAAGGGCGCCGTGGGCCCTGAACTGAAAGCCGGACTCCCTGTTAAGGCCGCGGGTGTCCTGAAGACTCATTTTGCTCAACGTTTTTTTCAGGGAAAGGGCAATTAAAAATCTACTCTGAATGGAATGAAGACATATTTTTAGAATGAAATCGAGAAGACGTCCTGAAAATAACACAAACCGTCCGAGTCCAGCGCGATTAAAAGGAGATAAATCAGCTGTCATGCTCTGAGTCCCAGCGATGGGCCAGTCCCTGGAGCCGCAGGAAGAGTGGCCCCTGGGGGCTGGCCGGGGACAATGCCAGCTTCCCACTCGTATATCCAGAGCTGGCTTCTCTGCCTCCGCCCAGCCCAGGGCACAGGGCGGGGAGTCCCACGGCCTTGCAGTCATACAAATATCCAGCCCCAGACCCATGCTGAGCTCCCCAGAAACATGTGGGCAAGCAGACCACCCATCAGGTCCTGCCGTGGCCATCCCATTGCCAGCCCGGGCCCATCTGCACAGGGGGAGCACCTGGGAGGACAGGGGCCCGCCAATGACTCCAGATGTGGCAAAAATGACAGAAGACAGCATGAGAAAGTAAGAAGAAAGGGAAGAGCAGGGTTGTTTGGAGGCTGCTCGGGGCCGGTATCTGCAAAGTTCACAATCTCAAGTCACAGATTTGACTTCTCGGAGTCTCTTCTGTTTGGGTGAATCACACCGGCCCGAGTTGTCTAGAAGCCTAGGTGGTGACTCCACCCACTTCAGTGTAGTCAGTGCACAGCTCTAGCCTCGAAACAAGTCCAGTCTGATGGGGAATGCTGCAGGGCAGGGGGCAAGAGCAGTAGTGCCTTTCGGCCTTATTAGAAGAAAAGAAAGCCCATTCATTGAATATTTGTTCTTGTTACACTTAAAAGTGTCATCGGGCACCTTCAGGAACAAATGTTCCAACAAGCCAGACTTCACCTGGATACTTGGGGACAATGAAAAGGGGACAAGCGTTTATTAAGTGCATCCTATGAGTCAAGCAGAATATTTCATCTTCTTTGTCTTTCAATCGTCACACTAACCTCCAAGGGGAAGGTACGGTTATCCCGGCTTCAGAGCTGAAATAGCTGTGACTCAGAGGGGCGAAGCTGCTAACTGACGAAGTGAGTGACTCCACGTGACGCGGCCCCTGCAGCCCACCTTTCCCCGCCACCCGGCACTGGTTACTGTGGAGCCCAGGCTGTAATCTAATCAACCTGGAAAGTTCCTTTGTCAGCAACAGTCCGTGGAGGAGAAAGTGGACATTAACAAATGCCTGATTGCTGTAAAC
Source organism: Trachops cirrhosus (assembly GCA_028533065.1). NCBI lineage: Eukaryota > Metazoa > Chordata > Mammalia > Chiroptera > Phyllostomidae > Trachops > Trachops cirrhosus. The sequence goes on from CM052543.1 coordinate 137,119,408, forward strand.
TGGCTCAGAAATGCCAGGGCTCTAAATCACGCTGAAGTCTAGCATTTCCAAACCAAAGTGCTCACTGTGCTGCCTGCCACCCCCCACCTGCCCGTGCCATCCCCCCCCATAGGCCACAGGGGCAGGGGGAGAAGGGATCTGTCCCCAGACCCAACCGGGGCATGCTGGCCTCCTCCGAGGGGTGCTGCACAAAGTCCAGGCCCACACACCTCCTACAGGATGGACAGTCACCAAGACCAAGGAGGGAGCGACCTGGCAGTGGGGCTGGGAAGAGAGGTGAGGGTCTATTTCAGAGGGTTGAAATGGAGGTGCCTGTGGGGTCCCCCAGGGGAGGATCCTCGGTGGGCTGGTGTTTGGGATTTTGCAGCTGTGGGGTCTGTGCTCAGATACAGATTTGGGAACTATCATTTTTGGGAGTGCAGCACATCGCTCAAGGGGAATACGTAGAGTGAGAAGAACAGAGATGGAGCCCTCATAGCAGGAAGGAACAAGAACTTGATCACGAGGGTCACTGTGTGTATTGCTGGCAATGTCTCGACACCTGTGGCTCCTGATAGGCCACAGGGGATAAAAAGCAGCTCCTTCAGGAAGCATTTTAACAAAGGCACGGACAACTGATCTCCGAGGCGTTACTGACAAAGAGCTGGGGACAACCCAAAGAACAGGGTGACATGAACCTCACAGGCAGAGGAGGACTGTGGTCTCTCTAGCCCAGGACTGAAACTCTAGGCAGCAGGTTACATTGGCGTGAACAGAGCCTGGCCTTGGGTCTGGCTTCTGCCCCAACTCCCTCACCAGGAGATCTTGATCAGTTATTTGCCTTTTGCCAAATGAGGAAACTGAGGCATGCAGTTAGAGAGGACAATTCAACTTGTCCTCTCTATCCTAACAAGGGCTAAAGAAGGAGAGAGAGAGAGAGTGTGTGACCTGGGGAAAATACCCAGCAGACCACAGCCTCAAGACACCAAACCCCCCTGTAGGGTGGGGCCTGGGGTGCTCTGGGTGTGTTTCCAGTAGTGGGGGGCTCTGGGGCCTAGGGTTTCTGAACCTGGGCTCCGCCAGTGTTTGGGGACACAGCAGCTTCCTTCCAGACTACAGGTGTTAGCAGAGAAGAAATAAATGAGGCCACCCAAGGGTTAGGGATGTCCCCAGGTACCTATCACTGTGACGGTGCACCTCCAGCAGGCACTGGCACAGATTCTCAGGCGTCCTAGACTACTTTGGATCTGCCCCTGGAAAGCTATTCTTGTCCGCTTTGATTCCTCAGTGCAATGGTATTTATTATCAATTCCTTGCTGACCACTGACTTTTCGCTTTATCCATGTTTCCTTATTCACTGCTCGCTACAAACAACCCTGAGACATAAGGATTATCATGTTTATTGTACACATAAGAAAACGGGGACTTAGAAATCTTACGTCACTCCTCACTTGCTAGTAAGCAGCCCTGGGACTTGGACCCAGGCAATCAGACTCAGGCAAACACACTTCTCTCCCTTGCTCCACCAATCAGACTCCAGCAAACACACTTCCCTTCCTTGTTCTACCAATCAGACTCTGGCAAACACACTTCCCTCCCTTGCTCCACCAATCAGACTCCAGCAAACACATGTCCCTCTTTTGCTCCACCAATCAGACTTTGCTACCCACTCATATCACCAAAAGCCAGTGACTCAAAGAAGTGAGGCTGGGGCAGCAGGAGCTCAGCAGCAGCCCTGTGGTTTGGAGCTGCTGCTGGTGGTGGGGCAAGCCCGAGGTCTGACCCTGTAGGGCAGCAATGGGGTCCTCGCTGGGTCAGATCTGGGCACGAGTGGCTGTCATTCCTGGCTGTGTGGCCTCTGAACCTGGTTCTCCACCCTCTTGGAGACTTTGGGCTGCTTAATACTCTTTTTAATAAATTCCTTTTCTGCTTCAATTAGCTAGAATTGGTTTCTGCTGCTTGCTACTTAGAATCTTGACTGATAGGATAGCACTTTAAATGAAAAGAATTTATTTCTATTTTAAAAAAAACCTCACTACACAGTATCTGTAATTTTCTCCTTTCATTGCAGGCCGGTCTGTGATGGGCAGGGAGGGACCTTGCAGACTGGAGTTGGGGACAGCAATTCTGCTTCCCCACCCGCAAGGACAAGGAGCCCCCCCATGGGTCACTCCCCTGTGGAAGCATCACTGGTGGGTCCCTATGGCCCATGGGGAAAGGTTAGAACTGACCTCTCCAGCCCCACGGCCCCTCCTGCTCTCCCTCCAGGAACTCTGCGTTCTGGTCTGCAGGATGCGGTCAGCATATTCCCACTTCCCCCCTTTATTCTCACTGCTATCCATGCCCCACCCTTGTTTTCTGCTTTAAAAAAAATTATTTACTTAATTTTTAGAGAGAGGGGAAGGGAGGGAGAAAGAGAGGGAGCGAAACATCGATGTGAGAGCGAACCATCAATCGGTTGCCTTGTGCACGTGTCCTGACTGGGGACCGAACCCGCAACCCAGGCACGGGCTCTGGGTGGGAATCAAATGGGTGACCCTTCTCTTCGTGGTTCTGATGCCCAACCAACTGAGCCACACCAGTCACAGCCCTTGTTTTCTGCCTTTATAAGTTCTGTGTGTCCTCCCAGCCCTCCTGCATCCTGCTTCCCCAGCCCTTGGAGGTCTCTCCTGCTCCCGAGGTCTTGTAGTCTTACTGTCTCTGTTAATTCCTTGCTTTTTACAGTTTCCTTTCAAAGAGGGGGCTGAGCTTCCTCTTTCTCCACAGCACCCTCGGCACCAGCAGAGCTGCCCACACGCCCTGTCCGGCTGCCCAGGTGAGGGGCTAACTGGAAACTTCACTTGCTCCTTTGAGACCCTCTTTGTCTTCTCTCTGCTGGTGAGAAGGAGAACAGCTCATCTCCGTGTTCCACCGGAGCATCCTCCAAAGACCGTTAAGTCTCTCCTCACTCAGCCTCTTCCTTTTGGAATGAAATGATCCCTAATCCTTTATCCCGTCTTTAAGAGCCCTGTTTTCCAGTGCCTACTGGCGTGGACTCCACCCGGAGAACACTATACCGGGGAGGGCTGAGGCGCTCAGGCGTGGGATTTGAGGAGGTCGGGAGGGCAGCAGCCTCTCCTCAGATCATCTGCCAAGTGAAATTACCTGGCTGTTTACCGAAGACGGCCTCTGTTTTTGCCTGATGCCATCGTACCCCATGGGAGGGCACCCAGTCCTCCCCTCGGGCCCCTGAGGAAGGGAGGGAAAGCACTCACAGGAAGGGAGGGTGGCCAGGGACAAACCGCAGGCTTTGAAGGCCAAGTGTGGAGCACTAGGTTTGGGTGGAGAGTGATGGGCTGTTTAAATAGGGAGGTAGCAGGAAAAGGCAGCCAACATCGAGGGACAAGCAGGACAAGGGTCTGGGGTTTTTCGCCCCCAGGTCAGTGGTTTCCTTCCAGGTGGGGACCAGGTCATTCTTGCTCCTGTCTCCCTCAGGGGTGTTGTTAACTCAGTGTCCGCACTGGGGAAGGGGTGGTTCGGCGAGTGGGGGAAGGAGGGTCGGAGGTAAATCTTAATGAGCAAGTGGATAGATACAGGAAGTCACAACTAACCCCTCCCCAGTAGTGGAGTGGAAGAACAGTGTGACAACCAGGCCTATGGGTCTGGAGTAACCCTTGGCCACAGAGAAAGAGGGTCACACAGCACGTGAGCATTGTTAGGACAGCTACCTCCCAAGTGCCCACCCCAACCCACGGGCTGGTCCCATGGTTGGCTTGTACACAGAGATGGCCTCAAAGAGCCAGCTCAGTGCCAATGAGATTCTGAAGAGGACTCATCATTACTTACAGAGGATCCCTAACACGAAGTTGAGGAGATGCCTCGATCCTTTTAGGGGCAAAGGCTTATAGCTCAGCCATGTCTCACAAGGTCACCAGGCCCAGCACCCCCTGGTTCAACAAATTCATTACCAACATCACAGGCCTCACCTTTCCCCAAATGAAACAGAGAACTGCAGGCATTTTCTTGAAGGCAAAGAAGAAAATTGCCCAAAGAACCAAGTAATCTTCAAATGTCAAAAACATCCAGTGCGTGAATCACACTTAAGTAAGAGCACGGGAATTTGGCAAAGTGACAAGCAGTGGTTTACAACATTAGAGATGACTTGGAAACAGTCAAACAGTCAGAAGCAGAGGGAGAAGGACGCCTGAACCAGCCTGAAACGGCCATCCCCCTTGACAGGCCCTAAACCTGCCATTTTCCCATTAGCGCAAGGGCACTCGAGCTATGAGCTCCTTGGGAAGGAGATAAGCAACCCCCAGAGCATCACATGGACCCCGGTCAGCCTTGTCAGACCTGGAGAGGGGTTCTGTCGCCTCACCTCTGACCCCTGAGCAGAAGAGACCTGGGTCTTTGCTCAGACAGTGGTCCAAGCCTGGTACCCACCACCTTCTCCCTCTACCAACCGCAGGATGACTATCTCTTGAAAGAACCTCTGAAACTTTTTTGTCCTGGGCCAGGCGCTCAGGAGACCTTCCAAGATGCCTCTGGTCCATTCTCTCTGATTGCTACAGCACTGTCCCCAGACCTAGAGAATCCCAGTCCCCCTCTCCCTAAAGACAGTGATGGTCGTGTCCCATAGCTTCTTCTCCCCACCCTTGCAGGATGACTCAGTCTAGGGTCGCCCTCAGTCTAGGGTAGTCATTTATGCCTACCACTCCAGCTTGAGCGCTGCCTCCCACAGGCGGGCAAAGTGACCCCACCTGCCTTATCTCCAGCATGTCTCTTGCCTCCTTCACTCCCTTTCCTCTGCCCCCAGTGCCTCCAACTAACGGGGCTCAGTGTTCAATAAAGAGCTGAGGAGAGCCTGGTCCAGGAATCGTAAACACAGCTTGGGACCTGAATTCAGAGCAACGGCATGGATTGGTTTATACTCCTTCTCTGAAATCCCTCAACTACTAACAAGCGCTGAGCAGATCCAGGTGCAAGCTGGCTGCTCCACAGCCCTGCAGCACCCCAGCCCTCGGATCTGTCCAGAGGGGCTAGAGGAAGCCCAGCCCCAGCTGCCTTAGGTCAGGGCCCGACAACATTCCCTAAGTAAGACACGCCTAAAGGGAACTAAAGGCCATTCCAATGCGAACATGAGCTGGAAAACATCATGACTAATTTTGGTGCTTCCAGGAGGTCATCAGTTATTAGATCGGGTCCACGCACCGGGCCTGAGTGACTCAGATAAGAAATTTAACTCTCTTAGCTCCGCCCCAAGGACCCCTCAAACAAATTGCTCAACACTGCTGATGCTGGGAGCCGCCACTTCCACGGCGGGGAAGTAGAGGAGGCAGCAGTATCTGTTAAGATTTCAGTCCAGGCTTTCACTTCCCGATGCAAGAAGAATAAGGGTATTTTTGTCTCGTCTCATCTCCTGACAGCAGGAATGGAAGAGGCTGAGAAAACTCTTCTGGCACAAATGACAAAAGGCAAGCCTGGCCGACTTCACAACGGTCTTCTCGAGGCCCTGCGTCATCTGCACGCTGCCCATCTCGGCAGCTCGGACATCACACCCCATCTCGCTGTGTCTACCCCTCTCACCCATGCCCGTCCACCCCAGTCTCTCTCTCTCACTCACACACACACACACACACACACCCCTTTCCAACACACACACAACACCCCCCAGTCATGGAAACCACCTCCCATTTCCCAAGTAACTCCTCTTACCCGTCTGTTTCTGCTGCCCCAAACGCCCTCACTGCCCCGCTCCTGCCCTCTGCTACATGCCACGTACTCCGCTCAGCCCAGCCCTTCCCTGACTCCGCTCAGCAGGACCCTCCCTTGCCTGGCCTCCCATGAGGTTTTGGACAGCCTTCTGTCTCAGCATTTGTCACATCTTCCTCCAGAAACGAGGGACTGGGAGGAAGGGAAAGCTCTGGACAGAGGAGGGAGAGGGCAGGAGAGGCCCTAGTTCCATCTTGTTACTCGGAGACTCACCCTGCAGGGTGGGACCTAGGAGTCTGGGAGGCCGGCAAAAGCTTATTAGAGGGGGCCGTTGAGACGTGTGGTTTCTGTGTCTGCGCCCCTTTTATTGCCTGCGTGTTGAGTCAGCCAGCATGTGGCAGAGGATCCCCAGGAAATCCCCATTCCCGGGAAAGAAAGCTCGCCCTCTGGGAGCTGGGATGTCCGAGCAGCAACACACAGCAAGAGAGCCCAGGAGGCTGTGGCCGCTGGTTGCCCTCACAGCCTGTCCCTTTCTGGAAGGCTCTTCTTCCGGAGTCTCATTTGGATGAACCCTCAAAATGTGCATGTCTGGCCCTGGTCCCTCCTCTGGGCGAGAGCCAGAGCCTCACATCTAACTGCTGACCTACCGCCACCGCCACGTCTCAGAAGGCCTCACACCTGGTCCTAAACAAAACTCAATCTTCTCCAGCACACCTGGCCCCTCCCGGCGCTCCCAATGCCATCAGGGATACCACCTTGAACATCCAGTTCCTCACACTAGATGTCTGTCTCCTTCACTTCCCACGTCCAGCCCACCACCGAGGCCTGCCAATCCCCCTTTATGTGTCTCAGACTCTCTCACTTCTCCACTTGTCTCCATCTGCGCCACCACCTCTCCCCCGCACGCCTGCAACCCTCACCCACGGAAGCTGGCGTTCTTCCTCCGTATTCTCCAGTAGGGTCTCCCACGGCAGCCAGCACCATCTTTTCACAAACAGCATTTCCTTTGCTTAACCATCAAAGTCAGTCAGTGCTCTTGCAATACAGACAGAGACTCCATCTGCGGCCAGCAGGACGCAAGTCCTCCGCCCGCCTAACTCTCCAGTCTCCTCCTGGACCACACTCCCCCTTGCTTTCCCAGCTCCAGCCTCCCTGGGCATCTCTGCTTTCCTTGATCATGCCACGCTCTCTCCTCTCAGAGCTACAGTTCGCCCGTCTCCTCTCCCTGCAAGGCACAATCCCCTCCCTTTACACCCTGGGGTCAACCACTCCTTTATAGCTGCGATCAGTCATTCCTACGCCCGGAACCCAAGCTGAGGCCAGGCTCCCTGAGACAGCGCAGTGTGCCTCTGTCTGGACTCGGATACGCACCTGTCTCCTCCACTAGACTCTGAGCTCACTGAGGGAAGGGCCCAGGCCTGGCTCTGCTCCCCGTGAAGATCTGGGCCCAGCACACTGCCGGGCCTGCAGCAGGGACTGATGAATCACTGGTTTGGGTTTTCCGGAGGGCGGGTGCCTTGCCTTACTGTCTGGCTTCACGGGAGACAGTTACAACACAGAGGACTTGCTGATGGCAACGTGTTCTTTCTGAGGAAGCTTTTCAAGCGGGAGAAAAGCTACCTTCCCAAACGGGCATAAAAACCAAGGAGTAAACGCGGAGTTGTGTAGTGGAGGAAACGCTCACCGTCGGTGCGTTCACCAACAAGCCTTCCATGTGGCACCTCCGGCCATTGCGAAGCAGAATCAGGGTAGGAGAAATCCTTCCCTTCCCCAAGACCGAGAGAAGGCCCTAATTTGGAGAAGCTGGTCACAATGTGCGCTCGGGACAGCTGCTGAGAACACAGTGCCTGGGTATTACGGTTGTCCTTCTGGCTGGCCCCTCTCTTCTTTTTGGGGTGGCCTGTGTGTAGTGAACGGAAACACTGAGTGTCCCTCAGGGCTCCACAGTGGGGCAGGTGGCTTCTGCTCGGTTCTTCACATTCAAGTTTGTCTGGCTGGGAGCGCACATCTGGGTGAAACTAAACCTAATATCGGGCACTAACAGGAGGCAGTAACAGCAGGCTCTCTCCAAACAGGCTGGGACATATGTCCAGAGCTAGCTCCTAAATTCTTTATGGCTAGCCTCGCCCGCCCTCCGCACAAGGCAGGGCTGTACAGCTCAAACTCCTGTTTCAGAGGTGCACCCTTCAACGCACCAGAGCTGCCACAGCTATCAGCATCGCTTCCAGAGAGGCCTACAGGCAGGTACTGCACCCCAAGACTGCCCGCCCCAAATGCATTATGCCACCAGGATGCAGGCTGAGTGGGGAAATGTCACTGAAATGGTACACAAGATACAATGAGACGCTATTTTCCTCCAAATTAAGGAAGGTTCTTAAACATGGTAATACAGGCTTTCCAGATGCTACTGGCTGGACACACACTCCTTTAGTAAAATGATTAGCATGTTTTAAAAGCCTTAAGATAATTCTGTGCATAAGTAAGTTCAATAACCTGGCAAGGTACATAATACATGACATAGAAAATTACCAGCTTTCTTATTTGTCAGTAATAACTCATTAGAAAATACAATTATGCAGAAAGATCTCTATCTATATGTAGCATCAAGGAATGAAGTTTCTAAGAATAGTGCAGAGCTCACATGAAGAAAACCACAAAGATTTACAGAGAGATATGAAAGTAAACTTAAATAGAGAGAGAGAGAAAGAGAAAGAGAGAGGAATAGCATGCTTTTGAATGATAAGTCTCAATAGTACAGTCAGGATGTCAATTTTTTAACTCTGATTTATAAGTACAATCTGCTTCATGTAAGTATCATGTAAAAAAAAAGTCAACAAAAGATTTTTTTTGTTTGCTGGGCCAAAGCCTCCAGAGATCATCTAGGCTATGAGATAAGTCAGAGAGAGTAGCTAAAGACATTTGGAAAATAATAAAAATGAAGATGATCTGTAGTATCAGATTTTAGAACACAATATAATTATACTCAGGCAGTATAGCACTGGGTCAGAGGGAAAAACACCCTACGATACACTAAAATGCTCCGACAATTTAGTGTATGGGGGAAGCAACCTTCCAAATCAGGGGGAAAGAAAGATCATTCAATAAACAGAACTGGAAGAATTACTTAACGATGAAGAAAAAAGTTAAATTCCGATCTTCCATCTTATAACAAAGAGAGAGAACGCAGAGCTGGATGAGACGTGGAATCTGTAAAGTGAAATCATCGAACAAGCAGAAGAAAACGTGAAGGAACGGGGTACTGAAAGCCGGGATAGGAGGGGGTTTTCTACTCATAAAAACAAGAGGAAACATCAAAGGAAAAAGGCTGGCAAACAGCAAATTAAAGGCTTCTGTACAACCCAGAAACCATAAACGAATTTAAAAGACAGATGACAAACCGGGAGAAATATTTCTAACATTACACCAAAAGGTTAATATCCTCTTATGCATAAAGAGCTCTCACAAATCAATAAGAAAGAGATGAATATAAATAGAAGAACAGGCAAAGGACAGGAATGTCGATAAACAGAAGAGAATGCCCCAGCCCACTGGTAATCAAGGGAGGGCAAATTGAGACCGCGAGATGCCATCACTCATGTGCCCAACAGGCTACGATGTTTTAAAAACTTATAATAGGTACGGGTGTGGTAATACGGGTGTCCATGCGCTATTTATGGGAGAGCGAAGAGCACAGGCTTTCTGGGGGTGACGTGTCGGCACCGATCAATGTTTTCAGTGGGCTCCGACCTCCGATTCGGTAATGCCGGGTCTGGGGATAATCCGGAATGCCTGCGGATATATGCTCCACAATATCTGATTGTGATGTTATTTATAACAGCGAGTCACTGAGTTACCTAAGTATCCAATGACGGGAAGTTACTTAAATTAAATATGGCACATTAATATAACGGGATATAATGAAGTACAGCTTTTTAAGATGACGTTTCTAAATGCATAATGACAATGGAAAATCAACACAGCTAAGAGGGAAAAAAGCAGGAGATAAAATGATATATACATATGACAGCGAGAGAGAGAGAAAGGGAGGGAGGGGGTAGGACAAGCCCAATTCTGCTAAAAGTGACAAATAATAGATATAGAGTCTAAAATGTCCATTGTTCTTATCTTTTAGTGATGAAATTAGGTATGATTTTCCTTTTCGTTAAAGATTTCCACAAAGAATATTACTCTTATAACTGGAAAGCTATATAATTTTTAAAATATCAAACTCTGGTAATTCTATTTCTAGAACTCTGTCCAAAACATTCTCTCAGGTAACTCTCACAACCGCCCCTCTGGCTGGTGCTGTGACGTCCATGTGCCATGTCAAAGGGGAGGCCCGGATGCGGGCCTGATGTCCCCCTCAGAGCTAGGTTCTGTCAGATCCACCCGACACCAAACTTACGACCCAGAATAACGCACGAGAATGCCCACCAGGACGGCGAGGAGGACAGAAGGCACCCGGGAGCACGGCCGAGGAAGCAGCGTGCGGGCACGACGGGCGGCGGGCATCAAGGAGTGACGTCTAGGCATTATTTTCAGTGACACGGGGAAGTGGTGTAAAGGTGAAAGACCACGACGCCGAAGTTCACACACGACACGGCGCCAGCCATTATGAAAATGCAAAACAAAAGGAAGCCTCGAAGACGATAAAATGTTCACAATGTCCACCTCTAGACAATAGGTTTTTAGAGATTATTACATGGTTATGCCTGAAAATATTAGGTACTGGATGGGTATTGCTTTTATTAGCAAAAAAGGCTCCAAGTTAATTTTAAAAAATGATCATGTTGCCTCTTATAATCCTTGCCCCTTTTCTTTATACCTATTTATCCTTGAAGGCCAAGTTGACAGCACACCTCCTCCATGAAGCCCTCCTTGAATTGCCCAGCCCATACCTCTGACCTTTCAAAACATGTCTTCAAAGTGGAGCTTTGCATCCTGGCTTTGGAAAATGTCACATGGGTCTCTAAGGCCATCATACTTCTTGGGGTAAACTCCCCTGCAAGTACCCTAGAACCCCAGGGAGGGTGGTACACTGCTCTCTGCTCTTGTGTCCCATGTGCCAGGCTGTGAGCTGGGCGGGCTTGTGGAACGGGTGCCCACAGAGCCACCACTGCTGTGCCTTGGTCTTCGTGGTTGGGGCAAGTGTGGACGAGCCCGTGATGAAGTTCTCAAAGTTCACGGATAATAAGAAAACTCAAACAGTATGCAGGAATTTCCCCAAAATGCTATATTTATTCAACTGTCCAATATTCTGTGATTATATCCTTCCTACTGGTTGGGGTTAAAATATTCAGTGTTTTTTTTTTAATGATGGGGTGAAGAGTAGGTGGTAATTTTTAAATGTTATTTAACAAACCAATGAAAGGTGACTCCACGTTGCCGCCCCCATTTTCGTTGCGTTGCATAGTCCGTAAGATCATGAACATTGCAACCGATGTTTTTCAAGAAAAGAACAAGTCTTAAGGACTTACTACATTTGTAGCCTAAATAGATTCATGCTGATCAAATAAAGCTAGCCTATTTGTTACTCACACAAGTATTCCTAATGGCCCAATCCAACCTAGTCACTGCCTCCCTATGCCCACATAGCCTTTTTGTAATAATTGTGGAGATCCCATTGAAGTCATTATTTGTCGCCTTTTTTCACATTATGTCTCTCTATGGGGAGTGTAGGTTCCATGAGGGTAGCAACTTAGCCCGGCTCGAGGCTGACACAGAGTTGCAGGTGCCGAATAAATATTTGTTAAACAAATAAAGGAAGGAACTTGGAGCTGGAGAAGGTGGAGGGCTCTTTGTCCTGGAGGATTGGGGCCGGACTCTCAAAATGTTAGCAGATCAGGTCTAGTACGGAGGTCACTGACGGGTAATATCAGTTCTAAGAATGAATTCCAGCTGCCTACACTACATACCAGCACACGGGATCTTGTATCTGGAACAACAACAGCAGCAACAACAACGAGAAAACCCCTCTCCTGAAGGTTTCCTTCGGTGCCCAGTCATTCTGGGAAGAAGACATTAAAAACAGCGAAGGCAGCGCACACGCTTCCTGGCGGCTAGCACTGGCTCGCGCCCCGGCAGGACATTAAGTGAGGCATGCACACGACTCAATTGCAAGCAGCTCTCCATCCCCTGCTTCTGATTAACACTCTCCTTCCCCCAGGCCTCAAGGCTTCTCCGCAGAAAACAAATCGTTTCTACAGCAGTTGATGAGAAAATGCCCTCTTGTGGGCGTGACAGTGGACCACCTCGGCAGTGTCAGCGGGTTCTGAAAATGTGGTTATTCAAGAGAATTCCTTCATTAGGTTTAGAGATTTTTAAAAAAATTTCGAACATCAACCCTTTGTTCAAGTGCAAGTACATTTTCTAAAAGGCCATTAAACAGTATTCAATTCACTTCTGCGTGTCTCACTTAGCAATGCAAGTTCTGATTATCTTAAACAGCACATCACAAGGATAATTACTCTCCTTCCTAAACTTCTGTATGATTTGCTAATGACTGGGTGACTTTTTTTTTTTTTCATCATTCCCAGAATCTGCCTCCTCTCTGCTCCCAAGAAACCATCACCTGAGATTGACAGGCAGCAATTGAAAACAATAAAATTATGTAAGATGAGCTTGTAATCACCAGCATTTCACAAGAAGCAAAATGCATTTCACTGTGGCAGAGGAACAGAAAGTTTCTTCCTCAATTTAAATCTGTACCAGAGGTAAAGCCTTCTATTAAACCACAATTCTCTCTGCACTCACAGCCCCTGGCAGACTACCAAGGAGGCTCCCACAGCACTACTGCGGCGGAGAAACTGGCCGGCAAAGGCATGGGCGGGCACCCCTGAGAAAGAGAAGCAAAGTCCCCAGAATCTTGGGAGGGCTCTGCTCACAGCCATCCACACCCCTTCTGGCCAGGCCCCTCTGCCCCTGGAAACACACACACACACACACACACACACACACACACACACACACACACACGCCACCCCGCCCCCGACCCTGACCCCGGGCAATTTGGGTTTCTTTCTTTTTTCCTTCCTTTCTCCTTCCTTTCTCACTTCTTTGTGTCCGGTGCTATCTTCCTCATTATTAATCTGTAACTGATTCTGGGTGATGATAAAAAAAAAATTGCCCTGCTTTCCAGGACCTGGTTAATTGCAACCTTTCTGACGGGTTGGCCAAAAAGTTTGTTTCTTTGTTTGTTTCCTTAAGATGTCTGTAGTGGCGCTTAGTTGCCTTTAGCTTTGAAACAATTTTGTGAGATTGTATTGTGACAGGCTGTCATATCAGCATGCATTTTAAAAAAAACTTATCAAAATTGGTGAGTTTTTGTGTAGCCATTTTAATATTGAAGATGGAAGAAAATATGCCACATTTTCGGCATATTATGCTTTATTATTTCAAGAAAAGTAAAAATGCAACTGAAAGCCCCCCTCCCAAATTTGTGCAGGTATGGAAAAGGTGCTGTGACTGATCGAACATGTCAAAAAGTGGTTGGCAAAGTTTCGTGCTGGAGATTTCTTGCTGGACGATGCTCCACAGTCAGGTAGACCAGTTGAAGTTGATAGGGATCAAATCGAGACATTACTGGAGAACAATCAACATTATACCACCCAGGAGATAGCTGACATGTTCAAAATATCCAAATCAATAAAGTTACTGGTGAAAATGAAAAACGTGTCTTTTATTTTACGGAAAAAACTAAAGGGACTTTTTGGCCAATCCGATATTATAATTTACAGGTCCAAGCGACCACTTGGGGGCACAGTTATTTGAGAGGCTGCCACTGCATTCACCAAGGCTGGCTTTAAAGGCTGCTTCAGCGTAGCTACCTTTAAGAAGAAAGCTCCCCAGCCTCCCAATCTTGGATCCTGCAGGGTCCCCAGGATGAAAGAGACCCTGAGAGAATTGTTCCTTTAAGGCGAGTCTGAGAGTCTCAGTGGGGGATGTTTGACACAGAATTATACGAAACTATTTTGTTCTTTTCTCCCTTTTAAAAACTGGTTGTTTGAAAATTTCTTCCACATTATGGTCTCTTCTTTTTATGTTTTCATCAGATTTTTGGGGGCATATACACAAAAATATACACTTATTGCAGATGGCAAAAATTAACATTAGTTAAATTTCATTGCCTTATTAATTAAACAAGTTTTTATTTTTCCCATTATGAAAAATAGGCTGATTATTTTTTAAAATCTGCAGAACTTAAAAGCAGAAAGATGACTACTGATAACATCATAACATATTTTCAGTTTTTCTATTTTTTTGTTTATATATACTTGACGTTATAGTAAATATATCCCTAATTTCTTTTAATTAACTAAGTTTCCTTCTTAAAAACCATCTTTTCAAATAAGCCAACTCATGATAAAGTAAGTCACTTTAGAAATTTTGTTCTCAGTCTCCAAAGAGGTGTTTGGTATCTTTCCTTAGGTTTTCTGGTCAGGAGACAGGCCAGGAAAGGTGTTCCTGCCACCTTTCTTGCCAACTCCCCCGAGCGCTCACACAGGTGCCCAAGGACAGGCTCCCCCCAGACGAGCCAGTCTGGGCAGTGCACAGCTGGGCGGAGGGGAAACATGAAGCAGAGGGTGGGGGCGAGGGAAAGAGAGAGGATGGGGGGCGGACACAGGCAAAACCTGGGAACCAAATACAGGCTGGGCTCCCACCAAAGACCCCCAGGGCCCAGGGACTTCAGACGAGCACACAGGTTGGTCTCCTGGGACGATCTGTGTGTGGGGCGCAGTAAGATGGAGCAAAGACCCATTTTTTTGTGGCTCGGATTTGGATGCACAGTTATTTCCCATCCTGGCGAAGGGGTCTCTCATCTAGTCACACGTTTCAGGAAATCACCCCTGCTTCCAGCTGACAATAAGCAACACACAGAGAGAAGATTCCTCAGGGTTTTCACTTTTCCACCCAGAACAGCTTGAAACAGCACCCGGCATCACACGAGTGGATCCTTCCGCCAGAGCCCCCGCTCCTGCCCCTCCTCGCACGGTTCGTGATGCTCTTCCCACGTTGCAGGATTTGGGGTTCTAGTCCCAGCTCTGCCTCTGCCTGGCAAGCCGGAGGGGGCACTCCCCTTTTCCAGGCCTTGCTTGTTCACACTGTGACACGTGCCCAGCACTGGTCCAGCCCTCAGAGGAAAGTCATTAAAGGAAATAAACAAAAGGTGAGGAGGCTCGTTCCCCCAGGAGCCCGTGGTCAGGGACTCTGTGAAGCAGTCCCGTGGAGAACCTGGGTCCAGTAATCACCACAGGTGGGGCTCTTCCAGGAGGAAGCCATGAAGGACAGGCAGGATCTGAGCTGGACAGAGAAATGTGTGAGCCTTCCAGAGAAGAAAAGGGGGAGGGGAACGAAGGGAGGCCTCAGCCTGGCTAGAGAGTGGCTCCTTGGAGCCAGCTGATGGTCCCTCTGTCAACAATGCACTCTTCCTACTCTCCAGTCACGTCAGGGATGTGGCTCCCCGTGCCCCCCGTGGGCAGGCATGTCTCATCAGACCCTGGCTTGCCGAGAGGGTGTCCACATTCCGTTCCATTCCTCCATCCCACCAGCCATGGTCACAAGGCTCATGCATGCCCCCGAGCTGTACCACTGACGTCTCCTAGAGGTGAATTCAGAGCAACGCATCTTTTAGAAATCACCGTGCAAGCCCAAGCTAGGTCTCCCAATGACCTCTCACAGGGGAGGGCAGATGGTTGGCTGTATTGAACTTGTGAGCTGATGGACTTGGGAAGGGGGCCAGGGGTCCAGAGTGATGCTGCTGAAGGACAGGGGGAGACCACTACACATCCACCCGCCCTTGGGGGTCCTCCAAATTCTCCTTGATCCAAGGGGCTTCCCAATGACCACTGCCCACCTCGGTCAGGCTCCACTGCTCCCCCGGGGCAGCGACATTCCAAGGTGTCACACACACGCTCTCCACTTGTGTTATCTACGTCATGCGATGAGGCACTGCCCAGGAATGTGGAAATAGGGGAAGCAACTGAATTCCGCTTTCACACTGATGGATTTTATCTGAGTTCCTGAAGACAGGTATTACCCTTCCACTCCCAACCCCTAACAGGCCTGTTCCAGGCAGTACATGGGACAGCAAAGCTGTTATTAGCATCCTGTCGCTAGGTTCCAAGAGGTAAAGTTACTTGCCTAACATCTCGCCATTTCCAGGTGGCCCTGCTAGGGTATGGAGCCCAGATCTAACTGGCTGTGAAGGGCATGGCTCTTAACATGAGGCCTACTTCCTGACATGAGACACTGCCCAGGAACGTGGGAATGGGGCCACTGATCTCAGGGTTAGACTACAGACTGACCGGAGGATGGGCCACAACAGTGCACGAAGTGACCGTAAAGAAAGCCTAGCACTCACGCTTCTGTCTCAGACCACAGGCATCAACATGGCTGCAGAAACAACACGTCAACCAGCTCTGAGGTCCCAAACCAGAGGACACGGGACGGAGCTGGGGACTGGCCACCCTAGCCCTGCCCTGAGGGGAGGGTGCTCTGCCCCTACCCCCCATACCCTACCCCACAGGCATCCAGGCAGTTCTGGGGGTGACCACTGGAGCAGGAGGTGGTGCAGACACAGCTCAAAGACGGTGACTCGAAGGCCATCCAGCAACCTCCTGTCCTCAGTGCAGAGCCACCAAGCAGCCTCCCGACAGAGACAGCCTCCCATGGGATGAGCCTTCAGGGGGGGATCTGTTTAGCAGCGGCACACGTGTCTGGCCCAACGGATGTCATATTTCTAGAGTAAATCACTAAAGTGCCATCACCTGGGGACCGTTCAACTCTGGGCGTGTAGCCAGCCAAGCAGGACAACGCCCATCACCGAGACCTTCCATGACATCCCCACCCTGCGGGGACACTCTCAGGTGGCTAGCTCACATCTTCACTGCTGGCTGTCTCCAAACACAGTACCGCCTGGTGCCTATCCACAGGAGAAGGGATGCACCCGGCTGGGCACAGAAGGGCGCACATGTTTCGGTTCAGACCAAAGTCAAGAGCAGGCAGAGCTAACCAATCGGAAAGTGGTCGGGGGTTGCTTGGAGAGGGTCACAGGAAACTTTCTGGGGTGATGGAAATGTGTTATATTTTGTTTCAGATGGTGGCTACACAGGTATAAACAATGGTCAAAACTCAGTGAGCTGAACATTTAAGATCTGTGGATCTTATCGTATTGCCTCAATGATTATACACAAATAAAATAAAAAACACCGCCCAGCACAAGGCTAGGTACACAGCCAGTGCCGGTAAGAGTTGTTGACGCCTCTTCTCCCGCCTAAGCAAATTGTTTAAAAAATTAGAACTGGTTTGGAATACATTTAGAAGTCTATTCTTTCTTTTCTTTTCTCTTTTCTTTCTCTTTTCCTTCCTTCCTTCCTTCCTTCCTTCGGCCAAAATATAACCTAAAACTTACCATTTAACCGTTTAAGTGTGCAGTTCGGCAGCAGCAGTATGTTCGCCTTGCAGTGCAATCATGAGCACCACCCATCCCCAGACCCTTCCCACCCTCCCCAACCGAACCGCCGTGCCTACGGAGCAGCAGCTCCCCACCCCTCTGCCCAGCCCCTGGCGACCGTCACCCTGCTTCGTCTTTCTGAACTGGACGACTCCAGGGACCTCCTGGAGGTGGAATCCCACCACATTTCTCTTTCTTTGTGACTGGCTTATTCCACTTAGCACAATGTCATTAATGCTCATCCCTGTTGTAGCATGTTTCAGAATTCCCTTTCTTTTTAAGGCTGAATACCACTTCATTGTATGTATATGGCACGTTTTATTTATCCGTTCATCCACTGATGAACACTTGGGTCGCTTCCGCATTTTGGCTGTTGTGAATACTGCTGCTATCGACATGGGTGCATAAATACCCATCGAAGTCCTTGCTATCCCTTCTTTCGGGCGCATATGCAGAAGGAGCACTGTTGAATTATGCAGTAATTATATGTTTAATTTTTTTGAGGAACTGCTGTACCATTTTCTATAGCGGTCACACCATTTGACATTCCCACAAACGGCATAATGGCTCCAAATTCTCCACATCCACACCAACAGTTGTTATTTTCTGTTTGTTTTTACAATACTCGTCCTAATGGTGTAAAGAGGTATCTTGTGGTGGTTTTCACTTGCACATTCTGAATGATTAGTGTGGCGCTGAGCATATTTTCATGTGCTCATCGGTTATTGGTACGTCTTCTTTGGAGAACTGTCCATTCGAGTCCTTTGCCCATTTCTAAATCAGGCTGTTTTTCTGTTGTTGGGTTGCACGTAGATACATTTTAACTGTAACTGTGTGCAGGACTGAGGACCAGGTCTTGCCCTCCACACTGTCCCACACTCGGTCCCTAAATGTCTGTCTCACACACCCTACACCGGGCCCCACACCAGTGGCTCACTGGTCACGTGGAGCACAGGAGCACAGAGGGAGGTCCCCCTTTGCCTAAGGCCCAGGGAACTCTATCCGGCCCAGGTGTCCACCCCGGATACCAAAAACTGTTTCTGAAGAGCAGACATCCTGGGAGACGTTCCCGGAATAAAAGCAGCTGACGGTGACAGCTCTCGAACTGTGACTTCACAGTTCAGCGAGTGCCCACCCCCCTCTGCAGCCCCCCCAGGAATCCTCACCAACAACGATGGCTTTCAGTAGTTTCTGCAGAATCTAGGAGACAAGCTTTATACTTCTAGGTGGGCACCTGAGCAGGGAGGTAGCTCTGGAATGCCCTTCTCACCAGGGATGTGAGGGAGAGAGCATGGGGACAAGGCAGGTGTTGTCATCTAGAAACCCAGGGCTGAGCCCCTGTCACAGGATGACAGGTTGGGTGTCTTTATCCTTGGGTGACAAGGCAGGTCTTAAGTCTCTCCCTTCTTAGTGTCACCAGTGCCTTCAGGTCACACAATCCATACTCCCTCCTTCCACGGAGCCCCGTGGGTCCAGCACTGCCAGACTTCTCCCACAGGGGTGCAGAGCAGACCCCGTCAGATACCCGGGGCCAGTGGGGAGATGCTCCATTAATTCACAGGAGAGGTGGTGACTTCCACAAAGCACGGCTTCTGTGAAAATCATTTCTCTCCTCTGGGGTGGAAAGGGGGAAATTTAAAGTCTTAGTGCCATTTGTGGAGAAAGGCAGCTTCCCCGTGTCGCATGAAGCAATCCAGGTGTTCCTTTTTTTTTTTTTTTGAGCAACATGTTGTCATAGATTGGTAAATGGAGAAGCTTTGGCACTTCCACTTGGCACACCTAGGCTTCAGCAAGAAATATGTGCCTTTCACAGTTTGAATAATATTCAAGTTGTGATGATTAAAGCTGGTTGGAACAGCATGAACCGAATAGATTACAGCACTCGTCTTAGAGCAGGCTCTTTGTGAGCCAGATCGGCCGCGCACACGCAGACTCACACCCCACGCAGGCCGCCTCCAGGTCCTGCCGACCCAGCTTCCGAATGCGGCGCTTTCACTCCCTAAATTCGGGGGCTCCTGCTTTTGGTTCAGAAAGCTGGGACCAGGGCATGGTGATCTTATATTTCTTCACATTGACCAAACAGGCTAACAGAACAACCTACCCATATCTTAGGAGGTCAAAAACGGTGCAGAACTGTAACACAATGGCCACAAGATCCATGTGGGTATGGGGTTCCCAAACTCAGACCCCGTGGCTCTCACTCAGTACCCGGGAGGTCACAGGGGATGCATGTGAATGTGGGGCATGCGCCCCCTTCAGAGCCCACCTGAAGTGGCAATCCCATTGTGGGCCAGACAGTGGCCCCCGCTTTTGCTTTTCACAAGACAGAGATAGAGAGTGCTCTTGTCTGCTCTTTGCTCAGTGCCTGCCCGCCCCCCCCCCCGCCCCAGTCTACCCTGCTTCTGAGAGTTTGTTTGGATGCATTAAGAAAAAGGAAACCTTGCCTTTGCCAGTATGGCTCAGTTGGTTGGAGCGTTGTCCTGGACACCACAAGGTTATGAGTTCGATTCCCAGTCACGGTACATACCTGGGGTGCAGGTTTGATCCCCAGTTGGGGCATATATGGGAGGCAATCAATCAATGTTTCTCTCTCAAACTGATTTTTTTTTATGTCTCTCCCTTCCTTTCTCAATTAATGCACATATTTAAAAAAAATTTAAAAACACAACAAAACAGTATTACATTTTAAAAAAGGAAAAAAGAAGCCTCACTCCTGATTTTACCTTTATAGGGTAGAAACAACCTGGGAAGAGGGCAGGGGGAAGTGGTGGACCCCGGCAGGCAAGCACAGAGGCAGACCCTCGCCAACCGGGGACAGCTGCCCCCCTGCAGTGGAACCCCGGTCCCGCATTTCCTGTGAGGTCATTTAGTCACAGGTTTGGCCCCAGGCACTGCAACCAAGCCTTTCTCCCGGCGGGTTTCACGCTGCAGAGGCCACTACGTGGCTGAACAAGGGCTGGGAGAGTTAAAACAGGGAGCAAACACCTCTTTGTGAGGTCGGCCCCAGCCTTTATTCACAGCCTCTACCCGTCTCCAAAACCAAAACCAAAACCAAAACCAAACCAAACAAACAAAAAACCCCTAAAGAATAAATACAAGACTGAAGTTGGAAATACAGCGTTCTTGCCCTTCCATGGTGATCCATATGATTGCTGGGGCATCATTTTATTTAAAACAATGCTTCTGTGAAATACCCAAAATTTAAAAATGTAAGCGGGGACGGCACCTTGCAAGTGAGCACGACGTGAAGGATGGACTTTGTGTCGACTCTCAAAAGTGTCAAATAGATTCAAGTTATCACGGGGATGGAGAAGCTCTAAGAAAATTAGTCTTCAAAGTATCAAGCCATAAATCCTAGAAGATTCCATTTAGATTAGTTAGAATTCATCAACAAGCATTTTTAACAGATATGTATGGCCAAATTCAGCATCTAAAATTCCACACAATGGAAAACCATGAACAGATAAGTACGTAGCCATGGAGTGGGGGGGGGGTGCGGCGGGGAATCCCACACATAGGCTTTGATGTCTACGCCCCGACACTGTCTCTGGACATTAACCTATCCAGGCAAACATTTTTACTAAAGAGGTTTGTGCTGGGCACTGGGGATTCAAGAGTGAACAAGCCCAGATCAGTCTTCAGTCATCCCTGGATATAACCTTAATCCTTTCTACATTGCTTCTACTCTTTAATTTGCTACTTATTTATTACACTGGCTCAGGATGGAAACAGAAGCGATTCCAAGCATCTAAAAGTTTTTCTCGTTAGCCTTCTAGGAACCAGAGTGAACGGAAGCCAGTGGGCAAATCCAAAGGCAGGATGCGTGTTGGTCAGACCTGGGGAATGTTCTTATTTCAGCTTACCTTCCCCCCAAGAGAATTATTTAGAACATCCATTGGCACAGACACGGCAGTAGCTGGCACATGACGGGCAATGTGAAGTGGTGCCAGTGCACTGAGACCCGCTCTGGAGGAGAGGAAACACACCTATGTACACACAGAGAGGACAAGGCAGCCAGACTGGGAGCCGGTGGACCCCGGTTCAAACCCGGCTGCACGATGTGGCCAGACTGTGGCCTCGAGCCAGTGGGTTACCTTTCTGAGTCTCATCTTCATGTGCAAAATGTGGATTATCCATCCCTACCTCGCTGTGTTGATATAAGGATTACAGATAATATATGTAAACTATGAAAATTGAGTGTGCAGCCGTAACTGGATGCTATTATTATTATTATTATTATTATTATTATTGGGGCTTGATACAGGTTTGGTGAGTGAATAATAGGTGGATTAGCTGACCTCCAAAATCCACATCAACTCTAGAATTATGACACTGAAAATGGAATTAAAAGTTCATATATCAAATCCACTCAAGGATATTTTTAACTATTGCAATTGTGATGCAAATCTCTTCTGTGTTTCAGAATAAGTGCTGATACCCAGACTCAGAGAAGACAATACACAGACACCACGAAAACGCTCATGATCAAATGATGGGTGGGGTGTCTATGGTTTCTGAGATCTCCAGGGTTGCTGCTGCCTCTCTATTGCTACGATTTCACCCGAAGCTCTCCTTTCTAGAGCACTTTCTAAAGCATCTCTCCAGGTCCGACACCGCGATGCAGCTTTTACCAGGGTTATCTCAGCCACGATTATTCCCTCCTTTTTCGTAAAACAAGAATGAAAACTGAAGCTTCCTGAGATCAACCATCTTTCCAAGGTCACACAGCCAGCCGGCACCCGAGGCTGGACTTCAACTCTGACACTCTTCCCTGCTTGGCAGTGTCACCGCGGCCCCCACAAGCCCTTTTAAAAGTGAAGTGTTAAGAGGTTGGAGAGACTTGCAAGGAAATGTACACACAGAAAGGGAAGAACAAATGTCAGTCACATCGACTGCATCCTGTCTCTGCGTTTCGTTAACTGCATGCTCACCAAGGCTCTTAAACAGAAGATCAGTGTAATACGTGAGCGTGGAAAGTGTCAGAATACAGCCATCCCACTTCCGGGTACGTGTTTAAAAGAACTGAAAGCAGGACCTGGAAGAGATATTCACACACCCACGTTCATTGCAAGATACTGTAAGATTCCACTTACATGAGGCATCTAAAGTAGTCAAATTCACAAAAAAGGAAGTAGAAAGGTGGTTGCCAGGGGCTCGGAGAAGGGAAAACGGGCAGCTGATGGTTAATAGGCAGAGAGTTTCCGTGTGCAAGATGAAAAATCCTGGGTATCCGTTGCACACAATGTGAATATTAATATTCCTGAACTGTATACTGAAAAATGGTAAAGATGGTAAATTTTATGTCTATGTGGGTTTTTTAAACTGTAATTTAAACAAAGAGATAAAAGTGACGGAATATATATTTGTGTATATATGTGTATATATATCCTCAAAGGAACCAATGATTAAAAAATTTCAACTCTATGAAAGTTACTAAAAAGTGGCACTTGTAGGGCCAATGACAGCCTTTAAACGTTTGGGGAGTGGACCTCTTGGCCCAAAGCCGGTCCCCTCGTGTAGCAGCCCTTGACCATTTCTGTTCTCGCTTCTGCGTCACCATCGGCTGCTGCAGAGGGAGAGTCTCTGAACCATCTGAATTTCAGGCAGATATCCTCTCTCATGGAAAAGGAAGGGTCTTCCCCTCTTCACCCTAAAGGTGGGGATGCCCCAAGACAATCAAGTTCATTTCATGAATAGCAGTGCTGCCTCTTCCAACTTGCCTCATCTTAATTCACAGCTTTAATCTCCGTGTTCAAGGGATTTTCTTGAAGAAAGTTCAGACCTTTCTGACCTAGGACTTGGAAAGTCAGCATGTAGCTGTCATAGGCAGAAACACAGACTTTGCTTTTCCGAGTCGTCCTGATCCTGGCATTTCCAATCCAACGAGCAGATAAAAATATTCTGACACACACACGCCCTGACTGGCGTGGCTCAGTGGGTTGGGTCACTGTTAGGTTCCCGGTCGGGGCAGGTGCCTGGGTTGCGGGTTCGGTCTTCGGTTGGGATGTGCACTGGAGGTGTATGGGAGACAGCTGATAAGTGTTTCTCTCACATCCTGGTGTTTCTCTCCCTCTCTTTCTCCCTCCCTTCCCCTCTCTGTAAAAATAAATTTTTGAAAAATCTTACAGAAAAAAGAACTTGGACGCATTTTTCCTTCTTAACCAGAATTATGAGGACCATTCCCCTGGTAAAATTTCTTCAAATGCAAGTTTTCAGAGATTGTTACTGATTTTTGTTTTGCATATTAGGAAACAACCCCTGATTTCCTGAGGAAGAGCAAATGACACCTTGTGCACAAACGACAAAATCCCTCTGCGTTCTACACACTTGGGTCTCCAGGGGCTTTCTGTCTGGGAAGAGGTTCCGTGTTCTCCAGTCGTCCTACGTCGTTTTTGCATTGGTTGGTCCCCAGCCGCCACAGCCGTGGCCCGGATTTCCTTCCTCCCGGTGTTTCCTCCTCTCCTCACGCCCAAGAAGACACTTAGTTGACTGATTATAGAATCACAAGGTTGGTAATAATTCCATTTCTCCATCTGACTTTGAACTTAAGTGTTCCAATTACTTCGCCTGATCCTAATAAGTCAGCAGCGTACTAATGCCTGCCTTGATATTTCTGAAGTATACAGCGTGTGATTAGCATGGGCCTACATCATTAGAAAGCAGAGTTGAAAGCGGGTGAGCAAAACCATCGCTCGCTTTATGCAAAACTGCCTGTGCAGTGAACTTACAAGGTTACTATGATCCTAGGGACACTCGATGCTGGGACTACATGTGTGCTGCACTTGAGAAATCCTCTGATGCTCCAGAACCTTCTGCTTTTAGCTACTACTGGAAGAGAAGAGATCACAGAAAACAGGCCCATTCCGATACACAAAGTCCTAAAACCTGTCTGAGCCAAATATAACTGAAAACACACGCGAAAAAATCCTTCAATCATATGGGATGGGGGAAAAAAAGGGAGAGGAGGAGGAAAGAAGGAAGGAAGGTAGGAAGGAAGGAAAACCTTTAGTTAAGTCTGCTGGATTGGATTGATGTCTCCGGGCCATAAAGCGAGACAGCTTTACTGTAAGCCTGCAGGAAGAAAAAAAAATACCCATGCACACACACATATCAAATGAGATGCTAAAAAACCACATTAGCATCAGAGGTGTTATTTGGGGCTATTAAAA
This sequence comes from Trachops cirrhosus, assembly GCA_028533065.1. Taxonomy (NCBI): domain Eukaryota; kingdom Metazoa; phylum Chordata; class Mammalia; order Chiroptera; family Phyllostomidae; genus Trachops; species Trachops cirrhosus. The sequence continues at coordinate 137,143,699 of CM052543.1, forward strand.
AATTTAACCCCTTTATTACGGTGTGTAATGAGGAATCGCGTAAACTTTTGGGAACTAGAAGGGGAAAAAAGGAAATGCTTTAAACGAGAATGATTTGCAGCCAAATCAATTGATAAACGAAAGAAAAAAAGATGGCACAACTGAAATCGATGCCAAAGATTTATAAGGTTGACTAAGTAAACAAAGATGGAATGGATCACCATGGAAATGCATGAATATTGAAATAGGCGAGATTTGAATAGACTAATGATATGCCTCACTTAGACTGACAGGTGTGGGTAACAACTGCAACACTCATCCACACCAACAGCCACACTTCTAACATGTTTATTCCTAGAAAACAGAAGCTGGATTTAAAAGGTGCATTTAATAAGCGCTTAAAAGCAAAATGCCCTTTTTTTTTTCAAGTCTTAAAGGAACTGACTCGATTCTCAACCACTTGAAATATAAGAAAGGTTTCATCCATTTGCTTTCTGGTTATGAGGAGCTGCAGTTAGCAGAAGTCATTCTCTGGGGCTCTACTAGTAGTCTTTGTTCCAATAAACCTCGCACAAAACTGAATTCTCAGTCTTGCTTATCTTCCACACTGAGTACTTGAAGTATGACCACCACTCATTAGAAACGTAATTAAAAAGACACAACACTAGATTCCTTCCCTCATCACATACAGATGAAAACCAATAACCCTTAATCTATTTGTTACCATGGCTACCATAGGATATTTTATTTCAGTACAACTCCAGGTATTTCGTTTGGATTGTTGCTTGCAAATGAAAGTTGGAGACCTATAAATCTCCGTTAACTGTGCTAGAGATGGAGAGACGGCATAGAGGAAATGTTTTTCTTAATCATGGACAAATATGGTTTATTAGATGCTTGTACAGAAAAGTTATTAGAATTGGCTAAATGCAGCAGCCCATAAACCAATTTAAATGCCATTAAATTCACAGAGAGTTTAAGGGCACAAATGCTAGTAATTCCCTGACTTATAGCAGGATGATAAATCAAGTGCACTCAGACTAACGGGTGGGTCAGAGCCTATATTCATCGGTGGCACACAACTCCGTACCCGTATAAGCATCTAGAATATGTGCCTTACTCAAATGCATCCACACCAGCCAGGTGAATACCGTGAAGTATTCACCTACGAGTTATCAGACATTTCTTACCAGTCTCAAGATGCGCGGTCTATATAACTGTTCACCACCAACCCCCACAAAGAGTGAAAAAGTTAGCTCTATATGCACCCAATATAATTTCTGGCCATTATAATTTATAAGGTTAAACATCAGGAGTGAAGTGTGCTAATTAAATCTGCTGTCATTCGTCCGAAACCAAAAATATTTCCTTAACTCTGCCCTCCCAGAGCCGAGTAAGATGATCAGGCCACGGGGCAAGGGAAGGACTCTAGTGAGGAGACAGACGACTTTAAAGAGACTGAAATTAGGGTGAAGACAGCAGTAAACAGGACAGACCTGTCACTGCAAGAGGGGTCCAAATCTCAGCGTAACTCAGCTGACAAGAGGCTGGAGCCTGCAGCAGTGGAGCACGCAAGTCCCTGAGCTGACGAAGTGGAAGTTTCTCGGGCAGCCGCAGCTCCACATCCTCAGCGGTGCGGTCCCTCCAGCGCCGAGGTCTCGCCTAATGCTACATAAATACCTGCGTCCACGATTCGCCCCGGGGCGCGCTGTGGCGCAAGCACGGTAGGGAGGGAGGAGCGCGTTTGCAGAGCGGCAGTGATGGCAGAGGCAGCGGTTCCTCACCCATCGACATCCCTGGGGACCCGCGGGAGGACCCGCCAACTGACCGCGTCTACCGTTGGGTTCCAGAGCCTAGGAATGACAACTGGCTTCTCAGCTGGCGGACCCAGGCATCGGAGACTCGCGCTTTGCCCCCTTCCCCTCCTGCGTGACAGCGGCAGGCTGGCAACGAGTCACCGCCTTCCCCAACCAGCGCAGACCAGAGCTGCCTCGGATCTGCCTCGGCTCTGGGTTCTGCTCTCTGGGCACCAGGCGAGTGCGCCCCTCCCTTGGGGCCCCGAGTCGGGGATGACCCGAGCCCTCACCTGCGCTACGACCTACTGCAGACAACCCTCGGCCCTCTCCAGGCCCGGCAGATCGGGACGTGAGCCCTCGGCCACCCCGCACCCCCCGCGGCAGTCGGGGTGCGCATCTACACTCCCATATTGCACATCTCCGCGTCCACGCTATCCCACACATAAACAACCCCTCCCCACCTGACACCACATCCTCACCATCAGCGAACGCTCTCCTGTGCCCCCAACACGGTGGCGCCCACAAGGTGTTAAGGGAAGGAGGGTCACAACAAGGTCTGTGCGGGGGTCCCCTCCCGATGGTTTTCAAGCTCCTCTACCTCGAAAGTTACTTGGGATTGAGTAAAGAGACCCGGTTCCCAACTGCGGGGTCTGAGGAGGGAAGGGGCAGAAACCCCAACCTGGCTTCTCAGTGCACAGAGGCGCGCATCTTCCCCAAAGGCAGGGTGCGCGGACGCCCCCAGGGTCCAGCCTTCGGGTGCCTCCTCCTGGCCCCTAGCCCAGCCCGGGCCCTGGGCCTCTCGAGGGAGGTGGCCTGGAGAGGGACGCGCGCTGCCGGGCCCAGCCAAGGGACTGCCCCGGGGCCGGGGGTCACTCGCTTCCAGCATCCGCGACCACCGCGACATTGGCCCGGGGCAGCCCCAGTGCACATACAACCGGGAGCAGGAAGTTTTTTCCCCCCGTTTTCCCCCCACTAGAGCAGCGCAGGCGCAAGGGCTCCTGCAGCCTGGCGAGTCCAGACTCCGGGGCTCCTGCGCCGCCGCCGCCGCGGGAGCCGAGCCCAGCGTTCCGGGTTCTTGGGCCCCGCTCCCAAGCCCTGCGCGGCCCCGCACAGCGGCCAGGACCCCGGGTCCCCGGCGCCGCATCCGTGGCGCTCTAGCTTAGCTCTTACCTCCTGCCGCGCGGCTCCGGCCCCGGCCCAACGCGTCGAGAGCCGGGGATCGCTGGTGGGCGCAGGAGGGCTGGTGGATAGCAGACGGCGCCGGCGGGGAGCGGGAGCTGGGGCCGCTGGGGTCCTGGCCGGGAGAAACGGATCCAGGTCCACCTCCTCGCGTTCCTGCTCTTCCCTTCTCCCCCTCCTCCTCCTCCTCCGCCGCCGCCGCCTCCCGGCAGCCCGGGGAGGATGCCCGGCGAGGGAAGTCAGTCCTTCCGCCTGTCAGCCTGCGCGGCTACGCGCGGCGCGGCGCGGCTCTCACCGAGGCGGCGGCGGCTCCGGCAGCATCGCCCCCGCCCTCTCCCCGCAGCCGCGGCGGCCGCGGGGCTGGGCTAGCTCCGGGCTCCGGGCTCTGGGCTCGGGCTCCGGGCGGGGGCTGCGTTCAGGCTCGGCGGCCGCCGGGGCTGCTGGCGGGCGCTGCGGGGCCGGGGCCGGGGCTGGAGCTGCAGCTGGGTCCGCGGCGGCGGGGACGGCGGCGGCGGCGCGGAGGCTGGCGCGGCCGCGGCGCGGGGACCATGCTCCCTTCTGGCTCGCTCCGCTTCGGGGACCGTCTGCTTTAGCTGAGAGGGAGGCGGGCTTCGGCGCGCAGCCAGGGGCGGGCGGAGCCAATCACCGGCGCCCGAGTGGGCGGGGGTGGCGGGTAGGGGAGGCGGGGCGCCCCCGGCCGGGCACAGGGCGCTGCTACCCGGGCCCCAGGGATCCCCCGCAGCCGCGCGCCGGGCCAGGACTGAGTGCTGGCGGGTGTGTCCGCGCCGGTCCGCCGCCCCCGCCCCCCTGCTGTGGCTCCCGGCTCGCCGGCCCGGGGGCCGCGCCCGCAGATGCGCGGCGCGTGCCTCCGTGGCTCGGCCCGGGCCACCCGCCCCGCCGGTCCAGGGTGGGGGACTGGACCGAGGGGAGCTCTCCGTCTGCTCCCAACACCTGAGGAAACTGGCAGAAAAGTTTGAGAACGAAAAGTCCGATCGTCGTTCAGTTTCCGCCCTCCCTCTGACACTGCAGCCACGGAAAGGAGCAGGAATCGTCCAAATCTCTGAAGACCACGGCTAGTCCTGCACCTCCTGACCACCGACCCTCTTTAGGCTGCGCCGACTCCGCTTTCCTCCTGGACTTCCCGGTTTACACTGACCCTCTTGAATCCGCACGACCTCTCCCTGTTAGCCAGTCCCCACTCTGGCCACACCAGCCTTGCGTGTCTGCACTGACCAGCCCTCCACCCGCAAGCCTTCCGCTCAGTCTACACTGACTTTCTTAGTCCTACCACTTCTGTGTCTACACGTCCTGTCACACAGACCCTGACTTCAACCCTAGTAGGAGGGCTGGAGGCCCGCCACGGCCCCCAATGAAGGCTTCTCCTTTACGCCAGAACTTTCATTTCAGCACCAGTTTCGAGATCTGCTAACTCTCTAGATCTGGTTTTTAATTCCCCGACTTCTTCCTCCTCCCTTCCCCTCCCCCATCTGGTTTTGGATTTCATTGGAAATATCTATTACCCCCGCCCCGCCACTTCTGCCCCCTTCCCCATCTAAATGTAAAGGGTTCTGGGCTTCAACCCCGGCCCCACCGCACCTCCCTCCACTGCCTTTGGCAGTGCCGCTGAGGCCTGAGCCTGGGTGTAAACTGTGTGCGCGTGGGGCGGTGGGGGTGGGTGGGTTAGGTACTGTGACCTTGGCTCTGGGCTCTAACTGGGAGGAGTCGGCCTGGGGCGGGCTCTGCAGGCCCCGCCTCCATCTGCCCGAGCAGCCTCAGGACTTGGTGGGTAAATCCTTTTCTCTCAGCTCCTGTGCTGTCTGAATCCAGGGCTCTGCTCTCCTTGGCTGTGAACTCAGTGCAGGGATTGTGTCTTCTTTAATATCTTGTAGGAAGCAGAGGACAGTGTGGCGGCTAATAAATAATAAATAAAAATAATCTACTGAAGGTAGCAGGAGGACAATCAGAGAAAGGGAATGAGGACACCAGGGAAACGGCCCATTGGTGTGAGAGTAACTGCATTTCCTGTAAAAAAAGAAAAAAAATCAAATGAAGTTTTGGTGTGTGAAGCCTGGGGACAGGGGAGGCGACAGAGCCAAGCACTGCAGAGAGGAATCCACCCTTGATGATAGGGTCAGCCAGGAAAAGTGGTGTGTCGTGGAGAGGGGGGTGACAGAGGGTGCCTTCAAAGGGGAGCAGGTGGCAGTGGGGGGAAGAAAGGTTGTCAAGGATCCCGGAACACCTGAAGGGGAACAATAGATGTGATTCGAATGCTAAGTCCTGAAAATGACTGAAGAGTAACGTAGGCAGGAAAGGGGAGAAAAGAGGGATTACCTGGGGTTTTCTAAAGATACACAGGCACGATCTCAAGCAACTCAAGGCAGAGAGAAGGCCCCCCCCAAAAAAAAAGGTCACAGGTGAGTTAGTATGCATTCCTGTCCCCTGAAATGAGCTGCATAGATGCACCAACTGTGAGCCCGCGGGAACACGCCCGCTGCGTTCCGGAGCACCACGTAAGTCAGCTGTACGCCACGTGAAAGTGTGTCTAAGGTCTGCAGGGTCTGGGAGAGGCTGCCATCCAGCGATTCGGATCAGTCACGATGTTTTGCAGATCACTGTGAATGATCTTCAAGTGAAAGAAGGAACTGTGCATCCAAGAATCTTTCCTCAGCCACGTCTCTGGTGCAGGTGTAAGGATGGATCCTCCCCGTTTCCCTGCTGGTGTTATCAGAGCAGAGAGGCTGTGCTGAGCCCGTGTCCACACCGAGGAGGACCTCCTTTGGCCTCGGTGATGCTAAGGGTGCTGGTCTGAGGGCGTTGCAGTGCCTCTGGGGATGAAGCTCGGTAACAGCTCACCTGGGGTGCCAGCTTGTCACACAGAACAAGAAAATCTGTGTGAATTAGAGTAATAGTGGGCTTGTCTACCCTCTCCTCACCCCACCCTTCTTGCATCCCAGAGGCTGAACACAAATAAGAATTTCCAGAGTTTGAAGCCAAGATCTTCCTCTGCAGCGGGGCTCCGCCTAGCTGGGAGCTGTTGGGCTGGGACACAGCTGCGGAGGAAGGGTTGCTCCAGACGTGAGCACCGTCTCATCTGGAGCACGGTTGTTCGGGCCATCTGCCCCGATCGCTCCCCTCTCCCCCAGCATCTTGGCGAAATGTACTGGGTCTATATGGGTACGGATCTCCTCTCTTGCTGGGATCTGGGGTGTGTTCTGGGTTATTCACTGCCCTGCTCTGTGGTGTATGGGTTATGGCCCATGCTTGGCATTATCACACCGTACATGGGATTTGTTGAGTATTGCACGTGGGAACTTTTTTGGCCCTTGTCAAAGATTTCACCACAAAACACAGGATCAGCACAGTGGACTCTGCCTTAAAAGCACCACCACCCCCCAACCCCCCAACCTGTGTCCCCACCAGAATGCTCCAAGTTGGGCTTTGGATCAGAACTAATGTATACTCCCCAAGCAGATGGGTTGTGAGGGAGTGGACTTGCAATGCACAGGGAAGTAGATTGAAGAGCTCCAGGAGATCCAGTCCTGGCTCAGACTACAGACCACTATTTGTGCAGTCAGTCAGACTAGGGCTGTGCTGGAAACACTACTGCTGTCACCTAGAAAGGCACCAAAGGAAGCCACGTCAGGCCTGCCTGGGAGTGCCACACATGCCCGCTGTGGCTGAGGTGGACTCGGCTCCTTATTTGCCTTTGCAATAACCATCACAAGAAAGTGATCATTTATTCAGTAGCTACCACATGCCAAGCATTGTACCAGGTATTCTACACATGGTATCTTATTAATCATCACAGCAACCTATGGAATTAGTATCACCAGGCCCAAAGGCTGAGTCGTAGAGAGGGTGGGTGGTCTTCTACAATCACACGGCCACTAAGTGGCTGAGCTGGAATTTGAGCCTGGTTGGTTCCAAAGCCTCTGGTCTTTTCAACACACTCGACGCACGAAGGCAATTTCTTTTGTCATTAGCCCAGTGCTTTTCCCTTTGAGCAGACGCAGTGGATGCTGATTTTGCCTTTTGTCAGCAGCCAGGACTGAACCCAGAACTGGAAATCAGTCTTAGGATGCAGAGGACTGATGTGGAAGAGGGAAAAGCACTGCTTTGATTACTGACCACACAGGTCACTAGGAAGGGTGGACATCTCATCAGAAACCCTCAGGCCAGAGGGGACATCTGTTTCCCGGAGCACAGTGGGCGGAAACAGAGCAGGAGCCCGCCTCTCTGCCGGCGGGGGTTTTGTGTTGGCTGTTCTGTCTTTCTAACACTATGCTCTGCTAGAACCACCCCCATTTGGCCTCAAAAGCATTAATAAATCCTGCAGAAGGCATTGTCCCTCCAGTGGTTAGTCAATCCATAAAAATCTATTTAGCACCTACTGTGTGCCCAGCCTTTCAACCCCACGGTGTTGATTAAGGCAGGAAGTAAGAAGTCACAGCTGCCGAATTTTCACTGTAGCCACCCCGCTCTGCGATGTGTCACAAAGGCACATACTAATCAATCAGCCATTTGCTGAGAACCTCCTGCGAGCTCAGCTCTGTGCCCAGTGCTCTCAGGAACACAAGGATGGTGTAAGGTGGTTTCCACTCTGTTCTGTTTTACCCTGCCTCTTCTTCAAGAGGGATTGAGGCAGCTGAAAGCAGTACTCGGCTGTTGTTCTTGACAGAGGTTAAGGTAACAGAAGTTGTTATCGAGAAACATAATGTTGTGTGCTCAGTTGTGGGCATACAAGAGATGATTGGGAAAAGCTGGGGTGCTCAGGATGTGTTCCTGGAGGAGGCAGGTCTTAGGCGGGACCACAGGAACCTGGATGGGCCAAGGGGAGGGGAGGGACCTCCTAGGAGGGTGGCGTGGCGGGTCCCTGGGTAGGGGATTCATCGTGGTATCATTCTTTCTGACACACAACTCACTAACAGTCACTTCCTCAGGGTGAAAATAAATGTGTATTTACCTCCTTTGCCCAAGTCAGTGAACTGTTAGGTTCTAAGATTCAGAATGAAGCCAGTTGTGTCTTTTTTTGGCATTCTCAACGGCAGGAATTCAGCACCTTTTTTTCCTTACCGCTTGTTTGCAGGTGGCAGGAGTGTTAATGAGACAGAGCCAGGAACAATTTCCCCGGGTGGTTCTGACTCCCCAACTGACAGGAAACACGGCCGGGCGTTTTCGGAGAGCAGCATCTACTCTCCCCATTGATAAAGTGATCCTCCATCCGCGGGGGTTGCAGGAATGGGCTTCACGGTCGCTCGATACATATTTATCGGGTGTTGAATTGTTCACTTTCGTTTCGATGCTTCAGAAGAAGCCAGTGTTTTTCTGTGCGGAAGCGCGAAAAGCAGACCCAGATATCTGAGCGATAGGTTGTAAGAAAGATTGTGTTTGGGTGTCAGAGTGTTCTTTCACTCACTGAAGCAGGTTCGCGAAAAGGAAAATTCAGGACACTTTTGGGAGAAGATTGAACGCTTATCATCCTTTGCATAAGCATGGTTTTTAAGCTGTTTTTAAGGATAAGGAGGTAAGGGGCTGGTCTGTTTCCTGTTTGACCCCAGGATCTGTGGGTGCCACTGCCTTTCGGCAGCGGGACGGTGCCATTAGTGTGGCTATTCTGAAGGCCTGAATTGGGTTGGAGGCAGGGCAATGAGCATCCACCCAGGACAGGTGACCGCCCTGCCTTGACTGTCTCTAGGAGAGAGACTCGCGGGCTCTCTGCCCTCTGCCAGGACTCAGGCTGCCCCAAGAGAGGGTCCCAGTCCGCACGGGCTGTCGGGGATGCCAATGCAGAGCCTTTGGGAGTACAGCTCATTTTCATCAGTTATTTAACGATCGCTGCCAGGTCCAGGTGCTACTGCAGGAGTTACTGTTTATTGCTGCATCTCCAAAGCTGAGGCTGCCTGTCATGTTCACAAGCAAAAGGCAGCCCCCCACCAGGGAACACCTTCACTATTCTTCCCCAAGAAGGAGTTGTTGGGAATCCAGCTTCAGGCACTCTCGGGGGTTGAGATAAATCTGTAGCATGAAGTATCTAATGCATTCAGCTATTTTGGGTCCTAGAGAAAATGTGACCCTGTATTTCATCTTCACATTTATCCTGCTAGAATTTGTGAAGTTGCATACACTTTCTGTGTAGTGGGCCCGGGGGGAAGAAGTTATGAGGTTCTGCCCGGTAGAAACACGGTTGTCAGCACGTTGGCCCCTGAAGCACTGTCCCCAGGGAACCAGAGGGACCAGGAGGTGAAAGGCCATGGGGCCGGAACTCGAGGTACCCTACTGAATACTTACCAAGGGTCTTAAAAAAAGCAGGAGCCTACGATAAAAGTCACCATCTGGTCCAGGTGCATCTTGCTGTAAGAAAATATAATATATGAAAATCTAAAATGATAAAACAGAAGGGTTTGCTAGTTTGCATTACAAAAGGATGCACAGGCTTCCCATAAGTGAAGAGTTCCCCTTTGATATTTAATCTGTGGTTGATTTATTAGAAATTCCGTTCATACGCAACCCGTCAGAAACACATTAACTTATTTTTATTTATTTAAGACATGTCACCTCCCCACTTTCAAGAGGTCTGGAGTAACTCACAGGCTAAGATGTGGGGCCAAAGCAGCTGTTAGGAATGAAATAGGACACACACCACCCAAAGGAGGGGGTGTGGTGGGAGGCAGCAAGCACTCAACATGAAAAGGTTCTTAGGGGGGGAAAGGGCATGTGAGCCAGGTTACCTGATTGTATAAAGGAAGGCACATTTGTATCAGGTAATAAAAGATGTTTTGAATAGAAATTGCTTAAAAAATCAGAGGCTGTTATAAACGGAAGAATGTAGTATTGTTGAGATAAAAGGTTTCTCTTCTCGACTTTTGGAGACAAATGCTAAACGTGGAAAAGTGTAACGTTACGGGCCTGTTAACATTTTTCACTCCTTCTAAACCTTTGAAAAATATTTACCAGGCGACTTCACTAAAAGATTTTCTATCTTTTATAGATCTCCTTATGGCCAATTCAGGGAAAGGTTGCAGATCAGAAGCATTTTCTTAAGGAGGCTGTGAATTTTCTTAGAAGGCATCAGGGATCCTCTAGCTAAAGTCTAAACTTTTGATAATGTCAATGTCGCTTCAGGTCAATTTCAAAATTGGCCAGAGAGTTTTAATTAACGTAAAATTTTCCTAGAAGCAACCAGAACTCCCACGTTAACATAGGTGGGGGTTAGCAAAACCCAGGAGGGCTTGGGAAGGTGCAGAACAATATTTGGAATCTGAGATATTTGTATGTCAATCTGCAGAGAAATCCTACGAAACCCAATTTAAGATTTCAAAAGAGCAGCAGATAGGACCTCTTCATTATCATAGAGGCTGTTTTCCCGGAGTTGAGACGAACAGCAGACAGATGTGTGTGTTGTTCGACAGCAACGGGGTTGTTGGTCGGGGCCACGGAATATACAATAATGACGGCCTGCCGATGCAAATATCCAGAGCTGACAGCAGCGTAATGCTTCCTATGTGCTAGACATGATTCTAAGCCTTTAACCTAAATTTTTTACAATTATATTCCTTACAACAATTGATGAGTCTGAAGTCGGACAAAACCCGTCGACTAGATGGGGGATGTGGTCGGCTCATTGTAGACACGCAGCGCAAAACCAGAGCAGAGGCTGGATGTCTTGTTGCGCCTTTTCACCACCGAAGCGAGTACCAGGCGCCTGGCACTGGTGAGCTCTGGGAATCCCCAGCGGATGGTTGCGCCTCCGATGCCTCTGAAGTCTGACCTAAAGGAGACTAGAAGGTAAGGTCAGAATGGGAGAGAGAAGCCCAATTGTATTAGTTATGTTCGGCTGCATAACAAATTTTCCCCAAACTCGGCAGCTTGAACAACATTTATTATCTCACCCACGGTCCGAGGGTCCGTACAGCTGGGCGGTTCTCAGGAGGCTGAAGTCAGACACCAGCCAGGGCTACAGGCATCTCAAGGCTCCAGCGGGGCTGGAGGATTTATTTCCGAGCTCGTTCACGTGGCTGTCAGCTGGAGGCCTCAGTCCCTCGCTATACAGGTCTCTCTGCAGGTCTGGCTCAGGACATGGCAGCTGGTTTCTTCTTGAGCAGCAATGAGGAGAAAGGGAGGTAAGGAGAGAGTGGGAGAGAGAGGGAGAGAGAGATGGACAAGGGGGGGAGGGGGAGGGGGAGGGAGAGGGGGAGGTGGGAGGGGACACCAAGACAAGAGCTGCAATGTTTTCTATAACTCAATCTCACGCAAAGAACAGACCAGCAGAGGTTTAACGTGAGAAGGGACACCAAGGCTGTGAACGCCCGCCAGTGAGGTCACTGGAAGCTGCCTTGGAGGCTCACTCCCTCAACAACCAGGTTGGATTCCGTGATTTCCAGAGAGGGAAGATGTACTTACTGGATTGCAGGGATTCAAGCTTCTGCAGGTCCTCATCAAATCAGGGGATATGCCAGGAGACTTCAAAAGGGAAGGTGGCTCAAGAACTCTTCTTGACGGAATTCCTCAAGTGTCCTTGCCAATACTCTTGAAGGGAAATAGTAAGGTGGGGATGGATGTCGATGAATCCAGAGTGGAACTACTGGAAAGTTCACCTTTGAATGCAGCTGGCGAAAGGAGAGAAGGGGCATAAATGCCGTCGACTCTTACAAACCTGAACTGATGTTTTGGTCTAGTTAATTAAGACAGCAAAATTATAAGGATAACCAAAGACATTTTTCTTATTTGACACAAGCAGGAAATCAAGAAAGGATCTGGTCGGTGATTGTGGTAAGCCATCTAGTGCTGAGGATTTCTGTGGAGCAAACTTGTACTGAGTGCCACTAGGTACCAGGCAAAATGCCAGGTGCTGAGGATACAAAGATAATTAGAAGAGGTCGCTGCCCTCCAGGATCTCCTAGTCTAATGGGAAGACACACATGTAAACAAACGCCATTCAGCGTGATCAATACCTTAATGAGATTCAGTACAGGGACTGTCGGTGCTGCTTGGGGGCAGGTGGGTCAGGGAAGGCCGTACAGGAGAGATTACACCTGAGTCCTGAAGGATGAGCAGCGATTCACCAAATGAACAGTAGAAACAAGAATTGCCAGGCACAGGTGTGGGCGAGCAGGGCAGGTTGGGGAAGCTGCTACAGATTCATGTGATTAGAGCAGGGTGGAGAGTGCAGACAGGGCTAGAGAGGAAAGAGGAGGTTGCTTTGCAAAGGGTCTAGGAGGCTCTTCCCTGGGGGTGCTCGGGGTAGTGTTGCTCAGATTGGGGCCCTACGATGTCAGGATCACCTGGGAGGCTTGGGAAAATGCAGGCTCCTAAGCTTAACCCTTTGTCCACATCCACAGATTTTCACTATAACCATTTCCTTTTTCCTGGGTTAGACTATACTTCCCAGCCTCCTTTGCAGTTAAACTGTATTTCCCAGCCTCCTTTACAGTGAGGTGCACGCGTGTCAATGGAATGTGAATGGAGGTAACATGTGCCATTTCTAGACCTGACCCACTAACTTCTGCCCTGCGCATTCTCCACATTCTTTTCCTTTCTTCACGCAGATGCAGGCAAGCACCGGGCTCTTGGAAGCACGTTCAAGATGGCAGAGTGACAAGATTGAGGAAGCCCTGGGTCCCTGAATTACTGTTTGGAGAGAACCACTCACTAATCTGGAACACTCATCTTGGAGCTTTAAGAGAATGAGAAATTAAATTCTATTGTGTTGGAGCTGTTGCATGCTTTTGGGTTTGTTTTCATAGCTAGTGTTACCCTAACTAATACAGCAATTGACTTGGCCTGTGAGAGGGAATTCTCTGGAGAATTTGTGTTTGTAGCAAGTACCCCAGAGGAGTCTGAGAATCACTGCTGGAGAAGGGAACCAGCCACCCCAGGGTTAGGGCAGACCAAGTAACGTGGTGTTATTTGCATTTCAGAATGGCAGCAAGGAAGAATTTTACCTCCTTCTTTGCCGAGGAGAACGACCTACTGCCTAAAAAGAAAAAGAAAGCTGTGGCAAGAGAAAATTGATGTTCAAGATAAGGAAAGCGATTATAACAAGCACCAACCTGCTGTAAATGAGCTCAAGTCTTTCGGCCAGGACAAATGATACTCCAGGGAGTAGAGAGAACTCAGCTACTGGAGCTGTAGGAGAGCCTCTGCTGATAATCTTTAAGGAAAATGGAGCCTGGAGAAGAAAATGCAATACTAGAGATGGGAAAATACTGCTTTTATTAATAAGGAGGGGAAAAGACTCTTCAGGCTACAAAGGGATATCTCATCAGCTTCATTAAGCTGTGACAAAAGTTTGCTGCCACCAAGCCACTGCCAATAGGAGCCCACAGTCTGGTTGTGGTAAAAGGAGAAACTTTATTCAAATGAACAGTTGCAAACTGGAGAGATGCAGCGTCAGGTGGAAACCAAAAATGCTCTCCTGAGACAAAGAGAAAGCCAGTGTTTATAGTGAAAGTTCCTGCCATGGCTCCTGATTGGGTCATTTCTATGCAAATGAATCCAAATTTGCATAGTATGATTGGTCCAAATAGCACTGTCCTGATTGGTTGGAATCTTGCATCCTGATTGGTCCAAATAGTACTGTCCTGATTTGTTGGAATCTTGCATCCATAATGGTATGGAGCCATTCTAATTGGTCAGCAGAGATGCAAATGAGGCTATAGCTGTGTAGCTCAGATTGGATGGGCAGCTCTCAGCGTATTGCTTGAAAGACTATTCCAGGAACTCCCTCAGCTCCCTTAGCTGAGCTGCCAGGAGCCCAGTGCAGGAGGCTGGCAGTTCATTCTGCCACTTTTTTCCGGGTATGGGGTGTGTGTGTGTGTGTCTCTCCTGTCAACAACAACAGCTGTTAGGTTCAGATTATAAATTTGAGCCCTATTAACCACAAGGAGTCCTTCTTGTCAGGTATGTTCTTTTTCAGGGTCAACAGTTGATTATTTAAGGCTGATGTGAGCACATGAAATATGGAGAAGTCTCTAGAAGCCTGTGTGGGTTCTTTAAGAGCAAGCCACAGTAAGGTAAACATATTCCCAATTTTGTGGCAGGCTTGCTGCATTATTATGTCAGGGACTTGTGTTAGCTCTGGTTGAGGTAGAGCATATCTCAGCTAGGTGTTTGTCAAGGAATCTCCTGATAAATTTGTGCATAGGATGAAATATCCAGCTGCAGACTAGTGTGCATAGTGGGCGATTGTGGAATTGTTTTATGGCCGTACCTAGAGATGCTGATCAGTCAGTGAGAAAGGAAATTTCTAGGGAAAGGCCACAGTTGTGGTTCCATCTGATATTTTTTTTTCATGATGCAGATAGAGATGGCTTGGCCAATACTTAAAATTTTGAGATGACTCATTAGAGAATACATTTGTTGTGTAATTCTTTGAGCATAACGAGGCTCAAAGAATAAGGTCCAGTACTAATCTAAGTGTAATGATATGTGATGACACTGATGAAAGCATGGACTGAGCACTTGGAACCAAAGAGCCCCCTGCATGAGGCCAGGGCTGAGAGGCAGTAGTTGCAGTCTGAGGGAAACATGCAGGAGTGTGGCACCAGGCAGCAGTGTCGCTCAGCTGCTCAGAGCCCAGCACGGACTCAGAGGTCAGCTAAGACTCCTATGCGGTTATCTGAAGGGGTGTGAGGGGCAGAGGGGCTGATTTCAGGTCCACGTGAGGAAGAACGCTACCACCCTCTCACAGCTGTCCAAGATGAATGGGCTGTGAGTGAAATAGAAGCACCTGTCATTGGACATGACCAGGTGTGGGGAGAACGAGCTAGTGATCGTGGCTACCAGTTTTTGAGACTACAGCTATGCCAGGCACAGTGTTAAAGTGGGTTCAGAAGCCCTGTATTAATTTCCTTTTGCTGCTGTAACAAATAACTACAAATGTAGTGGCTTAAAATAATATAAATTTATTATCTTCCAGTTCTGGAAGTGGGTGTCCAAAGTCAAGGTGCCTGCAGGGCCGTGCTCCTTTCGGAGGCTCTTTCCCTCACCTTTTCCAGCTGCAAGAGGCCACCTGCATTCCTTGGCTCTTTGCCTCTTCCTCCATCTTCAAGGTAAGCAGTGTAGTATCTTAAATCTCCATCTGCTTGTCTGTCTGTCTATCTTTCTCTCTGCTTCTGTTATCATATTTCCTCCGACCCTCGTCCTTTGATCTGCATAGAAGAACCCCTGTGATTATGTTGGGTTCACCCAGCTAATTTGAATTCATCTCCTCATCTCAAGGTGCTGAGCTTAATCATATCTGTAAGGTTCTTTGTTTAACCAGGTAAGGCACCATACTTACAGGTTTTGGGGAACAGGATGACAACTTTGGGGAGGTGTTATTCTGCCTACCACAAGCCCTTTATACATTGTCTCATTTAATTTAATCCCTCATTGTCTTGAAGAGTTGGGCATTATTCCCAGGTAATACATGGAGAGTCAGAGCCGCAGAACGGTTGAGGAGCACGCTGGATCGCCATGAAGCAGTGGGGCAGGGGTTTGAACTGACTTCTGACTCTGAAAGCTGGGACTTGAGCTACTCAGATACTCCACTGCCCATGTCAGTATTATTCTTAGAGCCCATACTTCTAGGCACTAATAATCCCCTTTCCTTAACAGTGCTAATTTAGTGGTGACATCATTGCAACTTGTTTTTCTAAAACATCACA
Organism: Trachops cirrhosus; assembly: GCA_028533065.1. NCBI lineage: Eukaryota > Metazoa > Chordata > Mammalia > Chiroptera > Phyllostomidae > Trachops > Trachops cirrhosus. Next base: position 137,159,300 of record CM052543.1, read on the forward strand.
CAGGTCACACACTTCTGGCGACTGTGAAATTTCTGGGGCCTCCCCTGCTACCTCCTCAGCATCCTCAGCTCATAGCTCTTGCCCCTCCTGGGTTTTGTCACCTTGGGCCTGCTCAGCTACAGGAGTTTGGAACGGTGTTTTTTCCTAAATTCAGAGCTGACAGTCTTTGTAGAGCAAAGGTTACACAGCTGCAGAAGTTCGTTTTTAACTCAAAGTAACAGAGTTGTCAGAGAGAGTGTGAAAAGAGTTTCAGAAATGCAGGTCAAACACCAAATGGTTCAGCAAGGCTGTGGGAGTGGCGTCATGCCATGGCACCTAGGCTCCGGGGCAGACATGAAAGTGGCCGCATCTTGGTGAAGCCCGTTCCCTCGAAAGTGAGGCTCAGGCCCTGCTGAGACGGGCAGTGGAGATGTTCCCTGCTCAAGCCCTCTGTGCTAGGACATTTCTTCCAGCAACTGATCCTCCACAGCCTTGTCTACCCACCCTGCAAAGCGGAGGGAGAGGCAAGCTGTTGCCCCATTTTACAGGAGACCTTGAGGCTCAGAGCTGTGCTCGAGGTCACATGACCAACTCGTGGTAGAGACTAGGCCCCAAGTTGAGGCGCAAGCACTGGGGTCTAGTTCTGGCTGCTGTTCTTGGATGACGAACATGACAATGAGCAGGTTGTGTCTTTTCTCTGGTCATCTTCCCAGGGAGCTCCGCCTTGACCATGGGAATCCCAGTGTATCAGCATTGTCTGCTCCCCACCTGCAGCCCAGTTCTCTGACTGTGCTCCGCTGGCTGGGTCCTGGGTCAGAGCTGAGCTGCATGTGGGCTGAGCACAGCCTGTCTGGAGAGGGGCCTCAGGACATGTGGAGGGGGTAGGTCCCTGTTAGCACCAGGAAGTATTTGGCAGCCAGAGAGAGGACACAGCACAGGAGGGGCTTGGCTGGAGGTGGAGGCTGTGAATTGCCTGTGCTGAGCCGTGGCTGGATAGCTGGAGATGAGGGGAAGGGGCTCGGACCCACTGGGACTCAGCTGACTCTCCTGGCAGGTGGTTTCTAGATGGGCCACACAGCCGTGCCATTGAAACGTCCCTCAGGCCTCTGCTATAAGGGTGGTGTTGATTGGGCACCTGAGATCGGAGAAGGGAAGGAAACTAACATTTTGAACACCTCGTTTATGCCAGGCGCTGGGCTAGACAGGACAGAAACTGTCTGTACTAAGCACCTACTTTGTGCCGGGTGCTGGCTAAGGGTTTTCACTGACCCGATTACAAGGAGGAATACAACACAGTTCCCGCCTTCAGAGAGGTCCACGTCCACGTGTCTGTGGATACTAACCTTTACTAGACAACGTAAGAACTAAACCAGGTGGCAACTCATGAAGAAAAAAAGAAGCGGCGGGAGTAGCAAGTGAGGAACCGCTGAGTGTGGAAACGAGCAGGGTCTGGTTTCTGCCAGAGCTCTGGCGTTAGCGCGTGAGAGATGCTGCTTTTAGAAATTCTCCAATACGGAGCTTTCTTTCTTAACAACTACATTCTGCTGCTGATGTGTTCATCGTTCAGCTTGTGGTCCACTAGGACTCTTGGATCTTCTTCTTTTCCTGGGCTAGTATCTAGCCTTTGTGTAGTTGCCATTTTTTCCCTGGAGTGCTCCCTCTCAACACTCAGCATTCCTGTGAACATTTTTTAAGTGTTCAGTTGACTTCCCCCCTTTTTTTCCGACACAACATCATTGAGTTATACTTTACAGGCCATAAAATTTACCCATTTTAAGTGTGCAACTCAATCAATTTAAGTAATTTTACAGAGATGTGCAACCATTGCCACAACCAATTTTAGAACATTTCCATCACCAGAGGGAATAATTTAAGGGCACAATACAAGAAATATGGGTTTATTCAACCTAGTTGAACACGCAGTTCTGAAATTATTCTACTTAAAATCCGTCAGCAAATTTCAAGTTACTTCACGGTATACTTTTGCAAAAAAAGCAAAATGAAGTGGAAGGAAGAGCCCTGTGCCCGAATTCTTAAGAAAACATTATCCATTTTGCAGATCACTTCATTAATAAGCAGATTACTACAAAAGTAATTATTTTAGAGACGGCAAGTGCCATTAGCTAGTGTTATGTTGTAGTCTCCTGAGATTTAGAAAAAAAATCTTTTTAATTTGCTCTTCAAAAATCACTTACGCTCACAAAACCACTTCAGTCAACAAAATTAATCTAAGTATGGGCAAACCTTAGTTACCTTGGCATGAACAGCTTTACCTTTTTGCCTTTTTAATTTGTTTTCGGTCAGGTGTTCTCCCCTCTCCGGGACTCATTGTTTTGTGAAAGGACTTGTCGGATGAATCCTGGTCCTTTGCAAACGTGGCCACCCTTCTGTCATGAGAGCCACCACTCAGTCACTTCATTCACCCTTTAAGGGTGAAGCGTACACTGCGTAGTGGATGCTCAGATGGTTTCCATTGAAAACTCGGGAGTCAGAAAGTTCCGAGTCTGTTGCCGGCGCCGGAGTTAGGGCTGCCATTGCTCGCCTGGGCTGGTCCCTCTGAGAAACCCTGTTGGTTGGGGTCAAATCTCCTCCCTTCTGATCTCCCATTCTTTTCTCCTTCTGCTGTAGACCCATCCGACACAGAGAGCTGTTTATTCCTAAGCAGGGGAACCATTCTCCTAATAAAAGTGTAGGAAAGGCACGACCTTAGGTTGGTAGCTCTTCAAATGCACTCATGGTCTGTCTGTGAGAGTGTAACAGGTTTAGATCTCGGACTGTTGTCTATTATTTAGGAGAAAGAGACAGAGGTTCTGAAACAAACTTTGCACCGGAGACTTATTTAGTACTTATTTATAAGTTAAAAAAAGAAGTCACCGTACATTTGGAGATATGCAGGAGCTCAAGGATCCGTCCTGAGACATTTGTACGTAGCCAACATACTCTGATCAAGGTGGAGACCATTTCTCACATTCTCGAGACCTCCCCTATGCCTCTCCCATCCATTACCTCCGCAAAGGAACCAACATCTGCCTTCTATCAAAGTCGATTGGCGTTGCCATGAAAATGGATCACACATTTATATCTGACTTTTTCACTCAGGATTAGTGTGTGTGAAACTCCATCACGGTAGGACTATACCACGATCTGGTGAGCCTTTCTACTATTGATGGGTGTCTGGGTGGCTCCCAGTTTTTAGCTTTTCGGAATAGTGGTCCTATGAACATTCCTTACACGTCCTTCCTCGCGCCTTGGTAGGCATTTCTGTTGGAGTAGAATTGCTGGAATGCGATGTTCGGCTTTAGTAGGTAGGATAATTAAGTCTTCTAATTCTTTTTGTGTCAGTATTTCCAGGTTGTGATTTTTTAAAAAACAATTTGTCCACTTCATCTTAAATTGTCAGATTTATTGGCACAAGGTTATTCATTACATCTTCTCATTGCTCCTTTGATATTTGTATGAATTACTGCTATTAGTAATTTATCCCTCCTTTTTTTCTTGATCAGTCTTTCTAGGGATTTGTAAATTTTATTAGCCTTTACAAAGAACCAATTTTATGGTTTAGTTAATTCTTTTATTCTACACTTTTTCTATTTAATTTTTGCCTGTTTATATCTTTACTATTTCCTTCTAATTTATTTGCCTTAAATTTGATGTTCTTTTCTAACTTTTTGAGATAGTGATTAAATCACAGATTTTCTGCCCTTTTTTCCCTAAATAGAAATTTATGGGTATAATTTTTTTCTTTAAGTCTAGTTTAAGCTCTATGCTATAAGTTTTTAACATGTTGGTTCTTCATTATTTTTTAATTCAGAATGTTTTCTAATTTCCATGGAAACTTCTAATTTTTGATTCATTTTTTGAATCATAGGTATTTAGAAGTGTTCTTTAGTGATTTCTAGACATTTGAAGATTTAAAAAGTGTTTCATATTGATTTCTGGGATTTTTCCATTCTAATAAGAGGGCATACTCTTTAACTTTACAGTTTATTGAAATCTTCCTTCCAACTGAGAATATGGTTTATTTTACTTAAAGTCCCATCCACACGCAAAACATGTAACCCTGCTGTTATTGGGTTCAGCTCCATATATGTCAACAACGTCAAATTTGCTTTTCATGCTGTTCAAGCCTTTATATTTACTGACTTACGGCCTGATTATTCTGTCAGTGGCTGGAAGATGTATTTGAAATCTACAGTGATGAAGCCATTGTTTTTCCTCTTAGTTCTGTTCAGTTTTTACTCTGCATGTTTTAGGTTTTATTTTAAGGTGCATACAAACTTCAGATTATTAAATCTTCCTGTTGAATTGACATTTGGCCATCATGAAATACTCCTCTTTATCTCTGGAAATACTCCTTGCCTTAGAGTCTTGTTTGTCTGTTACCAGTACAGCTAAGCCAGCTTTCTTTAGGTTAGTGTTTTCACGACCAATTGTTTTATTCCCTTTTACTTTCAACCTTGATGTGTCTGGCTGTTGTAAGCCACATACAGGCGGGTTTTGTTTTGGTTTTCCAGTCTGACAGTCTTTTAATTCTAGTTGGATTACGGAGTCTACTTATGTTTAACAAATTCCTGATTTTCTTGGTGTTAATTCTATCATATTTGTTTTATATTTGCTCTATTTGATTTATGTTCTATTTTCCTCTCTGCTGCCTTGCTTAATAAAGTGTTTTTTATTATTCTAACTCCTTCATTTATTAGCTTCTTAGTTATAAATTCTTTCATTGTTTGTGTATTGTGACCCCAGGGCAGGGGCTGCATACGTTTTCTGTGAAGGGACGGAGAGTAAATGTTTTAGGTATTGAGGACCCCACACAGTCTCTGACACCTCCTTTCCTGTCTTCTCCAGCTGTTCTTTAATTTTTTTTTTTTAAGATTTTATTTATTTATCTTCAGAGGGGAAGGGAAGGAGAGAGGGAGAGAAATATCAATGTATGGTTGCTTCCTGTGCATTCCCTGCTGGGAACTGGCCTGCAACCCAGGCATGTGCCCTGACTGGGAATCGAACCGTGATCTCTTGGTTCACAGGCCCGCGCTTAACCCACTAAGCTATACCAGCCAGGGCTCCAGCTGTTCTTTAAATGTGCAAAGCCAGCCCTGGCTGGTGTGGCTCAGTGGATTGAGCACAGGCCTGCAAAGCAAAGGGTTACTGGTTTGATTCCCAGTTGGGGCACATGAGAGGCAACTACACATTGGGGTTTCTGTCCCTCTCTTTCTCCCTCCCTTCCCCTCTCTCTAAAAATAAGTAAATAAAATCTTTAGAAATAAATAAGTAAAAATGCAAAACCATTCTTAGCTCCCAAGCTTCCAAAATAGGCTGTGGGCTGAATTTGGGCATGGGTGATAGCTTGCCAAACTCTGCTAGAGATTTACCATATGCCATAACAGAATCTACCCTCAATTAATAATTCTACTACTTCTTGGACAATACATGGGCCTTACAGCGTTTTATTCCCATTTGCCCAAATCTGTTCTTCCTTTTATGTTATTTTGGTCATGTATTGTGCTTCTCTATGTATTTGAAATCTTATACGACATTAGTATTTTCACTGTTTTAATAGTTAATACTTATTTTGATTTAGTCTTAACATTTACCACTTCTGATGCTCTCTATTGCTTTTTTGCATTACTATTCTTCCAACTGGGATCATTTTGTCTGAATAACTTCCTTTAATATTTCTTTTAATGTGAATTTGTTGGCAATGCATTTTCTTAATTTCTATTTGCTTGAAATTTTTGTTTGTCTTCATTTTAAAGGATATTTCCTCCACTGGATGTAGAATTCTAGACTAGCAGTTGTTATCCACCCCCCCACCCCACCCCCACCATCCCTCCTAGCATTTTAGCTTTGCCATTCTATTTTATTCTGGCTTCTATTGTTTGTGTTGACTAGGTCTTATTATTGCTTCTAATGTATCTTTTTTCCTCCTCTGGCTATTTTAAGATTTTTCTTTTTGCCATGTTTCTTAAACTGTAATATGATATGCTTTTGTGTAGTTTTTTAAAAATGTATTTGAGTTTTGTTAGAGCTCACGAATCTGTACACTAATAACATTTTTGGTCTTTGTCTCTTCAAATACTGATTCTGCCCCATTTTGGTTTTCTTCTGGGATTCAAATCCCACATATGTTGATTCTTTTCATAGTCTCCTATATTTATCTGTGTTTCTCCCCCTCCCCCTTTCCTCCTGTATATGTGCTTAGTTTTTTTCTTCTACTTTAGTTGGGTTGTTTTTCTACTGACCTATTTTCCAATGTAGAAAACCTCTCTTTTGCTGTGTCTAATCTGCCGTTAAACTTATCTATAACCTATCTATTGAAGCCTTAATTTTAGTTCTTATATTTCTCAGTTCTAGAATTTCTACTTGTTTTTTTAAATTATATTCCAGTTTTCTGTCTTTTATGTATTTTTGAACCTATTATCCATAGGCTAATAGTCTTTGTTTAGCAACTGCAGTAGCTGAGCCATCTATATGTCTCTTTCTAAAGCCTCTGTGTTTTTTTTTTAACTTGGTTTTATTTCATGTCTCCTGGCATGCTGAATTATTTTTGATTAAATACTAGATATTGCTAATGAAAATTACTGACTCTCTGGATGCTGTTGCCTTTCTTTAGAGAAGTTTTTTTTTTTTTCATAGCAAATTAGCTTGTTCTAGTCAGGAATTGGGATATTTTGAGGCTGGGTTTTAGGTTTTGTAAGGGCTGATCTTTATCTGCCTTTTTTCTAAGTGTAGAATCCTTCAGTTATCTCAATGAAGATCTAGGCTATTTATTTTTTTTTTTAGATTTTATTTATTTACTTTTAGAAAGAAGGAAAGGGAGGGAGAAAGAGAGGGATAGAAACATCAGTGTGTGGTTGCCTCTCACACACCCCTCCTGGGGACCTGGCCCACAACCCAAGCACTTACCCTAAGTGGGAATTGAACCAGCAACTCTTTGGTTTGCAGCCCGCACTCAATCCACTGAGCTACAGCAGGCAGGGCAAAAAATCTAGGTTATTTACCAAAACTTCTTGGTGGGCCCTGAAATTCAATAATTTTTCTCCCTGGCACTTTGAGACTGCTCAAACTCTGCTTGTTTTTTTCACCCTTTCAGAAGCTGTTTCTTTGCCTGTTTCTTATCCCATGGAAAGCTTAGGAAAGAGAAAATTCTTTGAGGGGAAATCATATGGAGAATGCCTGGCTTATTTCTATGTGGGCCCTTTCTTGACAAGGGTTTCCCATGTTTTGGAAACCATGGTCACTTTGACCTCCAACTTTTGCCTTCTCAGACCAGCGAGGCAGCTGCAGTTCTAGGTCAATGTCTCTTCTCTGACTCAGTGACTCTCCTCCCTTCCCCCAAGCTGGCAAAATGCCCGGAAGGGAAAATGTGAGGGTTTTTTGAGTTTACTTGTGGCATTTTCTTTTTCTCCAGAATGTTGGTCCCTAACATCCTGGCTGCCTTTGCTACTCCTTATCTCCATATCAGATGAAGGCCAGGGAGGGGTGCTGGTTGGAGAGGGTCAAGGGGGGGGGGGGAAATGGGGACATCTGTAATAGTGTCAACAACAATAAGACCCAACTTCCAGTGGTTCCTGGAAGTGGGAGGAAGAGTGTGTGTGTGTGTTTCTGTGTGTGAAAATCTGCATATGCCATAAATAACTTAAAATTGCGGTAGGACATTTCAAATCATTAAAGATTCAAAGTTAAGCTATTCTGGATATGGTTTTCGTAAGTGTTGTAATTGTTTCTGAATCTGGATTGTGCGTAAGTTAGAGGTGCACATGTGTTGGCTATAGTCAGAGTTCAAGGGGCCCAGGTTCTGCACTTGTTCTGTGTTCTCATTCTCAAGGCTGCATGTGGCAAGTCGCCTGGTGTAGTAGTCCCTGCTGCTCTGCACCCATTTTCCAGCAGCAACCCCCCACCCCTGCACGCCTGTTGACTACTACAACTTGGGGCGTCCTGGTGGCTCTATCAGCTCTTTAGATTCAGATTTGAATGAATCATTTATTTACCTTTTATTCACAATTCTAAATCATTTTACAAATGATAGTCTAATAACATTAAATAATTGCAAAATCTAATTAAAAAAAACCCCAGTCTTAACCTCATTGGAATCTCATTAAAAACAGAGCTGCTAAGTTGTTGAAGATTGTTGTGTCTGGTTTTATTTCGTTTGCATCGCCCAGAAGAACAGGGGGATAGATGGAATCAATGAATTTGGGTTCACACATTCAAAATTGGTTTTATCCACTTTCCTGAATTTATAAGATGAAGAGCAACTGAACAACAGCACAACTGAAGTCCAAACAAGGGAGGGGACTTCTCCAAAGTCACACATGTAACTTGAGGCCATTAAGAACCAGAACTCAAGCCTCCTGCCCGTGAGTCTAGCATCTCCCCTACATGATCTGGGCTTTGGGCTCAAGCCCTGATTTCTGGATTTTGACGAGCATATTTTCAATGGAGCCATCACTAGCTGACCAGCTGAGTACCCCCTCACCGAAGTCTGGAGCTTCAGGATGGATACCAGCAGGCTTGAGAGAAGAAATGGGTTCCCCCCTCTGGAAAACCAGTAAGCCTGTAGGAGTGAGGGCCACACGCAAAGGCTGAGCTGCAGTCTCCTGACGTGGTTGTCTGTGGACACACGGCTCACGGAGTCTTTTCCGTATCAGCACAAGGGTGGCACCCCTTCTGGTTCCGTTCAGTTCCACGGGCCGGGATTGGCACAGGCCTCCCATGGCCAGGCACTGGGGCAGGCACGAACTGTCCACCCACTGTAATGGACCACAGCTCCATCAGAAGGACGCGTTTGGTAGGGCTGAGAAGTTCGCAGGCCAAAGAGAGTGAAGACAAGAAGGCTCAGGCAGGAAACCTTTTTATGATTTATTAATGCACGAATGCTGGCATCTCTCTCTTGAAAAGAGAAAGAAAACCACCGCGAATATTAATAATTATGCCAGCTTTTGTATAGCACTTTGCAGTTTACGACGTGCTTTTGAATCCATTATCTCATCTCAGCGTGTCTGTGGGAGCGTGCGGAAGTGAGGGAGCGCTGAGAGCTGGCGTCTTTGGGGAATTAGCAGCCTTTGTTTTCCTAGGATTCCAGCCTGGTAAGGTGGGTGGGCACTATCGCAGTGGGTGTGTGGGTGCTACTGCAGTGGGTGGGTGGATGCTATCACAGCGGGTGGGCGGATGCTGAGGTTATTCTTTTTGTGAATGTCCAGATCAGGACCACCCCCTGATTTGCTGTTTTCTTATGGAAACTTGAGCAAGTCTCTCCAGACCATAAGCCGGTTGTCTGTCCTAGTTTTCCTGCCTGCGGCCTCATTTCTCCTCGAGCTGAGTGCTTGGCTGGTGCCGGACGTCCTTCCCGGCTCCCGCAGGCTACTTTGTGAAGGGCTGGGCCCTGTCTTTATGCCCAGGACCACTGGTAGAGTGGGCCTAAGTTGCTGCCACTGACTGGACTTTGTTAAGCGGCACAATCCTGAGATTCCTGGGGACATCTGTGCCCACTCCTCACAGGCCCTTCAGACATTGTAGGTGGCGGAGGGGCTGAAATGCAATTGACAGGTATTAGTATGTGTAGGAAAGTGTGCTTCAGTTTTCCAGCCCTGGCTGGCGTGGCTCAGTGGACTGAATGCCAGCCTGCAAACCAAAGGGTCGCTGGTTCGATTCCCAGTCTAGGGCACATGACTGGGTTGTGGGCCAGGTCCCCAGTAGGGGGCGTGTGAGAGGCAACCACACATGGATATTTCTCTCCCTCTTTCTCCTGCCCTTCCCCTCTCTCTAAAAATAAATAAATAAAATCTAAAAAAATTTTTTTCCCCAGAACTAGTCTCCTCTTGCTTTCTTGCTGATGGCTGGAAAGCAGTGATATTAAAATCACAAATGCCACCACCAATATCACTGCCAAAAGCAGTCTTTAACCTTGACAATTGAAGGTAATGTTATTGCCTTTACTTTAAAGGGTGCCTCTCCCCATGCTCCAGGAAATAAATTAGTTAAAATGCATACCCTCCTTCAGGTCTGTGACTCCCCCTCAAGTGGGCTCTTGTCCCCTTTCTCCTCCTGTCTGGTTTCCTGGGAGGGTGCCCGTGTTCAGGACATCTTCAGGTCTCCTGGCTTTGAGGGGCTTGTTGGGTCCCTGTGCTATCCACCCTCTGACGTGCTTGCCCACTTGTCCCAGGCAGCCTCTGGCCTCCCCAGCTGCATTGCTGAAGTGCCCACTGCTAGGGGGACTGGATTCTGTCTGCTTGGCACAGGCAGAGCGTGGCATTGACTCTGAGGGTTTGGTGGGAGGGAGCTTCTTTCTTATCTGACACTCCTAGGACAGCAGGAGATGAGGAGGGAGTACCATCTTGGGCCACCTAATCAGCTCTCATTTGCCACCCTGTATTGTGGCGGGCGGCTTGCCTCAGAGATGTTTTTTTCTGAGGACACTCTGTTTTTCCTGAGATGTACCCCAGGAAGTCAGGAGTAAAATGCCCGGTGTGGGCGTTTCCCTGCAAACCTGGCTGGCCGGCCCCACCCATTTCTCTTCTACCCCCAGGTGTGAACCCTCAGAGACAGCCAGCAATTCATATCCGACCTCTTCATCTTACTTACTGTTTCTTGTCTGGCCCTTCCACTAGCAACAGATTCTGTTTTGCTCCCTCATTCAGGTATTTGGGAGCATACTTAGGTCACACCCTGTTCCCTTGTTCTGTGACCTTAGCAGCCTTCCTCCACCTTCACTGGGCAACCAGCTTTATCATCTAGCCTGCCAGAAGGGGTGCAGGGAGAAGAGAAAGCCTGGATTCCTGAAATTACACGGGAGTCATCTCCACAATCATGGCGCCTCACAACATTGGTATCAACAAGGATTGACCAGCACCTTGGATGTAGTAACTTACCTTCTGTAGGTCGGGTCCTACAGCCCCACCCTGCCTAGCTTGCTTTTTCTTTGTATGGCCACAGCACACCCTGTCACCAAGCCATGTGAGTGACCTGCAGGCTTGGGACACTTTCCAAGCCTGAGCTTTCCTTATGCTAAGTGTTTAGCTTTTTTAACTTTAAGCCCTCTTAAAAGTACTTGCCCCAAAATGGGCCAGTGAGTACTCTGAATAGAATTTTGGCAAGTGGAGAAGCTTTCACATTCGCTTTCTTAATTTCTGAATCTCTCTTTACACGTTAATTCACAGGCCAACCTTTCACTGAACAGAGAGCCAGAGGCAGCCTGCATCCTGCGATATAGGTACCTTTATGATCTTTTGAAGTAAGGATGAGTAGTGGGCTGTAAATGCCATGGCTTTGTGAGAATCAGTTATTCTGGGCAATTAGAGTGGGCACAGGGGGGTCCGTGCTTTATTTTGGGATAGAACTACACAATTTGCTAACCTGATCTCTCTTTCTCCCCAAATATCTAGATGGTTCAAAGGTTGGCAGAGGAGGGGAGGTATGAGTTCTAAAAAATTGTTATAGTTTTAAGCCAGCTTGTCCATGAATTTGCAGAATAAATGTGTGGTCAGGACAGAGTTCGATGAGACTTAGTTAGGGGCTCCTGGTGGAGTCACAAGTGAAAAGACATACATATAAGACTTCGGGTCAGATCAGAACCCACCTTAGGGTAGAAGCCTCACTCCTCTCAATCCCTCCGCTGGTGCTCACTCTGCCTGCTGGGTCTCCACCCATTCCTTGTGCATCTTACCTGTACCGATCTCCTGCTACACTCTCCAGTGCACTTTCCAGCTTGGAGTTTTGCTCGGGCCATTTCATGCTGGTGGTGCACCCTCTGTCCTCTCTCTGAGTCCCCCAGGATCCTCTAAGCTCAAGGTCCTCTCCCTCTGTGGCTTGCTCTCCTGGCCCCCGCACGGGCTGTCTCCCCATGAGCTCCTGCAACGTTGAATTCTGAATTACGTGGCCTTTCGAGCACTCGGGCTGGCTTTGCAGCTAACCTTGCACGTGCTGTCATCTCAGCCTACTTTGCTCTTCGGTTTCCCTGGGACTAGGACTGGGCGTTCTCCTCCTCCAATCTTGCATTGTCCACATGGCCTTTGCTCATCACCATGATTAAATGTCGACTAGGTGACTGATGACGTCTTTTGCTCCATAAACTAGACCAACTGACACTAGTTCATTTATATCTGAATCACCCTCATCATTCGGAAATGACCGGGCAAAGCCACATATGGACAAAACCTTGCTAGTTCCTCCTTCCCTAGCTTAGCCTGTGCCTGCCACCCACACGCCCCCTTAAGGTAGCGACCCTGTGGCTGAGAGAAGAGGCTGCATCACCCATTTCTAATCAGGAAAAGTTGGAGTTGCCTTTGCCTCTCGGGTGCCATTCTTGAGAAGTCTTTATTTTCACCTAGGTTTTCTGATAAAGTCATGAAAATAACATGATTGTGTCAGAACTACAGAAATATATTCATTCAGTTGAATGAATATATCATTCAATTTATTCCATGAATCCAGAGCACATTTTTGTTAGTGTCATTTTTTTTTTCAGAAAAATAAAACTTGGATATTGTTTTGTAGATTTTTATTGGGCACAAGTAGTCTCTTCTATTAGGATGATGATGATGATGATGATGATGATGATGATGATGAGTGTGTGGATATGTGGATGGGCAGACTGGCTGAGTTTCTTCCTTCCCTTTTGTAGCTGAGTGCAGACACACGGAGTATCCCTCTCTTGCTTTCTCAGAGACCTGAGGGGGTCATCCCAGTCTGCGTCCTGATTGGTTGTAGTTGTGTTGTAACAACATTTCTGCGGCAGTGGGGGAGTCTATTGACATTCAATCTAACTGCTTGAAAGGAACACGTTTTTCCATGTTGGCAACCAGCCCATTTGCTGCCCCTGGGCTCCTTTGCTCTCATCCGGTCAGGGGAGCACGGGTGGTCTGTTTCCTGTATCTGTCCACACACACATGGAAACAAAGCCGTGACTGACTGGGGGAAAAGTGGCTCAATCAGTTTTATTTTTGTAGCACAAAATGGCCAGAATCATCTGTGAAATGTCCCCCCCTCCAAAATAGCAGAATTAGCTATTGTTTTGGTACCTGGGAGGCACAGGCATAGACAAATGCTCCAAAAGCTCCAAGGATCTCCCCAGGTGACCTCGTCCATGCCCACGCCTCTCAGGGCCGCTCTATTCCGACGGTGCCTACCTTGCACCCCCAGGAAGGCTCATCTCCCACACTCAGTTGCCCACCTGGCGTCTCCCGGTGGGTGTTCCACAAGCATCTTCAACCAACTGTGTCTCACACAGAGCCCTTGGTGTCTCCCCAGCCCATTCGTTCTCCACTCTTCTGCCTCAGTAGGTGACACTGTCATCAGTAGATGACATCGTTATCTACTGAGTTCCATAAATCAAAATCTAGGAGCCCTGTGTGATTCTCCTCTCTTCTCTCTTTCTTCTGCCCCAGACCGAATTCACTGAGTCCACTCGATTCTACCCCCAGGATATATGTCAGCTCTCCTCCCATCTCCCCAGGGTGACCCCCATCGCCCTGTCCCCGACAGGCATCCATCCCTCTGTTCCTGGACCCAGAGAGCCTCCCACAGGGTTCCTGGCTTCTTCCCTCGCCCTCCAGTTTATTCTCCACACAGCAGTCTTTGCAGAACTTAAGCGAGATCCCATCACCCTCCAAAACTCTTCACGGAGTCCTATTGTGCTGAGAATAAAATCCGAGCTCCTGCTCTTGGTTTGTAAGGCCTTTCTGACCCGCCCCTTGTGGTCTCTGCTTCCCTGTCTGGAATGTCTTCCCTGATGCCTGTGTTGTAGCCGAAGCAGCTTTCCCTGTTCCTGGACCACTCCAGGCTCTTTTCCACCCCCACCTCTTCCTTGCGCCCTTCCCTCCGTGGTGAACACCATCTTCCCTCTGACCACATGGCCAGCTCCTCCTTAGTGTCCCTGCTGAAAAGCCACCTGTCCTCTAGATGAGCATATTCTCTGTCCACTTCGACATTTCCCATCACAGCTCCCTCCTTTTTATTCCCAGCATTTCACATTTTGGAATTACTTAGTTATCCACTTGTTTGCTGTCTGATTCCTTCCCTGGGCCGTGAATTCTGGGAGGGCAATGCCACATCTGTCTTGTTCACCTCGTATCTCCAGGCCTACTGTAGGCTGGACCCAAGGTATTCAACTTGTGACAAATACTCACTGAAGAAACACCAAAGCCCTACAAGTGGGGCTAGTGATATCCACTTAGTTTCTTTAATGGGGTTAAAAGAGATCGTGGGAAAGAGAGGGCTGTATCAACCATGTCAGTGGGGAGAAACAAGTATGGCAATAGAAAGGCTCCACACTTGATTGACAGCCAAAAGCAACTCTGCCCTCCTAATTGTGGGAAGAGAGCGAATGAGAGAGAGGTGTTTCCAACCCAACAGTGATCATGGCGGACATCTTTGTAATGTTCATTTCCTCATGCTTCCTCTCTTTGCCTTGGCTGCTGAGAGGTTTAAAGCTAAGTTTTGGGACTCAATGGCCATGCAAAACTTTGCTCAAAATTTTCTGTTTAAAGCAGATAATGTTTCATGAAAGTCCCTAGCACTTTGCCTGATACACAGAGGAAGCTCAAAATTAAAGAGTGATGCCTGTGGGAATAGTCTGAGATTTTATGATATCTTTGACATTTTTATGGTGAAGTCCCCCATATCCTCTGGAAGCAAGGAAAGCATCAGTTTGGTTTTTCATGAGTCTAAAAAGACAATGATTCATAACAGCCCAAAGTGGAAATGACCCAAATGCCCGTCAACTGATAAATGGGTAAACAGAATGTATAAATCCATACAATGGAATGTTACTGGGCACTGAAAAGAAATGAAGTGCTGATATATGCTACAACGCAGATGCACCTTGAAACATTATAAGTGAAGGAAGCCAGTCACTAAAGTCCACGTATTGCATGATTCCCTTTATGTGAAATGTCCAGAATGGGCCCATCCATGGAGACAGAAGATCAGTGGTTGCTGAGAGATGGGGGTTTGGGGGGACTGGGGAGTGATTGCTAATAGGTGCGGAGTTCCTATTTGGGGTAATAAAAATGTTCTAAAACTGATGGTGGTGATGGATGTACCACAGTTTGAATATAGTAAAAACCATTGAATTGCACTTTAAATGGGTGAATTGTATGGTGTGTGAATTATATCTCCATAAAGCTGTTGAGACTGATTAATTGAATTAGAGTAAGAGCACCCCTGGCTCTCCGACTATAGCATGAATGAACAGGCCAATCAGAGTGGGTTTGCATCAACTGCCAGCAATGGTTGGACCTGGGTGACAGACCCGCCCTCTCTCCCTCCCTCTTGACTCCGCCCCTCCCTCCTTTGCTTCAATATTTTCCCAGCATTCTTCTGGAGACCCTGACCCCGAGATGAGTTAGACGTGGCCTTTGCCTTTGCAGAGCTGGGTTTCGTGGGGTGTGGGTGGGGTGAATTAGGGTGGAAAGGAGATGTGTAAAGAAGGAGCATAGTCAAGACAGATAGTGACCCACCGGGCACAGGTGGAATATTGGGGGGGGTTCTGGCAAAAAAAAAAAGAGATGATCTCTGGGTGGAGGAACACCTTTTGTCACAGCAAATACTGTTTTATTTCTGTATTCTTATGGGAATTCAACAGACAGTGACTGTGCAGGGTGCTGGGGATAGAGATGTGTTCCCGAGGGTGGGTGGCACATAGAACCACCTCTGGGAGCCCAGCAGGGTAGGGACCAGAGACCCAGGGAGGCCCGGAGGGGTTGCTCAGAGGGACCTGGGAAGCTTCCTGTGCAGCTAGTGCTGGGAAGATGAGACTGCCCAGCTTGGCAAAGCAGCTCAGAGCCCGGGGTTTAGCAGAGAGCTCTGTCTCAGGCAGGCCACACAGCTCTGCTGGCCTGCTGCTGGGCGGGCAGGGTGGCCAGGGGATCCCGCAGTGCAGTGGCAGGGGGTGGCTTTGAGAATGGAGGGGCTCCCTCCCCACAGCACGGGTGAGGTGCCCCTGCTTCCCAAAGCTGAGCAGGTCACCACTTCGACTTCAGAGAGGAGGGCTGGCTGCCTGGTCCTGGTGAAGAGTCTGCACTGCGGGAAGGTCGGCCTGGGAGACGCCGGGCTCTGTGCCTGATGTTTGCCACTAGAGGGAGTGCCACGTCGTCCTCCATCTCCCTCACTGGGTTCCCAGGGCTGCAAGCCAGTCTGGGTGGCAGCCAGGGATTGGGGGTTCCTGGGAAACTCACTCCTTTGCTCTTTCTCACTGAAAGCTTTCTCAGAAGCAGCTGGACTCCAGAGTCCTTAGCATTGTTCATCAGTGGTTTGCAGAGTCCCTGAACTCACGATGCAGTCTCAGGCCTGTGGCAAACCCTGGGTGGCCGTGATAGGGATTCTGGTAGCCCAGGGAAGCTGTCCTTTTGCCCAGCCCTTGAGGCCCCAAGGAAAACAGCAGTCCCCAGTTTTGTTCCCCCGTGGGGAGTGTGGCCTGACCCTCGGCACTGCCAAGGGCAGGCCCCTAGGTTCTGGGCAGTGCCTCAGGTCTGTGCCAGCAGGAAAGTAGTTTAGTGCCTAAAGCAGGGGGGATGGGGAGCGGGGCTCAGGAATGAGGTGAGGCCAGGCTAGCAGGATGGGTGGCTGGTGTCGGAGACCTGAACACAGGGAGAGCTGGCTCTTGATGCCTCGAACACGGGCACGGTGGCATGGGGCAGAGGGAAGCACTTCACCGTGGCAAGCAGGGCCCTGCTGTGGCTTTCTTGGCCTGGCTCTTAGGCAAACGGCAGTGGAAGATTACTCGTGGGCATCCCCAATTCCTGGCACGAGAAGGTCCCACAGGTTCAGGCTGGACTGGCCTCCGGTGGTGACAGGCTGACGGCTGCCACCTGTAGAGGCAGGGCCAGAACTGGACAGGGTATCCAGACACTAAGCCCTGGTCCATGGCCACCACTGACATGGCCACTGAGATCTTGGGCCACGTCGTGGATCCTTTCTGATGCAGGCCACGCTAAGGGTGCAGGAGGCTTGGGCCCATGTTCTCCCTCCAGTATCGACTCCTGGGTCTGGTAGATAGATTATTCTTTGTGGTCCCGGGGCACCGGCAGCCGGGCTGCAGCGACACAAACTGGGGCCACATGCTGCAGGAAGCCGGTGCACCATCTGCAGCCAGAGCAGGTCAGAGCCGGCCTGCCGAGGCTCCTGTCACTGCGGTGGTTCGTGGTGGTGATTGCCATGGTTACCCGAGGCTGGGAGCTCTGACAGTGAGAGGCAGAGCAGGAGAAGGATGTCCTCTCTCTGCTCGGAGCCACGCGGCTGCCTCTGCCTCCCTGGCAGGTTCCTTCTGGGAAATGCAAGAGCCTGGACCAGGCTCAGTGGATCCACACACCATCAGTGGCCAAGCATCGTGAGGCCTTTGCTTAGCGCGTTCAGTGTGAAGCAGACAGAGGGGTTACCTGGGCTCTGTCCTTAGTTGACCTGGTGTTGGGAAGACGGGTCCTTAGCGAGCTCAGAGTGAGAGGAGGGAAGCAGTTAGTGGAAAATTCAGTGCAGACTCGTGAGGATCGGGGATTACTTTCTGGGCCTGTGCTTCACTGCTGGCTCGGGCTGTGGCTGTACCCTCTCCAAAGAGGACACTGGCCGGCCTGGGAGTCAGGACACCTGCTTTGTTTGCCAGTGGTTAGGAGTTCCAGCTCCCTCTGGGTCCTGGTGTCCCCATCTGCAAAATGGGGTTAGTGATTACTAATCCCCCACCTCCTTCACGTCTGTGGAGAGGATTTTGTAAATGAATGATTTTGTGCATTGAAATGAGCCAACAAGTTTCAAGTCTTTGGAGAAAAAGCCCTATTTATTATTATCAACTCACTGAGCAGAAATTCCATTTATCTCCTTTGTTGCCTGTGTACTGCTGCATGAACTGAGAGCCACACTCCTGGGACAAGATGAGGGGACTCTGCACAGCCAGCCAGATCTTAGCTCTGGGGACTCCTGGGGGCCTGGGGAGGCCAGGCGGGGCTTCACCTGAGCTCGGAAGGGTACCAAGAGCAGAGAAGGGTCTTCAGGTACAAACGCTACAGCAGAAGTCTAAAGGTTCTCGAACAAAGCGTCTCGCATGGGGTGTGGGAGCTGGGGAAAGGGGGCAGAGCGGGTGGTGGAGGGGGCCTGCTTTTGAAGCTGTCTTTCCCTTTGGTTCGTTATCATTATATGTTCACTTTAAAAATGAGGAAATACAGATAGATGAAAAAGGGAGAGACTGAAGAAAGGAAATTAAATCACTTATATATTAAATTAATTACATTCTGATACTTGGTTCTGATGAAGCATCTAACATAGATGTGCCCCATAAGTATCTAAGGGAACGAACAAAGTTGGAAGACTGTAAACTGTCTGATAAATAGCTTCCAGGTATTTTTTAAAAGTAAAGATTTAATTTTTTTCTTTTAGGGGAGTTTTAGGTTCACGGCAAAATTGACAAGATGATGGGAAGATTTTCCCGCTTGCCCCCTGTCCCACACAGGTGCAGCCTCCCTCCCCTATTACCCCCACCCCCACCAGGGGTGCATTTGTTACAGCTGATGACCCTACAGCAGCACATCATTATCTCCCAAAGTCCATGGTTTACGTTACGCTTTGCTCTTGGTGTTGCACATTCTGTGGCTTTGGACAAATGTGTGATGGCATGCATTTATCATTACGGTGCCATGAAGGGAATTTTCACTACCCTAAACATCCACTTTGCTATTTAGGAAGATGAATTGTTTGTTCTTGCAAATCATGGCTCCCAAAAGCTCTGCTTTTAAAAAATCTTTTGCCAGATTATTTTTTTAAGCATTTTATTTATTTACTTTTAGAGGGGGGAAGGGAGAGAGAAAGAGAGGGAGTGAAACATGAATGTGCGGTTGCCTCTCACACGCCCCCTACTGGGGACCTGGCCCTCAACCCAGGCATGTGCCCTGACTGGGAATTGAACCAGCAACCCTTTGGTTTGCAGGCTAACACTCAATCTACCTAGCCACACCAGCCAGGGCTGACTTTTATATTTTTTCCTATCTCAGGTGATGTGCCTGAGGGCTCTGCTGTTCACCCCATTTAGTCACATTTCCTTCCGGCCTGGATACAGCCATGGAGCAAATATTGCCCCCTGTGTTGGTGTCAGGGAGCTGGGAGAGAAAGCTGCCTCGTTGGCTTAGAGGCTGGATCAAGGGGCCTGAGCGAAGAAGAGAAACTCATCTGGGACAAACCTAAAGTTCTCCAGTTAGTCCTTCCCTCCACAAAGGACTGCTCGGGTACGTGCCCAGGGAATGATGGAGATGCTGCTCGAGATCCCAGTGGCAGGAGGCCCTCTCCTGGCGCTGTCCTTCCCTGGCCACCCCCCTCTGTCCTCTCCTCGTGCCCCCTTCCCTGCTCACCGCGATCCTGCCACCCTGGCCTGCCTTCCGGAGCCTTCACCTTCTAGCTACATGGCTGACTCCCACCCAGCCAGCTTCCCCTGTGCTCCTGCCCGCATTGCTTCAGATATCTACCTCTTTGGAGGGGCCTTCCTTGGCCACCTTATTTGAAATAGCTTTCCCTTTTTCTTCCTCATATTATCCACTCTCTTTTTCCCCCCAAGGAGATGCTTACTCTATTGCATATATTGAGGAATCGGGCTTTAGTTAACAGTTGTGAACCCTGAGAAGGCACATATCTGCTAAGAAGGACTCCTCATGGCTAATTGGGCCCAAAATCAAATGCAGAGTGTAGCAGCCATAGTTCACAGAGCCCTGTTAGGTACACAGCATTTCGGGGAAAAGCCACAGATGGAGCAGCCGCCTCCTTCTGCACTGCGTTCCTGTTGGCTGAGCTGATCCTTATAAAGGAGCTCCTGGTATCATCTTTCCACCAATGAGCTAAGACCTTCCCCATCCAATCAGAACTGCATAGCTATAGCCTCATTTGCATCTATCCTGACCAATCAGAGCAGCTCTATAATGACTAATCAGAAGGTGTGAAGTCAATCAATCAAGATAGTGTTATTTGTACCAAACTTTGCAAAACTGGGTTCTTCCCTTGTATAAAAAAGGACCACTCAAACCAAGGCAGGAACTTGCTCAATAAATGGTGGCCTCTCTTTTGTCTCCCTGGCACACACTTCTGGTTCCCATTGGAGGCTGTGTTTCTCTGTTGGCAAATTGTTCACCTGAAAAAAGTTTCTGTTTTCACTGTGCTCCAGACTGGGGACTCCTGTTGGCAGTGGCGTGGTGGCAGCGAACTTTTGTTGACACGGGGTTTCTGGTTTTTGTTTTTTGCCCCTCCAGACTCCGTTCCATGGCTTCTTCCTGGAGTTTGTAACTCATACATTTACAAGCTAGTTAACCACAAATACAAAATTCCAACCCATCCTGGACAAGCCACTTCTAAGGCTCTGGGACTTGGTTGTCCCCTGCCTGTTGTGGGAGGACCTCAGTTTCACCGGGGGGACTGTGAGGTTGGGTACCTGAGGCAGCAGCAGGAGGGGGAGAAGGGAAGCGGCTGAATGTTTGTGCGGCCCCCGGAGGCCGCAGCCCCGGGAGGCCGCAGACCCCCAGGCAGGATGTTCTCTGCGATGTCAGGTGAGCAGCTTTTTAAGCACCTCTACCTCAACCTACCCAGCACAAGATATGTGGAAAAGTGGCTTTCAGAATGCCCTTGACTCTTATCTCTCCTTTACCACCCTCTGAAATGAAATCGCAAACACTTAAGCAGGGTTTGACACAGAAAACAGTAAGCAGATAGAGGTTCAGGCAGAAATGGAACAGGAGGAGTCAAAAGCCCTGGAGAGAAGCATGAATGGGCCTGGAGGGGGCAAATAAAACAGCAGAGACATTTATACGGGTCTCCCCTACCTCTCAGAACAAAACAATTAAGAGATAAGAGAGGCAAGGATGGAAGGAAATTCTTTCATTTTTCACATTGCGAGCTAGAGCCATCCAATAGCCTGTTTATGAAGAACAATAAAGAAGACACATGAACTCAGTAAAGAGGTTGTTACAAATATATCGGGTGGTTTTGAAAGTCTCAGATTTTCTCCCCACTTTTGGATAAAGCTGTCAGCTAAGTATTAAAATATTTTTTTACTTTTAAATATATATGTCTATATATATTTTTTCAGAAAGCAATAACTGGTACCAGCAGTTTGTTACAATTGGCAGACAGAGTTATCACTTTTATTTAGGATTTGGAAATGCAATCAAAGAGGGGCAGATTGGAGCTTGAATTACATGAAGCTTAAACAAGCAAAAAGAGAAATCTCTGCTCGTCTTTTAAACAAACAAACACAAAAATTATAGTCCCTTGTTGTTAATTTGAAGCTGTTAAAAAAATGTGACACTCACACTTGATAAAATGATGCCAAGCAGAATGGTTGCTACTTTTTGTATCAAGTACTGAGTGTTTTGATCACTTGAGCTATTGTTTTTGGGAATTCAGGTGGGGTAGGAGTGGCTGATGGCATGGGAGGTCGTGATGAGGACTGGTCGGTTGGCTTTGGAGGAAACTCTTTTCTCCTAGGGTAACTTACACAGATGAAAACACTGGGAGAGTCGGTTCTGTTGAGCTACCCGTGTTCACCTTTGTGGGGTTCTGTAATTCCTGTATGCCCGTCCCACTCTCCCCCTCCCTGCCCTCACCCCAGGGAAGTTGTGAAAACATCCCTATCCCTGAGTTGTCCTCACATGATTACTGTAGTTTTATTGGATTCATCCTGAGACAGAAAGTCTTCATGTTATCTGGTAAGTTCCCTTATCTAGATCACAGATCAAAGAATCAGAATAGAAGCAAAAGTTTCCCCTGAGAAGATAAGAGAGCTGTCCCAAAGTGTTTATTCCGCATCTCAGGCAACTCAGCAGCACATCTATGGACTCATTCGAGATTCTTAAATTCCAGTAAGTGTTTAAAAGCCCAGAGTGAGTTGGAAGTGAAGAGAGGTCCCTCTATCGACAGGGCAGTGACCACCAGAAGTGCTGGCAGATAGTCTGGTGGTAAGATACAGAAAAACTACAGAACAGCCACAAACTCAGAGAACTCAGCAGTTTATTTTAGTAAAGGGATAAATAATTTCCAACTTTGATGGTTAATTTTATGTCGCTGTGATGGGCCACAGGGTGCCCAAATATTTGGTCAAACCTTATTCTGGTTGTATTCTGGGTGTGTGAGTGTGTTTTGGGGTGCGGTTAACATTTGAGTCAGTAGACTGAATAAAGCAGATTGCCCTCCCCAGTGTGGGTGGGTCTTACCCAATCAGTTGAAGGCCAGAGTAGAACCAAAAGACTGACCCTTCAGTGAATAAGTAGGAACTCTTTTCTTTTTGATTTTTTGAAACACAATTTTTAAAAAAATTTTATTTATTTATTTTCAGACAGGGGAAGGGAGGGAAAACAAGAGGGAGAAAAACATGAATGTGTGGTTGCCTCTTGTGAGCCCCCTCCCGGGGACCTGGCCTGCAACCCAGGCATGTGCAACTGGGAATCGAACCTGCGTCTCTTTGGTTGGCAGGCCCATGCGCAATCCCCTGAACTGTACCAGCCAGGGCAGGGCTGATTGTCTTTTTACCGGGATAATGGTCTTATGCTGCCTTTGGACTTGTACTCAGATTGAAACTTATACCATAAGCTCTTCTGGTGCCCAGGCCTTTAGACGTGCAGTGGAACTATAGCATCAGCTCTCCTGGGTCTCCAGCTTGTCAACATACCGAATTTAGGACTTCTTAGCCTCAATAACTTCAATAGCCAATTCCTTATGAGGTCTGTGTATCTGTGCATCTATCTCCTTATAATCATCCTGTTGGTACTGTTCTCTGGAGACCCCAAACTTATAGACCAAGCCTTACCTTGGTCTTGGGGCTCCATCTGATTGAATTGCCAATGCTCACCCTGCATCATGAAGGGAAAGTTTCTTGTCCTTGTCACTCAGGTTCTCAGATCCGCTGACCCTACTCTGGACTCTGCCCAGCACTAGGCCTGGTGTCTGCTGCCTGCTCAGGGCTGTGCCTCGTAGCTGTTGCAGACTCTGGGCATCACTTCAGCTTGTAGAATATGAGCTCTGAGGAACCCCGAGCAACTTGTTCGTTGCTGTCTGCCTGTGTCTACACACAGTGAGTTATCTCCTACAAACACTTACTGAATGAATGCATGTTCTCTATACCTTTCACAATGGTATTGAATAGAAATAGCTTGAGCCCTTTTTTAATAGCTAAAATTTTCTAAAAAGTGTTAATGTTAGAAAACTCTCATGCTTTGTAAGCATCCCTATCTTATCCCCCAGCACACCCACTTCACCGCGCCCCCAGCCCACCCCTTACCCTGAAGTGTGAATCGGTGCACACGCGCGCATTCACTTACAGCGAAAGATGTGATGCAGGGAAACAAATGGAATCTTATTTCCTCGATGAAACTTGGGGCCATCGGGAGCACTCCTCATTCAGAACTTTTTATAGAAATGTGACATTTAAATCTTGAAATATATGCTGGCTTAGAATCAGAACTACAGTTGACACCTGCTTCTCCCAGCTAATAGCTTTGTAACCTTGGGCACGTCCCTGAACCTTTGTGGGTCTCGGTTTCCTCATCTGCTAAGCAGGGAAAAGTAGCTGCCTCACAGGATGGTTGTGAGGATTAAACTCAGTCAGGTCTGTGAGGGGACCTTGTGTATTACCTGGCACAGAGTAAGTACTTGATACACTTTAATTCCCTTTCTCCCTCCTCCTTTCTCCAGTTCAATCAAGAATTCTGATGTATGTGTTTCCAGTGCACTGTAAAACTTTTTAAAGTGCATATAAATCAATTAAGTGGGGCAATGCGGTAACTGATCACATAACATTTATTGAAGAGATCCTGGGGAGAGGGGGAGAAGATGAGGGGCTTGTGGACACCCCTAGAGAGGTCCCAGGAGGGGGCTGCTCAGATAAAGCCCTGCAATATGCCGTGTGCACCCCCTGCTATAAACTCTGAGGAAGGACAGGGTGCCACCAAAGATCAGAATTTGTAAGTTAGAGGAGGGACCCTGCGTGGCCCTGGTTGCTGCTTTCTGCCAGGAAAGGCAGGATGATGGGAGGAATCACTGAAGCGGCCATCTGACCTGCCTTCTCAGTGCAAGGTGTGTGAGTTAGCAATGTCCTCAGTGCGCACAGGGGATAAGCCTGATGTCCCAGGTCTCGATCTCTCACCACCTGCCTGCGGGGAAGAGGGGGCCCCTTCGCAGGCCCTCTTCTCCCTCTGGCTGCTTCAGAGCATGACCCCTGGAAGCCAGTGTCCTTCAGGCCCTACTGGGATAACTTCGGGGAATGCCATTGCCGGGGGTGGGGGTGGGATGTGCCACAGACAGTGCAGAGATTGGAGTCTGCAAGGAGTGCTCACTCAGCGTCTAGAGGATGGCCTGGGATGTGATTGAGATTCTAGGCAATCCTAAAAGCACCCTAGAGCACCTTTTCCCTGGGGGAGGGCAGGGGGAGTTCTGTTCGCTCAGGCACCTGCTCCTGCCTGCTCCGTGCCCTGCTTCACCCATGCTTTAGAGTGGAACTTAGAGGACACATTCCCTGGAATGAGCCACACCAGAATGCGAGTTGTCTCTGCCATCTTTCAATATCGAGCCCAAGGTCTTTCCCCTCAGGAAGCATCCCCGCCTGCTGCACCCTGTGCTCTCCCCAGGGAGGAGGTAGGACTCTGCCTGTGGTTTGTGAGTGTTGCGAGACAATTCTCCACGGGTCTCTTGCATTTCTGCTCCTCTGCTGAGCAGCGGCACGAACGACCTTTGCTTTAGAGTCTGTCTTCTGGGATATTTGTTTGGCAAACAGCCTTGGAAGATGCAGCGTCTCCCTCTGGGGTAAGGAGCAGATAGCGGGTATTTGTACTGTGCAGTCTAGTAAGGGTAGAGTCTCCCGGCAGGACAAAAGTCAGGCAGACCCATGTCCATTTTACGGGGTTGGTGCTTCCGAAGCTTGGAGCCGCTTGGCTGTGAAGCAAACCCATGGTGTGTGCAGCATCCGCCTGGGCCCCTCCAGTTGTCCCCATGGGACTTGGGCAAACAAGGGGGGCCAGTGCAAATGCCACGCTCATACTACTTGCTGGACCGTGAGACATACGAGCTTTGTTCCCGACCTGGGAGGCTCACGTCTTCTACCCGTGTCTGTAAAACTGTGAGCTGGCAAGGAGGATAAACTTCGGACTCCCCAGATCTCGATAGTGAACTCCTCACAAAAGGAGAGTGGTGCCCGTTCAGGGCTGGGGCAAGACTGTGTCCACTAGGAGGTCACTGCCATGCCCAAGGACACCTGGGCAGCAACTTTCAGTGAGTGCTCTCCCTCTCTGTCTCTCTGTGTCTCTGTCTGTCTCCATCTCCCTTCTTCCCCGGGCTTCCTCCAGTTAGGACTTTCTGCATCTGTGGGCCTTGGGAGACGCCTGGGGTTTATCTCTCCCCACTCCCCCCAGGGATGGGTCTGTGGGCTCCGACAAGCTCTGACATCATCTCTATAGGTAGTAGTTTGCGTCATGTCAGGGTGTCCGTGCCTAACTCCTCCTCTCCCACGCTGTTGTTTTCCTCTCCTTGCTTCTGCAGGTGTGGCCGGGTACCTTTTCTCTTCCCTCTCATCCTGTCCTTGATGGTCTGCTTGCCCGCATGCTTGGCTACACATCTTGTTTGGTAATTTTTCCTAACCTCTGGGCGAGAGGACTGTTACAGAGATGCCAGCACTGAAGGCAGACTTACTAGAGAAGCTGGTCAAGTGTGAGGTGTGCTCACAGCCCTCCCTGGTCTCTTCCTGGCAGGCCTCAGGGCGCAGTAACAAGAGCTCCTGCCTTTAGTGTCCATGAGACTGCGATGCATTGCCAGCCAGGGCCAGGGCCTGCTTATTCTGTGCACCCTACCCCCCGACTCGGCCCTCCCCTTCCACCACTTCCCACCTCTGTGCCTGACACCCAGTGGGGATGCAGAGTGGCTCAGGTGAATAAATGGAATGGGACCACATCCAAAGCCATTCTTGTAGTAGGCAGCTGGCACTGTGCCTCACCAGTACCGTCTCTATTTCTCCCCTGCATTTTTATTCTTCTATGTCATGCTATAGCACCTTTCTTAATTTGCCCTTCCTGTTGAAAAAATGCTATTCCTGTAATCACAATTAAGTAATAAACCAGCTAGCCTTCACTGAGCATGTCCAGCCATGGGTCTGGTTATGGCCGTGCTGGATATAGCGTGGCACTCACCTCCTGGGGTGGGGTACAGCCGTGATACAGGCCCCGTGGTGACACAGTGAGGTGTGAGCGGAGCAAGGGACAGAAGAGGCCAGCAGGCTAGGGCAGCCAGAAGCAGCTTTCTGAGAGAGGGAGGCTCACACTGGGCCATGAGCCCTTAACATTTGTTAGTAGCCAACCAGAAATTCTGCAGTCTCACCTGATAGTTGTTTCTTTGGGGTGCTAAGGCTTCAGGTGGCCTTGCATGGATCTGCCTGTATCCCTCTCAGTGTCTGAAAGATATTTTAGTGTTGTGCTCTACCCCGGCCCTTCCCCAGGCTCTTCAGGAAGGAATCGTCCTTCCTTAAAGGACAGACAATTGCATTTGCTTAAGTTTTTCCACAAAGAGGCTTGCAGTTCACCTGTTTTAGGTGAGAACAGGAGGTTCCTCCTCTTTAATGGATGAGTGGAATGGCCAGGGAACACACAGTTCAATATACAGATTGCATTTTGGAATTGTACACCTGAAACCTATATAATTTTATTAACCAATGTCGCCCCCATAAGTTTAATAGAAATTAAAAAAATGTGAAGAATTCTGGAGGCTGTCAGCCTAGATTAGTATTCATTCATTCATTTATTCATTCATTCGTTCACCTCACTGAGTATCACTTAATGAATTCCCACTCTGTCTGGACTCTGTGCCAGGCCTTGTCGGGCACTGGTAAACAGTGACAAACAGAACAGGCATGTCCCTGCTCTTGGGGAACTTGCAAGCTAATGAGGGAGACAAATGAGCAATAAATGCAAACTCTTATCATACTCTGCAGGAAAAATTCAGGGCACTCCGAGAGCGAATACTACAAGGGCCTGTCCTCAGTTGGGTGGCCTGGGGTGGCCTGGCCGTGGAAGTGACATTCCTGCAGAGCTCCAGGGGGAGAGCAGAGTGAGATGGGTGATGAGGGGAAAAGCCTTCGGGGTACTGTCAGGCTGTGCAGGTGTGCAGTAGGAGGAGCATGGTGAGTGGAGGAGGACGTGCAATGAAAACTAAAACGTCAAACCAACTAACCCAACAAAGAATGCCCTCATCCTAGGTGGACCTGAGCATTGGGCTGGTGTGGGTTTTCATATTTGATGGACACACTGGCTCCACGCAGTGACTCCTGGGGGTGAGAACAGAGGGCACCATGGCTGTGGGACGGTGGGAAGTCACAGGTAGATTTCCACAGTCATTGGGGAATGACTATGGGGTGCTCAGTCCACCACCTTTTACCCCACAATGTTAGTTTTTGCAAATGCTTTGCCAAACTGGACTTGCTGGACTTAGCTACCCCCATCTAAGTCTTCTACTAAGAAGGCACTTTCTAGCCCTGGCTGGTATGGCTCAGTGGACTGAGTGCCAGCCTGCAAACCAAAGGGCTGTTGGTTCAATTCCCAGTCAGGGCACATGTCTGGGTTGTGGGCCAGGTTCCCAGTTGGGGCTGTGTGGGAACCAACTGATTGATGTATCTCTTGCACACCCTTCCCAGCTCTAAAAATAAATAAAATCTTAAAAAACAAAATCAGAGGCCATGGCATGTGGTACATAGCAGCTTTTCATGCTATGGCTGGGAGAAGCTCACCGAATATCGTCTCCGTTAAATGAGGGGTTTGTGGGTGCCATGCGATCCTCCTCTCTCAGTGTGGACAATGTAACGGTGCACATTCTTTATGCTAAAAAGAGTCTGTACAAAAGACCAGGCTCTAATGGCAGCTCCAGTGAAGTCTTAAGCTTCTGCCAGGCCTCCTTCCCTTGCACGTGATGGACAAAGTACTTTTCTGTTGTGCTTTACTAAACCAGAGCACATCACACACACCAGCAGCCTTTGCAGCCCCGTGACGTCACTCAGGCCCTGTCCCAAGGCCTCCTCCCTGGCTGGGGGCCCTTTTTAGGATGGCAGGGTCCAGAACAAGGGGTGGCTCTTGGTTCAGCACAGAACATGGGGAACTGATGGTCTCCAGTTGCAACTTGACACAACTATCTCCTGTGCCTGGAGGGGGTAGGAGCAGAGAGGACACGGACAGGGGACCCTGGGTGCCTGAGTCCTCCTTCTACTCCCTTCATCAAGACCACAGCCGCAGTAGCTGCCTTTCCTAAGGGGCGACGGTGTGCCAGCCCTGCACTGAGTACTTTACACGAACGATCCCCTCTGGTTTTCACACCAGTCCTAAGCAGACAGTGCCACCTACCTCAGAGGAAACTGAGGCTTCCTGAGGACTCGGAGGGGAATGAATCGCTCTTGGGTGAACGCCAGGCTAGGGTGCAGAGAGGTCTGAGTCTGTGAACCGTGGACCAGATGCCGGTGTCTCAAGTTGGAAGGAAGCAAGGGGAGGTGGTAAGGGTGGCTTCCAG
Source organism: Trachops cirrhosus (assembly GCA_028533065.1). Classification (NCBI taxonomy): domain Eukaryota; kingdom Metazoa; phylum Chordata; class Mammalia; order Chiroptera; family Phyllostomidae; genus Trachops; species Trachops cirrhosus. Next base: position 137,187,770 of record CM052543.1, read on the forward strand.
GGGCAGGGAGGTGCACTGCAGGCTTCCAGATGGTTCTTGCACAGTTTCTGAAAGGCTGATGAAGGCACTTGCTTTAAAATGTAGCCACCTCTTCCCCAAATCCCTGCGTGTGTTTCAAAGGGAGGGAATGGGGCAGAGGAGCTCTGGTTTCTGTTCTCGTGAGAGAGGACCAGCTCAGGCGAGCTGCCTCAGCCATGTAACCGCGAAGAACGAAGAGCAGCACACAGTAGGTGCTCAGTTATTTGTGGACTTAATCTGAGCCACTGTGTAGGGAGGATGCACACCTGCCCCCATGCATATGTCCCCGAGGGTGGGGCAGCGCTCTGATGGCCTCAGTCATGGTATGGCCACCCCAATGTCTCAGAATATCCTTTTAAATGGGTGTGTGTGTTCTGGGGTCAGCAGGGGCAGGCAAGTGGATTTTGTCTTCAGAAGGGACCTGTGCTATTTACTCAAAACCAGCTGTGACCATAGATCTGGGGGCCCTGGGTCCTGGGCCTGGGGACAGGCAGGAGTGTGAGGCTGGGTTATACTGGCTAAAGATTCGCTGGCGTTCCTAGTGCCTATCTGCAGTTCTGGGTCTGCAGGGAGCCAGGCCTGCAGTATCTTCTTATCATTGTTTTTGAGCAAAAGGTGATGAAGGGGGCTCCTTTGCTGGCTGTGGAGAAAACCCAGTCTTCATTTCTCCCCTTCCCAAGGAGCACGCTTATCTGACAGGGAGGAGGGCCAGGCTGGCTTCCCTCGGAGGCCAGCTCTGCCTTCGCCCTGCGTTTGTCCCCGGCCACACAGCGTGGCCTGATTGGAACTGACTTTCCCCCAGGCGCTCAGCGCAGGCCTATTAGGCCGACAGTCTGTAGTGTGTTGGGAGAGGCCCCGGTTAGCACTGCTCCCAGGCAGGCCTCTCTCGGCCCCGTGGGCCAAATCACGGATGCTCCCTGACGCCTGCGTGTGCTGGGGCCTGAGCCACGCTGAGTGGGGGCGGCCTGGAGGTTGGCACGAAGGCAGAGGACTGGCCTGTATGACCTCGGAGCCCAGAGAGGAAGCCTGCCTGGCCACTTGGAAGCTGACGGATTCCAGGCAGGGGCCTCTCTGAGGGAAGTCCTCCCGCATAGCACAGCGTGGGGCGGTTGAGCTCCTTCAGCTCTGCCCCTACTGGCTCCAGGCTGGACAAGAGAGGGTTTGACCTTGGGCATCAGGCCAGGGGTTCCTAGATTCCTTGGGCTCACTCTGCTCAAGCCGTCCGTGGGCCTTCATTAATTACCACGGCCTGTGTTCCCCCAGACCCCAGGACGAGGTAGAGATGGGCGGGGGGTCAGAGGACCTGCTCTATTTCTAGTCCTGCTGTCAGCCAGCTGTTTGGTCTTGCACAAGTCTTTCTGGGCCTCGACATCCTCATCTGCTAGGTTTCCGAGAGTTCTTCTGTCTGTGCTATTCTAGTTCCTTCTCATTTCTCAGTCCCTCTCCTGCCCCTGTTCCCAGAACCCAGCATGGGCTTGATCACACAGGTGTTGCTTAGTAAGTGCTCACTGGCCAGCAGGATGCACCATGGCCCAGATGTCTGAGCACAGATGGTGCCTTGCCTTCTGCCTTCCATATTTCTGGGACTGCACAAACAACACACCTCCCACCCTGCTAGAGCACTGACCGTGCCGGTTTATGGAGCCTTCAATCCCTCACTCTCTCAAAGGGTGCCCGTTGTGGACATGGCTCCGGGCTGGTCGGGTGTGGATGCGGAGGTGAAAGAGGCATCACCCCTGTGTCCTGCCATCCCTGGGCAGCCCGGGAAAAAGGCCCAGCTCTCGGTTATGTGGGCACTCTTTTCATAGAGACTTTGGTAGCATCACATTCAGTTCAGGACACGTTTACACCCTGGGGCTTCTGGCTAACAGGGAAGGCTCTTGAAGGCTCTCCATCTTGAAGAGCCTCCATTCAAGGTCTTTGCTAGGGCTTCAGCCAGAAGCAGATAATTGCACAGATTCTAGTTGCTCCAAGTGGCATCCACACCCTCTGCTGCCGTGAGGACTGCGGGAGCTCTGCTGCCATCCCAGGCCTACTGAATCAGAATTTGCATTTTAACAAGACCCCAGGTGCTTTGCATCCACAGGAAAGTTTGGCAAACCCTGGTAGAGGCTGCCCTCCCCGGGTGTGAGGGGCTCGGGTGCCCATAGCCCCTCCGTACCCTGCAGCCATGGCGAGCCTTTTAGACAGTGCACTCGCTCTTGCGGAGGCTGCTGGTGAGGGCCCCACAGCTCCAGGTTTTCTGAGGGGACCAGGCCTGAGTGTGACTCCCTCCATGTCCGCCTTGGCTGAGAGAGGCTCATGTGGAACCACCCCCCTCTCTGAACCCTCACACTCACTCATTTGCAGAAAGGCTTCCGAGATTTCAAGTTGAGCAAATTAAAAAATCCCTCAGACTATGTTTAAAGAAATGCAGCTCAAGCTTTTCCTTGTAAACACAAACACGTGGGGTGGGGGGAGAAGCAAGTAGGAAGGCCTTCAAAAAAGAGATGGCCTGTGTCCTGGGTCCTTAACCAGGGTCTACTTGGGGCTTTTAGCGACCGCCTCCCCCCCATTAATATACGAAATGCGTGTTTATGTGCATTTTCCTTGTGAGATTGAGGGCCCATTCTTTTGCAGATTCTCGAAAGAGCCCATGACCTAAAAACATCAAAGGGCCCTTCCTTGGTCTCGGCCCAAGTCTGTGTCTTGGGATTTATTGAACACCTTGCTGTTTGGAGGCCAATCAGGGACTAACTGAAGGGTTCTTTAGGAAAACAGCTCGGTGGTGCCATGTAGGTATGGTTTTTTCCCCTTGCTTTCTCTGCTCCTCTAAATTTCTCTTTGTTCTTCCTATTACCTCTATCAAGGGCTATTTTCAGGGCTGATTGGGAGTGGAGAGCAGGCCGGCGGCTCGGGGCGGGAGCGCAGGTTTGCGGGAGAAAGCATGGGCTCCAGTAGAGAGCAAAGGCAATTAGACCTCAGAATTGGCCCGTGTTCCTTCCTTTCCCTCTTTTTTAACAAGTAAACCAGTGAAGCCATTTCTAGAAAATGGCAAAGAGCAGATTTAGGCCTGCCATTTCCTTGTCACTGCCAGATGGATGTTCTGGGACAGGCGCCATGTCACTGTGCTCTGGATTGGACCGGGCATTCTGGTCTCAGGGCGTGATTCTCTCCTCAATGTCCAAGGGCTTTGCCGTGCCAGGGGTGGGGGGCACCTCTGGGGTATCTGAGCCCACCACTCTCAACGCTGTTTGCCCCCAACCCCCTGTGCCTTTAACCCATGTGGCTGCAGGAAGGACACTGCAGCCAGAAGCACATCTAAGGACCCTCAGCCTGGCTCTTGCTCCCCAGTTTCTGACCCTGTGGTGGCCTGACCTCTTGTTTCCGCATGCAGATGGCTGACACCTTGCTCTTGAAGGCAGAAACTCGGTTTTCTATATTTGTACCTCAACTCTCCTTAGAATGTGGCACTCGCTTCTCCTTAGCCTCTCCACCTCTCTAAATCTTCCTCGCCACTTCTAATAATCAGTCCCCTTAACCCAACCCAGCACCTTGCTAGGCCTTGCCCGTGGCAAAGGGAGATTTGGCCAATACCAAGTCTTTGCTTCAGCCAATCAGCTTCAGTTACTACCCCAGACACACCTGTGACCCCCACCTCTGCATCTTGGTCAACACATTTGCCAGCTTCCTGACCTTTCTACTTAATCAAATTCTAGCCTTCCAAATCTACTTCCCTACTATCTCCCATATGGAGATGTATTTCTCCAACCTTCTTCCAGGCCTGCATTCTTCCTAAATTGCCAGGGGAACCTCTGAACCTCTCTCTGGGCAGAGGCTCCGTGCTCCATACAGCCTACTGCATCCCTGGGAACCTGGGCTATTAGCCGTATATTCCGCATGTTGAGCTGAGAGCTGCCTCCGTGTCTTCTCTCAGACTCGTGCCCTCCGGGATTGCCCGGCGGGTAGAAACACAGGCCTCGGAATCAATAGAGTGGAGTGTAAGCTTTCAACTGTCTCATTTACTGGCTGTGTGACCTCAGGAGAATCACTTAACCTCTCTAAGCATGAATTTTCTCCCAGCGAAAGAGGGCTAATAATAATACCTATTTCAGTAGGTTGTTGTGAAGATGAAAGATCTTTGAAGCACAGAGTGGGCGTGTGTTCTGGGAATAGTAGCTCTTGTTATAATTTTACTTTCTGCCTCCCTTAAACGTCTCATTTGGCCTTAAATTGCTCTTATTTTGTCTCATTTTTAATGTGTGTGTCTGTTCCACTCAACTAGACTGAGTTCTTGGAGAGTAGGCTGATACCTTCATCTCCATCCCCACCCCACTGTTCTTGGGAGGGATGGGTGCACTCCTTACCCATACTCACTTGTCAGTGAGTGGTTGCATGATTCAAACCAATAGAAGAACATTTGCTCCATGCATATTTGAAATAAAGAAAACTTGCAAATAGTTTAGGTCTAATTAACCAACTCTAGTGGATTTTTACCCAATAGGACAGTACCATTCCCCAACCCACCTCCTCTCTCCCCTGCCTGGAAAAGGCACAAAGGTAGGGCTCAATCCGCTGAAGGTGGTGACGACCCACCCAGTGCTTTTCTGGAAAGCACAGAGTCCTTCCTCGAGGCAGTCTGGCTGTGGGTATTGGCACTGACAGTCTGAGGGCTGGGGGCAGAATTTGGGGTGCAGCCAGCCCCTCTCTGGAATGGGGATGGGAAGTCTGGGAGATATGCAGAGGTGAGGCTGGGGCAGGGGTACAGAGCCTTGCTCATGGCAGCATCACCAGGCCACACGACTCTTGTCGGAAGCACGTGCAGGGAGCACCTGCTCCCTCCACCCCCATGGCCTGATTAGTTCCAGTGGACAGAGGGCACCTGCTTCTGGCTCCATGCTCACTGTACAGCCTCGCGAAGGTGTCTCCCTGAGCTGCCAAGAGAGACACTCAGAAACCCAGACTCCCAGAGGGAGGCTGCCTGGACCACTGCTCCTCGACTTTTAGGTTTCCCCCAGGCCCTGGGCTGGCTCTAAAGACTGCGATGCCTGTGTGATCCTCCAATGCTGAGGTTTATTAGTATCTGAACTTCTGGGAGTGAGCTCCCTGAGGGAGAGGAGGCTGTGGTTTTACTTCCAAGCGATCAAGGCAGGCTGTGGGGAAGAAGACAGTGTGGAGCTTATGGACTGGCGGCTTTAAGGAAGAGAACGGACCTTTCCCAGTTTCTGTGTCTCTGAGGTCTCTTGCTGAGAGTGGGTTTGTATTCCGCTAAAACACGTTATTTTATTTATTTATTTAATGCAAAGGCACTTGGATCAGGGGAACATTAAAGGTGGGGGAGCGAGATGCAGAAAGCAGAACTCATAGCGAGGCGCAGCTTTGAGCAACCACTGCTCACAGACCAAGAAGAGAAGCAATCATTAGAATGTGGCTCACCCTGGTTTCCTGAATGCGAAGTCTCCATTCTTCTCACGGGACCGCCTGAAGGGAAAAGGGGAACAAACTCAAACAGGGCAATCAATGGTCCTGGGGGACCAGCCACCTTCACCTGCCTCGCCTGGTATGTGCCTTCCTCGGGAAGGGGCCACTCACCTGGCCTTAGTGGTGGGAGGCTGGGAGGCCCTTCTGCCCACTGAGTAGAGGGCAGCAGCCAGGGGGACTGGAACCCCAGCCAGTTTCTCTCCTTGCAGTGTGGGGCAGTGTTTCAATCCCAATAGCTCCCCACATGTCCGGGAAAGCTTACTAAGATGGAGCCTGTGGAGAAGCCGTCCTCAGAGTGTGCCTGATGTGATGGGGGATCATTATGAAGGAAGAACTCCAGGGGGGCTAGACAGTGCAGGGGCGCATGTGGCACAGGCCAGGTGGGGAACACCTGGGAGGAAGAGTCCCTGGAGTCTTGACAAGGAGCTTCTCACCAGGAGGACAGGGCAACAAGGATGACAAGGCATGGCAGAGGAAGGGGATTATCGGTTCTCTTTCATCACCCCCAGCCGAGTGGAGACCACTTCAAGGAGCTAGTAGGGAGTAGGGGAGGCTGTGAGGAGGATGGGCGCTGGGACTCTGAGCTGCCGCTTGAGGACAGCCACCTGGGAGAGCGGTGCGCTGCTGCGGGAGGGCTCAGTGAGGAACGGGCGCTTGTTGCTGTGCCGAGCCACTGGGGGTTGGGGTTGCGTGTGGCGCTAGTTAGGGCGTCCTGCCTAAACAGCACTTCACTCTGCTGAGACTTCATGGGTGTTACTCCAGCCTGTGGGTGTGACCAACTCATTTAGCGAAGATTTTCTGAGCGTCAGTTATATGCTAAGCAGACAGTGGGAGTGGTCTGATGCCCTAAGCAGACAGTGACAGAAGGAATTTCAGAGTAAAAGGTGAAGGCCACAAGGACAGGAGGGAAGTCCCACCAGGCGGGGTGAACATGCACGGGTCCCGGGTTCCAGGGAGAAGACATTGGCTTTGCTTTGTTCAGCAGCAGGTCTGGACCTGTCAGCTGTGGGAGGTACGGGATGGGCAGTGTGATTGGTCTGGTGATTGGACATCAGATTTTAATATGGTGTCTCTGGAAGGCGTCACATCTCGTGCCCAGTAGGTCACCCTGGCACCTGGACCCCAGTCACCCCGAGAGGCTACTCACGAAACGTAAGTGTATCTTTTCCCCCTTTTTTGAATGATAAATATACCCCTTTCACCTCCTGGCTTTGCCATGGGCAAAGAGAAATGTGCATTAAGGAATGAAATGACATTATCCCCTCAGTTTGCGTGGTGGGACACAGTGAGGACAGGCAAGAGGCATGCTTATGGCAATCGACCACATGCCCGGCTCAGAGGTAGCGCTGGCAGCGGGCCTGGGAGGCACCAGCGCCTCTCCCCTGCCACCCACCGGCTTCTCTCAGGGTCACCCTGGGGGTTGCAGTGTGTGCATCTTCAATTTTTTTCAATTAACAACAATATAGAACAAATGGAGTGGCATTTTAATGATTTATCATTCCTTTAGGAATAAAATCTTTGTAAACTAAAGGAAGGGAAGGGCCACCTTACCTGTTCATAGAAAAAAAGGAGAGCAATGAACAAGGAGAGGAAATCTACTTATTGAGATGATTTTTCCAAAGTTTTGCCTTTGGTCCATGCGATTGGAGACGGGGGGGGGGGTTGCTTAACCTTTCACTGACTCCCCATAATCTCCAGAGTTGAGTGCACGCATTCGCACGGGGCAGACCAGGTCTCCTGTACAGCAGCTCTGTCCCCTCCCACCTGTCACTGCTACAGTCATCAACCAAGCTGGACTCTCCGGGTACAACTGTCCCGTGCTTGTGCCGTTGCTCGCGCTGTTCCTCTGCCTGGAGAGCCCTCTCCCTCACCTCTGTCTTCCAGAAGATCTCATCCATTCTTGAAGGCTCTCATCAAATGCCCTTGGTGAGGAGTTTCTTTTTTCTTCCTCCCTGCGCTTAAAAGTCCTTTGTGAATTTGATGCTTGTAAATGCTTGCTCAGTTGAACTGATTTGAGGTTGGCTTAAGAGGTATATAAAGTGTGTTGGTAGGGGGTAGCATGAGATAAGATTGGATTAGGAAGGTGAGACAGTTTATCAGGACTCTTGGCTGTATGCGACAGAACCCCAGGTCCCTTGCTTAAGTAAAAGAGGATATAATGAAGGAAGTCACAGAGGGGGCCCGTGTTGAGCCAGCCTCAGAACTCCCTACTCTTCACCCCCCTCTCCCTTTTCTGCTTCTTTCTATGTGAGAGCTTCGTTCTCTCAAGCCAGCCGTTCCCATGAGGCAGAACCACGGAGACAGGTAGCTCCGGGCTTAGATCCTCACCGGCACGGAGAGGAGATGGGTTTTCTCCATCAGACCCACTTAGAGAAACCGTCAGAGAAGGCCTCCGCCGGGTCCAGCTGGCGACACCTGCCCGTGCACGGGTCCACTACGTGGCTGGGATGTGGGAAGTTATCGTTACTGCCCAGTTAGGGTCATCTGATCACCCTTGCAAAGAGAGGGAGGAGGTGGTTTTTTTCAGAAGGGTCCGTTATTGCCCAGATGACAGACACACACACACACACACACACACAGTGTCACAAAAATGTGATGTGAAGACTGAGACAGAATCCCGATGCATGATTCCAGAGAGAGCCTGGAACCAGCATCAGGCAAGAGACACGATGCCAAGCAGGGTGCAGACCGAGGGGCAGACAAAGGCAGTCGCCAGGAACTGGATGTGGAATGGGGTTTCCCAGTTGTCCCTGCATGGTCAGCTCACTCCAAACCTGGGAATGGGGGGCCGAGTCCCCCACATTCTAAAGGTGGAGTTTTTTGACAGTGGGGATTGGTCATCTCTGCGCACCCTCATCTCCGCCCTTGGCACTCTCCTGACCTTCTGTCTCCCACTTCCATGGCTATGAAAGAAGACAGTGCAGTAGGGACCCTTGTTCAAGTTGACAGCTGTGCAAGCTTTGTGGCCCGATGGCTTTCCTTGTCCTCTCCCAAAGCCATGTGGGAAAGGTCTCCGTAGGGTGGCTTGTCCCCAGTGCTCAAGATGGCAGAGGGAGTAAGATATTGGGAGAACTTGACCCACGACCCTTGGAGTTTCAGAGTCTACCTGACCATAGGGGCTGGTGCCTCCGTGTCCCCTGGAGATTTCTGAAGTCGGGGTTTAAAGAGGGACCTGGGGGAATGCCGTGAAGAAAGTGGATGTGAATGGGGGGTGGCCTGGGGGCTGCTGCTGGGGCTCGGTGATGCCCCCTGAGGGTGAGTGGGCTGGGGACTGCTGCTGGGGATACAGGGAGCTATCCTTGGTGATTGGGTGAGGTGTGGGGACACTGGCCACAGCCCCCAAGAAAGCCACCAAGAAAGCTGCACATACCATCTAGTGACACGTGTCCCAGCAACACCAATGGCTAAGGAGCCAGACGGAGCCAGAGCAATGTTAAGGACAGCTCCCCACTGCCACAGGAGACCAGCCAGTCATGAGAGAGGTCACCACGCCTCTGTCCCATTCCCCTCCCTGACTCCTATTTCTAGAAGAGAGTTGAGAGGAAGCCCAAGGGAGAGGTTGCGTCCCCTTGCAGGGCAGGCAGCCTGTCTGCTCAGGGTTTAAGGGCTCGACTTCCAACAGTGCAGAGTGACTGGAGGCTGGATGAGTCCTGCTCGAGATGTCACTGGGTGGCAGTGTTTGGGCAGAGCGTGTTGAAGGCAGCAGTGGGAAAAATAAGGTGATTTCATGATCGTATGTCACTGAGTTGAGACTGCTCAATGAACAGCGTACAGGCCAGCTGGTGTGCCTCGGTGTCACCACAGTGCTCGTTCCTGGTGGGCATCTGGTCTCATGGGTTAGGACTGAACCAATAGTTCAGTGTTCTGAATGTCACCCCCATGGTCAGGTCTAATCGCAGTGGCAGGGAACACCAAGATAGTACAGCCAGAAACGACCACAGGTGTCATCAAACAGTCATTATTCCGGGGACGAACATAGCTCTGGACATGAGAAGTCGTGGGACATGAAGATTGGGGACATGGCCAGTCCTGGACAGGGCTAGCCCTGAGGTGCAGGCTGGGACCCAGGCATGCAAAGCCGAGAGGCACAAGCGGGGCACACAGACGGGGTGCACAGATGGGTCCCACGCATAGTCACATGGAACAACACAAAGCCTCAGGCGTGGACATCCACAGGCACTGAGATGGGCTCAGGTGCAGCAACCAAACTGCCCTGGAGCTTCCCTGCCTGACGCTCTCGGGCGTTTCAGAAGGATGGGTCTTTTTTACATTCTGGGGGGCAACGAAGGACCAGGTGATTTAAGGTCGGGCGCCTGACCCTGGCTCCCTGGCTCTGCCTGCTCCCTGGGAGGCCGCCCTGTTTTCCCTGACAGGTAAGGCATGGAGATTTCAGGGGCCTCTGGTCATGGGTGGTGGGTGTGCGATGCAAGGCAGGGGCCAAGGTGAGACACGGACGGGATTTGTGTCTGGGGCCGCTCACGCGTGTGTGAGCGGGCTCCTGGTGAGCAGGTGGCGGAGAGCTCTCAGGCAGGAAGCCTCAGTGCTCAAGTGGCTTTGCCTGGTTTGGGAACGGTGTCCTGAAGTGATGGCCGGGCTCGCCCGGGCCTCGTGTTTGTCAATAGCAGTGGGTGGGGGACTGTTCTCCGTGAAGACAGCAGTAGAGATTAGGTGAGCAGAGTGTGATGAGGAAGATCTAGAAATGGTGACCAGACACGGAGTATAGGCATCTTTACTACAACAAACAGTAACATGTTTGTTACTAATTTCTAATTCCTCTTAATCTCTGCTCTGGTCCACTCAAGATTCTTCATTGCTCCTGGGGGTCTTGTGCCGTTCTCATCCAATCAGCTCTGAGTTTGAGAGTTTTCACCAAGAGAAAGTGTTCTGGCCCTGCTTCTGCACTTGCTCAGAGGTCCTTTACAGGCTGCATCTTTGTCGCTATGTTGCCGAGGAGCTGTCCCTCACGAGTCCCCTCTGCACGTGGCTGCGGTTGCCTTCTCGGTACTGGACAACGGCTTCTCTGTTGGCTCGGTATGGCTGCACATCACATCCAAGGCCCCGTGTTTCCTGCGTGAATATCTCTGCTCGAGTAAGCTATTGATTAAAGTTCAAGCTCACAATATATTCCTCCATTGGCAGACATGGTCGTTGTAGCAATTCTTGCGTCCACCACTAAGTATCTTCATCACCATGAAATGCTCAAACGTTTCTGGTTCAACTGTTTCACTTCCGCTACCATCTGGACTGCACACCCATTGGGTGACCAGGGCATCTGGGGTCCCGGTTCTTAGAAGCTCCATTGTGCCCCTGAGGTCATGGCCATGGCTTGCAGTAAAATCCTGGGAGACCCATGGATGGAGGCTTCTGGTTTTCTGGGACATTGGCTGGCTCCTTGATTTACTGGAGATTCCCATAGGACACCTTTCTCCCTGTAGACTGGTTCTGTAAACCCCAATTATGCCCTTTGAACCCAGAGTTATTCTAGGGAACCAGAGCAGCACTGTCCGGGACAGATGTTTCTGCATAATTCTGAGTGTCAGTGAGCCCGTGAATGTCCTTGGGGTGGAGGCTGCCGCTGAAGGTGTGTCGGGGCCCCGCGAGGTTTTCTCAGGCATTTAAGGTTCTGCATAAGGGAAAGCCTTTGGGCACAGCGGGGGTCAGCAAAGCCTCAGCTCTCTTCCCCGTGACCCAGGCCTGTGCGCGGCCTGGCTCGGAGGTGTGCCGGGGGTAACAAGAACTGGAACCGCACAACTGGAGCACCAGTCCATCTTTGGCACACACGCCTCCCCTTCTCCCACCCTATTGACACAGAGCAAAGCAATGCAGGCGAGGTGGAAACGTAGTCGTGCTCGAAGATCTTGCTTTCTCTCTGAGTCTCTTGTTGTGATCTCAATCCCTTTCTCCTCTTGGTTTCCAAGATGCCCCCTTGAGAGGTGCTCCAGACTATGCAACATTATTTATTATATTGATCGCCCATAACATCCCCCAAAGGCTCGATGCAGAGGGAAGTGACTGGTCCTAATGGCCCAATTAGGTTTATTGTCTTCTGGCTCCTGATGTAATGTTCCTGCTGCAGACTTTGCAGCAAAGGAGCCGGGTGTGGGGAAGGAGCCAGGGTGGGAATCCGGAGACCAGAGCTGTGACTCTCGCTCTGCCACCGGCTCCCAGCTCTCCATGGCGCCTCGGGAGAGATTCGCCTGCGTTTTGGTCTTGGTCTCCTTATTCTAAACACAGTGAAGAACATTTATTGAATCATGGGGCAGGGGGATAATTGCATTATGTGAATTATCTCCCTGAAATCTGTCCAAGAAACCTATGAAGGAGGTAGTTATTATAACAGGGTGAGGAAACGGAAGTTCAGGGAGATTAAGCGACTTAGCTGGGTTCTTACCGCTGGGAAAACAGGCTGGTTTGAACCTCAGATGTGTGAGCTCAGAGCCACCTCTCTGAAGGCCTCCATCTCCGTCTCTTCAGCCTCTCTTGGGGAGCCTGCTGACCTGGCCAGAGGGATAGTGCTTGCTGCCAGTCTTGGTGCTATCTCAGCAGCTTCTGCTCTCTGCATCTGGTCCACAAACACTCCGAAGGTCCATCCCATGTACCTGTAGTTCAAAGACTCCAGCTAGCCCTTACAAGGTGCTAGAATTCGGAATCCTCTTACGTTTATATTATATTTGTGTGTATAGTCCCTTAGTACCTGTAATGTTTATACAATGTTTATACGTAGGAACATATTTTAATTACTTGATAGGACTGGTGCCCCCTCATCCTGCCTTTGTGTCCTAGCCTGTCCAGAGAGGGAGGCCCCCGTGTAGCAGCCCCCAGAGCCTCGCTGGAGCTGGAAACTGACCCTGTGTGCAGTGTGGCCACTTGGCACCGAGGTAGGTGTCCATGGAAGTTACTCTGGAGGCAGCGGGGAAGGAGGTTGGTGTAGAGAGAGTGAGAAGGGGGAGAAGGTGGGGAGGTCGGTTTGAGATTCATTTTTGGAGGTGGGACCTCAAAGACCTTAGCCAGAGACTTACTGCCTGTCATGAGGTTGACTGCGCTCATTGAAGACTTCACTTTACTTTGGATTTGGGGAGCCTAGCATTTTCTGTCCCAGCCTCCTCTTTCCCTTTCCCCCACCCTATTTTGTGGCTTAAACACCAGAAGTCCAATCCAGGTGCATGAGGCCTGGGACCATGTTTGCACTGAGATTTCTGGCAGGCCGTTTGCCCTTTCACTTCATCCCTCTATAGTATTGGTGCCTCTTGAATTCAGTGTGCACATTTATCCAATAAGGGTGGCCTCTCAAGCTGAAAGAGAATCCCACGAGCCCCCAGTGACTAGGCAGCCAATGTAACAACCCAGGGCTCTGCAGGGAGAGGACAGGTGCTTTGTACCGGCCCCCCAGATCCTGGGGGGCAGGACCGAGGCTGCCAGGTGCACACTAATGATTGTTTTCGCTGAAGAATTTTGGACTCCGCGCTATACAATTTTCATCCTTTTTGCAAAATGAATGATAATTTGGGTCTGTCTTGACTGCTGGTTTTGCATTGCTAATATTGGTGGGAGGAGGGTTTTGCCCAAGTTCTCTTAAATTATGAGAATTTCAGTCCAAAATATGTGAATTTTTAATTGCAATCCTGGCAGCCCTGGGTGGGTTTTGTGTGCAGCATCTGCTTCTTTTTCCACGCTCCTCCTGCAGTCTTTGCCTTTGCATCCCTTTGCCTTTCAGGCCTTTTCCTGGGCTGGAGCTGACCCTTGATTGTCCGCCCTGGGCTGTGCAGAGCTCCGCCGGCAGCCTCCCTCCCCGGCTCCTGCCAGGGGTCTGGCCTCAGCAGCCGAGCATTGCCACTATTTCCATTACAAGTGCCATGTTCCAGGGGCTCTTAACCAAGTCACACATTGTTGTTTGGGCTCAGAACCTGGCATCCCGGGTGAGGGCTCAGCCCTTGTTCAGCCCTGTGGTTCCACGTGAAACCTCATTACTGCCAGTTTGATCATTTTCCTGGTGGAGAAGCGAGGCCATCGACACACTCAGAGGCTGTGTATTTGTCGTGTTTGCATGGCAGGGGCAGCGACTGTTAAAGAAACCTCCCATCTCCTCTGATCCCACTGGCCCCCATGGGGATCGCACATGGAAGGCACTGGTGTTGTCAGTAAGCCTGAAAAAAATACGTTTTTCCAGAGGCCCTTAGCTTTACACAGCAACGTGGGCTGACATTTAAAACTAATCTACGTGGTGAAGTTATTAACGTTTGAATGTTAGCGCTGGAGTATCCACAGTGACCTCTCCTCCTGTGCTTGTGTGTGTTTGTTGAGGATTCCCAGGCCGTGTCAGAGTCCAGAGCAACACAGTCATACTTGCTCTTTATTCATTCTGATTCGGGGCTCGCCTCGGGAGATCTCCAAGCACTCGGGGAGGACTGCGCTGATTTCTCCAGGCGATAGCACAGGAGCCAGGAGCCAGCCACTGAAAATGCCCAAACTGGCTTTTTCTACCCAGAGAGACAATGAAGAGCCAGAGGGAAGCCAAGAGGATTGTTCCTAGCTGCTGGGGGACCATCGTTCTCGGGCTGTAGGGAGCACCCCTCTCCTGTGGTGGTGGGCATGAGTTCATGCCCATGCATTTCTGTATGTCTGGGTGGGTGTACTATTGCACCCTGTTGCTGTCGACCATCAGGTGGCCAATATCTGTCCAAGAAGATGGGAGGAAAGACTGGGCCATCTGGCGATGCCTGTCCACAGCATGGTTTAATGTGCATGCATGTTGCCTTCTGGGTGACTTATAATCGACGACTTTGTAAGGTAGACTTAGGAAGCAAGATCGCCACCTTCTCTAGTGGGCACTAGTGAAGGCAGCAAAGGCATTCTAGAAGGTGGAGCAGCATGAATGGAAGAGCAGTGAGAAGGAGGTAGGGGAATGGCGATTCAACTAGAGCCGGGTATCTCTGTGGGAGCAATTATGGGGTGAGGGTGGAGAGTTTTGCAAGAACCAGCTCATGGAGAACCTTAATGCCCGTGTAAGATGGTGCAGAGGCTTTCGAGGGATTGTGAGTAAGCAGATGTCGTGGTCACAGTGGTATGTTCTGAGGGTTTATGCGACATTAGGTTGGAGGATGGATCGGAGGCTGACACTGGAATTGGCCAAGTCCAAGTGACAGCCAGGCCTTGAGCCCTCTCCTTCCTGTGTTCCTACTGTGTGCACTCTTCCTGGCAACCTCACCCCCCTCTCAGCCAACTCAGCTGTCTCTGTGCCCCCGACACGCAGCTCCTCAACCTCCCCCCAGACTCCAGTTCTCGGCGCCCAACTGTGCCGCCACCCTGGCCTGCCCCGGGCATCCTCGCTGACAGGGTGCAGCACCCACACCTCTTGCTGAACTGTCCTGGACAGCTCAGTACTTAATTTTATGACAGCCTTGCTCTGGTTTTTAGAAGATACCTCATCTTTGCTCCTCCCATGTTATATCCAGCATGCTTGAAGTTCCCCCCTTTCTTGGATTCTGAATCTTGTTGACATTTCTAGCATTTCTACCACCGTCCCGCTGTTCATGCTCTTCTTCTCCTCCTTACATGCCACCATCCTCCCTCTGTATCTGGGCCTGTAGATGTCCTTCTTGGCCCCAAACAGGTGCAAATGTCAGCTCCTGCAAGAAGCGGCTCCTCCCTGTAATCTTCATGGCCGCTCACGTGCTTCGTGTCAGCTGTGGGGTATGTGCCTGAAAGCGAACTCTGCCTCCTTACCCATCTCATTTCTGCAGGACGGCTGTTGGTTAAGGCTTTATGACAGTGTGGCCTTTCAGGGAACCAGGTCACACTCTGAACGCACGGGGTGGAGGTCAGGCCTCCTGTTCAACATGATTCTACGAGGTGAGAGCCTCAGAGTGAGTGAGCCCCTTGGGTGGCGCACAGAGTGACGGTGCTATAGCCTTGGGGTTGAGAAGCAAGATGATTCTTGCCAGGAGAGGGCCAGTCAGGAGCTGGGAAGTGAGGGACTGAGGCGAGGCCTGTGCGTTCACATGTGCGGGCCTGAGAGTGGAGGGCTGGTGTGGCTGAGAGTTTCTGTGCCCCGGGGCGGGAGGAGATTAAGGTGGGTCCAATTTCTGGGGGGTGTGAACCTCAAGGTGTTAGACTTCCTGTTCTCTCCCTTCGTATTTACCCCTCTTTGTCCTGTCAGCATACTGAATCTATTTTAGCAGGGCTTACAGAAGCCAAGGAGAGCGGTTGGTGCCCTGGGTCCCCAGGAGCTTCCGGGGCTCCGTGGTTTGTGTCTGGAGTGAGCGGTCCTGGAGGAAGACCCGGAGGGGTCCCAGAGGAACGGGGGATCCAGGTCTCTCACACCAGCCCCTTCCCAAGACCCTTTCTTGGAGCAGAACTTACAAAGAGTGAGGTGTTGTTTTACTAGGGAGGCAGTTTCCCCGCAGCAGAAGCGCTGTGGGCTTCTTGAGGACCAGGGACTGTGTCTCTGCCATCTTCCCTGAGCTAGAGCCCGAGGGTGGTCTGCCCTCAGGGCGGGCTCAGAAGACACTTTTATTTCCTTCCCGTCTTCTCCCCGCAATCTTCACAGACACATACTGATTGTGGAACAAATAAAATTTACCAGCTTGAAAATGAGGGTTCAGGCAGAAATGGAAGTCTATATAATTTTGCAGTGTGTGTATGTGTGTGTACATGCATGTGTGTTAGTGCATGTGTGTCGGTGGGTGCATGTGTGTCGGTGTGTCTGTGCAGGTGTGTATGTTGGTGAGTGAGAAGGAGGGAGAGTTTAATGGCCAGGTGGGGATGGACAAAGCCCGCCCTGGACAACAGCCATCTTCACCCTCTCGTTTGTCTCCGACCTTCAGACATGGTCCAGCCCTCAGCCAGGGTCTGCCTCTCTGGCCTGCGATCCTCGTGCAGCTGCGGGGCTGCAGTTGTGAGAAGGGCGAATTTGGGAGGGAGCAGGTGCTTCCTCTCCCCGTCTCTGCCAAGTCTTTCTTCACTTACAAACACATTTTGCTCTTTTCGGTGACAGGCTCTAGGCAGGTGACCAGCTCATGGGTGGCCCTGCCCTCTTCTTTGTGTCCTTCATAGATACTGCACCTGACCTCCCATGTTGCCTGGCAGGGACTGGCTGCGCTTCTGGGTGAGACGAAGTGATTTCCTTGACCCTCCCCCTTCCCTCAGTATTGAACTATGTCAATGACAACCTCCCCCCCTTAAAAAAAAAGAGCATTCTAATATGAGGAAACATTCCTATCCATTTTCATGCTGCTCTGGAAAACGTTCAATGAAAATAGCTTTAAGGCTTTACTACTTAAGGCTTCAAGGTTTCTCTTACAGTGCTGTGACTGGAGAGGAAAAAATCCCATTATGCATGACGATAAAATTATTCAAGTTATTATATAAAATATATAGCATGCAAGACATCTATTTATTTATGTACTGACACAGAAACTCGCAAAAAGGCGGTAAGATCCAGGACCCACATTTCATCAGCTGTCAGGGGGCTCAACAAGGTCCAGAAGAACGTTCCTAGGAGAAAGCCTTGATTTTCATTGCCGGCCCCGTCACCCATCTGGCAACTGGTTTAATTTTGAAGTCTCCTTTCAGAATGTGAGCTAGTCTCGTGTGGTGCTTACTTATTTATTTATTTGGTGATGGAGCCCTGGAGAATAAGGGGGCGCCTGGCGTGGAGATGTGCTAATTAGTTATTTAATGTGGCTCCAGTTATTTCCCTAGGAAAAAGAATCCACAAACACGACAAGTAATTGCTATTAATCTTAATTATTGTAATAACCTTCCTATAAACAATAAATGTCTGGCTACCCTATCACGTGTTTATTTCATTACTGACAAGGGAGATCTTTAAAATCTCATGATAAATTAATGCTTTTACCATTAGCTTCCGTGTGTTGGCCATGGGGAAGAGAAAAATGATCGCTCGGTGTATAAAACTGTCAGGAAAAAGCGTCTTTCGCTCTAGCTCTAATATTCTAGATTTCTCATCCTAATATAACTCTTAATGTTTTACTTCCTTTTCCCCAAACCTCTTCCCAATTTTGGCTCCTTCTCTGTTTAAATGCCTTTTGTTTCCTGATTGCCCAGAGTAAATGCATGTGTCTGTTCTGTGATGATGTAATGAACCCTCAAAGGGTTTAGTCATTGGTCTCAATGATACAAATGGCTGTGCTGCGGATGGGTTATTATTATTATTATTTGCTTCAGGCCACAGATCATTTTAGCTTTGTCTGAATTAACTAGGGGAATGCGTTTAGGTAGCACCTCCAGATTTATTGTGAGTGAGTGGGGAGGTTGGGACCTCTGCCCTGAGATACTGGGCGGATTAGTTCTAGAAACAGGACCAGCATGTCCGTAGGTAGGGGTTGCCCGATGCCGCACCCAGAACATCACCACGATGACCTGTGAGCAAGCACAGCTGAGTCTGTTGCTGGTCGTGATGAGAGCTCCTGCTGGGCAGAGTCTGGCTGCACCTCATGGGTGGACGAGCAAAGTTGGAATATTTGCTGAGTCTTTCAAGTCTGTTTTAGATAGATCTTTCAATGGAGAAGTTAGGTACGAATCATGACTTGATAGTTTAGGGCTGGTTAACATCCCAAGGCCAGGACTTTGAGGAGAGGAGGTCAAGCTCTTGGGGCATAAACTCACGTGGTGCCTTCTGTCTCAGCGTTGGTGAGTCTTTCAGCAAGTTCCTGGTTTAAGTGAATGTTACCTTCCTGAGCAAGAGCGTCCCCTGGAAAAGTAAAGTTGTGTTAACGTGGACAGTGTGTTGTGTGGTTTGTTTCTTAATATGTGTGCATTTAGTTATTTACACATTTAGGTGTTTGTCAATTTTGTACTCATACCACCATTGGATACTGACTGTCTGTTTCATTAGCTGTCAGCATAGCAATGAATTTCCCCGCCCCCATCCCAGAGACACCAAACACACTGAAACGGAAACAAGTTTCAGCCCTCTTGACCTTGAGCCCTAACGTCAAAGTTGACCTTCACAGAAATGCTTCCACGTACAATTGAAAGCCGGAGTCACCCTCACTGAAACCCATGGAGACGCCATCTCCCTGGACTTGGAAAAACTCACGCGGGATGCTTGGGTCACAGTATTTTGTGCTTGGATATTTTTGGCCTTTGAATGAGTGCTTTTCATTCGGCGTACCTCGGTGTACTAGGGGGGAGATTGGGAACACTTACAAGTGAGCAGCCAGAATACTGAGCCATGGATAAAATGAACTTTTGTAATGACCCACTCTGGTGGGGCCAGGAATGGAACGTTGAGCTGGGTGGGTCATGTGACAGTGTAGAGACAGTAGAATATGTCGGGAGAATGATAGCAACACGACATACCTGTGCCACAGGGCAACTGATCACACGTTCACTGTAAAATGTGAGCGCTTGCCTCTTTAGTGTGTAAAAGAGCAGCTAAATTGATCCACTGAGGCACAGACACCTGCTGAATGAGTAACGGGACAGTTCGCATGGAATGTCGTCCCTTCAAGGGCCCTGGCCAGAGTTCTAACATTTGAAAGATTCCTCGTTTCGAGATGGCTCAGCAAAAGGTGTCAGGTTATCTTTGCAGAGCTTAAGTTTTCTCATGTTAACTGTGCTACTGAACCAGCGTTCACCAGCCAAGTCCTCCTATGACTGAGAATGAGAACTTTTATTTTTGGTAATATAATTAACGATGAATGGAGTACATCCTTGTTTATTTTCCCAAGTGAGTGCATTGTGTCTGCCTGCATAAGCACTCCCAAATGGAAATGGGGCGATTTGCTCATTATTTGGTGAACTTGAGTCTTTCTGGTAAAGGGTGTTTTGAAGGGCATTTAGCCAATAAGCACATACAAAGACTCTCCACATCACTAATCATTAGGGGAATGCAAATCAAAACCATGGGCGAGATAACATGTCAAACACATTAGGATGGCTATTACCAAAAAAAGCTAAGCAACAGGTGTTGGTGAGGATGTGGAAAAATTGAAATCCTTGTGCACTGCTGGTAGGAATATAAATTGGTATAGCCACTAAGGGAAGTAGTGTGGAAGTTTCTCAAAAAATTAAGCTTATGGTGCAGGAGTTCTGTTTCTGAGTATGTGCTCAGGAGAGTTGGAAACAGAGACTCAAGCAGATATTTGTGCCGGCACATTCACAGCAACATTATTCACAACAGCTGAAGGTGGGAGCAACCCAAGCGTCCATTAAAGATGAATGGGTAAACAAAATATGGTCCATATATACAATGGAATATTATTCAGCCTTAAAAAAGAGGGATATTTCCCTGGCTGGTGTGGCTCAGTGGATTGAATGCCAGCCTGTGAACCAAAGGGTCACAGGTTTGATTCCCAGTCAGGGCACATGCCTGGGTTGCAGGCCAGGTCTCCAGTAGGGGGCGTGTGAGAGGCAACCACACATTGAGTTTCTCTCTCTCTCTTTCTCCTTCCCTTCCCCTGTCTCTAAAAATAAATAAATAAAATCTTTTTAAAAAAGAGGAATATTATGATATATGGAAGAACCTTGAAGACATTATTACATTATGCTAAGTGAAATAGACCCATCACGAAAGGAAAATTACTGTATGACTCTGGTACTCTGAGGTGCCTATAGTAATCAGATTCACAGAGACAGAAGAACGGTGGTTGTCAGGTGCTGGGGGAGGGGAATGGAGAGCTGGTGTTTGATGGGCACAGGGTTTCAGTTTGGCGAGATGCTATGTTCCGGAGATGGACGGTAATGATTTCACAACCATGTGAATGTACTTTATGCCATTGAACTGTATGCTGAAAATGGTTACAATAGTAAGTGTTACGTTCTATACACTTTACTACAATTAGAAAAATATGTTTGCCCCCACTCCCTCCCTTTTATGTTTTTTACCATCTAAACAGCCGTGGAGCCAGAGAGAGGTGGGTTCTGGGCCAGGATGACCTGAGAGAGGCACCTGCAGCAGCTGTCTAGTTTCAGTTGGCCCCTCCTCTCAAGCTCCCTCTCCGTCTTGTTCTGCCTCCACCCTCAGGTCGTCAGGGGCCCATCCTGGAACCACAGACGTGGGACCAAGGGAAGGTGCCAGTGCAGTGCAGTGGATGACAGGAGTTGGAGCCATCTGCTCGTGCCGCTTGCTTGTGCCCTGTGGCTCTGTTTGTGTCCTACCCCAGATGTACCACTTCGACCTTACTGGGGACTGCTGCTGCCCGCCCCTATGACTCGGTGGGTGTGGCAGAGCCCAGTTACTGTCCCCCGGACGTCCCAGGAGCAGATTCTCTGTCTCTGCCAGGGCCCAGCGTCATGCCAGGAACCACATTTTGAGTGGTGTGTCGCTGTCTGCTGCCTATGGCGTGCGTGGCCTTGCCCCAGAACTTCAGGGACTGTGCTGGCATTCTCCTACTAGAGTTTGTGGTAAACATCACTGGTGTCTTTTCCTCCACTCTAGCAGAGTGGTAGGTGAATCAAGATATAGGAAGGTGCAGCTTGGAAGAAACAGGTGAAAGCGATGGGAGTGTGGTCTCTTGGGGTCAGGGCTGGTGGGTGGGGGAAGCGCAGAGGAGAGCCTGTCTCTCTTTGGGGTGCTGGAAGTGTCAGTTCTATGCGAGTTTTATGGAGACCATGTGCAAGTATCACTGTGATACAAATAAGCATCAGTTAAAAGTATGATCATCTGCTTTTCCCTGTGATCTAGACATTCATTTATTCGTGCCTTCATGCCAACTTTTATTTACTTGTTCAGTCATTCAGTAAGTATTTCTGGAGCTCCTTCCTCCTCTGGGGCAGAAATTAAGCTGTTGTGGAGGATGGAGAGGTGAAGGGTCATGGTCCCTTGCCTTCATATAGTTAGAGGCTTAATGGGAGAGCAGACAACTGGGGCTGATGAGGGCTGTGACAGATACGAGCACGGAGAATGGAACAACCAGCTCTGGGGAATTTTCTCTTGGTGGCTTCTGGAAGAGAACCCCCCCATCCCTCCCCTACCCCCCCACCCGCCCTGCCTGCTGCCCAGTGTTCATTCAGGACAATTTAAATATGAAGATGCTATTGTTCAAGGGAGCACGGGTGGAGCTGAGCTGGCGGAGACTCTGGGGCGCTGTCCAGCCCTGTCCCCAGATCCAGATGGTTGCCGTCTCTTGCTCCTTGTCTGAGCCAGGTATGGGGAAAGGCCCAGGTAGGAGAGAAGGAAGGGAATGAGGCCAGAGGAGGGAGTGCGCTGAGAGGGAGAAGGAGAGGCTGAGAGCTGTAACTTGATGGAGGCCGCCACTGAGGACGGCCGGGAGAAAAGCTGGGCCTCCTCTTTAGGCATTGTCTTTAAGTGCCGTTGAAGTGGCTTCTTCATTTTCATTTCCCATCTTGGTGGAAATTTGCTATTTTTACACTGTACAGAACAAATGGAACTGTGACTTAGAGATCGCAATGTATGTGGCTGTTGGTAATTTTGACAGTTCTCTCACATTTCTGGCAGGCACGATTTTTCTCTCCCTGGGATTTGGGATGGGGGAGATGGGCACCCAGAGGCGCAGCTTATGCTCCAGGCTGTGTCCCTGCACAAAGCCGTGTTGGGTCACAGGAAGCCTCTGAGAAGCTGTTGCCAGACCTTGGGCAACCTCAGAAGTGAGGACTGGGCTCCTGTGAGGGGCAAGAGGGGAGTGAGTGGGGCAGAACTAGGCTCTCAGGGGCCACGACAAGGTTCAGCACCAGCCTCTCAGCGGAAGTTCTAGTCCGACTCTGCAAAGTTACACCAGGCACAGAAGGAGACAGAATTTGTGAGCTGAGCTTGGGGTGGCAGTGGAAGGCTCTGCTAGAGGTAGGAGATGAGACCAAGGTGACAGTGAGCAGTGAGGACACATTGAGGCTGCAACCTCCCCTGTCTGCACAGAGACATCCTGCACCCTCGGGCCTGGTTTCCCCTGTTTTCTGTGAAATGAGCAAGTGTGAGGCCTGGGACAGGTGGGTGTAGGGGCAGGGGCAGGCTTTGGGCAGGAAAGCCCCCCCAGTGCCCTGGAAATGCCCCTGACAAATGGCCACATCGAAGCAGCTTTCCCTGATCACCCTGCACCAACTCGGTCGACCACTTTCTCCTCTGAATCCCCCCTGAGACCCGCTGATACTTCTGCAGATCATAATAATGGCTGACAGTGCTGTGTGTCATATGCCAGTCCCTTCCTGCATCGTCTCGTGTAACTCTCACAGCAGTGGGACGGCTGCAGCTTTCCGAGGCTTATGGAGATTAAGCTCACTGATTTTGAGACCTATTCCTCTATACCACTGGGGGCCTGTCATGGGCATGAACGGTCTCTTTCCTCTTTATATAGTGGGCACGAGCCACTTGCTAATTGAATGAATGAGTGTGTGAGTGAATGCACTGAAGTCAGGTACCAGCTGTTCTCTAGAGAAAAAACTGTCCAATTTAATCTCCACTGGTTTCATATCACATTCTGTGTTCTGAATCCTTGCAGCAGCCTCCTGACCTGTGCATTGGTCCCTGAGGCCAGGAGGTATCTTTCTAAGTGCCAGGAAGAAATAGGTTTTCCAAGGCCCCCGGAAGGAGAGTCCATCATCAACAGTCGACAGAAGTGTTCAGCCCAGAGGCTGGGCTTGTCCATTCTGAAACCTTTAGGAGGGATGAGATGCGGTGGGTGAGAAAGAGCTTCCAGGCCTAAAGAATCATTTCTGATGTCCATGATGTAAAGTCATCTTTGGGTATCTGTCCTTATGGTCCAGATCAAACAGAGTGGCCATGCTGTGCTTGTGGAAATCACATGGCCACCGGAAACCACTTTCTGTTGAATAACTTCAACATTATACATACGTTCCGGGCCCCCATCAAGTACTGAGCACTGGGCTTAGGCTGCTGCTGGGTTTGCGAGACAGTCAGTGCGGGACAGGTACTAACACACTCTTCTCCTACGAGGGGGCACAGGATAGTGCACTGGGGCCTGGAATCCCGAGCCCCACTGCTTCGAGTCCTGCTCTGCCTCATGCTGGCCGTGACCTTAGGGAAGTCCTCTGTGCATTGCTTTCTTCAATACAGAGTCATTTTCCAACCATGTGGGGTTTTACTTTTTCAAACTTTGATATATAACAAACACACAGAAAAGTACATAAACGTAAGTATATGGCACGCTGAATTTTCAGAGTGAATGTATCATAAAACCAGCACCAAGAATGTCACTGGCACCTTAGAAAGCTCCCTCGTGCCCTCTCAGACCAGGGCAGGGCACACTGCTCTCCATGCCCAGGACAGCCACTGGCCTCACTTCTAACTCCACAGGTCAGTCCATTGTGTCTAGCTGTGAATCATACAGTAGGTGGTCTTTTGCATTTAGTTCCTTTCCCCCAGCATCATGTTTGTGAGATTCCTCCACATTGCTGTGTGTAATTCTACTTGCTCATTCCCATTTAATTAGAAGGGTCCCGGCACGTAGCGCTGCTGCGGCTCACGTCATTGGGTGCCCATGTGCACGCATTTCTGATGGGCATGAACCCAGGGGTGGAATGACGGGGTCATCCAGCATATGCACGCCCAGCTCTAGTACAATTACCTGGAGGGACCATTTGCACACCATGGGGCTGTTTGGAGAATGAACTAGGCTGATGAATTGAAGGCACACAGTGCCTGCAGAGTAAGCATGTGCCATCATTAGCCTAAGCTCATTGGGTGTCTTGAGAGGGGAGGGATGTCCCTGGGTGCCACCTCCCTGAAGAAGTCACAGTACACTTTTCATGACTCCCCTCTTCCAGCACAAACTGTGATGTCTGGGGTCTGAGACTGTCAGTGATTGCAGCTGAGATTCTTGGAATTGAGTGATTATAGAGTTCAGGATCCCTAGTGGCTGAACGACAAGACAGACACTTTGCTTTCTAGAGTCTCTTAATGACTGGTTCTCCCAGGAGGGATTTTTTTTTTCTCTGACTACCCACACAGCTCCATCTAAGAACTGGGCAGGGAAATGTTAGAGTAGGTGGTAAGTTATGATTTATGATTTTTTTCACCAGGATTCTGCAAGCTTGAGTGAGCATGAAGCACTGGGGGGTTGGGGTTTAGTTCATTAGCACCCTGTACCCCAAAGGTGTGTCCTGCTGCATGGAGATTGGGAGTTGGGGAATGCCAGGGTGAGGTCACCCCTGGGAACTAAAGTGGTGGCCTATTTCCCTGGGGTCTTTCTTCCTTATATTTCAATGACACCCTAACTCTATCCCTTTCTTTATTCCTGTGTTTAGCCAGTGGCCAAGGCTGATCTCTAGTACCTTTATCCTCACAGCCTCTGCCTTGCATCACACCAAGATGGCCTTGTACCTGGACTCTTGCGCGGCCTCCAGCTGCCTCCAGAGAGCTCTTTCCAAGAGACCCTGACTGCATTAGTTTGCCATGACAAAGGACCACAGGCTGGGTGACTTCAACACCAGAAATTAATTTTTCATAGTTCTGGAGCCTGGATATCCAAGATCAAGGGCATGGACGGGTTCCTTTTGAGTCTTCTTGCCTTGGCTGCCTTCTGTCTGTGTCTTCACATGGTCTTCACTGTTTGTCTGTGTCTCATTTTTGTCTTATAAAGACACTAGTCATACCAGAGTATGGCCCACTCCTACAACTTCATTTTACCTTAATCAACTCTTTAAAGATCTCATCTCCAAATGTAGTCACAGTCTGGGGTACTAGTGATTAGGGCGTCAACATATGAATTTAGAGGGGGGAACACAATTCAGCTTATAACCATACATTTTTCTCTGCATGTGACATACCCAGGTGACGCATCTCCCCAAATGTGATTTTTAGTTTGCTTTCTTGCCTTTGCTCATGCTGTTCTCTTGGCTTCAGCTTCTCCCCTTAATCTCTGTCTCCAAAGCCATGCAGCTCTGTCCCCAACTCCACCAGGAAGCCCCCTGTCCTCTCAGACCCCACTCCTTACACTCCTATCCTGCCTTCCATCCATTCCACTCACTGAACCCTCAGTCCTAATTTCTTCTGTTCTCTGTTATTCTACAGAGTGTGTGTCTATTTCACTTGCTTGTGTGCTCCTTGAGGACAAAACTCATGTTTTTCATTCACTTTTGCATCTATTTCATGTCAGGCATGCAGCTGGTGATAAATAATATTGTGACTGATTAAAAAGTGCGCTCCATGTGCTCCATGAGGAGTTCCTTATACACTAAACAAAATACTTCTTTGGCGGGTTGGGGGGTTGCTGTCATCTCTGAGTGACTTCAGAAGCCCCTGGCAAAGGCATTTTCACTTTAAGAGGCAATGAATTCAGGGACCTGGGAAAGGTTTAAGCATGAGTCTTAAATTATTTGCTCAGCTTTGATTTTTATTTTACAAGAGTTCGGGGCAGTGCTGGAAGCTATTTGCAGAAGGGGCACGTAAGGGAGATGAAGAGAGACCAGGAGTGGATTTATCTAGGTGCTGCCTCCTGGAAA
This sequence comes from Trachops cirrhosus, assembly GCA_028533065.1. Classification (NCBI taxonomy): domain Eukaryota; kingdom Metazoa; phylum Chordata; class Mammalia; order Chiroptera; family Phyllostomidae; genus Trachops; species Trachops cirrhosus. The sequence goes on from CM052543.1 coordinate 137,213,627, forward strand.
TTCGCGTGCACTGGCCAGGGTCTTCTCTGATTCCAAGGCATGGAGAATCCAGGCTCTTCTCCTGAGCTCACTGGAGGGAGATTAGGTTCCTGCTCCTGCATTTTTGTCCCTCTGCCGGGCATCCATGGAGCTGAGCCACTCTTCAGAACGGGCCCCTCTGAGGAAGCAGAGGAAGATCAGCTATATATAGGCTGAAATCAGCCGCGACCCACCTTTTCAGCCTGTAATTTACAGTATATGATGAGAAAATGAACTTCTATTGCCGCAGAAATGTGAAAGGACAGGAGACTGATTTTTTTAGCAGCTCGGGGGTTGGCTCTGTGCTTATGAAATGTCTGTGAAAATGGCCACTTTGCTTCGCCAGAGGACTGCTTTCCCTAGTCCACAGTCAATAATGCAAAGGGTGTCCAGGTCCCGTCTCTTTCAGGGACTGCGAGCATGTTCACAGCTGCGTGGGTGGGTGCCAGAGGGAGGGGATTCTGTGCCGAGAAGGGCGAACTGAGGGGCAGGAAGGGATAGGCAGGACTACAGAAGACTGAAGGCAGTACTCTGGTTTTATAATGCAGGACGGACACTGTCCAAGAAGTGGCCTCACAGGGGGGTTTGTTCAGGTTGAGTTCTTGGCCATCGTCTTGGCTCTTGTTTGGGCTACAGCTCCTGGCCCAACTCAGAGCCCTTTGAGGTAGTCGAGACTGATGGTAACATTCTACCCATCAATATTTGGAGCTCTCCAGGGAATGTGCAAAACTCAGTGTGTGCTCAATTAAGTAACACACTTTTATCAAATATCTGTTATAGGCTAGGCACTGAGTTAGATGTAGAACTGAACAAGAACCACATGGTCCCTACTCTGAATTTAGAGGGAGACTGTCAGCATCCCAGGCCTTTGTCCACCCCCAAGGCCTGGCATTCACCAGGGTGCTCACTAAGGGCCACACCTGCAGCTGTGCTGGCTCTTGAACTAAGCCCTCGACTCCCAAAGTTCAGTTTCTGACAAAATAAGGTTGTTGGGAGGTTCTATGGAATAGGATGAAAAGAAATGAGGTCACAGCCTTGGGGAAATGGACAGATGAAAGACATGGGGAATGTGCAGAAAGAGAGTAAACAGGAATCCAGGGTCATGGAAGTCTAGCTATCAGAGAGACTAACTGGTAGTTGGAAAAGAAGCAGCAGAAGAATTTGGAAATTGGGAGGTCATAGGTCACTCTCGGGTCCGTGTTTCAGAGGCGCGGAGGCAGTTGATTGAAGAGTGGATGGGAGGTGAAGGAGCGCAGACAGAGGATGTGGCTACAGAGTTCTCTCTGTAGGTGTTTATTAGAGCGAACCTTCAGTTCTGTATGCAAGTCTTCCAGATCATCATTAATTTGTTCTCCTTAAAGTGTTAATTATTAGAGAGGTGCTAAGATGTCCCATTGTGATTGCTGATTTGTCAGTTTCACATGGTGAGTCTGTCAGTCTTGGCTTCATATATTTTGCGATTGTATTCTTAGGTGTGAGCAACGTTAGAATTGTGGTATCTTTCCGGGAACTAATCCTTGTTATTTGTAGTGAATATCGTTGTCTCCCATAATGCTTTCCCGCTGAAACTCCATTTTTCCAGGCTTGGTTGATATTTACCTGGTACATCATTTTTTTCATCTTTTAACATAAAAGAGCTGTCTTTTGTTTTGAGCATGTTTTTTTGTAAATGTCATATAACCAGATTTAGTTTTCCTGTTCAGTATGACAATCTGAGTTTTAATGACTGAGTTTAATTTGTTTAATTTCTTATGATTACTGATATATTTGAATTTATTTTCTCTTTTTTCCCATTGCTTTCATTTTTCCTCTTCTTCCTTGCCTTCTTTGGAGAGACAGCATTTTCTGTATTCTTCACTATCCCATCTATTTATTTGGAAGTTATATATATATTTCTCATCTCTAATGGTTACTTTAAAAATAATTTCATGTATATTTGACCTAATAGTCAGTTAATCCATAGCTCTATCCTCCTCCTGAATGATACAGAGAATTTAGAAAGTTTCTATACTCTCAGAACCTTCCATCCTACAGGTTTATTTTGTCTAATATTTTGAGTTCCATCTTGATTTTTATGAATCCAAATTAATTATGGTTTTCATTATTTACACTGTTATTGTTTATGTTTATGCATATGCTTTCTCTTTTCTTGCTCACCATTTCTTTTTCATTTTATTCCTTTGACTTCAGTTCTCCTTTTCCTAATTTTCATCCTTTATATTTGGAGGAAAACAATTACACTTTCAGCAAAATTCTGTTAGTGGTAAGTTCTTTTAGTCTTTACTCTTATTCTTTCATGATAACTTAGGAGGGTATAGAGTTCTAGGTGGATAGTTACTTTTTTTCTCAGCTCTTTGAAAAGAATACGCTGTTGCCTTCTGTCTTCTATTAGGGCTGTTAGGACACTTGCTGATAGTCTTTGCATGTGATGTGTCTTTTCTATCAGGTACTTCCTGGGGACAGTACAAACTGGCCCCTAAATGCTATTTTTGTTAACCTTTCAAGAATGCCACCCTAAAATGTATATGACTGAAGTTTTTTGGACTCTACTTATTGAATTATGGCTACTGGATTAGTAAAATATAATTTCACTTGTATGTTTTTAGATAAAATAAATAAAAACTAAGGTTCTAATTTTATTTTCATTCCATAATCAATCACCTTGTGAATACCATATGGTTTTAAAAGTGGGTGTGCAAAAAATATTTATTTTTGGAGATTTGGTATTATTTTAAGAAGCTTTCCTGAAGAGGGTTGACAGCGAGTTTATATAGATTCAATTTTTTAAAATATAAGAGATAGACTAGACCATTTGTGATATATGAAGAAAGCACCAGACAAGAGGGGAAATCTGGACATTTAAAAAGAGAAGAGAAAACTGGTGAATGGAGCATCAGACAAGAAAACAGACCTTTTTTTCTCTGAGATGGGGATTCTGTATTTTTTGCCTTTGATTCTTAAGCCTCCAGATCATTCTTCCGAAGGCAGAGTTCACCGCAGCCACTCCTGTTCCCTCCACGGTGACCTTGGCCCTGCCCATGTTCTTCAACAACTTCTTACTGCTTAATGAAAAAAAGTCTTAGTTTCCAAAGGGTAGCTGAGGTCTTCTGAAATTTAGAGTTTGCTTACATTAGACCATTTCTTAAATGGTCAACTCCCCCATTTCTCCTTTTTACATACCCTGGGTAGTGAAATTAATCGTCTTGCTCTTCTGTTTCTGAACTTGCTCTACGGTTTCCCGCCTCCCTGTATTTAGTCCCGGGTCCTGTCGCCCTGGTGGGCCAGCTCCTTCCTGATTTCTCATATATCTGGATAAACCTCTGTTAAGGTCCAACACAAATATTCCCTTTCATGGTTCCTCTTTTTTTGATTCCTCCAACTAGGAGGAATCTCATTCTGCACCCCCACGGAGCCCTCGGCCCTTCCTAGGCATGGTTGTCGCAGCCTACTTGCATTCTGTTATTGGATACAAGGTTCTTCTACCAAACTAAGAACTTGTGAGGGCAGGAAGCATGTCTAATTCACCTCTGTAACCTTCAGTGCACCTGCACCGTTAGAGGTGCCCCCAAATGGTCAAGAATAAATGGTTAAGAATGAAAGGAATTTTCATTTACGTCATGATGAAAACTGTTGCCAAGAATTATGAGAATGCCTCTATTGGCTTGGTGGCTTGCAGGTCTCCTGCGGATGGGGCAATTTCTGCAGAAGCCTGTGACCTGGAGGGTGGCAGTGGGTCTCCTACTGTGTCCCCACTCAGCCCTCCTTGATGGAGGGGTCCCAGAACTCACTGTTGGGTAGTAGAGAAAGAATGAGAGACCTATTTGGGGAAACGCCTCTGTAGCTTCATTGTAAGAGAGAGAAGCTCCTGGCTTTGGTCACTAAGACTTGGCCTGGGAATAAGAAAACTTGACAGAGTCTAGGTTCACACTCACCTCGAGATCGTTGGGAGGATGATTTTGGCCACTGCCCTTCTCTGGGGCTGTACAAACACAGGGGTGGAAGGGGTGGGCTAGAGGGTCTGGAAGGCATGTTCCACTAGGACAGCGTCTCAAGAAAGGGCCCCCTCATCTCTCGTCTCTGTTTCTTCCCCTTTCTTGGTCTTTGGAAGCACTTGCTACCTCCCGTGGTATTCAAAGAGGATCAGCCAATTAATCTGTTCACCTGGTCCTAATTATGAATCACCAAGAGGCTGGACAGTCACGAGCGCACAATCAGTCCCTAGAGTTTTCAAAACATCTATAGAAGAGTGACACACAGCAGTGCGAGGCAGCCTGAGATTGTCCCAGAATCTGACAAGGAAGAGGAGGTAGCTTTACGATGAAGGCCAGGGAAAGCCGATACTGTCTGGGGCTGTATGGAAACCGAGATGCCTTGTCAACTACCTGTAATCGGAAGCTGACAGCCGGGCAGGAGCTTCTGCGAGATCTGATACAGAGTAAGAACTGCAGGAAGGTGTCACCGACCCGCATTTTGCCCCATTAGGAGAAAGTGAAGTAAGGAGCTTCTGCATTTTTCTCTCCAGTGTTCAGCGTGGCCCAGCTATTCAAGGGACACGACATCATCAGCCGCCAAAGACACTTCAGCCTCTTGAGAGCCCCATGGCACAGGGGAATTTCTTGAGAAAAATTTGTGCCTTATTTGGCTGGAGACACCAAACCTGCACACGTCCTCATCATGAACTCTCAGGGAAGCGGGGAGTGCATTTACCTGTACGTGCCACCACGTTCCAGAACCTGCGCTAGGGGCTCGACAGGCCAGGAGCTCGGGACAGGGAGGTTCACGTTCACTGCCCTCCCCGAGGAGTTCATGACGAGAATGACAGCGTGAAATACACTAAGCTTCTGCCACACAAATTAAAGGCTTTGTTCTAAGAGCAGCAAAGGCTGTTGCCTGCAAGAGCAACTCCCAACAGCTTCTCTGTGCTGGGAGTCTGCGGGCAGAGCAGGCTGCCCACAGGGGGCAAGGGCATTGGCTGGGGAAATTTCATATGATTGGTGGGGTGGAGTCAGACCCTCAGCGGCTCAGCACCCCACCAGGCCTGCTGAGCAACCCACCCTTGGTTCAGAGCAAAGCCGTCCACAGCAGTGTTTCCTTCTCTTTTCCTGGACTGCAGAATGTGGCTGAATGATGGATGGCATTGGAGGGGCAGTGCTGGGCCTGTATTTCTCTGACGCTTCAGCACGTTGTGGGGTCTGGAGGGCAGGGATGGCCAGCCTGGCAGGTTCTGGGACCCTGCCTGTGCACTCAGCAGGCCCTGTGCTGTTTGCTGTCACTGTACCGAGACGGTGCCGTCCCTCAACGGTGCCCAGAGTCTAGCGGGGGAGCCAGAGGGACGCAAGGAGCTGAGGCAGAATGTGAGCAGTGTAGTGCAGTGTGTCTCTGTCTTTTAAACATATGTCTCCTGTGGAGAAACATAAATCTTGAAAATTCCTTTAAAGTTTGTGTTTCAAAAGCAATAGAGTGGGATTCTTTTTGGTTTCCAAATATGAAATTATAATATTGAATATATTTTAAAAACTACACATGTCCTCCCTGAGATTTAAAAAAAAATTGTCGAGGTGTCACATGCATATAGAGCATAGTAAATGCATTTTTACACGCACATGCACTGGTATGAGTACCACCCAGATATCCGTGGAGTGGTCCCAGCACTCCAGGAGGCTCCCTCACGTCCCTCCAAGTCAGGTCCCTGCCCCGCTCGCCCAGCAGTGACCACGATTCTAATTTCTGTTGGTGTAGATTAGTTTTGCTTGGTCTTGAACTTCATGCAAAAGGACTCATACATTTATGATTTGTGTCTGGCTTCTTTGCTCATATTACACGTTGTTGGGTGAAGCAGTAGTTTATTCTTTTTACCGCTGGGTGTATTTTGTTACATGACCCCGCACGATTTATGTATCCATTCCTCTCATTTGAGAACCACCGGTGTGGCAGAAAAAGAGCTGCCTTTGGAGCCAGACAGACGAAGAATGTCACAGTTTCTTTTCCTCAGGAATGTGTGATCCCGAGCAGGTCGCTTTGCCTGAAGCTTTGGTTTCCCCACTCGCAGAATGGGGCTCTTGTACTTACAGTGCGAGGACGGGAGCCGAGGTGGGTGAGGCCCCTGGCGCGGAGAGGGTGATGAATGGCAGCGGAGATTACGAAGGGATGTGAGGGGGCACGTGCTCATGGCTGTGGGCGCACGGAGGCCGGAGAGCTCCCTGCAGGAGCACCATGTCAGAGGAGGCTTCAGCCCTGCCGCAGGGTGGGCCGCGCTGGAGCGAGAGTGGCCTGGGGAGGGCATCCTGTGGGCAAAGGCACAGAGGGCTGAAGACACGGCGCATGTCGGAGGGACAAGCGTGAGGAGGAGGGGCAGGTGAAGCCATGGCATCGTCACCTCCGAGGGGGTTCTGGGGGAGCTAAGGAGAGTGCACGTGGAGGGACAGCACAAGCCTGAGCCCAAGGCCAAAGGAAAAAATCTGCCGCCCAGGCTGCTGGGGCTCTGAGGTGCAGGGCTCGGGGCTAGAGAATTCTGGAAAGCCGTCTGGGAGAATGTGGGGTTGCAGCTGGTCCTTAAGGGATGGTGGAGCAGAGAGGGAGACACCTGCGTGGTGTGGACACGGCACCTTGGAGTGTGACTGTGCTTGGAGGGAGTCTTTAAAGAGGCAGTTTCATTAACATGAGCCGTTAGGGTGGGCCCTAAGCCAACATGACTGAGGTCCTTATAAGAGGAGGAGGTGGGGACACAGACATGTGCGGAGGGAAGACCATGTGACCACACAGCGGGAAGATGACCGCCCTCCAGCTGCGCAGCGAGGCCTCCTAAGAAGCCAAACCTGCTGATACCTTGATCTCAGATCTTCAGACTCCACAACTGCAACTATGAATTTCTGTTGCATAAGCCACTCGGTCTGTGGGACTTTGCTATGGCAGCCCCGGCCAACCAATACAGGGTGTCATTTGAAGTCATCTGAAGCTCAGAGAGGAAAACTTAAGGGTTCACCACCACCACCAACCACCACCTTGTTCACCATCATGGCCGATGTACCTTGCACGTACACACCTTGAAAAGCTGTTATGTAGGCGATGTATCTTGAGTGACATGTTTCTTATCAATAGAGCTACGTGTTTAAAAATCTCCATTGTGCCAGAGTTTCAGGGAGTTTTTAACTGTGAATGTCGCCTGGTGATACTAGTTCACCTACAGATCAGATAAACACAAAATAATTAACCTACGCATTTTCTGAGAATGCTTTGTGCCCCTCGTCCTCAGCTGTTGGGAGCAGGGAGGTAGGGAGCCGGAAGGAAGACCTGTAACAGACCTCAGGTTCTTTCCTTCAAAAATCCTCTGGAATGAGATGTGTAGACTCCAGGGGCAGCCAGAGAACTCACAGAGGAATATATCACGGAAATATATATCCCAGGACAGTCATAAATGTCTCAGCTTGCGATGCGTTTGGGTGAGTTACAGAACCAATAGTTTTGATCAAGTGCCCAGCTTTCCTCGATTAGCAGGATAATGAGAATTGAACAGCAAAGAGGGCTGCAGAAAGGAAGAAGGGGCAGGCCTGGGGACAGTGTGGTGGGGTTGCTGATGGCTTCAGCTTCATTAGAGGCTATTCTCTAACCCTCTTAGGTCGGGCTGACCTTGGCGGGGTTGAGGTGTCCTCAGCATGAGTTTAAACAGGGGTGACCCCTCTCTTTGGTGAGGCGATTTCTACCCTCGTTCCTTTGAGCAATTCCATGGACAGAGAGGCGGGAAGGTGAATGCTCATTTTGTACATGATTCACTGGGAGCCAGAAGTTGGGAGGGGCATGAGAGAGGAAGCTCTGGAGGTGGGTGGAAGATGGAGGAGGGTAAAAAGAGTCAGATCTGCTCTGATCTCCAGAGGGGCACTCTGGCTGTGTGGGGGGCGGCCAGCTTCGGCACGTTATTTTTTTCTTTCTCTTTTCCCTTTTTGGCTCCCTGTCTTTTTCTCTCTTTATTTTCTTTTTCTCTTTCATGACTTTTTTTTAAAGCAATGGGTCCAGCCTTTAATCTGCCATTGATCATGCAGTTAATTGACAGAAGCAAATATTCACCTAGGTATTTTTATTTATTTATTTATTCATTTATTCATTTATTTATTTATTTTCCTCTCCAGTCTCTTTCTTGTAGAACTTCTTCCCTTTCCTCTTTCTTCTCACCCTTTCTTCTTCTCCCCTTTCATTTTTTTCTCCTAATTTTTTCTCAGCGGCATTAATAATTCATTCCTTCTTGACATGAACCTTTATTGGGCTTTAACTTTCAACCCACAGTCATCGCTGGGCACCAGGCAGAACACTGAAAAAGGGAGAGGATCCAGTCCTCACGAAGCTGAGAGACCAGAGAACACTGATGAGTAGACAAGGAATTATTTTAAGATGAAGTTGGGGTTGTAGAAGGTCCAATGAATAACCGTCCTCTTTTTCACCCAAGATCTGACCCAACTGTGAAATAAGAGGAAAGGGTAAGGCAGATGGGAAATGCACAACCAAGCTGCTATTAGGGAACATTGCTTATACATTCAGTCACATGGACTGCCTGATGCTGAACCTCAGAGTTTGTCCAGCTGGTCTACCAGTTGCAGGCAACCTGGGCCAGGCCAGGCTCCCACCTGCAGCAAGAGAGCCTGCATCCTGGAAAACCCACAATGAGAGCAGCAGCTGGCCTGGAATGTGCTTTCTGCAAGGAATGTTCTTTCCAGAGGGAAGAGGAGGAGGAGGAGGAGGAGGACTAGGTTACCCAGGCCCAGGTTCCCCTTCTCCTTCCCTTTTATGTAAATTAGTACCAACTTAGCAACAGTGAATCGGGGGGCAGAGAGACAGAGGCCAGGAATATGCTCCTAGTGGAAAATCACCTCATGTGGAGGAAAATACCAGGAGTGGGGAAAAAATACCTCTACCACCCCCCGGGCCCCACACACCACTCACAGCGGTGTGTGTGTGCATGTGAGTATATGTGTGTGTATGAGAGTATGTGTATGTGTTTGGGTGCACAAGTGTGTGAGTGAATGAGAGTGTGTGTGTGTGTGATAGTGCATACAACAGGAACCTAACCTTATCTAACACGGAGGTGACATTTCATCTGAGATTTCAAGGATGGGTATGAACCTCGTGATAAAGTGCCAGACACAATCCAGAACAAATTAAGCAAGTTCACTTCTCTCCTTCCCTCTCTAACCTTCTTCATAACATAAAACTCTATGGAATTGTTTTATTCAGTTATTCTGTCAACAAATATATATTTAATGCCTACTAAATGCAAGCCACTTTACCAGGCAGGAGAAACAGAAAGATTAATCGGATGCAGCTTCTACCCTCCAGGAGCATTTGGATTGTCTGTGTGGGGTTAAGGCATCCTCGTGGACAACAGATGGGCAAGGTGGGGCTTGGAGAGTTTGTCCCTTGTTGAGAGACAGTAAGAGCTCTAAGGAGCTATCTTAGGGTTTTATGGGTTTATGTGGGGAAGGAGAAACTTCTTGTTAAAGAGAGGAGGTGGTATTTGAGCCAAGCCTTGAATGGTGAGTAGAATACAAATGGGATAGTGTATCCTAGTCACTAGAATGAATAGCATCAGCAAAGGCACGGGGGCAGAACATGAAAGGATGGCTCTTTGCAGGGATCAGTGAGTAATCCAGTGTCTTTTATACTACATTAGAGGGAAGTGTTCAAAAAAACCAACTTTGAAGAAGAGATGGGAACCAGACCCTTGAAGTCAGTGTAAGGGTTTGCCCACACTTCGCCCTGCGAGGGTGCTGATAGAAGTTGCTGGGCAGGAAGCAGATGTGATGAGACGGGCATCTGAGAACACTTGGTTGCCATGCTCTTGGGTGGATGGGAACAGAACTGAAGGGAGGAGGACTGTTGGATAGCTTTGGAATTCCAGCCCTGATTGTCAGCAGTGGAACTGAGGGCGGAGCAGTGGGTAGATCTGAGGGGTTGCCCCATTCTGCAGCTTCCCCAGCAGTGCTCCAAGATCTGTGAACACCCGAGGGGTAGAAGCCAGGCAGCCATGTCCTGATGACTGGGATTGGTCAAGGTGGATGCACAGGTAGCTCATGGATTGTGAAGGCAGGCACCCCACAAGTGAGCTCTGGGGTTCCAGCAGGACAGGGTCTCATGCCACATGCCCTGGGATGAGGGAGTGGAAGGGGGTGGGTAGGAGAAGAGACCCTGGAACACTGGCAGGTGGGCCATAGCTGGGTGGAATCTGTGGTGCTCCACGGGGCACAAGCAGTCAGAAGTCTTCTCTACTGGGGCTTGTCTCGCCGTGTAAGAATTGGGTACCAAAGGCAGAGACCATAGGTAAAACCAGACCGAGAATGGTAGACTTGCATACAAACCTATGATCATGAAGAAGCCGTATCAGAGCAGTGTGTCGAGCCCATGTGTGCAGGTCTCAGCCATAGCTGTCATTTCCTCCCCAAGGTGACAGCGCCCCTCCACCGTGGTGTGGACTTCATGATTTTCTTGTTCTCCGAAGGAGAAAGGAGCTTATTAAGTGAAGTGGCTGCCAAGTGTATTTTAAGATGAACAAAGCCTAGATCATTTTTTTTTCTCACCACATACCGTACATAATTGTGTGAAGGGCAGGATTTATTTGGTTTGCATTATGATTTTTTCCCCCAAGCTTAATTACAGTGTTAACACAGCAGCTACGGCTTGAAAGAAACAAGTTCCACAGTCATGGGGACCAGCATGACCATTCCGGGTTTGAAACACAGTTCCTTTGTGAAGGGAATTAATTGTATATGAAACTTTGTGGCTTATGAAAAACATATTTTTATGAAAATAAATGTGAATAGTCATTAAAATGAATAGTTGTTTTAAAAGGAGACTTCAGCTGCATGTTGGAGCCAAGGAATTTTAGACGCCTCCCTTATTGGCTTTGTTTTGGGTTGAACTCTGCGTTTCCTAAGATAGCATCTGGGCCCCAGAGGTATGCCTTAGCTCATGGTTGGGAATCAGACGTAGAATTCCAATCATACATTATTAGGGGAGGTAAGGAAGTGAAAAGCTTAAATAGTATTTAGGTCTAAATAACTTCATGAATAAGTCATCCTGTGCTGGAGAATCCAACATGTAGCAGGAAGTGTTGTCTAATGGTTTGGCCTCAGACCAAGGGACCGATGAATGGGACGCAGCCTTCCAGGTTTGGCAAGCTCCCTGGGCAACCTATAAATCAGAAATGTGGGAGATAGTCCCCACTTTCCCATCTGCCAGCATTGACACGGGACATCTGTGGCTTAGAGATCTGTGTGGTTTGGGGGTCAAGCCGAAACTTGAGATTAAACAATGTACTTTTCTGAGGTTCATCAGAGGTGAGAAAAGTGGCCTTGGACTTGGGGGACGGGGCCACACAGCTGTGTCCAGAAAGGTGGAGGAGGTTAGACCCCTTTGTGCTTGGCATTCTGCACCTCTCCCTCCTCAACACAGCTCAGCGTGTGGACTCAACTGCTATTCCAGGGCAGATGGGAAAGTGGCATCTTCCTTAACTGGTGATAACTTGAGCTCACCAATGAGCTCACTGCTTTTCACACCCTCTACACGTGGTCCCTACCCCAAGCAATTATTAGCATTTTTCTTCTCTTTAAGGGCTTGCTTTCCTTCCTGCACTGAGATTCTTGTTACATAGTCAAACATCTGCTTAACTGGAAAGAAGGCAAGCATTGAGAGTTGTGTGTAGGGATATATAAGAAGAGTGCCCTCATCTGGCTTTGTATCAAGGTACATCGTTTAATTGATGGCCCACTGGCCTCAATTCCAGGAAAGTAATGACACCATTTTGTATTTCCCACTGGGTTGTTATGAATTCTCAGCAATGCAGTGCCTCATCCTACAGAGCTATCTCCTTCTCTACCTGATTACCTGACTTTTTGCTTATGGGTCTTACCTGGTTTGAACGGAGAGACCCAGTGGCAGTCAGAGGCCTCCAGGATGGTGACAATTTGTGTAGTGAAGTGAGAGGACACCCAGGTGGTCAATGACAGGAAGCAGAAAGGTCCCAGGTGGTATTCCCTGCAACCTCCGGGGTCCAGTCTGAGCTGCTGTAAGGTCTCCTGGCTTTGCAGGGACTACTGGGTGCACTGTTGCCCCTGCTGACCTCTGGGCATATTCCTCAGCCAGTCTGTCTCCATCTCTTGTGGTGGTGAAAGTGCGTACAGACTGTGGTGTGAAGGTATCAGACACACTGGTCTCACAGCAACTATGCCTGGGCCCCTTGGAAAACCAAAGCTGCTTGGGGGGCGGGGGTTCTGCAGGGCCCTTAGGTGCAAGGCTGAGCCTTATATCTGATGGTCTGAGAATGAGGACCTGGCCTGCTTCACCTGTGCTCTGGGGAGAGGGCCCTAGGGCATGGCAGGGAACACTATAAGTGATTTGGGAAGACTCTTCAATGATTTATTTTTCCTGGTGTGAAAACACATTTGAACTTGGAAGTTCCCAAGTGCATTTGGGTCTGGCCTCCCAGTGCATGACTGGGAACACAGAAGCTTGGCTGTTCCCTTCCCTTTCAGGGCATGGCTCACTGGATCAATTCAAGCCCATTAAGATTTTCAGAATGACAGGGGGAGAAAAATCCTTCCAGAGAATGTTCATAAGATACTGTGACCGAACACCATTTCCTTGGACCTAGACGGTTTTCTTGTTTCAAAAACCCCATCAATCACCATCCCCTCCTCGAGGCTGAGCATCTGGTTTTCGCTTCCCTGTTTCTTGACACAAAAGCCCATAGCAAAGGCTTGTAGATGTATGAATTACATACTTGTTAGTAACACCGTGTTGCCTCATGTTTAAGAGGTAATGTGGAAAGAGTTTTCAATTTTTATGGGTTTTTAAATATAAAGAAATAATTGTCCTTCAAACGTGGGGGGGTGGGGTAGCCATCAGGGTTGGGAATCCTGGCATGCAGACATGGGCTTCGCTCCTAACTAGCCTTCTGATCCTTGTTTGTAGAATTCTCAAGTAAAATGGTGTGTGTGTGTGTGTGCGCGCGCGCGCAGTGTCTCGAGCAAACTGGTTTTCTGCAGGAGCACAGTTGAGTTAAAAAAAAAGTCTAAATTATCGCCTCTACCCCAGGAGCACATCTGTTGCACAGAGTGAGGCCCATTCCATCAATGCAGTTGCCCGTGGAACAATGAAGTCATCCCCATCTAATGCCTGAGAACAGAAACGAGGATAGCAGGCCAGTATTAAATATTAAAGTTTTTCACATTTTGCTGTTGTCTTCCAGAGAACACAGAGAACACTGACATATTTTCCGGAGCCCAAGTGGATAGCTAATGGACTGGAGAAGCTTTCAACTCAACTGGGGCGATACATAAAGAGAAAACTTAATTACAGTTAGGATTCAGTGGGTTAACCGATAAACAAGTTGCCTCCGTGTTTCATGGTGTCTAAGAAGCTATTGATTTTAAGACGCACCATTATTTTATGTACCTCTGAGGAAAAAGTACTGCCAATTAAGCTATGACCACAATGCTTCATAATTTAGAACTGTAATTTTGCATGTATTGAAAGAACTCTTTAAGGCTTATGTAAACACTTGTGCATGCATTAAAATGAAAATATAAGCAAAACATATTGGTTGCAAAATTCCTAAACTGTCTTCACAAGACGAGGTCTTCTGAATGATTCCTTGACTTAGAGTTGCTGGTGGTGTCTGTGGTTCTCTGTGCAGCTGCCCCCTTTGTGACATCGGGGCAATGATCGTGAGCTTTTCTTCCCAGAGCACTACACTGTCGATATGTGTAGTCTTTCCTGCCCTGGACACCCACTTACAAGTTCTAGAGCTGATGCTTTCTTAATCTTTCCAGAAGGTAAGAACCCAGGAGATAAGACATATATCTATATATCTGTGTCTGTCTGTCTATCTATCTATCTATCTATCTATCTATCTATCTATCTATCTATCTATCTATCTTTCCCCCTCAAATGGTTGTTGGCTGAAAGACCAAGGTTAACGATAGTGTAGCCTTGCCACCAGAATGGCAACCAAGTAAGCCCAGGTGTGGGCAATGACAATGCGGTAGCCTCCGCCTTGCTTGCCAACAGTTGTGAGATGCCACCGCAACTCTGTGAGGGCTGCCCTGGTGAGCTGATTCCTACTTCCTGCCCACTTTGTCCCTAATCTCAGACAGCCACGATCTGTAGAGCAGTCTCAGGAGGAAGCCATCAAATTCAGTGCTTGAATGAGGATGGCTGATACCCTCAGTAGCCAAGTCTGGTAGGTTTATTCTATGAAAATGAGAAGTAGAAGAGAAAGGGTGCAGCACAGATTCTTGACTTTGAGGACTAGTAACTGCACCCACTAGTAATATGCAGTTCAAGGAACGGTCGAGCTTCAGAAGCTCCTGCTTCAGGAAGTCTTACCCAAAACCTTGCTGTACTTACATAGTACCTTGTATTGGGCTCTGTCACAGCATGCTCCAGGCTGTGTGGCATGCCTCTGTGTGTGTGACTGCTGTGACCTCTTTGAGAGCAGCAGCCATTCCCACTCATCTTTGTAACCCAGTGTGTAATGCAATGCCCAGGCCTTTGCAGACTTTGGGTAAATGTTTGTCAAATGGCTGAGGATGGAGAGAAGAGGGCAGGAAATGCTCAGGGTCAGGGAAATGTCAGCCAGGTTTAGAAAGGGTGTGGAGCTGTTTGGCGTAGTGGAGTCTGTGAGAAAGGAAGCAGTAAATTTGGAGCATGAAGGGAGGCTGGTGCCAGTACATGGAAGACCTGGAGGACTTGCTTGACTGCCCTGAGTCTGACAAAGACAATTTCAGAGCACCCATGTAGAATCCAACAGGTATGTTGAACCTCAGGCAACAATTAATGGGGCAAAAGAAACTGGTCAGTATTGACCATATACCAGATGAGGTTATCCAGGCAGAGAATCTGAGATGTGTGAAACTTCAGTAAAGCAGAGCACTTTTTAAAATTAACATGAATTCATTGGAAGATTCTACTAAGATTAATAGGGTGACTATGGACCAGGCACTGAGGACATGGAGATGAATATGAATCATCTGAACCTTGAGGATCCCAGTCCAGTAGGAGATACAGATCTGTGCATATCCACGTATGTAACTTCAGATGTGTGAACACACAGGGCATATGTAAAGTGGAAGAGTGTTTGGAATTCAGCGTGTTGTATTCAGAGTGCTGTGGGTGCACAGAGAAGGGACCATCTTCACATGGGGGAGTGTCAATGAAAATTCTAAAGGCCCAAGATGATTCTTAAAATATTGGCAATAAAGACAGAATTAATTGTCCTCTGTAGAAGTATTTCTCACAGAAGACTGGTACCCTCTGACAAAAGGGTTCTGTGGTCAATTAAGTTTAGAAAACAGAATGTACTCGTTTCCCACCTTAGAATTCACAGTGTGCATTAGCATATTAAAGCACCCCAAGATCAGCAATAAAGGCAAACAAATGAATAAGCAAACAAGGAACAAAATGCCAGCTTATTTGGTTTGGCTTAGTCTACCATTTTTCCAAACTCAGTTGACCGCTGAACCTTTCTGTGGCAGAGCGCCTGCTACTTTCTCATGCCTATTAATATCCCTACGTCACAGTTCGGGAAACAGAGCTGATGCCTGATTTGGGTGGGGGATTGTCTGAAGGCAACGGGCATGGCTCTCCAATACCGTGAATTTCTGCTCTTAGAGTTCTCGTGAAAACTTGATGTTTATCATAGTAAGTGAATGCACATGTTTATAAGCATGGTTTGTGCCTTTCGGTATCCAAAATTCTCCGAACCAAGATCAAAACAAACATTATATCTATCTCAAAAGGCGTAGAACTTTGTGTGGGCATGACCACTGTGTTGCTATCAACTGTTACTACACTATAATGTTTACTAATGTTCATTAAATAATTTAGAGACTGGAAAAATGCATATGTATACTTTAGACACTGTCTTTAGTGAGTTCTACTAAGTAGAATAAGAGCTTCTAAGACATTCTGGCTAATTGCAGTGCTTTCTTAGACTTTAGTTTTCTAAGTAATTTTGGTACCAATGCAGAAATCATTATCAAATTACCTGGAGTTTTTTGTTTTTTCATCTCAGTGGCTGTATACTGTAAAGCTCAAAGCAAAAAAGAACCCTTAGCATTAGTGAAAAAGTTCAGCTTTAACTGAGCAAATAAAATAAATGTTCACCAATTCACTTATTCTGAAGATTCTACTGTGTCCAGAAGGTTTGAAATGACTTTGGTTTTTTGATCACCACTCTTCTGGATTGGAACATCTTGTCAAACCTGTGTGACAAGTGAAATCTCATGTACCAAACCCACATTTCCAGTTTAACCAGAAATATATTCTGACTTATAGACCCATAGGCGTTATTCAATTTATATGTATTGCTTGATTGGCCGAGAACACTAAAATGTGGACGTGGTCATCTCTAGTTTTCCAAATGGTCAGGCCCCTTCTTTTACTCCAGCTAGAGACTGTAGCAGAACTTAGCAAAGCATTGCAGCCCGTGACCAGACAAACACTGCAGGTGGTGGCTTTGTGACTGTGTGATTGTTTGAGAGGTGGCTTCAAGACTGACACTATTTCTCTGTGTGCATTTGGGTCAAGAGGAGGTTTTCAAGAAGTATTTGTTAAATGAATGGACAAGTGAATGAATGAACATGTGCCAAGACACCTTAAACCACATTCAGACTTGAGCCTTTTACACATCTGAGGGCAGATCTATGGATTTCTGAGGCAGACAGTGATTTGCCCTTGACTTACACACTCATCGTGAACCTGATGAGGAGCGGTGAGTCTTCAGAAGAGCTAGGCCTAAAAACATTCCCTTTCATCTTCCTTCCAAAGTTGGGTTCCCCTCGACAGCCCGCCAGCCAAGTCCCCTCTCTCTGGGAAAGGTGCCAGGAGGGAGGAGTGGGTGAATAAGCGTTGAAAGGCAGCTAAGGGTAATGAGAAAAGCACATCTCGCTGCACACACAGCCTCTTCTGCCTCGGCTTTGCCTGAGTGAGCTTGTGGGAGAGGCTGAAAAGCACATTCTTTAAAATCCTGGCCCTTGGAAAGGAATGCTTCTCAGGCAGAAATGTCAGCTTGGCTCTGCCCCAATCACAGGGCAGTGCTTTCACTGCTGACTTTTTGAGGGGATAAAACCCACCCCCCTTCTCCCACATGCTAAGGATGGTTCACAGAACTGATGCAATTTCAAGCCCTCATTCAGCCCAACTGTATTGGATTTTTATCACAACTCAAAGATTTTACAAATTGCATTTCTACCCTTCCTCTTTGGCCTCTTTCCCTGTCACCCCCATCTTAAAATCACATCTTATCCAGAACCAGCTGCTTTAGATGGCCAAGCAAACCTTTGCTCTTGACCCTGGGGCCAGCTGAGTCACATCCATTTCCCTCCACTTTGTGAAAAGCCATTCAGAGCCTCCACCTCTCCTGTTGCTGCAGGTTGGGTCAGATTGTGGGTGGCTGGAGGATGAGCTCATCACTTGTCCCACTGCCCAGAGCACAGCTCATCTCGTTGAACTGTCACTTGCTGAGTTAAATCGGAGTTTTCCTCAAACATCATTCTTCAGCTATTTTTGCCTTGGGAGATTTTAAGCGTTGCTTCTTTGAATGCATTCCATCTTTGTTTGGAAATCTGGCTGTGCCGATTTCTGACCTTACAATAGACCCTAATGCTACTTTAGAATTGGCCAGACATCACTTATTCCCTCGCATTTGGAAAGACAAACTGTGACTCCTACAGGCAAGGGGTTTCTGGCTGGCTCTGCTCGCCCCAGTCCTGGACGTTCATAGGCAGACTATGTGCCTCTGAGCAAAAGACCATGGTGATCAATCTGGGGCTTCTTGGAAGGAAGGGCTGATCGAACATTTCCACAGGCAGACATTCATTGGATACGTATTTTATGAAAAACACTCAAGGGTGGTCTGATAAGACTACTGCATATAAAGTGGAGTCTCAATGTAGACAAAAGCTTTGTTCTTTCAGTCATTTGCTTGGGTATGGTGTGTCCTAGCACTGCAGTAGGCAGTAAGCGAGTAATAGGAATGTATAGTTTATCTTTTGACTTTAGATGAGATAAGGTGTACATACCCACAGCAAAGGGATATCTTATCAGGACTAAGATATCACAAGCAATGGCTCTGGGTCCAGAGGAAGGAGAAGGAGGTGTGGCTGGGAATGAAGCAAACATTGTAGCTGAGTGTCCTGAGCATGGAACAAAGCTTCTGTAGGACTTGAGGTGGACAGAGAGAGGAATCTTTTCCATCCCCAGCCCTAAGGATCTTGTGATCAATTGGAAGAGACGAAGTACATGCAGTACTCTGTGAATGCCTGTCCAGGGAGAGGTACATTCCTGGGGGTGTGAGCTGTGGCTGGCTGCCACTGTCCGATCAGCCCCAGTCATTTGTCCCTCCCACAGCATGGTGGGCAGATGGCCCCTGGAAGTTATGCTGGTTCTAGAAAGCCTTGCCTCTCTATTTTCAACCATACCTGGCAGAGATGATCAGGGAAAACTGGCAACCACCTTAGCCTTGGTGACCACTTTGTACCCTTGCATCTTTCTCCAAACCAGATTCCAGCCATCTCCATTTTCTGGTTTTCTAAGTGACTTTGTTTTTTAGTGTAATTACAAGTATCTTGGGCCTTTAAATTTAATGAATTGGCTTTTAAATAAATGCAGAGACACTGGAGGAAAGGGCATGGCAGATTTTTACCTCAGTCTCCAGCCATTAACCACTGGTCCATGCTTGCCTGACCAGTGGAGTACTGGGGAGTGGGAGGTATAGTCTGCAGGATTTTAGCTATCTGCGTGTTGAGTGTTAAATTCCTTTGGTTTTTAAGTACGGGTGGCTTTGTGCCCCTGTGCACAGAAGCATGCTGTCATATTTTCAGTTCTTCCCATGAATGATGTCTCTCAGAAGGTGGGAAATTGCCAGCTGGAGGGATGTTTGTGCTATGTCCCTATAAATGTCCTTTGAAGGTCCTCCAGGCTTCTCCTTTTATCACATGTGCACACACACAGGCACACACAGACACATGTGGGATCCTTGAGAGGTATCAGCATGAGGAATGTGATGTCCATTTTGCAAAGATAATACAGTATTTTAACAAAGTACTGGCTTGGGGATTGGAAGGTTTCAGTTCTGGTTCTGGTTTTTATCCCAGTGTGGCTCTGGGCCCATTATTTTCCCTTTCCTATCTTATATTTCTCAGTTATACTGTTGGGTGTTTGACAATACAATCTTTAAGGGCTTTCCATGGTTCTAAGGATCTTCCTCCCTCACTTGCTGGCTTCTCTTGACTCGAGGAAGGGATTAGGTATCAACACAGACCAGGCCTTAGTTCCAATGGACCTGGGGTGGGATAGAATGCTGAAGTGCCAATATAGCAAGTGGTGTCTTATCAGAGGTTTTGAGGCCAAAGCTGACAATTGAGTCCAAATGTGTTGTTTGTTAATTAACTCGAAGGAAACTGTAGGAGCCAGAGGCAGCCCCTCATGGGGCTGGGGCATAAAAAGGAGGATATGAAGGAACCAAAGCCACTACAATGCCCACGCTGCAGGAGGCTTCCATTATTTCTAGGCTCAAGTTGCACTGGTGAGCTGATGGAGGTAAGGGGACTAGGATGGAGTGAGTTCTGAACTTTTATATTCCACGTTAGAAATGAGGAAAATCAACATTTTCCTTTAATGAGCAGTATGTTTTCCTTCCTCAGTGATCTTTAAAGAGTTCCAGAATGAATGATTTAAGACACACTTATACCAGATGCAGATGATTTTCAAGTAGAGGTGGGGACCCAATAGTTTCTGCATAGGATGTACCTGGGGACCGGGGCTGCTCAAGGGCAACATTAGAGTGCATGACTCCCAGAAGAGCTGGACCCACCAATAACCCTGAAGACCTGGCTAGCGTAGCTCAGTGGATTGAGTGAGGGCTGCAAACCAAAGGGCTGCTGGTTTGATTCCCACTCAGGGCACATGCTTGGGTTGTAGGTCAGGTCCCCAGTGGAGGCCATGTGAGAGGCAGCCACACAATGGATATTTCTCTCTCTCTTTTGCCCTCTCTTCTCCTCTCTAAAAATAAATAAATGAAATCTTAAAAAAAAAGAAAATATGGTTAGTATAACTTAAAAAACAAACAAACCCTGAAGAGATGCAAATAAGTCTTCCTCTCTCAAATTCAAGAGTCAAGAATGATTACCTGAACCAACCACCTAATTACAATCACTGAAGAGACTCTGGGGGCAAAGTTGTGAGTTCCAGAGGGAAATAAGATGCAGTCAGCCCATCCTCACTTTGGTCCTATGACCCATGTGACTCTTGGTAAATAATTTGGAGCTTGTGAAGGTTGAAAAATGTTCCAATGCTACTCTTTTGTCCTAGTTATGAGTTTTTCATTCATCCATCCATCCATCCATCCATCCAAATAACACACATTCCTTGAACACTTGTTCTGTGCCAGGTATTAATCCTGGTGGTGGGGATAAGGTGGTATAATGAAAAGTCATTGGTTTCCTGCTCAGGATTATTCCCCTTAAGGGACCGTGGACAGTCATCTGGTAACAATCAGGGAGAGCCTGCCAAGGATACAGCTAATGCCAAGGAACTTTAGCTGAGAATTTGAGTTAGAACTGAGGTCCTGGCCATATCCCTTGAGCCTTTGAATCAAGCTTTGCTGAAGGCCACACCTAATTCTGTTATGGGGTCCAATAAGTTCCTTTTAATGTTCAAGCCAGTTTGAGAAGAGTTCTGTTACTTACAACTGAGAGCATTCTTCCAGATGCAGAGGCATCACTCATGGAGAGGTGAAGGACTTGGATGCCAGGATAAAAAAGAGCTTAGACCAGCCTGCTTGCTTCTGAATCTCAGTGTCGCCACCCATGAGCCTGCATGGCCTCTTGTGCCTCATTTTCTTCATCAGTTAAATGGGAAGACTATTTCTGCATCATAGGGCTGTTATAAAGATTAAGTTAGACTGCCAAAGCACTTAAAATGGTGCTTGGAACATAGTAAATACCACATAATACAAACACAAAATGAGTGAATGCAGTAGTGAAAAACCCTCGATGCTCATTCTGCAGGAGTTTAGTTTCGCTTCTGGCTGCTACCTCCATGGAGGAGTAAGACCAGATAATGGAAACACCGATCACTGCAGGGACTGCTCATCTGAGTAAAGAGCTTCCAACATTTATTCTAAGGACTGCTAAGGCCAAATGCAAAACTTCTGCATTGCTGAAAACCACCAATTACATTTATAATACTATCACTTTGATTAAGAGTGGGAGCTATCAAGCTCACCTATAACAATGACATGGTAAATTTGTCACACTACTTTTGTGAGTTTTAGTTGCTAAGATATTGTTTGCCTGACAAACAACAGCTTGTTTCTCTAGCTCGCGTTGACCCTTTGTTTCTGTATGTCATGAGGACGTGATAAATGTACGCCATGGTCATGCCATGGTAGTTGTCTGTAAAGGCAAAGCAAAAGGTGCCACATCTCTCGATGACATGGTGTACCTGACACAATAATTGGTATACTCATGTGCCATCATGATAGATGGTACTTGTCTGTCACCATGACATGAAGTACTGCCCTGTCAAGGTGTCATTTTAATGTTTTTTCCATGATAATAACACAAAATGTCCGTTACGGTGACCTGGTGTACGCACCATATGCATAGACTCATCTGATCTGTCTCCCTTCTTGCTCCAAATAATCAATGAGTCACCAAGTCTTTGGCATCACTTCCTAAGTATGCCCTAAGCTGTCCCCTCCTCTCCATCCTCATTGCTCCTGTTAGAACTATGGCTCTGGGCTCCCTGTCTCCTGAGCTGTTCTTAGTTAATCCATTCTCAACTCTACACTCAGAGGGATCACTGTAACACCGATTGATGTCATCCCCCTTTCTAAGATTTGCAAATTGGAAAAGGCATTTTGTGTTTTCCAAATACCATAAAGTCTCTTCATTCTAGTACTCTGGGAACTTTTGCATCTCTATTCATCACTCATCAGGGAGATGGGCCTGTAGTTTTCTTGTAATATCCTTATATGGCTTTGTTGGTTTTGTTTTCAGGGTAATGCTAACCTTGTAAAATGAATTTGGGAGTGTTCTCTTCAATTTTTTGAAAGACTTTGAGAAGAATCAGCATTAATTTTTTCTTAAATGTTTCATAGAATTCACCAGTGAAACCATCTGGTCTTAGACTTTTCTTTCTTGGGAGACTTTTGATTACTGATTCAATCTCCATAAACATTATTAGTCTGTTCAGATTTTGTAGTTCTTCATGATTCAGTCTTGGTAAGTTTTATGTTTCAAGAGATTTGTCCATTTTTTCTATGTTGTCCAATTTTGGGGTGTATAATTGTTCAAGGATTCTCTATGATCCTTTGTATTTCTGTGGTATCAGTTGTAATGTCTCATCTTTCATTTATAATTTCATTTATTTGAGTCCCCTCTCTGTCCTTCTTTCTTAGTCTAACTAAAGTTTGCCTCGTTTGTTTATTTTTTCAAAAAAATCAGCTCTTAGTTTTATTGTTCTTTTCTGTTCTCTATTAGATGTATTTTGTTTCTAATTTTTATTATTTCTTTCTGGTAATTTTGGTTTAGCTTGTTTTTCCAGTTCCTTGAGGTGTCACGCTAGGTTGTTTATTTGAGGTAATTCTTGTTTTCCTAATGTAGGCATTTATAGCTACATACTTTCATCTTAGAACTGCTATTGCTGCATCCCATCTGTTTTGGTGTGTTATGTTTCTCTTTTTGTTTGTCTCAGAATATTTTTTGATTTCCCTTTTGAGTTCATCTTTTATGCATTGGTTTTTCATAGTGTTTGTCATTGGTTATTATTTCAGAGTGTTTATTTGTTTATTATCCATGTATTGTGAATTTTCCAATTTTCCTTCTGTTACTGATTTGTAGTTTTATGTCATTGTGGTTGGAAAAAATATTCAACATAATTTACATCTTCAATTGGTTGATCCTTTTCATGGCCTAAAACACATTATCCATCCTGGATAACGTTCTGTGTGCATTTGAGAAGAATGTGTATTCTGTTGCCATTGAATAGAATATTCTGTATATGCCTGTTAAGGTTATATGGTCTGCAGTGTTGTTCAAATTCTGTTTCCTTATTGGTTTTCTGTCTGGATGATCTGTCTATTGTTGGGTAGGGGATATTAAAGTCCCCTCCTATTATTGTGTTACCATTTATTTTTCCTTTTAATTCTGTTAGTATTTCCTTTGTTTGTGTTTTGATGTTAGGTGCATAAATATTTATAATTGTTATAATTTCTTGATGAGTTTACCCCTTTATCATGATACAATTACCTTCTTTTTCTCTTGTGACCATTTTTAGCTTAAAGTCTATTTTTTTGACATAAGTATAGCTACCACTCCTTTTTTGTTACCATTTGCTTGTAATAACTTTTTCCATCCCTCATTTGTAGCCTATGTGTCCTTAAAGCTAAATTGAGTCTGTTATAGCCATCATATTATTGTATCTTTAAAAAATATTTTTAAAAGATTTTATTTATTTTTAGATAGAGGGGAAGGGAGGGAGAGAGAGGGAGAGAAACATCAACGTGTGGTTGCCTTTCCTGTACCCCCTACTGGGGTCCTGGCCCACAACCCAGGCATGTGCCCTGACTGGGAATTGACCCAGTGACCCTTTGGTTCACAGGCCGGCACTCAATCCACTGAGCCACACCAGACAGGGCTCATTGTATCTTTTTTAAAAACCTATTTGACATTCTATTTTTTCTGATTAGAGAATTTAATTCACTTATATTTAAAATAATTATTGTTAACTAAGAACTTACTATTGACATTTTGTTAATTGTTTTCTTACTGTTTTGTTGTTCTTTTGTTCCTATCATCATCTCTTGCCCTCTTCCTTTGTGACTTGGTGACTTTCAGCGGCAGTGTGCTTTGAATCATTTATCTCATTTTTTAATGCATCATTTGCAGGGTTTTCCTGTGTGGTTACCATGAGGCTTAATAAACTATAGTAGTTTCCCTTTATTCATGGGGTGTGTTTCAAGACCCCCAGTGGGTACATGAAACCAAGGACAGAAATGAACTCTGATCAACTTCTTTAACACTTTTGGAAATGTGGCAGCAGCGTCCTCATCAGCATATGCAGCCTCTGCAGTAAGTTTTATACTTTTCAGTCCAAACTTGTTACTGGATCTGTGTAAATATCCTTTACTTGCAACAAGTGGCTTGGTGCCTTTTGTTGTGGGGGATTCCTTGCTGAAGTCTCTGTATAGGTTCAATGCTTTCTGGTACAATATGTTGCCATCAATGGGAACACATGCTTCTGGTCATGTCTGCCACCCACAAATTTAACCCTCTTTTCATCTTAACTATACATTTATCACACACACCGTGGCCATAACATTTGCAAGTTGAGGTATGAGAACAACACTAGCATGATTTTTTTCTCTTTACAATATCATGGATAGAAGATGTTATCTCACTATAGGTCTTAGAAACCTTGGCATATTATTTTTTCCTCTTCAGTTGGGAACTGTCGAGAGCCGACCAACAGCCGACCCTTGACACAGTTGGGACAGATGAGACGCATCTGCACAGCAGAGGCGACTGTGGCCAGATCTCCTGTCTATCTCTTCCTGTATGCCTGTCCCAGCTAGCAATAGGTGGTAGGATTTTTGGATACTTGTGTGTTATAACAAAAATTCTGCACAATGCCTTTGATTCTACGTGAAATAACTTGTTGACCACAGAATAGAGACCCCTAGCAACCCTAATGCTGCTTGCTTCCCCCACGTGGGAAGTTAAGGACAAAATTAAACAATGGGCAGACCAACTGCCAGAATGTTGAAGGAAGCTATTGCTGGGAATGTTTCTTAAGGAGTTTCTTAACTCAAAAGTTTTAGATTTATTAGAGCCACTACTCCTCCCATACCCTAGACAGGAGTGTAAAGAAGCAAGGAGTTCTAGTTGGAAATAATAATCTCAAGCACATAGAAACAAATATAAAACATGGCCCCCCTCCAAGATGTACAAATTAAAAAACTGAGGCAGAAAACCAGTTACCTAACAGAGACAAATCTAACCTCAACAGACAATAGCTAAATTCTATATAATCTGTAAATCTCCACTTGTACCCCTCTGATTTAGACCAATCCTAGAATTTTAATAGACACCTAGTTACTAATTGGTACCTGAAAGTTTGTGCTCGTGTAGCTTCATTGGCTATCTGATTAATGACCCTCTTGGTCAAAACAACCTTTGTTTAACATAGTAGATCTGTGAGACCTCCTGTACTTCTTGGTTATTTCTTTGTTTAATATGATTGGTGTGTAAAACCTTCTGTACTTTTCAAAATTATTTCTATGGTAACCACTTCTGTTTTAATAATCACATTATGTATTGAATATTGTATGATCATAGTAATTGTTTTTGTTTTAATAATCATACTATGTATTGAATATTGTATAATCATGGTAATTGTTTCTGTTTCAATAATCACTATACACTGAATGTTGTATAACCACACCTATAAAAATAAAGATTGATTCTTCTCGGTGAGTCAGTCAGGCCCAGAGAGACTGGCTGTCCTCCGGCACCTTACTTGGTGTCTGTCTCTTTGCCTTAGCTGTGCATCCTTCAGGAACCCTGAGACCCCACCGAGGCTGGACCCCGGAAGGGAACTTTTCACCTTTTTACTTCAAGGAAGCACTTAATAGCTTCTGCTCGGCATATCTGAATTGCCAGCGTTACTACTCTTGTGCTTTTGGGCCATTACTAAATAAAATAAGGGTTACTTGAACACAAACACTGTGACACCATGACAGTAGGTCTGATAATTGAGGTGGCAACTAAATGACTAGTGGGTTGGTGGTGTGTACAGCATGGATATGGTGGACAAAGGGAGGATTCATGTCTACAGTGGGTTGGAGGGGGATGTATGAGTTCGCATCATGCTACTCAGAATGGTGCACAACTGAAAACTTATGCAGTTTTTCTGAAATTTTCCATTTATTATTTTTGAACTGCAGTTGATCACAGGTAGTGAAACCATGGATGGGGGGAGGTTACTGTATCTTACAGTTATGATATCCTATTTTTAAGCTGATAACAACTTAAATTTGATAGCATGAAGAAACTCTACTGTTTCTTCTCCCCTCCTCAGATTTTAGGTTATTAATGTTACAATTTACATCTTTTTTTATATTGGGTATTCAATAACTATTTAGTTATAGTTATTTTTAATACATTTGTTATTTAACTTGTAAACTATAGTTGAAAGTGGTTTAAACACCATTACAATATTTGAGAATGTGTCTTAGATTATGTATTTATCTTTACTGATGAGTTTTTCACATTCATATATTTTTTATGTTGTTAATTAGCATCCTTTCATTTCAGCTTGAAGAGATTTTATTACCTATGTTTTCTTCTAGGATTTTTATGGTTTCAGGTCTTACATTTAAGTCTTTCATCCATTTTGTTTTTTCTTGTGTATGGTGTAAGTAGGTGGTCTAGTTTTATTTATTTTTTGCACGTGTGTGTTCAGTTTTTCTCAGCACCATTTATTGAGTAGGCTATCTTTACCCCTTCTATGTTTTGCCTCCTTTTTCAAATATTAATTGATCATAAAGATATGGGTTTATTTCTGGAGTCTCTGTTCTGTTCCATTGATCTGTATGTCTGTTTTATGCCAGTACCACGGTGTTTTGATTATGATGGACTTGTAGTATAGTTTGATATCAGGTAGTGTGATTCCTCCAACTTTGTTCTTCTTTCTCAAGATGCTGTGGCTATTTGGGGTCTTTGGGTTTCCATATAAATTTTTGGAGTATTTGTTCTAGTTCTGTGATATGTGAAATATGCTATTGGTATCTTGATAGGAGTTGCATTGAATCTGTAGATTGCTTTGGATAATATGGACATTTTAATGATGTTAATTCTTCCTATCCATGAACACGGTGTGTGTTTCCACTTGTTTGTATCTTCTTTCATTTCTTTCTTCTCTGTCTTATAATTTTCTGAGTACGGGGATTTTACATCCTTGGTTAAATTCCTAGGAATTTTGTTTTATTTTTTGATGCAATTGTAAATGGAATTGTGTTCTTAGCTCCCCTTTCTGATTGCTATATAAAAATGAAACTGATTTCTGGATATTTATTTTGTATCCTGCTCCTTTACTGAATTTATTTATCAGGTCCAGTAGTTTTTTGGTGGACTCTTTAGTGTTCTCTATATACAGTATCATGTCATCTGCAAATAGTGACAGTTTTACTTCATCCTTTCTGATTTGGATGCCTTTTATTTCTTGTTCTTGTCTGATTGTTATGGCTAGGACTTCTAGTACCACGTTGAATAAGAGTGGTGAAAGCAGACATTTCTGTCTTGTTTCTGATCTTAAGGGAAACACTTGTAGATTTTGCCTGTTGAGTATGATATTGGCTGTGGGTTTGTCATATATGGCCTTGCTTGTAAGGCGGGTTGAGTGGTGATAAAATTCCTCAGACTTTATTTGTTTGGAAAAGTGTATCTCTCCTTAATTTCTCAAAGTCAGTTATGCATGGTATAGTTTTCTTGGTTGATAGCTTTAAAACAGTATTCGTAATATAGTATTCTCACTCTCCTCTGGCTTGCAAGGTTTCTACCAAGACATCTACCTATAATCTTCATGGCATTTTCTTATATGTGATAAATCCCTTTTCTCTTACTGATTTAAAATTTCTGCCTTTGTCTTTGACTTTTGGTAGGTCCCCTAGAACATGAGTAATGAATTATTTTAATAGCACAGGCTCTGTCCTGTCAGAATAAATGCTGGCTATAACAGTCAAGTTGGTGGTGTTGATATGCACGGTTGAACCAGGCCTCCATAGGCCGTCTGTGCCAACAAGGGAGTGCTGGGCCACTTGCTTAAACAAGAGGGAATTTATTATCTCAGAGGAGAAGACTGAAAATACAGGGCATCCAAGTTGGTTATATCAGTAATTCAGCTGCACAAGGGGAGACTCCAGCTCTTTCCCTCTTTTTGCGCTTCTGTCTTTAAGAGCTGGCATTTTCTTCAGGGCATTTCTCTTACTCTTGCTGATGGGCTCCTAATAATTCTTAGACAGAATAAGATACAGGATATTTCTTTTTATCAGAAAGAAAAACTACCCAGATACCCCAGGAGATATCCTCATACATATACCATAGTTTGGTCACACGCTTGTGCCTAAACCAATTCCTGGCAAGGGGGACACCACCTACCTATGTGGCTTTGACCAATCAGAATTTACCTGAGTTAGGAGGAAGAGGAGGAGCGGCCACTGGAACAAAATCAGTGCTGTCCTGCTGGGTAAGAAGAGGATGGGCCTCTGTGGAGGGAACCAAAGGTATCTGCCATATTACCCTTTATAAAAAAGAGACCTGCCAGATTGTCTTAAAAGAACTCTACTTATTCAAATGTACATTGAAAAAATCACAAAACAAATCACATGTAAATAAAACTGAAGATGATCCATGTACAGGCGAGCCTTTGGGCAGAAATCTCTGCATTTATCATAAGGCTTGTCCTGCTCAGCACTTCCCAGATCCTGAGAATTATTCAGTCACTTGAGTCTTCAGGGTAATCGCCTAGATTTGAGGCAAATAAGATAAATGTACATTTCCTCAAATAAAACCCATCTCTACTGGCTATGAAAGGCATTTGAAGAAAATTCTCAATGCTTGCATATCTTAGTTCTAATTAGTAATAGGTCAGTTTTGTGTGTGTGTGTGTGTGTGTGTGTGTATGGCTCCTGTTGCCTAACAGAGAAAAACTGCAACTTGAATCTCAGCAAGACCCCCAAGGACCTCTGTGATCAGGCCCACCCTGAGTCTTCAGTCCTAATGCCTATTGTGCCCTTACGTGTCTCTGATTTTGTCGCCACATGGATATACTTGCAGTGTCTTAGAGACATTGTGTTCCATTTTCAAATTATTTTTTATTTTTTGGCTCTTCACTTTTTGTCTATCTGGCAACCTCTACTCATCCTTCAAGGCTTAACTCAACTGTCACCTCTTTAATCATATCACTATTGTTTTTAGGCTTTGCCAGGCCGCTCATGTGCATCTGTCTGTGTGGAGCCCCGGCATTAAAACTGCTCTCTGTTAGAGCCGTTATCACATTTTGCAGGTACCTGCTCTGCTGGGACCTGGGCCCTTAACCCAGAGGGCTCACTCATGCTCACTGCCCTCTGCTGCCTGCTCCTGGCACGGACTCGGAATGTAATGGGGATATAGGTGGTAAATAAGTGGTTTCACATGTCAGCTTATGGTTTTCTTAATAAATTAGAGATAACATAGTGGATGCATTATTTATTGCCCTCTTTCACATCCAAATTGAAGTCATAATTTGATAATTTATAAATAGATTAGCTACTTGGAAATGGGCATGTTTTTGCCTATTTACCTTGATGTATATGTACTAATGGCAGCAAGAACCATTAGTGAAATCATTGTTTTTGAATCCAAGTTGCAGTTCTACTGCTAAGGTTAATTATTGATTTGTTTTATTCTGTGATTAGAACCATTAGCCACTATTAGCAAATGACGATGTTTATGCATGTTTGAGTATCAGTTGGGTTGCATTTTATTGCAGGAGCCCAAGCTAAATTAGTATTCTCTGGGACTGACATCTTGAATAGTGATACATAGACTTACGGAAGGTAACCAATGATTTTTCCTCGCTGTAGAAGGATAAACAGAACCTGATTGCCATTGCAATTATTCTTCCTGAATACAGATACTGGCTGGAACTTTGTTTAAGCTGAATCTGGTCTTTGTTCTTTTGATTTTGAATGATCAGAGAGGTCCAAACAGGACTTCGAGAGAGGCTAAGAAGTGCCCTGGTTCTAATACCTTCAGACTCTGGGTTTTAACTTTCCTTTATCTGGGAGGTGGAATGGGCACATACGCTCCTAGAAATAGTTGGGGAATGGAATTTGTGGATCAGAATTTGGCTTTGCCCGGACATAGTTTCCTCCGATGAGAGGAAGACACTACTTCTTGAAGCCTTCTCTGAGTGAGTCACACCCTTTCCAGCTGTGCCCTTGGTGGGGAGGGTGGTGGTGGCCTGAATATACAGGCACCAGTGAAACCGAGTAAAAAGAACTCAGTTATGTACCCAACAGCAAAGGAGAGTGGCAATGTAGCCTGCAGCTCTCTCTGGTGAAGGAAGAGCAATAGCTTGAAAAAACGCTAGCCGGACTAGTGTCTGCTGCAGTTTTCTTTGGTTCTTTCTAGCAGGTGAGGCTAACTCACATGGAGAGGGTTTTCACACCTGGGCCACTTTCTCAGCCCATCATCTCTTTCTTTGGCTTCGAGAAGTTGACTTCCAAGTTCGTCCTTCCCTGAATAGTCTTCTAGTTTTCTCCAGGCAAAGGCAATGTCTTGAGGGCAAGATAGCCGCACACCTGAATTCTGAGAGGCCCCGTCATGGTGTGGGCAACATGGTAAAGATGTGTTGAGTGATGACTGGCTGACTGAGTGATTTTAGGGGAACCTAAGGTTCTTGTCATCTGACTTTGACATATATTCATTTTAGAAGACTCATCTCTACCCTTTGCAAAGCCCTCCTGATTGTTATCTACAGTTCATCTTTCCCAGGGAGACGGTTCAATTAAGACAACTCAAAATGAGTCCATGATTCGAAGGTACAGCTGACTGCACTCTGATTAACTTCCTATTCATCAGTCACAGAGATATATGATGGGAATTACTGGGGCAGGCAGAAGAGAGAGCTGGCGGGCTAGGGGAAACGGGAGGTAGTGGCTGGAAAATCAGGGTTTGGGGTACAAAACAGAGGAGAAAAGTGCCAGGAGGAGGTGGGAGTCCCAGAGAGGAAGAGCAGCCTGGAAGATAGCATGCAATAGCACACAGTTTTCTCAGAAATGTAATTTTGGTGTCTTAGCATTAGAGTGCCTGACCCTAAAGTCAAATAGAACTTCCTTATGATGTGAAAAGTAAAATAAATGTTAAAAGGTAGAAAAGTTGGATGATTCAGAAGCTCAATGGAGTGGATTGTTGAAGCTTAGCATGCAGTCCAGTTTCAGCTCCCCCCTCAACGACACAGTCCTGGTAACTGCTTGAAAGCACAAGCGAGGATGCTTCTTATCCAGAGAGGATGCTGTGTAGCTTCTGGGGGTTAAAATTGTTGGGAGGACCCCACATCCCCCATGGCTTCATTACCTAGCATATGCTAGAAATACTCAACCCCACACTCAAGCTCAGAATCCTTGCCTGGTGCCAGATCCCTACATCCCATGTCTATCAAACATCACATCTGGATGTCTAGTGAACACTTACAGCAGAACATGGAAAAAGCTGAGCTCTTCTTCTTCTCCCCTCTGGTGTGCTTCTCTCTCTGTGGTCCTGAGCTCAGAGAATGACACCATTATCCACACAGTGCCCCAGAATCGTGGGCCTCATGATCCCCTCCTCTCTCTCCCCTGTTACATTCAATTGTCCACCAGATCCTACAATGTCGCCCTCTTAATACCTTTTCAGTTCACTGTCACTTTCCTAATGGAGGCTACCAGGATGCTTGACTTGGATTATTGTACCAGTTTCCTAACTGGCTCTCTGCCTCCTGTCTTGCTCAGCTGCAATCCAACTTCTGCCCATATGACACAGTGACCCTTCCATAGTGAAATTTGCTTAAGTCTCTGGCTTCCCATGGTCTTCAGAGCAAAGACTAATCTCATTTATGGTATCTGATCACTGCGATTTCTTTATCCTTACCTCTGGCCAGTCTTGCATTTCACTCCTTATTCCAGATTATGGCTGGGTATGTGATGCCAGGTGTAGAAATAGTCCAGGCGAGAGAAGTCTCTGGAGTCTGGACTAGCCTACTAGTGAACAATATATGTGTGTCATGTGGCAGGTGCTCAGAGGAGGCTGTGTCTTAGTCTTCTTAAATATCTTCCTAATCTTCCCATATCCCTTCCTTTCAGCTTCTGTGACCTTACTCCGGGACCAAAATGCTGCCTTGAACCATTTCAATAGGTCCTTGTTTGTCTTCGTATTCCAGGGGCTAGTAGAGGGTTTGCACAGAACAGGACCTCAATAAGTACATACTGAATAAATGAAGGAATTAAATAAATGTGGAAAGAGTTTTAAAAATAGCATGCTGTCAGCTCTGCAGGTCAAAATGCTTTGTTAAAGTGCCTGCCAGGTGTACCCTTGATAAATACTTCTGGAGGTTTTAAAATCGGTTTTTGCACCTGGCCTGTGCAGGAGCTGGGCAGAACCCTGGGCTGATCTGTGTGGGCAGGTGCCCGCTGCCTCATGGTTCACCTTTGCAACATGCAGCTGCAGGTAGCAGAGGCACAGCTAGGGAACCACGGAGCCTTCAATGGTGGAGTGCTGTTTCTGAGGCCTTTGAGGGACCAAGGGGCATTGTTCATTACCAGAAAGAAGGAACTATTAGGTCTTCAGTGGTCATTGCAGGCCACGTCTAGACAGTGACAACTCTGCAGAAGGAGGCAGCAATGAGGTTCAGTAGCGTACACATGAAAGGGAGTGGGTATTGAGAGAATGGTGTTTGATTTTGCTTTTACTCTCTTGCTTCAGTTTACCCAGTGAAACATTTTGTCTGTGGGCCTCTAGGAGGTTTGCTGTCATGTGTGAGAAATTGCTTCTGAAGAAGTTGTGCAAGATTGCTCGTGTTCTGGCTAGTTTACTGTCTGCTAATCTGGGTTCACTGATCCTCTGTGCAGATTAAAAGGTCCATTGAGAACCTGGTTTGCCTTTGAAGACCCATCACTTAACCTAGGTTTCCATCTGAGCAGGGACAGAATTTAGGTGCACCCGTCACTGCATTGGGTATAATTGGGAGTACTTCTGCAGCTCTTCCTAATGGGCAACCATCAAGAAATTCATAGCCCTGATGCCCGTAATAGCACACACTACTTGCAGACACCTAATGCTGATCAGGTGCTGAGAAGTACGTCGACTGGCCTTTATGTTGACATTGACCTGTCTTAGTGGAGCAGGCATATTTTTCTCTGGTTCATGCAGTTCAGAACAAGGCAAACTATGTATGTTGAGTATTGTTTTGACAGGTGTCATTGCCCCAGAGGGCAGGGTGGCCAGTGTACAGAAGGCCTCTCAATGGCGTGTGGGTCCACGGGCACGGATGACCTGGTGAGAGAAGGGAGATCTGCTTCCTGCTGATTGCAGGAGCTGTGAACCAACCAGCAGAAAAGGCGTCTGCTTTTCCCCCACCCACTTCCTGTGTTAACGGCAGGTAGAATTCACATGCTTTGGACAGCTTTCGGAAGTCCTTTCCAAGGTCTTTATGGGATCCACCACACTGAGGTCGTACTTCCTGCGGGCTGTTCCTAGCTAATGCCGAAGCAAGGCACTCTGAGCGCTAAGGCAGGGCCATTCCGGCAGATGTGGGACTGCTCCAGGTGATGTTCGGCGCGAGAACTTCCCACAGCCTTGTTGAATATATATATTTTTAATCATCACTCGAGGATATCTTTATTTATTTTAGAGAGAGGGAGACAACATCAATCCATTGCCTCCCGTACAAGCCCTGACCAGGGGTCGAACCTGTAACTTAGGCATGTGCTTGACTAGGAACGGAAACTGCCACCTTTTCATGTACAAAATGACGCTTCAGCCAACTGAGCTCCCCGGCCAGGGCAGAGCTTTTTTTTTTTTTTTTTTTTTTTTTTATAAACAGCAGGTCAGTGGTACAGATTAGAAAATCTCAAAATAAATCCACACAAGTACAGTCAACTTAGTTGCAACAATGATGACAATGTGATATAATGGGGAGGGAAATATTTTGATAAACAGTGTTGGGACAGCAAGATATCCAGACTTTAAGAGGCCCCATTAACCTAATCTCTAATTCATAATGTATATAAAAAACTATTCAAGATGTGTACATACCTAAATATACAGGGTGAAACTATAGGGCCTCTAAAAGAAAACCTTCTTGACCACTGAAGGCAGAATTGGCTTAAAGGACATTAAAAAGCACTACCTATGAGAGAGGAAAAAAAATCATAAATTGGACTTCATTAAAGTGAAAAACATCTCTTCTTCAAAAGACGCTCTCAGAAAGTTCAAAGGCAAGTGACAAGCTGGGTGAAAATATTTGCAAAACAATTTTGAACAGACCCTTTCCAAAGGGAAATACATAAAATGTCAACAAACACACGGGGAAAAAGCTCAGCATCATCTGTTACTGGATAAACACATTAAAACTACAAAGAGATCAACCTGACGTCCACTTAGATGGCTACAATTTAAAAACCGAACCATGTTGAGGATATTGAGCATCTGGCACTCTGTGGTAAAATGATATGACCACTATGAACTGTTAGGCTATTTATTATAGAGGTAAATATACAAGAATGTGTATAGTAGCTTTATTTATAACAGGCAAAAGCTGGAAAGAACTCGTGTATCTATCAACGGGAGAATGTACAAACCCATCGCGGTGTATCCATGGCATATCACTCAACAACAGAAATCAACTACTGATACGTGCAGCAACAGGGGTGAGTCTTACAAACCAAACACAGAGGACTCCATTAACGTGAAGTTCTCAAACAGGCGGTGGAAAGCGAACAGCACCTGCCTCTAGGGCACAGGTGGCAAACACCAGGCCCGAGGGCCGAATCCCGCTCTCCACCTCGTTTCTACCCCGCAGCAACGCCGAGCTCCTTGCCCCCAGTTAAGGAATAGCTACATTTATACAGTCCTAAGATTGCACTCGGCCCTTTGAAGGCCCTTCGAAGGCACCCGTGAGGCTGATGTTGCCCCTGGTGAACATGAGCTTGACAGCCTGCTCTAGGGTCTGCAGAGTTGACCAGCGGAGGTATGAGTGAACTTTCTGGGGTCGATGGAAACCTTATGTACTTTTTGATTGGAGTAGTGATCATACAGGTTTGTACATTTGTCAAAGCCAGTCAAACTGTACACTTAAAATTTATACATTTCATTACATGCAAATGACACCTCAATTAAAAACAAAGTATGGGAGAAGAAATGAAATTGCTTTTCCCATTTCCTTGGACTGTCTGTACCTTGCGAAATAAGCACCATTAACCACATACCTATATTATTTATTTCCTTTATAGAACTTCTCCAACTTGTAAGAACATGTATACATCTTCATATCTATAATTGTTGGACTTCCATATAAATATGTGGGCGCAGGGCTCAGTACAGGTCCTTTAACCAAACCGTTTTTCACTTCTTTTTGAATGGCTAGGTTTGTCATCCAAGGTGTTGTTTTTCTTTTTTTTTAAACTAAGGGACTAATGGGTGCCAAACTTGCTGAGCGCCTGCAAGCCTGTGAACGCACGTCTGACACCTTCATACAGGAGCGACACCTTGTTGGGCCTACAATGTTCGGATCACACTTCTTTCCGTCAGAAACTGACATACACTGTGCTCTTCTTTTTTTCTGCATTTTAATTTGCTATAAAGAAACATGAGGCTAGCCTTATTTATTAGCCTTTTAAGTAACATTTTTGTTTTGTTTTTTCAAGTGCCCAAGAACTTCTCTGATTGTTTTTATGTTTAGCAGTTTACCAGGATTTGTCTTGGTAGTGTTCATTCTGTCTCAGATTTCCTACTTGGAATGTTCTTTCAATTATGTGGAGTCAGTTCTTCCTTCCTTTAAGGAGAGATTTTTCTCATTATATCTTTCATTTATTTTGTGCTCCTTGTTGTGTCTCTACTTCAGGGACACCAGTTATCCTTTGCCCTATTGTCATCACTGGAAGATATTTATTATCTTGCCATTGTTTTAATGTATTTATTCTAAGTGCATGGGCACCCGCTCTCCACTGCTCTCTTGTATGACAAGCTCCAGGGCCTCAGAAAGGAGGCCTTGCAGACCAGCCGGAATGCGAGGGTCCGGCCAGGCACTGCCCTGTCTGCACCACTAACTCCCGCCTGGAGAACCAGCCCAGCTCCCAGGCCAGCTTTCCAGCAGCAATAGCCTCACTGTGGGTTTGGCCATGATTTCCTGGGTCCCCTAGCCCTTTATTTCAGCTCCCTTTACCTATATATTCTGTCTTCATGCCAAACTCAGATCTCAGAAAAGGATCTGAACTTGACCTTCCAGCCCCTTTTCCCAAGTTGAGCTTCTAACTCCGGAAGCCCAAACCCTTCCCTGTGTTGGCAGACCTCAGCCCAAGGTATGGGGAGTTGAGGAGTTTTCCTGGACCCACCGACTGCACCCACATGGTGCACCCATATTCCTTGTAGCCTCTTAGTCTCACATCTCTAGTCCCAACCCCTATGGCCTTGAATTCTGTGAAGCGCCTGTCCTTGCCATTCAAGAGGGGGTGCCTTTAAGACCGCTGCTGCTTCCTACCTGTCTACTCACCTTGGCACCTCCTCTGAAGGGCACCAGCTCCTCACTCATCACGGTTTTTCCTCTTAGGTAGCTCTTGCCTTATGGAAGATTCCTCTCACTCTCAAATGAGCCATACATTTCTAGTTTGTTAGAAATATCTAATATTTGTTCAGGGCTTGATGAAGTGTTAAGTTGGGGGAGGAAACATCCATAGACAAACTGAGAGCTTTTCTGTTAAGGTGTAATTGCTTTTATCACGTTTATGGAAAAAGTGGTTGTCAGCCTAGCTACTTGAAACACACTTTTCCCCTTTCAATTTATTTTAAGCATCATTGAGATTTAAAAATATCCCACACAATAGTTATTTCCAGCATTGGTTTTATGCACCCAAAGGTACTAAGATAGGTGAGCTTGCATGGCCGTGTTTCCTGCTCTCATTAGGTGCAAATGCCATCTTTTGCAAAGAACCTTCTCCCATATCCTGGTCCCAGTCATGGGTTTCTCAGGCTCACGGTGAGCTCCTTTTTTTCTGATTACGCCTAACCCCATTGGCCTCATCAAGAAGTGCGCTGTTTATGTGCCTATCGCTTCATTCACTCCGCTGATGATGGGTGGATGTGAGTGCTCAATTTCACATTCTTACCGGTCCCCAGAATCATGCAAGGCACAGAGGAGGCCCCAGTGTTTGCTGACTGCTCAATAGCTTTCTAATCACTGGGGGGGGGGGAAAGACCTCTTGAAATGCCTGGGCTGCCACGGACTGGTTATTGCAACCCAATTTCTGATTTTCTCCTTTCAAAAATAATGCTTTGTTTCTGAACAGTGGTTTCAAAACATAAACATCTCAGCCAGTGTAGTCAATCAGTCGATCTGACCTTCAGACTGAATATTTCCTCATTTATATGGTTGACTTGTTTGAAACACCATCCAAGAGGGAACAGAATGATGATTTTAAAGTAAGGTTCTACTGATCCCAAAGCCTTTCAGACCCTTGAATGATGGATCCTGGATATTGAGCCTCGGTCACAGGTAACTTGCAGAGCAGATAGGTGACTATTGCTAGGCAAACCATAACTTTTCACTCCTAAGCTGCGTCACTTTTAAATTATCAACCCTAATGTCGTAGTAGTGCATTGCATTGAATAATAATTGCATTTCTCACAGGACATGGCCAATTTTTTTGTCTGACCTTTAAGAGGAACAGCTTTTTAATTTTAATACAAGTATTTCCTTTTGAACTTTAAGGAAAGGCTGCTGATTTACTCTGCTTTAGACCTTGACAAAGAGACATACCTACTTGAGCCCAAGATTGCACACTGTTTACTAGAATGGATCTCATCTTGGGTATTAATGAAGTAGAGACTAATGGGAACAAATTGATCTTTTTATAATTTGTCAAGTGAAGTGTAGCTAGCTGGAAATGCCATTATCAGTACAGGTTTAGGGGAACTATAAAAGAAACGAGCAGAAGTCAGTTTTATGAAGTTTCCTGTCAGGGTTAGGAGGGTTCTTGGTTGTCTTCCATTGAAGAATCTGCTGTAGTTTCTATGATGCTGTAGCAAATAAGAAGTGATTTGTGAAGTTACTCTCAACTCCCTTGGAAATGAGAGAGTGCCTCATTCCATTTTCTGAAACTGAAATATGATTTAAGGAGTGGCATTAAGAATTGCTGCTCTAGCCATTAAAACCATGATGTAGCGGCACATTATTGACATGGAGAAATATTCGTGTTACATTAATGTAAAAAATGGGTTACAAAATAGGATATAAAGGATAATCCTATTTTTGCCTGAAAAAGTATATGTATTTGCATGGGGAAAGTCTGGAAAAAACATACTTGCATAATCACAATAAGAAATAAAGAAGAAAGTGGATAAACACAGCAACAAAAATGAGCAAAGCATACAAACATGTAATTCATAAAAAAGAAATGCAAATACACAAAAATAAGGGGATATTTCGTACCTCATTTGTAATCACAGTAACATAATTTAGAATGACAATGAAATAACTTTATTTTGGCAAGAATGCATAAAGCAAAGAAATATCCAGTGTTATCTAGGGAGAGGACAAAAGGCATGTCGTTATGGTTTAATTTAGTACAAATTTTTAAAAATATTTTTTTACACTTTATATTGTGTTATAATCGACACAGAAAAACTGCACTCAGGACATTGTGCATGGAATCCACAGGTGTAAACTATTTACAGTGTGCAATGTAAGGACATTTGACACACGTATACACTCATGGAGCCATCGCAACAGTCAAAACACTGAGCATATGCAGCAGCCCCCAAAGTTTGCTCCTGCCCTTTGCAGCGCTTCCCTCCTGCTCCTCCAGGCCTCATCCTCATCCCAGACATCCACTGACCGCTATCCGTCTTTGCAGATTGCATCTTCTGGACTTTTATGAGCATGGAACCAAACACTCTGTACCCTTTTAGTGTGTGTGTGTGTGTGTGGGGGGGGGTCTGGCTTCTTTCAATAAGCATAAATATATTGAGACTTATCTATATTATTGCATGTACCTATAATTCATTCCTTTTTATAGCTGAGTAGTATTTCATCATGTTAATATTATCACATTTTTCTCTTATTCTCTGTGTTAGGTACTATTTTTATCTCTATTTTTAAGAACAGGAAACTGAGTTTTCTAGAGGTAAATTCAGTGAAGGCAACCCAGGTAATAAATGATGGAGAGAGAGTTTGAACCCAGACACTGTAACCCCAGAATCCACATTCCCAGTCACAACTTTTGAAATATTGTTTATTTAATTTGGAGATATCTGAAAATCCCAATGATAGGGGACTGAGTTAGCTACTTACATTTATATAGTAAAGTTGATGCAAACACTTAAAAATGATCTTGTAGAATATATGAAAAATACTTTAGGGATATATAATAAAATGACACTGGGTATTCTGAGTGAAAAAATCATGGGTCATCATGGTTTTCTTTTTTCTTCTGTTCTTTAGTTTTCAGATATCTTGATGTTGCTCATAAAGAAAAGAAAATAAATAAGAAGAACTGTAGCCCTTAGTGTTTCCATGTACATGAGTCATGCATGCATTCTAAAAGCTGGGCCTTCTGGCCTACATTTCTGATTTTTGTAGGTTCTTTTTCTTTCCCAACCCCATCTCTTTCATCTTTTCATGTTTTACTTCATCCTTTGTGGTCCAGCTCATGTTCAAACTATTCTGGGGTGTCTTCTCTGGTTACATCTTCCACCATGATTCTGCAGCTCATAGCAGCTGGTGAGGACCATGTATCCCACCTAACGATCATCTCTGGGCAATGGTCCTCTCTTCCAGGTCTCATTATGAGCCCTTGAAGGCAGGGCCAGACTCTACCAAATCATATCCCTGCCCCGCTCTGGCCTGGGGCCAGGGTGACTGGGCACATGATGATGGTAGCAATTCCTCATTTGAACATAGGGCCGCACGGTCAAAAACTGCTTCCCTGGCTGTTGGCTTATTCAACCCTTTAGCAGACTCTGCTGTGGTGGTGGTTGGAGGGGAGGTCTCTTCAACTCTGTTTTACAGGGAACTGCACTGAAGCTTAGATTGGGTAAGCCGCGTCCTTGAATGCCACAAGAAGCGGAGCCGGGGTTAAACTTTAGGTGTCTTGAGGGCCAGCCATGGTTCTTTTTATGTTGTCAAAGGCTTGGAGCAGAGTTACGGGGCCCCAACCCCAAGCCTGAGCTCTCCCATCCCACCCTTCACGGTGTCTGATTTTAGACTCTGGCCCCAGCTTCTTTTGGCTGCTCTCTCTCCTCCTTGGAGGTGAACACGTGCCTGGAGGCCATGGGTGCTTCCCGGGGATTACCTGCCCCGTGGGTGGGAAGATATCTCCTGTGTCCCTGCTCTAAAAAATGAGCTTGCCTTTCCTTGTTGGCTCACCCTCTCTGGAAGTGAATTCATGCTCTCCCTCTGCTATTGCTTGGGCGCTAACACGCACGCCCTGGGCCTGTTCGGTAGGTTTCCAAGCCCGAAGGGACGTACCCCTCAGGCCCGTGCTTCCTGGGGCAGGGGGAGGTGCCCTTTCCTCTCCTGAATGAATAAAGAGCTTTTCTATTGCACGTTCCCTCCTGACCTCCCCGCTCTTCACCTTCTCCACATGCGACCCTGGAGTTTACAGACTTCAGCACTCTTAAGTGGACTCCTTTCTGGGTCCCCGGAGAAGCCGGCCTCTGGTTGGTAAAGTGCTACATGCCCCTGACACTTACCCTGGTAGTTTGGACAGGCTGGCAGCAGGCAAAACAAGATGCTGGGGCCTCAGCCAAGGAGGTGGCTTTAGCCAGAGACAATAGTTTTGACTTCAGGCCTAGTTTTATTGGCTTCTCACCCACTTTCATTTTTTTTTTTTAAATTCAGCCAGGAGGAGATCCCACATTTGTTTACAGCTTTCTTCAGAGACCTCCGAAAAGCCTCTCCACTTTCTCCTCCCTGTTCTTTGTAACTGCCAAGACCCATACTCAGAAGCACCCACGTCCTTAATTTGACTTATCCTGCTTTTTACCATTTCTTGCCAACCCCAATATGGAGTCAGCTTTCCTCTGTTTCTGTGTAGCCCATGGTTCTTCTGGCTCTCAAGACTTCATTTCATGATTCCTTCTACTTCACAGATACAAGTTCTGCTCATTCTTGGTGGCTTAGTTCAAAGTCCTACTTCCTCCAGGAAGCCTTCCTGATAACTCCTGCCCCATCAGTCTTTTCCCCTCCAGATAACCCATTTGGGGATGTTATTATTCTTGGTTGTCACTTTATCATTACACTGTGTCCTTCTCTCACTTCTTCCTGGTTAGGTACCATGACTCTGAGTGGGCTGGGAGCTCTTGAGGTCAGGAGTGTTCTTGTTAAGCCCAGCACAGAGCACCTGGTAATGAACTGCTCAACACCCTGAATTTTCAAGGTGTTGTGGGATTCCCTTCCTTTAATTATTATATCTCCTGTTACAACAATAGTTCAAATGAGAGGACCATTGTCATGGGCTAGAGAATAAAGTATTTGGGGGTTATGTTAGCATAGATATCACTGAGAGTTGGAGGCTATTGGGAATGGAGGAGATAAGAATGTAGAATTATCCAGGTTTTGGCTTGAGCAACTTAGGAGGACAGTGAGACCATTCCTTCAGATGGAGAATACAGGAATAAAAGTGTGTGTGTGTGTGTGTGTGTGTGTGTTGTATAAGTGTGTGTGTGCTCTGCAAGTGTAGGTATGAAGGGGGTTTTGTGGAGATGATGTGTTCTATTCTCATTACGTCCTGTTGGAGGCATGTGCAGCCCCAAACCTCTCCTGGGCCGGTCCAGGCATGGTTCAGGCTTCAGCCAAGGGAGCTGTGGACAGAGAGCTGCTCCGCAGAGATTCCAGCTCCTCTGAGTTAGCCAGGAGGAGGAAGAGCCAGAGCAGTGAGCCCAAGCCAAAGTCTTCTGTAATGCAGAAAGTCAAGTCAGGAAGACCGGCACAGTATGAGCTCCTGGCGTCCATCCAATCCCCATGAAGGTCACCTTTGACAGGCTGGTCATAGGCTGCTGTCCTCTGACCTATACAAGGCGGGCCTTTTTCTTGAGACAGTCAACCATACTAGTTTTGATCTTATTACAAGGTAATACGTGGGGAAATTTGAATCTTACAGTGTTGTAAGAACACGCACCATTAAAATGTGCCCAGAACCTTCATTCTGACATGCTCTATCTTGGATGAAATATAGTAATTTTAATGAAGAGTTAGTTGAGTTACCATTTCTTCATTGAGTGTAATGATCAAAATTCAAACAACTCAGCAATTATTCCTCTCACCTCAATCTAATTTCATATCGCAGAACGCAGTGTTATCCGGAGGGAAGGCAAAATACATAATTCAAGTTTAAATTTAATAGGGAATGGAGATTTGAAGATGGAAGGGACATCGCCATAGTTTGGGTCTAGAGCAACTCATGCTCTCCTGGGGGCTAGGGTCAGGCATGACTGAGGGCAGGAGGAGGGAGAGGTCACAGCAGTTCAGCCAGGTGACATGCCGGGTGGGGTGCGGGCACCATGCTGTGGTACCATAGGCTCTGCCTGGAGCTCACTGGCCTACCTGTGTCAGAGTTTGAGTCCTTAAACTAAAAATAAAAACTCTCTGCTCTCACTCCGGGATTCCTCTGACACTGTAAATCACCATTCTGGGATGTTTCGGCCCTGTGGGTAAAAAGTCCCTGGGACATGGGAATATTGTCTTCAGCCATCCTCAAAATCCCTTACATACAAAGCCAAAGGCACAAGGTCATTTACGCCAATCTCATCTAGAAGAGCAAAAACCTATGACTAAGCAAGATAATCAGCTCCAGGGAACAGTAACCATGTCCTGGCTAAGGCGCTTCACAGGGTATCATCTGTTACATAGAGAGAAGGCCAAACCCTCAATGGCAGCCATCTTGCCCTTGACCGGGG
This sequence comes from Trachops cirrhosus, assembly GCA_028533065.1. Taxonomy (NCBI): domain Eukaryota; kingdom Metazoa; phylum Chordata; class Mammalia; order Chiroptera; family Phyllostomidae; genus Trachops; species Trachops cirrhosus. Next base: position 137,256,382 of record CM052543.1, read on the forward strand.
CCTTATGATGTTACACAGCTTGACGTGGCCACTGCTGTTCAGTCCCATGTGCCCAGGAACCCAATGGCGTCTTCATGTACAGAGGCGGTCAGGTCCATCCTTCAGGGAGAAAGACATGAAACACACCCAGGTGAGCCTGGTGTGTATGTGGGGACCAGAATGTGCATTTACCGTGGCAAACCCTGGAGTCATGTCACTGCCTGCTCACAGGAGAGGGCCCCGCCCTGCTGGTCAAACCTCCACATCTCGGACGCTGGGCCTGTCTCTCTTAGACAGACCTCCCGCCGGCTACCCCCCACCCCCCACCCCCAATCTCAGAGTTGTCATTTTCCAACCCCGGCTCCCAGAGGCTGCACCCAGTCACGCTGGTGGTGTCCAGCCTCTCAGCCCCGCTCCAACAGACAGAATCTTGGCTTCCTGCTGTGGCTGGCTCAGCTCTTCCCTGGCACAATGGCTTACTAGTTTTTTTTTTTTTATCCAGAAATTCTCTTTATTTACAAATTTCAAGATGATCTGAATCCTCCTCCCTGAAATTATGATTATAAAAATAAAGAGCATTATGACATGAAACCTGTAGAAACTTGGAAAAAATACAAAGTGGATAATAACACCATGACTAAAAAGGATACACGATTTCATGTAGACTTACCAGGGATTATGGAGAAATGTAAACTTGATAGGATTAGATAGTGGAATTTTACATGTCATACTTTTCCCTGACATTATTAGTATGTTTTCATCCTGAAAAACAAACACAAAAATACCTTGGTCTGCAGAGCCACGGTCTCCACCCAGCCCTGAGGGGGCGACAGTCCACCTCGGCGGGAAGAGGCTGGTCTGGGCTCCCGGCCAGAGCAAACCTCCCCGTGGATTCCAGTCTCTGTGATCAGAGTCTCCACTTCCTGCCTGAACACAGACCCGTGTCTTGCCCAGATGCCCCCAGAATGTGGCAGGGTTCTTGGGAGCACAGTCTGTAAACTGCAGCCCTGGGAACCGTGGGGTGCCAAGGAGGAGAGGTCAGGTGATTTCTTTTCAGACAGAGTCTCGGGCTTGAGATCCCCCAAAGGGAGATTATGGTGGGTAAGTGATGGGAGGCTTTTAAGCCCCTTGGCTCCAAAAGGAAAAATATGTTTTCATTGAGCCCTGCCCACACTTTGAATCAATCAATCAATCAATCAATCAATCTCTCTTTCTCTCTCTCTTTTCTACTGCACACTTCTGTCATTCAGCTTTCTCTGCCATTTCTATTTCTCTCACTCTAAATAAACATTTTGTTTATTTACTTGATCAAGTGATCTAACGTCTGTGAAAGAGGTCAGTAAAATGCAGGGTGTCACTCATGGTTATTATTGCCAGCACCTGTTTTGAAGGCTCTGACAAAGACAGCTAACATAGATAACAAAATGGTTAACACCGTAGAATTCCAACGTACGTCTGCTCATCAAGAGAGGTGGGAAATTAGTTGGGCAAAGCAGAAAACACACTCCATGTTGAAAAGTCACTTGGGCACATTAGAGCTTCACGCACGTATTGATCACGTGGGTGACTGGCACTGGAGTGGGGTGGGGGACCTGGTGGAGTGTCGGGAGAGCAGGAAGTGCTCACTGAGCGGGACTCGTGGTGCACGTTTCAAATGCTCACGCCTCAGTGTCCTCTTTTGTGAACAGAGGGAGCTGACTGAGGCGATGTCGAAAGGCACTTCTAGGTGTAATGTTTTGACTCACAGAAACTTAATCGAGGTGCTTGGTGCTCTTGGTCCGATTTTTCATCACAGGAAGTCACAGCTGCTTTTGTGTAACAGCCACAACTTGGAGTTGAAAACCAAGGGGAAGTATTGTGTGGGGAAGGATCTGAGACGGGTGGTTTCATTTTTATTGGAAGGTCTGGTTTGTAAAGAAAGTTAGAGGTACACTCCGGGGCGGGTGTCCACAGCACACTGAGAATTTCATGTTCCCTGGCTGGTCGGCAGGCAGAACGCTAACACGGAGTAAAGACACAGAGGTCAAGGACAAGAGCCACTGTGGTCCGTACAGCCAGGGCCCAGGTTTCTGCAGGGAGGGAGCACGACCTCAGCCCGCAAAACCATCACAGAAAACTCACTCTAGTACTTTTCATGGGTCTGCACATACCCGTCTCCTCACATAAAGAGATACCCTAGAGGAGAAAAACGAGGGTGAAGTACTCTGTGTTTATGCATTGTGGGTCCTCGGCCGAAAACACCAGAGAATTTATGGGGTTGCTTCAATTTAAATCGTGGTTAGGAATTACCCGCAGATCAGAACACTAACCAACAATTCAGATTCCCTTGTGTCCTGCTGTGGGAGCTGACTGGGGCTTTGATGGATGTGGCTACTGTGATATACTTCACTGAATGTCATTCTAAGGCCATGCCTGTGCCTTCTATTTACTGTTATGCAAAACAAAATTATACGTAAGCTATTCCATGTGTCCATAAAGTGTTAGGTGGTATTAGTTGGTGTGTATATATGTATATACAAATATATATGCTAAGTATAAATATAATACAATTGGGGGAAAACGCTTTAAGAACAAGGTCAAAATTTTTATTTACGCTGTATAGCAGGTTTACAAAATCCAGTGAACCCCTCTTCACAGCCTTTCTTGACCACTGGAGGGTGGGGTCACTGGCTGAAAGTACACACTCCCTGCCTGAGGCTCATGTTTGCATATGGCACTGTGGAAGGGTCTGGGGTGGCTGGGCCTGAGAGGGTGGGGGAGGGCCATTTTTCAGAGGGTCACCTTGACACCAACGCAATGTCTAGACCCCAAACTGCAGCATTATTACTATTTCTTGGCAGTGCTAAATAATAAAAAAAAGATTAAGTTCCATTCAAGGATTATTAGTTGAGAACTAGGTATGGCGGTGCTTATAGAGGATTTTGAACAAATGCAGACTGTTGTCCTTGCCCTAAGAAATTCATTGTTTGTGAATTCTAGAGGTTTCTGATGATTTTTGCAAAAGCACATTGCATAGTGTTTCGTAAACAGACTAAGTAGAGGGATAATTTCAGCGAATGGGTCATTGGGGGAGGAATGGGAGAGAAGGATCGGGGACCAGATGACCGGGGAGCCCGGATCTGCTGCTGGAGTGGGGGGCACAGGGGGAACAGGGACACCCATCACGATTTGGAGAACTTCCCTAAAGTGGAATATGGAGAATCTAAGGTGGGAAAAGACACAAACAGGATGCAGGAATACAAATACATTTCTAGTGAAATAGTTTCAAAGCATTTGCAATTCAGTCGATTTCTAGACTTTGATCTGATTGTCCTCTGGGACGGAGAGGGATCACTGTGATGGCGAGCCACGGCCTGGAGCCAGGTGGGATCGGTGCTTCGGCCACAGACCCTCAGACTGACACCCAAGGCCTCTGACTCCTCCGAGTGGCTTTTGGAAAACGTCCACATTAGGAGATTTTGTCATACAAAGGGATCTTTTAATTTCGTTCTTACTTATTTCTAAATAGCCTTGGAAACACAAGAGTAAAAAGCATAAGTGTTTATAGAATGTCGGGGGAAAAATAAAGAGAAACGTAAAATTTAAACATTTACCAAGCACCTACCATGCCAGGTACCATGTTTGATCTGATTCAATCCTTATAATTATGTATGTGGCAGGTAGGAGGTATGTGTATTTATCCCCGTTTTATAGATTAGTCATTAATTAGGACAGCAGCCAAAATAGCACGCACGGTTGAACAGGTTGCGAACGGAACTGTCAAACACGATGCCCTGGTTAATTGGCGAGTTGTTGATGGGCATTATCTGGCTGGCGGGTCTTCACTAAGCTCCACGTTGACTTTGGCTTGGGGGAAAAAAAAGTCTTTGGTAAAAACAAATTTATCTGAAATAAACATCGCAATATTATGTTTTGAATCTCATGTATAAAAATTGAAATGTAGAGTACACATATAATTTTCCCCTTTCTTTTAGGTCTCTTTGATTTTAAAACTGCTGTAACAATCATAGTCATTTTTAAAGTGTTGATGATAAGAATACCGTCCTGAATTTTTATAGAGACTTTTTCTCGCAAGGACCTTGAAGTGCTAAAAATGTTGTCATCCATATAGGCAAACCTCGGGAATATCTAATTTAGCAAATGTCAGTGATAAATTCTTCTGGTGCCATTTTCCATGTCTTTGAATATATTAGAATGCCCTGGAAATAAGAATGTTTACTCTACAGCAATTGACTGCTAGTAATATGGTTAGTTGGTGTAATTCCACTTGTATTTACTGTTTATCCTTTAAATTGCTGCTGGGATTAAAAAAATCCTGTATGTTTTCTTTCTATTTTGAAAGTGGTAGGTATCACCCGCTTTTTAGTGCTTTCTCTAGGTGATCTAACGTATCGCTGTCTTTAGCTAACTTCATTCTCGGTACTGCGGCGTACCTTTCACAAACACAACTAGAATTAGAATAAAAATTGGAATTTTAAAGGCCAAAACAAACAGGCGATTCCTGTGCAAATGGAAAGCAGTGGAAATTGTGAGGTCATGTAAGTAAGCAAAGGATGCTGGGAGCTGGTAGGCTGGGCCTCCCTGGCCTCTGCAGAGCTCACTCACCCATTAATTGATAAGCCTGACCAGAAACTCCTGGGAGGAGAATGAGGATGGTGGGGTCCCATGTTTTATTTTGCATGTGTGTATGTGTTTTTAATATTTTACTTAGTCTATTTTAGAGAGAGGAGAAGAGAAGGAGAAACAGAGGGAGAGAGACATCAGTGTGTGGTTCCTCTTGTGCGCCCCCTACTGGGCACATGGTCTGCAACCCAGGCATGTGCCCTGACTGGGAATCCAACCCACAGCCGTTTGGTTCACAGGCCCGCTCTCAATCTACTGAGCCACATCAGCCTGGGCGTGTGTGTGTTTTTTAAATAGATGACAAAGTCATTCTGCTTCACCGAATGATTGTGAGCAGTTTAATGTTTGCTCTTTATTTCCATTTTCAATGACTTAATTAGCAACAACTAAACTTTGTCCACAATAATAGCATTATGTTTAAGAGTCAATTACATGCCAGACAGTGTCATTAAATGGAACAGCTAAGACAGCAGGATCTGTGGGAGCGGGTGAGCCAGCGTGAAGTGGCCTGGGCTCCTCAGGGATGTGGCCAGGGCCAGGCCTCCGATCCCTGTCCTGGTGCCCCCTCCTGCCCCGTCTCCGGGCAGTTCCTCACCGTTTTCCACGTCAGCGCCGTCTTCCCACCACATCCCTCTCGCAGATCTAAAGCCTCCCTATTCCTCAAGTTCCAACTTAGATCACTTCATGCAGAAAACCATCTCTTCCTTCTGGCTCATTGCTCTGTGATGACAAGACCCCCCATTATACTTTGGTTGTGTCTGTATCTATCTGAGGGTGGGTCTGTGAGGTCTCAGCCCAGGCAGGATGTATTGGTAGAGACATGTCTGGATTTCATCGGAGGATGGGGGTTAATTGCAAAGGTACTTGGGACGATGAGGAGAGAGAGGGATGGGGGCTCATTGCTAGGAAGGGCCCTGCTGGAGAATTCTGAGGGCTCACGATGGCAAAATGTACTAAGCATGGGCCATTGGTTGAACAGCAACCTGGAGCTGAGTGATGTCCCACGCCTACACTATTTTCTAATTGTCCCTATATTCATAATTCCTAAAGGGAGGGAGTGAGGACCCACTGTGCCGTGCAGAGGCTCCTGTTCTGAAGTTCCTTTGCCAGCTGGAGCTCAGACTCATCAGAAATGCTGTGACTGAAAGGCAAAGAAGGGTCCAGATTGGGTCCTCTAATATTCCAGAGGATATCTGTTTAATTTAGTATTCCAGTGGAGACACTTGGATGTTAAAGATTATGCTGGGACCATAGGTATGAAACTGGGAAAGCTAGGTAGGTATTCCTCCAACCCAGAAGCCACCTCGCATGATGCTGGTTCACAGCGTCCAGGCCTCTCTCTGTCTCCTCTGTACTAGGTCACTCCAGGGGTCCCACGTCTCAGTCTGCAGATGAGAAAGGGACTTACAGTAAGGCCCTGGGGTGGTCGATGGATGCAGACGTGCCTGGGAGCTCACATCACGCTTTGCTGGTGAGAAGGAGCCCCACTGGTGGCAACCCTCAGCTCTGTAGCGGAGGCGCCTGGGTCCTGCGAGCAGCTGCGCAGCGTGGCCTGCTCCGGGAGCTCAGAACAAAGACCTGCTTCTGGACAAACAGCTCGCAGCTCCTCGGAGCCCTGCCGACTTGAGGGTCATAAACACCTAAACGCATCCATGCAGCCGAGGGTCTCTTCTGCTGTCCACTTGCTTGACCCACAAAATAGTTTTTGGATCTAAAAGCAGCCAACTGTCTCTTTTCCCTGGAAGACCCCCCTGCAGGGGGCAGGGGCAGCTGTTGCCCTGTTTCCCCCTGAATTCCAACAACATGTAGGGCATTCACGTCACCGGAGTCATTTTCCAAATGAACAAATTGTGTTTTCTTCTTCGTTGAATCTGGTATTTGAGCCAATCTGTGCAGGCAATTTCCTCCTCTTTGTGTTGCTGACCCTGAGCACTCTCTCAGCCCCACGGTAATTACTGGGCCTCCCCGGCTGCGGGCGAGCGGCTCCTGCTCAACAGCGGTAACATTGTGCTGAACACGAAGAGAAAAAGGCCCGATTCCCGGGCTTGGCCTCCCTTCTCGGGGTTGGTTATTGACAAAGTTTTCCTTTCAGGGTTGAGTTAGAATTTCCGGACATCACGTGGGAAGCCGTGGCCTGGGCTCTGGGTTCCGCTCTCTGCCCCCAGAGAGCCACACTGCTCCCCCCAGAGGCCTGTGCGAGGACAGCACCCCCTCTCTTCTGTGTCACATCCCTCATCACTGCTCTGCACATGGTTGCCAGTGTCGCGTCTCTCTTCATGGGCTGTGACAGGAACAAAGGAAATCATCCTTTGGAAATGTGCCTTCCAGGCAAACAGACTGGATGTGGCAGCGTGGACGGGGCCAGGACTGGGTAAGACTCTTTCCACCCACTCACACTACCTTTCGTTCTGGCCCCCTCTGTTCAGCAGTCCTCCTACTTTTCTATCCCTCTGTCTGTCTGTCTGTCTGCCTGTCATTTCTTCATTTCACCAAGCCCACAACACTTGTTAAGCACTTAGACTGTTGGTAGCTGTTGTGAGCTGAACTGCATCTTCCACAAAATTTGTATGTTGAAGTCCTAGCCCCGGGAGCTCAGGGTGTGACTGTTTTTGAAGACAGGGCCTTTAAAGGGGTAATTTAGGTGAAAGGAGATCATGTGGGTGGGCCCTTATTCCACCTGTCCAGTGTCCTCGTTAGAAAAGGAGACACACACAGAGGGAAACCAAGGGAAACACAGGAGGAAAACAGCTCTCTACAACCCAAGGGGAGAGGCCTCTGAAAAAAGTCAAACCTGCTGACCCCTGACCTTGGGACTCCAGAACTGTGAGAAAACACGTTTCTGTTGCTTGAGCCACGTGATCTGTGGCAGCTTGTTACGGCAGCCTGAGCTGACTGATACAGTGATTTCTTCCGGGAGATGGGGACTCGGTGACGAGTCAAGACTCCTCCAGTTGCTGCAGCTGAGCTGTGGGAGGTAGAGGAGGAAGAGGTAGGGCCCGTCCTTGGCTCAAAAAGACCTTGTCCTGCTCTTGGGGACACACCATTATAAGAGGGGGGATTCGTCCATGACGGGACAGGAGGTGTGTTCTGGAGAATGTGTAAGTGCCAGAGCGAGTGGTTCAGACCCTGACCACTCGAGGAGGTCAGAGCCGAGGAAGATCAATGTGGACTAGAGCAGTTCATTTAAGTAGCAATTAGTTATAATTAATCAATTATGTAATTGAGTAGCACTTAATTATTTAGTGCCTTGTTCGGTTTTCCAACTGCTCACAAGTGTCCGCTTTGTTTCCCAGCCAGAGCTGAAGCTCCCCGAGAACAGGGGCGGCTCATGCACTGGTGTCAGACGAGGTCAGGGTCAGGTTCAGTGATCTGAGGAAACAGAAACCATAGGACAATTGCTTTGAGGTCAAAACTGCACTATTCTGCCAAGAACGGGACTTGTCAAGTGAGTCAGTCTTCAAAATAAATACCGAACCCTGAGGAACAAATGCAGCTTAGATGGGAGCGTGATGTTTCAACTGAACTTGGGCTGTAGGAGTGGCACTGGCAGGACACACCCCCGTGGGACTGAATGAGGACAAGTAACCCTCAGGATGTGTGTGCATGGCGTTTGAGGGACGTGTCCTCTTAGCTCCCCTGGCATGCAAGTGTGGGTCCTGTTGATGAACGGTCCTAGGCCGACTCTCTAAGCTGACACCCAGCATGTTCGTCTCGTTAGCACCAAGGGCTGGAGAACGTCACAACAAACTCGGAGAGCGGACCTGAACTGATTCCGCCGCAGGGTCCTTTAGTGCCCTAATGGTGGTATTCTGGGATCGAGAGCTGCCTGGTGGAAGCCAGATAGAAAATCGAGGGTAATGCAATAGATGGCTTCTTGAAAATAAGTGCAGGGTGTCCCCGGATCCCAGGCTTTAATGGGAGACACTGCTAAGCTCCAGCTGTATGGCCGCCAAACGAGTGTGAAGCTCCTGAAAGGACAGATTCCCACAGTTAGTGTAATGGCATCCTGGGCTTTGCCGGGGAGCCCATGCAGCGTGACACCCTAAATTACAGGTTTTTCTGGATGGCCCAGGCCTGGTTCACTTGCAGAGAATGACAGTGCCTCCTCTCCCTCCACAAGGTCAGTGGCACTATTACCTGTATTCACAAATGGGGCAGAACACCCCGAGACTTGCAGACTGATTGCTTTCATTAACTTTAATTGGATTCTTTTGCACTTGGAAAGAGAAGTGTAACCGGGTTTTAATTGGAAGAGTATCTCAGACCCAGGGTGACACAGGATTGTAAACACTCAAAGTGCTACAGCAACATTGGTGGGGATGTCGAAGTCACTTACATTACATACACACTTACATACATAGTAAGACTAGCTCTCGGACGTGGGAATGTTAGGGAGAGGCTCTGGCCATGTCAACTTTATTTTGGATTATTTTTGTGCCTGTTTAGAAAAAAGTCATGTGAAATCAGATGTTTGCAAATGAAATTATGGAAGAGACCAAACACATTCCCACTGTGCCCTGTGCCAAAATACACCTAAAGAAGGCAAGAGACCCTGGGCATGGGTCCCTTGCCTGAGCCCGGGGTAGCACGTGAAGTCTTAAAAGTTGGATTCCACTCTGTTAACCCTCCTCTTGGCTCTGTTGCTTTACAACTACTGCATCTCTTGCCTGGACCTCGCTCTCTCATTTTGCTGTGTAGCAAGCTCCCACCTAACCTTTAAGACCCTGCTTTTACGTCACTGCTCTGACAACCTTGGTCAACAGCTTCATAGATGTTGGTTCCTCTGTGTGCTGTGCTCGTACAGGGCTCTGTTCATCCAGCAGGTGCTCAGCAGCCCAGGGGGTAAAGAAAGGGGAGGGGAGAAAGGAGAGGGTCACAGATTCAGGATTCCAAATACCAGTTATTGGGAATTATTTTGGAGGGGAGGGTAAGAAGCTGATTGGGACCTTGGCGTGAATGTTAAACATCTGAATAGTGGGTTGACTGATAGCCCTAGGAGTCGTTCACCTCTCCACTGGGGCTTTGTCATTGAGCACTGACCACTGGCCTTCTGGCGTGGGTGCTGGAGAAGTCAGGCTAACATTGGCTATTGGCTTGCCCGGAGAGACCCCAAAGGCTCCCAAAGAGTGGATTGGTGCCCCATCTCGAAGCCCACCCTTGAGTACCGTGCTGGAGGGCACCGGCCACGTGTACCCACCATACCCTGTCTGCCCTTCTGTCTTCTTGCCTGGACTTTCCTCTTCCAGGGCCTGTGCTTACGTTCTTTCTTCACTCCGGAGTAGCAATGACTGTTTCCTAGGGTTCCTGTCTTAAATTTCTGGCAGAAGTGTAACAGTGGCACTGCTGAGTGCTGGGAAAAGTCACAGAGGCCACTGAGTTACTCGATGTGATATCTAGTCACTGCCCCCAGGAGGTCCTGAGCTTCCTGCACAGCCTGGGTTAGAGGTCCGCAGGAACGTCTGCAGCACATTTCTCACTCCGCCCTCTGGGAGCTGCTCTCCTCTCCTTGCTGTCTGGGCGCGCCCCGCCCCCCAGCTCTGACCTGCAGACCCCACCCCCCAGCTCTGACCTGCAGACCCTTGCCGGGTGCAGGAGGGCTCCACCCTCACCTTCCCAGAGGTGAGGAGCTCCCCGTCCCGGTGGAGTGCACACGCAGGCCACTGGTGAGGAAGCCGCTTCCCCTAAAGATTGTTCTTTGATTTTAGAAATAGGTTTTTCTAATCCACACAAAGAAAAATAGGTTTTTCTAATCCACACAAAGAAAAATAGGTTTTTCTAATCCACATCAGAAAAGTTTTAAAAGGATTTAACCATTCCATCAGGACTCAGGAGGGCAGTTTATGTGGCTGATCCTAGATGAGAAGAGAGGTCTGGCTCACGGGGCCGAGGGGACAGTTGTCACTGGCTGCCAGCACAGAGGCCCAGCTTTCCCTGGGCCATTTGAGACTCACAGGTGAGGCACCCTGGCAAATGCCACAGTGAATCCGAATATGGGCATCCAGGCTCGGTTCCTGGCCCTAGTCCAGGACATCACAGTTGGTGCTTCTATTTTGTCCGTGCCTGATTATGGCTGAGACTGGCAAATGGGCGCTCCCTCGGGGCTGTGGGGCATGGCATGGGAGGGGTATGCGGGCAAAAAGCACCCAGAGGAAGCAATGAAGACTTCACCGGTGACCACTGGTGTGGGGTCACTGCCCTCACATCTTAGAGTACCTGGGCTCCCGGACTCCAGGCGCTGCACGGTCCCCGGTCCAGGGAGGCAAATCCCTTCATCTGACTTTTCTTTCTATGTCGTGTTCAGTGACCCCTATCAGAATACCTTTTATCAATACAAAGAGGGCAAGGGCTCAGAGTCCACCGTGACCAACACCCCTGTTTAGGGGGAACTGAAATAATACAGACTGCAGACAGCTGGTGACAGGGTGTCTTCTGGAACCCGGAGGGCCTTCTCTGGAGACATTTCCCGGAACCCCTCCCCGTCTGGGCAGAGAAAGCACATCCCAAGGTGTTCCTTGCGCAGGGCCAGGCCCTCAGTGCATTTTTATCGATCGAAAGAGTGAATACGTGAAGGATGGTTTTGAGCCATACAGTGTCCTTTTCCACCACACATCGGGGCAACCAAACCTTTCAACACTAGGCTACATCTCTCGAAATGAGAATAGATACTAAATATTTATCTATTAGATTTTTAGAGCAGCATTCTTCATTCTAAAACCACAGGGTGCATTCAAATAAAATTACAAATAATTAAAATCTTTTGAAAACCATAAAAGCCTTAAAAGCAAAAGTGTTGTTTTATGGTTAATAAAGCTAGAATATAGGCATGATTATAATGCTATATAATCACGTATGTAATTATTACATAAATAATGTATAATCATCTTAAATCATGCAATTTCAGCCACTCCTTTCCCTGGAGCTCCTCTATTTATAGGCCTGATATGGTGGGCAGGGGAAAAAAGACAGATTTAGGGGAGGTTTGAGGACTAAGCGCAGTCTGTAACTTGGAAGGGCCTGTGCAGTTTATTGGTTTCGGAGAATCTGTATCTGCACTGAATGAGGAAAACCAGCTGTGGGCTGAGAGGGGGCCTTAAGGGAATGACCCGAACCCAGCCTGGGTGCTCATCCTCCTCCCCCTGCCATCCACACCCAGATTGCTCTTCCTCATCTCCGCATTCTCACATCCGACAAACGCCCTTGGAGGCTCGCTGGTCTCCTCCCCAGCCCCGCCACCCCCTGTCGCAGCGCCAGGCCCAGCAAGGCGAAACCAGCACTTATTCCGGGGCTCTCTGATCACTTGCTGATTTTCTAGGGAGGCCGTTCTTGTTTCCATCTGCCTCGAGCTTCCTCCAGGGCCAGGGCAGGGGATGAACCCTCCTCTTCTCTGTGTCCCACTCATCCCTCTTCCGTCTCAGGCTGAAGAGGGCCTGGTGGGCTGAGCCAGGCAGTCACAGTCCCCTTGGGCTGGAGGCACGCTGACTTCGGACAAGTCACGAGTTCCTTTGAGCAGTGGTTCTCACACTCGAGTGTGCATTAATATCACCTACAAGGCCAGTGAGACATCGATTTCTCCACCTTCCTCCTCTCCCTGCGCCAGGGTTTCTGACTCACTGGGTTTGGGGTCCTGACAATTTGCCTTATTAACAAGTTCCCAGGTGAGGCTGGTGAAGGAACCAGGCTTAGAACTACTGGTTGAAGGAAAGACCCTGTGGGCCTGTCATGGCTTCAGGATGGTGATGGCTTCCAAGGCGAAAATGGTAGTTACCTCCCAGGGCCGTGCTTTGCTGTTTACAGGATGTGCTCTCATATATTCTTCCACTACCTTCCCGAGCTAAAGACAACCTAGGGGTTGGTTCTTGTCTAATTATGGAAAGGGTAACGCACTGAAGGTTCCCAGCTGCCAAGCAGGTGCACTGGGGTCCGAGCCCAGGCCCCTTTCCCACGTACTCCAGTGCCTCCCAGCACTTTGTCTTTGGATGGGAATTGTGCTGCTGTTTACATTTTTCAGGGAGCTCTTCATCCAAGGATTCAGGCAATGGAACAAAATGTTCACTAGCTTCTAGGAGGCTTGATTGCTCCACGAAGTCCTGCAGAATCCATCATCCTGGGCTCTTTCCTTTGATCGATAAAGCACACTCTTCTCCCACTGGAACAGAACCCAGGCAATAATTTGCAAAAAGATGCATTCTAGAGAAATTGGGCCCGTCTCCAGGGCTGTGAGTAGTGGCTTCGTTGTCAGGAGAGACAAGGCATCCCGAGTTTTGCTGTTGCTCACTGTCCCTCATCAGATGGTCTGTCTACCCAGTGATATCTCTCTGACCTCAGGTGCTAGAAGGCCAAGGGCTGCCGCCCAAATCGATCACATGAAGGAAGCAGCGGAAGGTTTGTCCTTTAAATCCATACAGGCTGGGACCATAACTAGGAAGTAGAAATCACCCCTATCTCCAAGGGCCTTAAGTAATGGGAGGGTCCCCAGGAACAGACACATTACCAACTTCGCCAGCCATTTCAATCTGAATGTCGCCTTCTGTCCTCAGATAAAACCTTTCTTTCTAACTGCTTTTCATAAAATCTGTATCCATTTTAGTAGTGAGATAATCTATTTATGACAGATTTCTCTGTACTTTTAGAACAGAAAGGCCACATCTTGGCAGACTATTTACTTAGTAATCTTTCTTTCTAGCTTGCTCCACTGTACCCCCACCCCGCCCTTTTCACGGAACATTCTGAGATGCCCGTGTGGTCTCCAGGTCACGGTCAGTTGCTTCAGTCTTCAGCTCCTGGAGTGACATTCAGAAAGAAGACAACAGCTGAGATCTGTAATGTTTTTTCATGGTTCTTATCTTGCCTTGTTTGGAAAGTACTAGTAGGAAAGAGAAGAATGTCTCAGACACATCTGTATTTTCAACAATACTACAGGAAAAAAGTCTAACCAGCAGCTTCTGTGCAGAGGGAGCTTGGACTGAAAATAATCCGAAATGCACGCGCCCAGATGGGACCTTGTTTTAGAGGGGCCTTGGGCTTTGTCTCCTGGGCAATGATCATGTCAAGGACTCAGTGGCTCTAGTTGTCACTGCCACACTGTCCCATCTTGCCTCTCACAGTGCAGTAGATGCTGAGCTGTCCTGGTTTTGATGATGTCTTTTTTAGGACTGGGTTATCCTTGGGGCTCTGCGGGGAGCTGATGATGGAGTTCCTTTCCTTTCATGGAATGCATACACCTCCAGAACCGGACGCAGAGGATGGATAATCAATGACCTTGTGGTTGCTGGTGTCCTGCAGAGGGCGAGACTAAGGTTAGTCACAGCTTAGTAATTGGCCCCAATACTGAGATCTTCATCTGAAGCAAATGCAGGCATCGAGGGGCATTATAGATCAATGCAGGGGCATTGAATACACAGGCCCTGGAAAAAAATGCCAAAATCAAAAATGGATTTGCGTTTAGCGTGCATTGTATATCCTGGTCTGGTTATGAATAATTTAGCCTTCCCTAGGCTGAATAGACTATATTTAGCAAGCCTATCTTGCTTATAATATGTCCTATCTTTTTATGAAGAAGCATAAAGCATACGAGACCTGCTTAGAGTTAGGGGTGACTCCATTTGGTGGGAACAGGATTGTGGAAGTGTCCTCACCTATAGTCAGTCCCACGCTTACCACGTACACCTGGGGTAGCCAAGGACAGGGCTCCAGCACACACAGCTGAAAGGCCCCCGATTGTGTCCCCCTTACTGGGTGTGGGGTGGGGCTACTCAGCCTATGCTGCTGGGGGCTCCCGGCTGAGTCATGTGTCCAAGGGGGGGTGGGTGGCAAGGTGTGAGGGGTGGGAGATGTTTCATTTCCCACCTGTATTGTCACAGTCTTAGCAGATATAGGATGCACACTCAAATTAGGCAATTTGAGGGAACTTTACTAGGACCTGTGCAAAGGTATTGGCAGGAGGAAGGGAGCCCACAGAGGATAATGCAGAGCCTCAGGGCTGGAATTTCAGGGCTCCTTACCTTTTGTAGGCCTAAAAAAGCAAGATAAGGGGCTGTTCCTGGGGCCCAGGAAAGAGAGGGCAGTGCAGACTGGCTGCAGTGGGAGCTCAGGTTTGGGTTGGGTTCAGCCTGTGCTGACTCCACAGGGTGGGAACCAACAGGATAAATACCCAGACTGCATTCTCCTCCCCTTTTTTTCATGCCCAGTGGGTGCTGACCCACTGACCAAACCCAACAGAAAGCTAGAAGCAAGGGAGCCCCTCATGTGACCTATATAGGTCAGCTTCCCAGGTGGATAGGGAGGGAGCGTGCATTTGGAGATGAGACGGAAAATCCCAGTGCGCCCATACAACACCTCTTGTAATGACTGTCCTGCTGTGGACTGCCCTGCACTGTTTCTAGATGGTGCCTATTAACTTGCAAACATCTAACTTTGGGAAAGCGACAGACTTAGTCATTAGTCAGAGGTCTCGGGTGTCCATCAACTTGGTTGGCAGTGTAGTATCAGGACAAGTACATTTTATGGGCGAAGTGGAAATTGTGGTAATGGTGCAGGCTCGCTGGTTCCCCAGCTCTCCGTTGGGAGCCTTTGTGTGGCTGCTCTGGACACCGAGTGGTGGTGTTGGGGTGCCGTGCACGTGGAAGACACGAGTCCCCGGCCTGGTTCTGGGGCCTTCTGAACCTTAGGTCCTTGAGAGACAAATGCTTAACCCTACTGCTGACTGCCAGGGGTGTCCTAGGAATTCATCCCTAAGACAGTTTTTTAGAATGTAGGACATATTTTCCTGAAAACTGATTAAGATTCTCAACTGCTCCTAAAAAGTCTATTTAAATGCTGGGTGGTAAGTGCAAGACCATTTGTTAAATTATTTTCTGTTACTTTCAGTATGTGTAAAATATTTCATATGTAAAAATAAAATACATTTAAAATTTAATTTAATACATCATATTTTGACCTCTTTTTGCCCTAGGAGGAGGGTCATTGGAGATGAGGAAGGAAAAGTGAAATAAGGAAGAGACTTATCTTTTCCTTATTTTTTGGGGGAGAGACTCCCCCCAAAATGGATATGTCCTTGGCTTCCTCCCCAGTTTTATTCTGCAACCTTACCCAGCTCCTGTCCCATCCAACGTGACAATTCCCACCCCTTGGTCAGCCCTCTGAACATGGTGCTTTCGTGTTAAAGCTGCAGTGTTGGTGAGTCTTGGGAGGTGTTTAGAAAGTGCTTCATTAACTATTGCTGCTCAGCGTTTTATCTTAAAACTTACTGGCTTAAAACAACAGTCATTTTATGTGCTCACACTTCTGTGGGCCAGGAATTTGGAAAGGGCACGCGGGGACCCTTGGCAGTTGCGTGTGCTCCAGGAGGTCTGGTGTTGACTGGACATGCTCTCGTGGGCAGGGGGTGGCTGGGGCAGCTCAGCCGGGCCGTTTGCTTGGGGATGTGCCTCTGGCCGCCAGACGGGTTCTCTGGTTTTGCTCCATGAGAGAAGGACCTCTTCACAGGGCCTCTTCACGGGCTAGCCTAGGCTTCCTCACCACACGGCGGCTTCTGAATGTTTCTTCTTCATACATCGTGTCTGACTGCCCCCAGAAGAAGCAGAAGCTGCGGGTCCTTTGAAAGTCTGGGCCAAGTACTGCAGTCACTGTACCACATGCTGTGTCCCTAAGACCAGCCAGATTCAAGGGGAGGGGAAAGAGACGGCACCTTTGGTGAATGATGCAGCACGTGTATCAAACGATGGGGAAGGCAGTCAGTGGTGGCCATCTTTGGAGACGGGCTCCCGATTCAGGAATCTGTTGACTCGGATTTACCCCATGGTGAATGATCAGCATCCTCGCATGGCATTTACAAAATGGCTCTACATTCTCCAGCACCTCCTAGAAGGGTGGGCTTCCCTTCTTGAATCTGGGCACCCATGTGACAATTTAACTACAGCATGTGGCAAAAATAGGTTCACCATGATAAGTACGCGAAACACAGCTTATTCTTGTATTGTTATTTATTAATTATTGTATTAGCTTCCATACAAGGAACTGTGAACCTACTTTGCCCCACCTGCCATAAGAATGTGGTGGAAGGGACTCTAGGTGACCTCTGAGGTAGGTCAAAAGGGCCATGCAACTTCTTTCTGGTTCTCTTGGGACACTCACTCGGGAGAAAGCCAGGGGTGCATGTAAGTCCGGAGGCCACTCTGTTGGGGGTACCACACAGAGGAGCTCCAGTCTGCACCCCAGCAGAGCTTCTACCCAACAGCGGCATTGACTGCCCGGTGTGAGTAAGCCACCTTGGGTGGCCTGTCCAGCTGAGACCTCGGATGACATGGCCACAGCTGACATCTCTATACACCCTCAAACTCGAACATACTGAGGGACCCTAAGCGAGAGCCCCTCAGATAAGCCTCTGCCAAATTTGTGACCCACAAAATGGTGGGTGAGATAAAATGGTTATTTTAAGTCTTTAAGTGTTGAGGGAATTTGTTATGCAGCTATATTACTGGAACACCTCATAAACCTTCTGGAGGTATTTCCATTTAAGCTATTTCCATTTGAGGAATCAAAATCCAGCAGTGAAATAAAAATGTGGGTAAGGGGGGAAAGATATTCAAGCTGGGTGGGGGTATAAAGTAGCCAGATTCACTTCGAATGAGACTCTGGCTTCCCTAAGCAGCTCCTGCTTTTCACAAACACTCCCCCTTCTCCAGTTTGAACCCACAGATTGTCACAACCTCCAGGCAAGTTGGAAGCCACTTTTCTCTCTGAACTTCAGTGGCCTCATCTGAAAATGAGGATATAAATATCAATACCTCCTTGAGTTCCTGGAGGCTGAGATGAGGGAACATTCAAGGACGCGTCTAGCATGTTGCCTGCCACGCAAGTGCACAGCGATTTGCTGAACATGCATCTGAGAACACGCTCATTCAACAATGTACTGAGCAACTAGCTTGTGAGACCTTGTGTTAGATGCCAGGATCCTGGGGGTTCTTGGGACCAGAGATTAACTGTATCTCTTGATTATTTTTCACCCAGTTTTTGTGTGTACAAGGTATCCTCTGACTTGGGGCTGACAAAAGGGCAAGCAGTCGTGTCTTTGGGGGAAGGAATGTCCTTCCTTTTTTGTAGCTTTTTCTGGTTTCCCACTGTTAGGTGTGTAAGGAACACAGGGCGCAGAAGGGCCCATGAGCTCCGTGTTGGGAAAGGTTTAATGTTCAACATGACGATTAGGAAGATGGGGATGTGGGGTCAGATTGCTGGAACTCAAATCCCAGATTTTCCAGCTAGTAGCTTATGAAATAGTGATAATGATAGTAACTAACTCGTGGTTCTTGTGAGTCTCCAAGCTGAGTGTCAGGCACATTCTACAATAATATTCAGTTTAGACCAGCCCAGCTCTGATGATAATGATGATATTGTTATATTATCACTGTCATTACACTTAACCTTGAAAACTCAGTGTAGACATATGCAGGCAAGTTCTGGGGCCAGGCTTTTGAGGTCTTGAATGAGGGGTGTAGGCTTATCGTCCTATAGATGAACGGGCATTTCTAGCTGGGGAATGACAGGATCCGGCTCCTTCTGCCTCCCTCTCTCTTGTTCCCTCTGCCCTTGTTTTCTCATTTCCTCTTCTCTCCCCTCCTTTAAAATGATGACAGTAGGTTCAAGTTGTGCAAATCAAAAGAATAGATTAGAAACAAGAGAATGAATGTGCTCAGCAGACCCAGGAAATCTCCAGGGGATTGGAATTGATCACCCGGCATGCAGCATCCAAAATGATCATTTTTCTGCATGTGGTGAACAATGGGAAGGAAGTGACTCCCCACCCCAGCCTCACTAATCTGATGAGGTTTTCTCTGTGATGCCATGGAGTCTGAGGGGAGAGAAGGCACAGCTAAGCCACCTCCCTGTGGCCTTTTGTTCTGGAAGGATTTGGGCGGAGGAAGAATCAAACCCCGTCCAGTGTGCCCTTACTCACCTTGTTTAACTTGGAAAGGAGACCATGCCCATCCTGGGAAATGCTGGGACCTTGGGGAGTTATGTGGAGGAAAGGATTGATGCATATTTTGGAAGTTGCTGAGGCTTAAAATATATCCTGTTGCCTTTCCCCGCGGGAGGAAGAATCTCTCTACAGGGGCTCAGCCCGCATGGCATGATGGTCATCTGAGGCGGTTTCCTGGTGTTGGCCGTAGCTGGATTCAACAGCGTCAAGCCTCACTTCAGTATTTGGCAACCCTGACTGTAGATTGGGTGCAGGTTGAAGAATGTCACGCAGGCCATGGGCTTCAGAGCTTTGTAATTCATTCTAGTTTCACTGGGGGTTGGCCAAGAGCACTTGGCTCTGGTGAGTTCAAGTCACAGTGGGGAATGAAAGCACCATTTTTGGTAAGCTGCTCGTCTATCTGTCTGGAAGGGTCAGATTCTGATTTCTACCCGCTCCTCATCTTCTTTCACCCTGAAGGTTGAGATTTATTTGAATAAAGGGTTGAAGGGAACATGAGCTACTAGCTCATATGATGTCTTTGCACATACTTTATAAAAAGTACACTTTGGGGCCATGGGTAGGGCGTTAAACTCATGACTCAGGAGCAAACACGACCTATAGTTTAGGCCCCTAATCATCCCCTGATCAGGGAGAATTTGTGCAGTGCCACACTTTCAGACCCAGGCGTGGTAGCCCTGCCCAAAGGGGAAACGCATAGTACCAGGCTGACCCAGCGCTTCAGAGGAGTGCATAAGTCTGTACGTCCTTTCTGATTGAGTAGTTCAGCGTTCCTGATTCAGCATTCCTGATTCAGTGTAGAAGGTCTGCGGTAGGACCCAAGAACGTGGATCTCTAACAAGTTCCCAAGTGGCGCTGATGCCCTTGGTCTGGGGGCCGCATTGTGAGAACCACTTCTCCAGAGTGTAGTTCCCTGACCCAGAATTTCCTACTTCCAGGCACTAGTTGCCTGGTTTGCCCATCAAAACCAAAGGTGCTTTCTTATTTAGTGGTTCCAAATGTATATGGCTTCCCTGGAGCTTTCTGGAAGAGGTTCCCTCTAGCTCTTTTCTCATCATTGCTAGTACTCTAGGAGCCCACTGATAAATTTAGAGGAAGTGTGCAGCACCTCGGCCAGCACCGCCATCAGCATAAGAGGGGAAGCGGACTGCTGTCTCTTTTCCAAGCCCCTCACATCCCTCACGATTTTCTGCTCAAGTATTGTTTCTTGGACTCAGATATCTCCTGCTTGACTTTAGTCTAGACAGCTCTTTATTTATAAACTGCATAAAAATGCTCTGCTATTGTTTTGTTACCTAAGTATGGAAAACAAAACGCAATTTAGTGGAGTAGGAAATTATGCAGAGACAGTTTAGTACTTAGACAACAAAACACATGTGCACATACATACACACACATGTATGCATGATGCCGCAGGCTTCTTTAGACACCCCCGGGTTGGGATGAATGAATGATTGGCTGTCTGGGCACCAGTCTGTGCTGAACCAGGGAAGCTGAGACTAGCTGGAGTTTGGTTGTTGGTGTCACGATGCTCCCTCTGGGCCATCCAGGAGTGAAATTGGGACACTCATTTTGGAGCCACTGGAGTTTCAAGCTCCTTTGTGGTCTTGGCAGTGGACTTGGCATGCTTTCAGGTGTAGATGGCTTTCACACTGACACCTCGAAGGCCCACAGGACATTTTTTAAAAGGTTGAACACCAA
>CM052543.1:137277159-137302191 GCA_028533065.1 Trachops cirrhosus
GCTGGAGTTTGGTTGTTGGTGTCACGATGCTCCCTCTGGGCCATCCAGGAGTGAAATTGGGACACTCATTTTGGAGCCACTGGAGTTTCAAGCTCCTTTGTGGTCTTGGCAGTGGACTTGGCATGCTTTCAGGTGTAGATGGCTTTCACACTGACACCTCGAAGGCCCACAGGACATTTTTTAAAAGGTTGAACACCAAGTCACCACATCTCGTTAGTGTCAGCAGTTGCTTTATCGGTGAGAATAACTGTCCTTCTTAGCTTCTCAATTTGTCACCTGTGCAGTGATTTATTACCTTCCAAAGCTGCAGTAATTGTATAATGATGCAAAAATAATGACAAGCCATTCTGGTAAACTTTATTACCTGTAGCATCTTGTATTCCAACTGCATTCCAGCAAGCTCTGTGGGATTAAAGAGCACACCCAGGTGGGTGACAGCAGCAGGGAGGACAGCTTCTCAGTCCTGAGAGGAAAAGGAGACAAATGGACTCCTGCACTGAGGCTAAGAAGAATGGGGCTGGGGTGAGTTGGTTCCATTTGGGGCTTACATGTCAAATGTGGTTACTCTCATTTTTATCCCAAGAATGCTGTATTCACTTGACTGTTTTAAACTGGGAATACGGAACTGGCTCTTCAAAAAATCTTTAATGAAATATGTATTTACAAGAATGTATATAAATAGTGTGCAGTTGAATTTCCATTTTATCCTTCACCCTCACTGCTAGAGCCTCTCCTTTTTATCAAATGACTAAGCTTGCGGCTTTTGCATGGGCTCAGATATACCTTCACTTGAGCTGGGTTGTAAAATACTGCATGATGTTCTAGTGCTAAGGATATAAAGGACTCAAGAAGGCTGTGTTATGAAGTAACTTTAAGATTTGGTTCTCTTTTTGAAAAAAAAATATGAGGTTTAAAAACCTTTCATGTGGAACTGAGAACTGAGGAACAAAATAGTAATCAAGTATGGCAATAAGAGGGTTCTTCCATTAACTGGAGATTACCTGCTTTGGGTCTATGACTGGGGGTAGGCACGGTAGGTCTCCCATTATTTTCCTGGACCAAAGAGTAAGGAGGGTTCTTGCGCAGTTGACTGTGGAGGCAAAGACAATGGATAGGAAGTTCTGAGCCATCTTCCATCTCCTTCTTGACAACGTGACAATGACTCAGGCAATGCCTGACTCTTTCATAATGGATTCTCTTGGGATTATACCAGTGGGTTTGTGTCCTGGGTGTAAGACCTCGGTAGTGAGGACTAGAAGGGACTATCACATAGCAGATGTTGCTAGTGCTGACCAACAGGCACTTTTCTCATATTCACAGGCCTTGTAATTGGACTGCATTTCTCTTCTTGCAGTTAGATGGGACCATGTGACTTGTTCTGGCCAATGGAACAAAGACATTTTCAGGATAGGCTATAAAATCTCCCATAAGTTACCCGCCCTTCCGCTTTCCACCATCTGCCGCGGGACAAGGCCAGTGCAAGCAGACAGAATAATCAGAGATGGAAGTGGCCTTGGAGGTTGAGTCGCTGCTTGGAGGAGAGATTCCTGATTCCACTGAACTATAATGTGAACGAGAAACAAATCTTTTCTCTGTCAAGGCACTGGGATCCCAGAGTTAATTTGTTAGCATAGTGAAATCTATCATATTCTGATGTCTTGGCTCTGAGGCTCTAGAAAGTGGTTAGTCCAATGCCCCCTGCTATGCTTTGGCCTCCAGGAATCTGGCCAGGGTCTTTCTGATTAACCAAGGTTTTGTTTTCCTCTTCTGAGTCCTCAAAATTGGGAAGTGCCTCATTGTGAAAGTCCAAATGATGATTGTGGCTCTGGAGAGGCCCAGATGCACAGATGCTTCAAAGAGAGGCAGGTTTTCTCAATGTTGGCACTCTTACTGTTGGGCCAGAGAGCTCTTTGTTGTGGGAGCTGACCTGCGTATTGTAGGTTGCTTAGCAGCAGATTTGGCCTCTCCCTACTAGATACCAGTACTGCCTCTTCAACTGTGACAATCACAGTCTCAAGACATTGCTAAATGTTGCTTGGGGGCAAAATCACCATCCGGCTAGAGAAAGGCGAACACCCAGCTTGAGACATTGGGAGCATGAGTTTTCCTCTACTTTGTGGTCAAAGGAGTGCTTTCCCGTTTCTTCTCTGCTTCATGTCATGTGCTGAAACATTCATTGCCTCTTTATAATGCATTCAGACCAAAGCTGGTTTTTTTGGTACTCAAGGCTCTCCATCAGTAGGAATGTGTTGCCTTCATTGTCTTCCTTCCTTCCCTCATATGAGTTACCTATGGCTGCAAAACAAGTCACCCCAAAACTTAGTGGCTTAAAGCAACAATACTTTATTGTATTATAGTTCCTGTGGGTCAGAAATTCAGCAGTGGCTTTACTGGGTGGTTCTGAGGGTCTCTCTTGTGTTTGCAGTCAGGATGTTGGCAGGGGCGCTGTCGTTTGAAAGCATGAGTGGGGTCGGGGGATCTGTTTCCAAGATGGGCTTCTCTCATGGTTGTTGGCAGGAGGTCTCAGTTCCTCACCCTGTGGACGTATCCAAAGGCTGCCCGAGTGTCCTCACAACATGCAACAAACTTCCTGAGATCAAGTGATCCAAGAAAGAGGCCTCAGTATCTTTCTGACTTAGTCTCTGAGGTCACACACCCTCCCTTCTGCTTTACTTTATTCATTAGGAACAAGTCGCTAAGTTCAGCCCAACCTCAAGGGCAGGACAATTGGCCTTCACCTCTAAAAGGAGGAGCACCAAGGAATTTGTGGACATGTTTGATAACCATCATATCACCAAGCACGAAGCTTTCTCTTAGATACACTGGGCTGCTTGCCAACCCCTGTCCACATGAAGCTGATCCTTAGATTTTGAACTTCTCCCACCTCTCCTACCCATAGGACTTTTTCTCCATCTTCCAGAATCTCCAATTCCCACAGGACTATAAAGTCACTCAGGGGTCCTCTGTAGAAAAGTGTCTGGTAAACTGAAACAGGGAAGTTGTAAAACGAAGAAGGTTTGGAGTTGGGCTGTTCCCAGAGGTAGCTGCCAGTTTGTAGGAGCTCCTAACTATCGTTACGCCTGTGACTGAGATGGTTCTTATGCTGATGGTGGGATTCCAGACCCTACGGCAGGTGTGTGGAGGAGGTACTTAAGAAATCACAGCCACCTTCCTCCCCATCTCAGCCCCGCCCAGATTCCCAGCTCCACCTGAGCCCAGTGACCACCTCCCCAGCAGCTCTTGAATGCAGGTCCGGTAACTTTGGAGCCAGGCTGCTTGGGTTTGAGTCCCAGCTCTAAAACCACAACAGAGGTGGCTTACTGACTGTCTGAGCTTTGTGTTTCTCTGTCATAGTGTAGAATGGTGACTAAAAGTCTGTTTTCACTTGCATCCAGGCAGGTCTATGTGACTAAGCCTGGACCCCCGGAAGTGATGTGGGTGGAGGTGATATGTGCCCCTTCTGGGAGTGGCCCATGTGACTCTCTGTGTCTCTCCTGTCCCCTTGCTGGCCAGAGGTAAATGTCCAGAGCAACACTGGATGGCAGTCTGTACCTCTCTCTGTAGGGTCCTGCATGACTGTGGGACTGAGTGTCCACTCTGCAAACCAACCAGACTTTCTGTGAGTGAGATACAAGTTCCTGTCATGTCAAACCTGTAAGATTCCAGGGTTTGTTTATTATAGCAGCTAGCATTGCTTAATGAGCATAATCACTTTTTAACTATATAATGTTGGAAAAATTACTTAACTTTTCTTGCCACAGTTTCTTCATGTATAAACTGGGGATCATAGAAGTCATTATCTCATACTTTCATAAAAATAGGTAAATGATGTCTATCCACATAAAGCATCTAAAACAGTGTGTGGCCCATAGAACATGCTCACTCAGCTTATCTATTCTTATCATTAATTAGGATAAATAATTGCCACTTGCCTGAGCCCTGTTATGTGGGAAAGACTTTCTGCTTCAAAACCACTTTTCCTTCTGATTTATGGAGACGTGCTGGGATCCAGCTGGGACCCAGCTACAAGGCAGAACTCTGGTGCAGTCTGGCCTATGGGAAATCCAGGGGGGGCATGGGGTTGGGGCTGTGCAATTGTCCTCTGTGGTCCCAGCCATACCCAGGCTTGAGAGCTGCTTCTGGCAGTAGACATAGGAGGCGTCCTGACTATGCAAATATCTGATGGTCAGGCCACACCCAGCCAAGGCCCTGGGTGGACCACAGTCCTCAGGGAGGCAGGAGCTAGAGTCTGTGCTGGGACGTGTCTGTGAAAACCAGCAGCGGCCTTCCCCTGGCTTCTTTACCTTCCAACATGGAGGCAGCAAGCTTTTGGTCCTTGCTAAGTTCACTCCTAAAACCAGGAATAAAGCATTCTCTGTGTCACCTTAAACAGCCCTCATTCTGGCTTAGCTCAGCCCATTTCCCCACTCGCAAGACTGTCTTGGTGGTAGAGTGGGGGTGGGCACGTGTCCTGGTGGGAGGAATTCACTTGGGCTTTGCATCACGACCTCTTTTACTCACTCCCATTCCTCTGTTTGGATGTGTCGGGCACTCTGGGGGTATGTGTAGGGGTCCCAACTATGTTATGGAGCCAGGAGATGCATTCGCTGCCTCAACATTTTGGCTCCAGCTGTACAGGCCGGGGATTCACTGAGCTCAGCAATGGTTGTGTGATCAATAAAGCATTTCAGATAAAACTCCATTTGCCTCCTGCAAATTCCCACCATTACTTTGCCTTGTAAACAACATCTTAAGGAACGCTGATTGTAAATCATCCCCGATGCACCTTCACACCCCTCATGCCATGCATGCTTTCTCATAGTGTTATACGGGAGGCAACGGAGATGCTGAAGTCCAGAGGATTCAGGCCTCAGCTCTCAGGGAGTTCGGTGGGAGCAGAGCAGATGGAATCCCAGTCTTTCAGCTTCTGGCCCAGGGCGTTTGCCCAGCCTCTTCACTCAGCGCTTGCAAGTTTCCTGACCTGGCTCTGGGCCCCTGTACGGCTGGCTGATGGGTGCTAAGCAGGGGGCGGACTGCAGGCAGCCACAGTTTGTGACCCTTGTCCGAGCTGAAAGCTTACCATATCCTCTGTCTGGACAGGCTGGCAGACTGTCGCATTTTTCCCATGAAGTTCTTGCCCTTCCCTTGGCGCAGCCCACAGGCAGATGGTCCGATGCAGTGTGACCGCGTGCAGACTGGGTGGGTCTGGAATATCACTCCACAGGTTTCTCGTCAGCCCAGAGAGAAGCACCTTCCAACCTGCGGTTAGTGTGCTGTGTGCCAGTGCACCTGTGGAGGTGGGGATGGACGGGGGTGGCTGGAGAGCAGTGCCCCATTCCCGAGCAAAACGGCGTGTGAAAGGGAGCCACAGCTCATGTTACATCCTCCAAATTGGCCAGAAGGAAGCAGAACTCAGGCTGGAGGTGCCGAGGGGGCCCTGTTATCCGGCCCTACTGACTTTCCATCTCTGGAGAGCCAGCGTGTTCCCACTGGATCAGAGCCTTCTCTGAGGCTCCGAGTATGGGGTGGGACCCTGTTTTGTACCTGAAATGGCTCTGTCCCCTGCCCCAAGCTACCATGTCACCTTGTGGGAGCAGACAAGGGGAGTTTGTGAGCAGCAGGCGCAGGTGCCAGAACAGGTGAAGATGGAGCAAAGGAGATGTGAGGCTGTGAACCTGCTGTGGGCAGAGAGCGCAGGCGTGGAAGGCAGGCAGTGAGGAGCATCTCGATGAGCCAGGGTTAAGGGTCTGCTCTAATGTCACCTTGGGTTCAGTGTGGTGCAGCCAGCTTCTAGGCTCATAAGAGCCAATTGTTAAATTTCCTGAAGTTGGTGAACTGATGGATGTCTTCCTGATCGTTCCCAATTTGGTGGGAATACTTACACCACGAGAGCTGGACATGCTCCCACCCCGCTGTTAACCATTTTCCAGCACATCACTACCTAGGGTTCCCAAAGGTGGATTTTCTTAGCCTCATGCTACATGTGCCTGGGTTTTGCTACGACTTACATACTTTCCATCAGTGACCTCCAGGAGACCTCTGTCCTGATGTGGTGTGACCGGAGGTCTCTTTCTCCCTCTGCTCTGGCCCGTGTGCTGTAGGCTGCCATGGCCTGCTCTGCAGGGTAGGAATTCTGTGTCCCCTCAGGCAGGGAAGAGGCCGGTCAACCTTCAGGTGACGGCTGTGACTCCTCCTGGCACTGTTGTCAGACATGCACGCTGAGTTGCTCTGCCCTCCGGCTTCTCTTGTTTCTTCTTCCATCCGGGCCCTGTTGCTGACTGTCGCCATCTGCTCATTCCTCCTCCTTGCTCTTGGGGCAGACCCTCTGCTGGGCCAGCGTACGGGCAGAGGAGCCCACTGGGCTGTGTTGGTAAACAGCGTTTGCTGCCTTTTGGAGCTTTTTTTCACTTTAAGGGCTCAGCTGATTCAATGGGTGACCCCAGACTTCATCATCTCAAGCCAGCATGATACTAGTTCCCATTTCTAGGCGCTCTCTGTGTGCCAGGGACTGTGATGTGCCCCTATTGTCTCAGGTGCTCTTCACAATGACCCCGTGAAGCAGGTATTGCTGCTAGCTCCATGTCCTCGACAAGGAACAGTGGCCACCTGTGCTCGTAAGTGGCAAGAGAGGGATCCAAACACAGGTCCGTTTGGTTTCAAAGCCCACACTCAGAACAAGTCTTTTGTGCTGGCCGTCTGTCACTGGGACAGTGAAGGAGATGTGATGATGGTCAGGAGTGAGGCGTTACGTTTGACCTGCGTGGCACAAGCAGGTTTGGGAAGCCGTCAGTGGCCAGTGGAGCCAGAGCCGTCAGAGGCGGGTTACTGTGTTTGGGATGGACATTGAGTAGGAAAACTGTTTTCTAGATATATTGCTTGTTTTGTCATATTAGTCTGCTAGGGCTGCTGTGACAAAGTACTACAAAGTGGGTGGCAGTTAGAACAACAGAAATTGATTGTTTCACAGTTCTGGGGGCCAGCAGTTGGTGGTCCAGGTGTGGGCAGGGCTGGGCACTCCTGCAGGCTGTGGGGGAGGATCTGGTCCGGGCTTCCTGCCGGAATGCTGGTGGTGGCAACTTTGGCTTTCTTTGATTTATAAAACCATCACCCAGACCCCTGCCCTCATCCTCATATGGCATTCTCCCTGTGTCCGTGTGTGTGTGTCCAGTCTTCTCCTTTTTGTAAGGACACTGGTCATGTTGGATTAGAGTCCACCCTAATGACCTCATCTTATCCAGTTATATCTTCAGTGACCTTATTTCCAAATAAGGTCTCCTTCTGCTGCGGTATGGTGCTGGGGGTTAGGACTTCAACATATGAAATCTGGAGGGGGAGGGGGACACAATTCAGCCCATAACAAGTTTGTTCATATTAGCAGTCAACCTGAGAAAAGCTGTTTAAGGAAACTCTTTGTTCTTTCCAGTTCTTGTTAGGAGACACTCCATGCACTAAAATGAAGTAGGCGTGGGCTCTGCCTTCTGAACTGATGTCCATCTCCCAACCATCACTGAAAGCCGCTCCACTGCCTAGGTCATCTGCACGTGTCTTCTTCAGATCCCCAAGGAGGGCTTTTCCAGACCCTGCCCCTCGGGTGTGGTGAAACCACACACATGGGCGGAGCTTTTCCTGCCCCATCTATATGAGCTGTTTCCCTCCCGGACCCCAGAGTGTTCTTCCATACTAGGCTCTGTTTTGGCCTTAGTGTTCTGAATACTCTGTGCCCTGCAGGTAGGACACCAAGCAGAGATGAAACTAGTTGTGGCCAAAGTAGTGGCTGCTGCTGACTGGGCTGTTGGAAGTGCTGTGGTCCCACTGATGGGATGAATACTCTTTCCCAGACTTAGGTGGGGCGTGGCTAGTGAGAGAAAGGAAGATAAGCCTTGTCTGAGAGGTGATTCTGTGAATTCCTAACACAGAAGGGCTGCAGGAGATGGGGGAGCCTGGGGAAGGGCTGGGGAAGCTGCTTACCCCTCTGGCTCTGCTTCTGTTGAGCATGCCATCAGAGTTCTCTGTCAGGGGTACACCCTTATGTTCTGGGGGGCCTTCTGTTCCCCACTACCCACCAGCAGATGCTGCTCTTTCAGTCATGACAAGTCTTAGGGCCACATAGTGAGTCCCCAACCTCAATCTGAGACCCAGCTATTTCTCCTGGGCTCCCAGACTGAACATTTCCACTTGATCTTTTAGTCACCCATTTCTTCATTCAACCAAGGTCAAGATTGGCTGCTAAAGGGGTAAGTAGGGGAAGGGGGCATATCCTGGGAATAGAGCCAAAGAGTAAAGAGTGCCACATGTCCCTAAGTGAAGAGGTGGATCTGGCTGGAGGGGAGAGTGAAGGAAAGTGAAGGCAAGAGATGGCACTCACATTAAGAAAGTTCACACTAAGAAGACTGGATTTTTCCTGAGGGCAATGAATGGCCTTAAGAATGAGAGTGATGTGAGAGACCACTCTGGAAGTGTGTGGAGCATGATTTGAATGGATGTGAGATGGAGCCAAAAGACAGTTTAAGGTGCTATTGTCACAGTGCAAATGTTCACTCACTCCCCAGTCCCCGGGTCTCCTTCTGGGTTAATGGAGAGTATATGGACCTGGGCGAGGAGTGCAGAGCCTTGTAACTCCTGCTTGTGGCTGGTGAAGGCTGCTCTCTCTTCCCTGCCCGGGGGTGAAGCAGCTCCTGGACTGGTGTGCTCTAGGCTGAGCCCTGTGCATTTTTCTCCCTCTGAAAATAATACTGGAGAGCAGGAGGCTGTCAGCTGTGTTTCCCGCTTCATGAGGAGAGCTTTGTTTGAAGAAATTCCAGAGTGCACAAGTCAGATTAAATACAATGGAGACACAAAATGAAATTGCTCTTTACAAGAAGTACAGGTGCAATAAAATGGAGATACACTTGTTTGAACGCTGCAAATGTCCCGAGGATTTCTAAAGGCTACTGAGCAGTTTAAGCAAGAATGGGAGTTAGAAAAGGAAAGGAGGAAGGGGGGTCAGAACTTTTGGTGGGTGTGCATGTACATGTATGTACACTCACATGTATCCACATGGGTGGCTGGAATGCAGGGATTGGATAGGCCTGTTGGAAGTGATTTCAGTTAAAATCCCAATCTGGGGCAGAGTCTATGCTAGAGTGAGAGCCACAGCCTTTCCCCTGTCCACACCCTGTTCTCTCCTCTGGTCCCCTTTGCTCACTATTGCCTCCAAGCGGAAAGTGTGAGCCTCCCCTCAATGACCAGTGAGTTCATGTTTACCCCACATGGGGCCATGGGAGAGAGGGGTGAGGAACAGAAGGCTAGACATACTACATCTTTAAAATGGGACATTTGCTCCCTGAAGCAAGACTCTTTAATACTGAATGAGGCCACTTTCTATGACTCGGTACTTAGTACTTTATACCAAGAGTCAGTTATCAGCCAGCTGCTATTTATTAAATGCCTAATATATATATTGTTATAGGGACTAAGCTTGTAATCAGGTCTGAAGCTGCAAACAGGAAGTTTGCAGATCTCAAGTGTTATGTTTGACATGACTGGGATCTATCTATCTATCTATCTATCTATCTATCTATCTATCTATCATCTCTCCATCCATCCATCCATCCATCCATCCATCCATCCATCCATCCATTACCTGTCACTGTCCAGACACCTTTAGATGGAGCAAGCACTTGCCAGTTAATCAGAGTTGTCTTACAACCAGCTGATGCTATGCTTGCAATTCATGCGAAGAGAAGAGACGCCCACGCATGAAAGAATTGCGTCCCTTCAATTCAAGGTGTGAATCAAGGTTCTGGTGAAGAGAGTCTGAAGCAGCGGGTACCTGAGAGTCCGCAGGGAGTCACTGGGAGGCTTTGAGGCGGCACATTTGCTCTCTGAAGTCAAAATGGTGAAAGTGCTATTGAACTTTTCTTGTGCTTAACACAGCTTCTATTTGCGAGAACGTTAGACTTTGGTCCCCAGACAAGTTGGAGTTTAGAGGAAACAAGTCTTGGAATGACTATAAAGAGAATGCTTTCAAATGGATTTTCAGCATTGGGTCCAAATTGAGTAGAAGCAGGGGTGGAGACCCATTACTCAGTCTGGGGACTCTCCTAAGCTGACGTCATACTGCCTGTGATTCATTGTCAACATCGGTCTGCGCTGAAGATAGACTGGAGTCAGGGTTTTGGGAAGTTAACTGGATCGTACACTTCCTGCTCATGAATCATCCTGTCCTTTTGTTCACTTAGTCATTCATGCAATGATTGTTTTGGGCACCTGCTATGTGCCAGGCACTGGTCTAGATGTTGGGGGTACTGCAGTGACCCCCAACACAGACACAAATCCTTGCCTTCACGGAGCTTACATTCTACTGTGCATGGGGGGCAGGGAAGCAGACAATAATACAAATCAGTACATTACGTGGCATGTTAGAAGGAGATAGAATGCCATGGGGAGTGGGATAGGACAGCTAGTGAGGCAGATGCACAGATGATGTGGTGTTAAATAGTGTGGTCCAGGGATACCACTGACAAGGGGGTACCTGATGCAGGGCCTGAAAGGAGTGATGGATATTAGTATGGATATCAAGAGGAAGAACATTTCAGGCAGAAGCACTGTTCAGTGCAAAGGTCCTGAGGCAGGCCCAGGCCTGCTGAGTCTGAGGAACAGGTAGTAGGCCGGTGGGATGGAGACAAGACAGGAGATCAACCGAGGGTAGAACATGTGGGGCCTTGTGGGCAACAGTGGGGACTTTGGTACCTACTCCAATGAGGACAGGATCCATTACAGGGTTCTGGACATGATCACTGTCTGCTCACTTTTTATTGCGATTATTCTGATAGACTGTAGGGAGCAAGGGTGGCAGAGGAGGGTCAGTTGCGGTGGACCGGGTAAGAGATGATCATGGCGTGGATCAGGATGGTACATGGCCCACTCCCGTGGTGAGGAGTGGCTGCGCTATGGGTAGATTTGGAGGCAGAGGGACCGTTCCTCTCCTGGTCACTGTGGTCTCTCTGGGGAGTGGGGTGGACTGGCATTTATTCTGCCCACTGTGTGCCCACCACTGTCCTAGTGCCCCGAATAGTGTCCTCTCATTTAACCTTCTGGCGTCTTGCTGAGGTAGGCAGGATTTCCCTCATTTTACCAAAGAAATCCGAGCCTGAAGAGATGAATAACTGGCCCACACCACTAATGAAGGGCAGAAGTGGGCACCCTGTTCCCACTGACCTCCCCATCCTCACCCGGATTGAAGGAAGCTCAGTGGTTTCTGGTTCCAGGGAAGGACACTGAGGCTTTGCCGGAATGAGATCGACCATGACGTAGCGGGGCGTGTCTGAAAGGTGGAGCCTGCAGGGACCCTAGTGGTCTCTCATGTCAGGCATTTACACAGGGGGTGGGGGTGGGGCTCCCCGATGCTCCCTTCACTCCCTGCCTGACCCAGGCTGTGCCCTGAGCAGGCTCCTCTTGCCTTGTTTTAGTTTTAGCTGGCCCTTGAATTTCACTCTTTAACCAAAGCCTGGAGCAAGTAAAACCAGACTCCACCCTTTTTTAAAATGTGAAGTAAGTCCAAGAGAAACAGAAGGCCATTTGGGACCCATTTCTAAACAGGGAATAGAGTGGTTGCCCTACACTGACCCAGGGCTGAAACTGAGGACCGAGAGATGCTGAGTGCTGTGCATGCCGGAGAGAGCTCCCAACGCTGGGGGCCACACCGTCCTGCCGCCACAGGTTCTGCCGCAGCCCCTCGGCTTCTGTGTGAAGAGGGATGAGAGGGAGGAAACCCGTGAGCTGCAGCCATTATCACAGAGTGACTCCCTCACCTTGTACCCCGCCCCAAGCCAAGTGAGGGGAGCCAGAGAATTGGGGTGCTCACAAGG
The DNA here is from genome assembly GCA_028533065.1 of Trachops cirrhosus. Classification (NCBI taxonomy): domain Eukaryota; kingdom Metazoa; phylum Chordata; class Mammalia; order Chiroptera; family Phyllostomidae; genus Trachops; species Trachops cirrhosus. Next base: position 137,289,009 of record CM052543.1, read on the forward strand.
AGAACGTGAAGTACGTGTTCTAACTCCAGATTAACTGTCTGCTCAGATCACTGACTTTCTGATCTGGCCTTGTTCCTGGAAGAGCAGGAGAGAAGAAAAATATGTAGAGAGGGCAGCATAGACACAGAGATGAACAGGCAAGAGCCTGTATGTCCCTGCTTTGGGGTTAAGGGGGGTGTGAGTTTTTTGAGGGTTTAGCAGCCAACGTGGAGATGGATGGGCTTACAACGTCCTGCCTGTTATGCCCATTGCCTGGTGGGGGGCAGACCCTGGCAGCAGTAGGCTGGAATGTACGGCAGCGTAGTATCCTAGTCTGTTAAGTGCTATTATAATGAAATTACCGTGGACTGGGTGGCATAAACAAGAAACATCTATTTCTCAGTTTTGGAGGCTAGGAAGTCCAAGATCAAGTTGCTGGCAGATTAGGCACATGTTGAGGACCTGCTTCTTGTTTCATCGATAGCTGTCTTCCCACTGTGTCCTCACGTGGTGGGAGGGGTGAAGGAGCTCTCTGGGGCCCCTTTTAAAAGGTCACTAATCCCATTTATGAGGACTCCACAGTTATGGCCTAATCAGCCCCCAAAGACCTTATTTCCTAACGGCATCACATTAAGGCTTAGGATTTCAAGATGTGAATTTGCAGGGTGGGAGGGTTGGGGGGAGAGGGTGCAAATATTTAGTCCATAACACACAATGAGGGGTAGGAGCTGGTGGACCTCCCTTCCCAGGGAAGTGTGCCAGGGAGGGGGCATGGGCCCAAACAAGTCCACCTGTGCTATTTGCAGAAAGCTGAGACCACCCACAAAGATTAGCTTAGTAGTGATGCTTGCATTCTTGTTCCACTCTCTCTCCAGCCCAGCATCACAGCAGCCAGGTGCCAAAGGGTTGGGAGGCCTAGGAGACCAGAATCCCAGTTACAAGCACTCAGGCCCTATCAGCCTGGCTGGGAGGGTGGGGAGCCGACAAGAGTTAAATTAAGTTTGAGATGGAAGTTTTAAACTTACCTGCCTTTTAATGACCAAAAGTGATCAGAAAGTCATGAAATTTGAGGAAGGTGTTAAGGGATGGGAATGGGAGATTAGATGAGGCTCGATCGAGAGCAGTGGAATGGAGACAACTCATGTTTATATCCCATCATGTTGAGATTGCTCAATAAACTAGTGGCACACATTTTATAACATTAGCGAAGCAGAACTAATTTCAGGAAAACATCAGTTACTCGAACAACTTCCACCCTGCCCTTGATTGTCAGTGAATATTTGGTGGCACTGCCTGCCAAACGTGGACCCCCGTATCCCGGTGGGCTGAGCTCTTGGAGCTCCTCTGGCCAAAGTGCAGAACTGAATATCACCCAAGTCACGGAAATGGGTGGAGCAGCTTTAGAAAATGTTAAGTGAGCACCTGTTTGATCAGAGTAATAATTAGTGTACAAAACAAGGGGGAGCAAAAGGGAAGCTTCCCTGGGCACCTCACCACTGGGAAGATCAAGAGCAGCAGCAGGCGGCAGCCACCTGACAGGGGCCACCTAAACTACTGCTTGGGAGTCCGTGAGCATCCCCACCACCTGGGCCCTGGCTGATGAAGGGTGTCTTTGTGTCTTAACCTTCTTAGAGAGGCACTGAGGATTTTTTTTTCCTAAAATGGGAAACCCATTCCTAATCCCCCAATTCCCCTCCTTTCTAACAGGCTAGCTGGCTTCTTCTTGGCATAGTTTGTGTTCTGGCCAAGCATATATATTTTTACGTAGCTGAAATCATTGTAAAGATACAACATTGGTCTCTCCTCCAACTGAAGCATAGAATTCCAGTTACTCCTCTTCACAGCTAAATTTTTAAGGAAGGATAGGAGTTAGATTGGAGAAGATTATCTTGTGCTTAAAGAAAGTAAAGATTTATTCAGAAAAGATTAAATTACAGGACTCATTATGGTCAGGGACAAAATGTGGTTCCAAGGTACTCTGAGAATTATCAGCTGGAGGGAGTCGAATTTTTGTGAGACAATAGAGAGTGTGGTAGGAGCCACTTCTGAACTGAGGGAGGCGTGTAGGCGAAGGGGGATGCTGGCTCTAGTTGCCCGCTGATGGCTGAGCCCGGGCCTCTGAGGCGGTCAGCAGTGAGTCAGACAGGCTGCCCGAGCATTCAGAAAAGGTGTGACAATGTCTTTTTGTTTTCTTCAATAAACACTCATTTCTTTTTTTATTGACTATAAAGTTTATGCTTTATTTTCTTGAGTCTAAGACACTAAGTCTTAGAATCAAGACTTGAAGCCCTATGCCCCAATGTGACAATACTGGGAGAGAGGACCTTTAAGGAGTTAGTGAAGGTCATGGGGGGGGGTCCTTACAAGATGAGGAGGAGATACAAAGGATGTAGGGGTGCACAGAGAAGAGGTCCTATGAGGGCAGAGTGAGAAGGGGGCCATCTGCAAGCCACGGAGACAGGCATCAGAAGAAGCCAGTCTCACCCACACCTTGATCTTGGACTTCCAGCCAGTAGACCTGTGAGAACATAAATTGAAGCCCCTCCATCTGTTGTATTTTTTTGCAGCCTGAGCATGTTAATACAATTTAAAGCACACTATCAATTTAACAGTCCTTTGGTGAGGACTTAGAAAAAGAAACACTGCATTTCATCCATGTATATGTTAAGTTCAAGGTTGCATCCAAATTTCAAAAATGTTAAAATGTAAGAAACTGCATAATTCCCAGATTAGGAATTAGTGGAGCAGAGGATGTGAACATTTTTATGGTACATGTTGCCAAAAATTTTAGGTAATGCTATTATTCCCTTTGCTAACCTGGGCACTCAATTTCAGAGGTGATGTGACCAGCAGATGTAAAAATATAGAAAAGAAAATCAGAAAAACAAGCAAACTATGCCTTTTCCCTTCTGAATTTAATGGACAAGTTAATACAAGGTCTGTCTGGAAAAAGTCCAGCCATTTTTAACATAAGGAGAGTGGTTTGTGTGATGATGATAAAACTTGCCAGCCAAGGAGAGTGGACTGGAATGTGCATGCCTGAACAGTGACGACTGTACTGTACCACTCAGTGGGAGTGGTACATGCTGTTAAGTGAGCGTGTGTACTCTGTGGCTGTCACATTCAAAATGACTGAGCGAATAGAACAACTAATCTGCATCAAATTTTGCATTAAGCTTTAACATTCCTCCACAGACGCTCTTTGGATGACTCAGAAGGCTGCAGCTATGGGCACCTGGTGACTGGCAGCTTCATCACAACATGCCCACTCATGCATCACGTCTCATGCAGAGTTTTTTGGTGAAACATCAAATCACCCAGGTGATTCAGCCTCTCTACAGCCCACATTTGGTGCCTTGTGACTTCTGGCTTTTCCCCAAACTAAAATCACCTTTGAAAGGGAAGAGATTTCAGACTGTTGATGAGGTTCAGGAAAATACAATGGGACTGCTGATGGTGATTGGGAGAAGTGTGTGAGGTCCCAGGTGCCTGCTTTGATGGGGACTGAGGTGTCATTGTCCTATGTACAATGTATCTTGTATCTTGTATGTTCTTCAGTAAATGTCTCTATTTTTCATAGTACATGGCTGGATACCTTCTGGACAGACCTCATTTACTTGTAAACAAAGAGCATTTTTTGTTTTGATTTTAAGCTAGAAAGTAAGGGCCACCTTCCAGAAACAGCCATGAGTGATGTGTAAGACACAAGTCCATGGCCCTGGAGTTGCCCTGGCTGGTGTCGCAGTGGGGCTCTGGGTGAGCTGTGGGCTTGGCTTGCATCATCCAGGCCGGGCACGGGAGCCCCACCGTCACCGCCAGGTCAGGACCCCATGGCCCCAGAGGGTGTCTCACCCCCAGCCCTCGCTGGGGCTGGCATGATGGGAGACCGCAGCGTTCCTGACCGTGACCCAGACTGCGATGTGAGCACCTCAGCCACACCTGTCTCATTGCCCACGCTGCCCCAGCCCGTGAAGTCAGGAAGACAGTGTGTAGAAGCCTCACTTAGGAGAGGCCTTCCTCACTGTGTGTGGGCGCCCTGCCTTTGTTTCTCCTCCTGGATCTTGCCCTTCAAGGGCCCTTCGTTTTTAAGTTTCACTCCCCCACCTAGGACAATGTAATGTTTTTAACAGAATTAGTGTGTGCCGAATTTCTGGATCCATCGCAGTTTTAAGACAACCAGCTGAAACGTGGAACTTTATGTTTTATTTGGACTGTGCTTTGTCTTAACCTTGTTCTTGGTGCAATATCTTTAATATAGATCTATATGTCACAGACCCAGCTGTTACATTGTTTTCATATAACCATATTTGACACCTCATTTGACAATGCCAACATTCACAGTGGTTCCTAATGCATTTGACAGTATCAGTCCTTAAAATGTGTTCGCAATACTTACATGGAAGCACATTTGACAGGATCAGCAGCCGAAATGTTTCACAAAACTCTGTATTCACGGTTTGGAGTACTAGCAGCTCCTCCGTTCTCAATGTCTCTGCACGGTGAGTGCTCACTCCTGCAAGCACGCTATTCATTCATTTATTTATTTAGAGACCTTAGAAAATACCAGGCTCTGAGAGCCTTTTTTTGACATTAGGTACAAAGATCATTAACATTGAACTGACACTTTCATAAAACTTTTAGTTCATCGAAAATCAAGTAACAACTAACAAGCATTTATTAAGCGCTCAGTGTGCATATCATGCAATGATCCCAGTGGTTTTCGTGCAGCAACTCACTCTGTTCCTCCAACCACTTTAATGATACCAGGTAGCTCATAGCAATCCCGTTCTACAGGTGAGGATGCTGAGGTGCTGATGGATAAGCAGTTTGCCTGAGACCACACAGCAAGAAAGAGGCAGAACTGGGATTTGCATCCCAGAAGTTTTCCCCTGGTGTTCTCATACCTTTTCTCCTTCCTAGGTTGTTACATTCTAGTTATGGCAATCGTGCGTGAGCAAATAGTGTGAGCAAAGAGCTTTGGGAGCAAGATAATGGAGTCATCAACTTCCTGGTGGTGATGAAAGAAGCTTCAGGAGAGGGAAATAGTCAAAGGAACTTCACAGGTTTAATAAGAGTTGGGCCAAATGGAGAAGCTAAGGAAATGCAAGAGCGTGAGTCAATTCCAGGAAGCGTTTAAGAGGTAACACTGGCTAGGGAACCATGTTAAGTTTGGTGGAGGGGCGGCTGGAGGTTGTGTGATATAGAGGCAAGATTGGGACAGACTTGCAAAGTGTTGGGGAGGAAATATTTTTTCCCTACACTTTTAAGTTCAGTACCTGGGGTGTGCATAGCAAAATAGCAACAGAGAGCCCTGGGTGGTGTGGCTCAGTGGATTGAGTGCCAGCCTGCAAACCAAAGGGTGGCTGGTTCGATTCCCAGTCAGGGCACGTGGCTGCATTTCGGGCCATGTCCCCAGTAGAGGGTGTACAAGAGGCAACCACACATTGATGTATTTCTCCCTTTCTTTCTCCCTCCATTCCCTCTCTCTAAAAATAGTAAATAAAATCTTTTAAAAATAATGAAAGATTAATAGAAGAAATGGCATATAATTTTTCATATCTCCATGCACAGGAGTCCACAGAAAGGTAGTGAAACTCGAGGAAGTGGTTAGATGGGGCACTGATATGCCACTTTAACAAAGGAAAGAGGGTTTGGGTTTCAAGGGACAAATGTGGGGAAGTAACTAGGCCTAATGGAAGGTAAGGGTTATTCTGGTAAGGTCTGTCTGTGCAAACTCATCTCAGTGATGACACTCCATCTCCAGTGATGAGAACTGCACTTTCCTTCCTGGTGTTGGGAGGTCGGAAGTAAACACCTTCATGAAAGGAAATTTATGCCTGATTTTGGTCAGGTAAGGGAAGGACATAGAACTCTTTCTATATCTGTTGCTTCTCAATAGTCTCACAGTCAAAATAATCCTTACGGCAAAGTGGCATGTGTCCTTGGGTAGTGCATTCTGATCTCCTTCAAATGCCACAGTAGGGGATTTGGGCTTCATTTTACAGAATGAGCGATTTTAAGCCTTAGGTGAAATGGTAAGTTTTGTGTGCCTGAAAATGCCCCTGGCTGTAGTATGGAAAAGATTTAGAAGGGTAGATGCTGGAAGCAGGGAGCCTTGTCCCAGTCTGGGCCCCACCCCTGAGGAGCAGATAGGGAGGGAGAACCCTGCATCGGGATTTCCCCAATTTTTTCATCCTCCCGAGAGGCTGCTGTACTGCGCCTTCCAAGACACAGAACCCTGGAGAGCCTCTTGTGTTCACAAAGCCCACCTGGGAGTGCGTGCGCATCGATCCCCCCAAAGCTCTTGAAGGGTCTCAGCAGAGGCTGCGCAGAAAACCCTTGGAGGGTTTGTCTTGCTTCGCACTGCTGCGAAGGTCCTTCATCTCTACTTTGCAAACATTTACCTTCATGGATCAGCTGCTCCTGGGTGACGTGCAATGGGGGCTTCACCTTTCTTGCTCATTTTAGAGCTTGGGGAACGGTCACAGACACATGAACAGGGGCAGGAGGAAGGAGGGGTCCTCTTACCTCCCTCTCTCTTGGCTCAGACGGGCAGAGAGCATCCGCTGCTCCCCCTCCTGCAGCCCCGGGAAGCCAGCCCTTCCTCACCCAGTCTTGCTCGGTGCCTTTCCTTCTCCTTCGCCCCAGGCCCCTGGGAGGCCAACAGCTCTGTTCCGCTCTCCCAGAGACAATTTGTCTTCAGAGCTGGTGTCATAGCTTAATGATGGCCCTCCAATAAGGGGAGGGTAATTGATTGTTAAGTGAAAATATAAATTGTAATTGAATCCGTCACATTCCGGTTTTTCATTATCTTGTGACAAGTCTCTCAGTGCATTTGCGAGGAGTGCAGGGATGGGGGAGGGACGGACAGAGTGGAGATGACAGCAGTCCTCTGTTCCCATATCCAGTGTGCTGGTGTACCTCGTGGGGACTCCTGCACACGAGAGTGTGCGTGGGCGTGCACACTCCCTCCCACACAGGGGCGAATGCGGCCGCTGGAGTGAAATGAGGTTAAATAGTTACAGGCCGCACTACTAGGTCCCGTTTGAACTTCGGGTTTGTATTTCTGGCTTCCTATTGGACGTTCTGATTCTTTAAGAAGCTCCCCCTGGCACAGGCATCATGCCAGGTGTGCTCACTGATTTGATCCCATTTACTATTAAGGAGGGAGCCCGACGTGGTGGTGCAGAAGTGAGCTTGCGAACCAGGCTGCTTGTTGCGTAGTCTTCTCATTCCGCCACTCGCTGACTGTGTAGCCTCGGGTGAGTTACTAACCTATCTGTGTCTCTGTTTTCTCATTTGTAAAATGAGGATAATAATAAATATTTACTGCTTAGAGCTATTGTGAAGATTAGATAGGATTAACTTAGGAAAAGCACTTAGAAAAATACACATGGTTAAACACTCAATAATTATTAAAAATTACTAGTATCATTATTAGTCTTGGAAACTGCTTTATGTTAGCATGGGCCTGCATACCTAGGAATCAGAGCCCCAGGCCAGCCTCCTGTGCTCCTGGTTTATTGTGAGGGCGGAAGGTTAATTCTCAGGCAGCAAGAGTGAGGGGAGAAGGGAGGTGGGGTGGGGAAGGAAGCAGAGTAAATGCCAGTGCTGCTGTCGTGGGGTTCCCAGTTTGCCCCAGCTAATGAAAACATAGCCTGTGTCTCTATCGCAAGAGGTTTCTCCCAAGGGGCCACATGGAGTGACTGTCCCTGAGAGTAGTCTGGTGGGGGTGCAAGGTGCGGGTAGGAGGAAGGGAAAGAAATTTACCCGTGGGCTTTTTCCCCGCTCCTGTCTCTGATCCGTCACTTTACTCCACGGGGCGCTGAGTGCTGGGAATTGCTGGATTCCACTGCTCAGTCCCTCTTGGAGGCTGCAGGGGAAGTCGGTCTCTGTGCAGGTGGTCAGGCCAGACCCGGTGCTGGCAGGTTAGAGGCTCCTACCTGGGGAAATGAATGGGAAGTGTTCCCGCGGCCACCCCTTGTCCCTTGTGTTTGGGACACAGGACGTCGTGGTCACGGTTGTCCGCTGACCATATAGCTGATGCCTGGGGGATGTGTGGGGCAGAGACCCATTAACTACCCAGAAACTTTGTCTGAATGACAAACGAGGCCATTTGTCATTCAGATCAACTCATACCTGCATGTGGCTTTGCTTTGTTTTTGTTTCTTAAATCTCACATGAGAAAACAATGTCCTAAATGTTTACTCCTTAGCTCTATAAAGGCCATATGTATCCTGTGAGCCTGTTTTTCTTTTTTTTTTATCCTCACCTGAGGACATGTTTTTATTGCTTTTGGAGAAAGAGAAAAGGAGAGAGAACCATCAATATGTGCGAGAGAGGATCGATTGGTTGCCTCCCGTACTTGCCTGGACAAGGGATCCTATGCACCGGGACTGGGGATGGAACCTGCAACCTAGGTTTGTGCCCCAACAAGGAATTGGACCCATAACCTTTCAGTTACAGAACAAATCTCCAACCAACTGAGCCACAGTGGCCAGAGCCCATGAGCTTATTTTTATTCCCATTTAGTAGTAAAGTTATGTATAACCTACAGTGTGTTGAATAATAGCTTTCCATATTTTTATCCATTCATATTTTATTGAAATTTGATTTACAAGAAATAAAATGCACAGATTTTAAGGGTTCAATTTGATGGGTTTTGACAGGTGTATACACTTGTGTAATTGCCACTAAAATATTTTTAAAAACATTTCCATTGTTCTGGAAACTTCCCTCATGAAAAGTAATTTCTATTGTCCTGTTTTCAAGTTCATGAATCCCAGCATTCAGGGGACTACTCCTGGGCACTGGATGTAAGTCCAGGGAGTCTCAGGGAGATTTTTCTCAGCTCTCTTGCCATGCCCGCCCTGCAGTGGGTCCCTCACTGTCTTGCACTTAGGAGGGTCCCATATGCTTTGGGAGAGAGAATCTCTTTCAGTCTCTGCTCTGTCCCCAGCCTTTAACACACCACTCTCATACGCATGGTAAAGGCTGATGGGAAAGCAACGTGGGTACTGAGTTGTTGTGTGGAGGCTCTTCCTGTCTTACCACCTCACGTGTGGCCATGAGGGATTTATAACATGTTGGACTAGTTTCTCCTTACCTTTGCCTATATTGAATTACTTCTTCTCCTACCACCCACCAAAGATGGGGGCTCTACTCTCCAAGGAAGGGCTCATGGCTTTCTGGAATCTAATTCACTTAGGTTTTGATGTCCTCAGCTACAGCTCATCTGCCTCCTTTCAATGCTGGCCCAGGAGTGACCCTCCCTCGTGACTTTCTGCATTCTGAACTGAACGTCTGTCTACCTTTTATAGCTTTGCTCTCTAGAAGCCTTCACTGGGGCAAGAGCGAATTTCCTATTTGGACAGTGAGAGGTTATTAAATGCCAGCCAGTGGTTGCTATGATCCGGCACCCAAAGATCCATACATAGAAATGCAGACATCAACATTCTCCAAGAAACTTTTCACTGTTCTGGGTCGTTGGCAAATATTATTGGGATGCAATGTTAATCTGAATACATTGCGTTTGGTTGGCAGGGGTGTTTAATGAAGCAAATCTTTTTTCTCTGACCTGGAGCAGTGGTTCTAACCCAGTCTGCAGCGCAGTAGAGGGCGGAGCGTTTCCCCGCCCTCTGTTAGAGGCAGACCCGCTGTCTGGGGGCGGAGGAGAGGTTTCACCCAAAGCAGGAGCTGTCTAGGTCCTCTTCTCTTTTTACTTTTCCTGCAATCAGGGATGGTAGGTCTGAATGGTCGCCATTGTTCACTACCCATGTGACGTGAGAACACCTTCTACTCTGTCTGGGTCTGATTTCTTCTCGAGGCCCACTCTGCTCTTTTTAGGTCTAAGGTTCTAGTCCCACAATGTCGTCACATCCCATAATGTCCTTTGTGAGGAGTGCTGAGAAATCATCAGACACCGGCAGATACCTTGGAGGACAAAAGGGCTCAGCAAATTAGGAGCAGGTGGTGAGTGTGCACTTGGACAAAAGTTGTGGCCACTGCAAAAATGCCGTAGGTGCTGTAAATCCCTGAGCTCTCTGAGAAACACAGTGGGCATGGTCACAGCGCCAGAGCCAATGGGCTACTTTTCATGGTATAGTGATGATAATGTGATTAACGAAGATCAGTGTGGGCTCTTCAGGCTTACAGGTGACCATGGATCTCACTGCACTCAGGACGGGGTGCATCTGGAGGGAGGAAGGCTGGAGAGGCCACCCCCCTACACTTTCCTGGTCCATGGCTCTTGGTGTCAAGGCGACTCTGTGACAATGATATAGGGAAAGCTAACTCCAAGTCCGATTTCTAGTGAGGGATAGAAATGCTGTCTTTAGTAAGATGTCTAAACAGGTCTATAAAAGCTTTAATGAGGCACATTTCCCAGGGCTTTTATGGAATCATAAAAATAATTGTTCTGGAGCTGTTAGTGCAACATGATTGAGACACTGGTGATGTGGAGCGTGAAACCCTCTCCTAGGTCAATTTTGCCACTAGACGTGGTGATTGTCAATGCTTTTACAGCAGCTCTGTAGCTACTTGATCTACTTCCACTGACTTCTCAGGCAGACCTGAGCAAACCATCAAGCAGGTTTCTGCATTCATGGTGGCAGTCACGGAGCTTGGTGTGTCTGCCACTGGATGTCTAATGCACAACTCCGACTTTTGTACAGAACTCTTCATTCTTCCCTACACTGCCTCATTTTCAGTCCTCCTCACCCACCTGTTTTAAAGCCACAGATCCAAGCACCACCTTTAATGTTCTTTTCTCTTTTATTCTCTATATCCAAACCATTTTCAAATCCTGTTGCCTGTACCTACAACCCACACCCCAGTTTACCCACAGTGTGATGCATATGTGTGCGTGCTATGCATATGCATGAGTGCACGTACGTATGGGGTGCAGGTATTTATGTATGCATGTGTGTGCATATGTGTGGGTGTACATTTCATGCCTCTCTTCCTACACTCCCAACTGTGAACTGCATGAGAGCAAGTATCTTAACCACCAGCTCTGTCCTTTTAGTGCTTAGGACACACTGATACCTAAATGAACCCTGAGACAACATCTGGAATTGCAGTTGGGAGCTAAATGTCTTTGACACGGGGGCGCTGAGCTCCAGAGAGGGAGAATTACTTACCTGATTTCACTGGAGAAACAAGTTCTTGGTCCAAACAGACACTGGGGAGGTGTGCGGTAATGATGAAGATCACGGATTGAATGTTTTTTGGACCAAGGTTGCCCAGTGATGGTTGGAGATCCAGGTATAGCCTGCACAGTATTTTAACGTATTTGAATTATTGGATAACGTGAAAATAGGTTTTTGAGTCTCTCAAAAGTATGGGTTGTCTGGCAACACAGAACTTGCACTTCTGTCCAGCACACACTGGTGTTAGAACTGTGAAGTGGCTTCTGTTGAGCCGGGAACTCTGCTGTCCAGTCGGCCACAGAAAGTTCTTTCTCAGCCTGTTTCACTCACTTGCTCGACCTGCCTGGTCTCTGTAGGCCTCTGGGTTTGAGACCCTGGCCAGTCTGTATTTCCTCAGACCATCCTTCCTCGCAGGCATGTGGCGAGGACCGCCGGTCTAAGACCGGTCTCTAGTTCTACACAGGCACACGGAGGGTGGCAGGCACTGGCCAGCCTCCATGTGCCCTGCTCGGGTCTGCTCATAGCCCTGCACAACCCAGGACCTTCCTGATCTCTCGCTACTCCCCACACATTTTCACAAAAGCATGGTGAAGAGGGAGTAAACACCAGTGTCAACACAGCCTCCACTCTGGGGCAAATGGCTCCAAATTTAAGGCCCACAGATTTGACCTTCAGGTCCATCTGCCCAGAGCCGTATTGACTGGAGGAAGGAATAGCCCAAGCATCACGCCTTCTTTGTCCCCCACAACCAGGACAGTTTCCTCTGCCCCTCCCTTGACCAGCACGATGCCAGTGTTTGTCAGGACACCGAAGTCCAATCCTTTATCCTTTTTGGAAGCCGGGGGCCTTCTCACCAAAGATAAAGCCTGGCTGGGTCAGAACTGGGGTGTCACCCATCCTGTGTTCTTGTTCTCCCATATATGTGGCCAATGTCCGGAGAGTTTTACATTCACAAGGGTCGCAGGAGGTCACACGCTGAGAAACCACTCCCTGAGTCGGAGCTGTGAGTCAGGATTTCCCCTGATGTTTACCCAGTCTCGCAGCATAGCTGTGGAATCCAGGAGACATCTGGGTTAGAAATGCCTCTTCGTTTTGTTATGCTGGTGAGTTATTTTGAAGTCGCAGAAGGAATGTCAACAGACGGCCCGACCGGCACACGCACGGCATAGCACCGGGCCTCACGCAGTCTCTGCATTCCCCACCGTGCTCACATCCCAGCCGTCTCCTCATCTGTCCCACTGTTGTTTTAGAACATTCCGATGATCAATATGTTTAACTCCTGTGCGGGAGGCGCTGGTAATGAACCAAAGGCCTGGGCTGCACAGGGTGCCACTTTCTGGATGACAAGCAATTTGCTAGTTTTCTCAGAAGAAGAGCTTAAGAGGGTTTCATGGAATGTCAGCTTTCAGAATCATTAACCATTCATCAAACTCTTCATTTTACTTTGGGCAAATTCTGTTAAAAACAAATAACAGGGTGACGGGCAGTGTTGACCGTTGACGGGGCAGCCACGGGGCAGCACCGCCGGAGTCTGCCGGCGATGCGTCAGTTTCAGGCTCTTGGAAAGGCGGCGCGGACTGGGAACAGGGACGGACACCTGTCCTGGGCATCTGGTTTGTGTGACAGCTGTGCGTTCTGCTATCCAGGCTCATCCTTTGTGTTGATTTCTATTAGTGAATTTATAAATACAGCCTGAGGAACGCGACCTGTCCCTTAGCTCTTGAACCATCATTACCATCCAGAATTGTAAATTCTTTGTAGGAATCACCTTGGTTCAGGTGGAAAAAAAATTACTGATGTGCTTTGAAAAGGTAGAGAGAGTTCTTTTTATTTTTTTTTTAATATAGCTGAATAGGATTTTAAGAAAGCAGAATTATAATGTGGAGTGAAAAGAAAAGCGAGAGGTTGGGTCAGAAAGTGGGTTATCAGTACAATACAGAAAAGGAAAATAAATGCTAATAGACTGCACACATGCCCTTCCCGCTAGATTAGGGGCCAGGAGGGCGCCTGCTGAATGGGGCCCATTGTGTGGCCGAACAGAACACAGGGTCTGC